>CM067572.1:20617132-21217132 GCA_034336665.1 Luscinia megarhynchos | reverse complement strand
GCTAATGCAGACAGTTTACGACACAGCACAGTTTCTGCTCTTTGGAAAGGGCACTGATTTGAACTGAGAAGTGTCATGGAGGTAGGAATACAGTTCTTTTGTGCCAAAGGCCTTTCTTTTACCCTTCTGCCTCTTAGCTCCACGTGTCCACTTCCCTCCTTTGACACATCTGGCTTTGCCATTTTGCCCTGTAAACTCTGCTGTGGTTGTTAATGCTATATTTATAATAAAAGTAACCAAATCAAACTATTCCTTCAGTAATTCTTTTGTATCAGTCTACATACCTGGACTCTATTACTCCTAATGAATTCAAGTGTTTAGACTTGCATATTTATTTCACAGTTCTCTACTGCTGTATTAATGACTGAATACAACCTTAAGAGGACAATTCACATTTAAAAGGAGAGACTTTGATATGATTTTTACAGAACTCACTTTAGGGTAATGAGCAGGTATTGTGCCACACAAACCTCACTGGCCTCCTTTCTTGTGTTAGACAAGAGAAATCGGGTGTGCTCTGAGCAGTGCACACCAGCACATAGGAGTTTGTGCCATGTTTTTACATTTCCATGAGTCTCCCAGTTCATGTACTCTTGAATAGCATGGAATATGGAATCATGGCTCTCCCCTTCTACAAGAAGTTAGACAGGTCACCTACAGCTGTGCAAAAGATGAGGGTTCTTTCCTTTGGTCACGGCAAACCAAGGCTTAATGCAACCTGCCTGAATCAAATCCAACTAATGCTTCAATTGCCACAGCTTGAAATCATTAAAAGTATCCCAGAAATTAAAAGTACAAAACTGGTATAAACAAAAATCTGGCAGTGAGGAAACTACCTTCTTTTGAAAGACTGTTTTGACACCTGACGACAAACTATTCAGATCCTGAATGGTAACCTCATTTCCATCCCAGCACTCTTTCCTCTTGAGAGCCTGGAATGGGGGTGGAGGGAGATGCAGACTGAAAAGTGACACCCAGGGGGAGTGACCTTCCAGGGATAATCAATGGGTTTGCAAGGAGCAGCCAGCTCTACTGAATATTGATTAGCCAGTGCTGGCAAGCTCTGCTCCGGGGAGGTCAGCACTCCTGCCAGCTGCCTTGTGTGAGCACAAAGGGAGCCTCAGCAAAAGGCAAATTGAAAATGGCAGATTTTATGTGAGAGGCACCATTCAGGCCCCCAGGAGAAGAAAAAACCCAGAAGTATGGGCACTGCACGAGCAGGCAGAAGGCAGCAGCAGTCCTGCTAACTTCTGTTATTACACTGTGCAATTCCGGGTTTACCCGAATAAACTTGTTTTAAAGATTATCCCTTGCCAATATCCATGATACCATGAGTTGCCACAGGTTTCTTTTCCCTAAAGGTCTCCCAGACATGTGAAATGGGTACTTTCACAGACACCTGCCACAGAAGCTTTGCCCAGTGTTACACCTCAGTACATACCAGGCATGAGTACACATTTCAAGGTGATACCATATGCTGGCCCAGGCCAGCTCTGAGCACACCTCGTGCCCTTGAAGGCACAACTGTGTGTTAGTGCTGCATCCCTCTCACAGCACAGCCTGTTCTTACTGTCCCATTCAGTAACAACGATTTTAGCTTTTTCATATTTTTAAAAATATAGTTATATATTAATTTTATTATTACATTCACTGGTATATATATATATACACACACACATAATATATACAGCTGTGGAAATTAGCTATTAGTGACTAAAAGAATATCCTACCTTTTTAGAAGCAGACAGTCTTTTCTCATAGGCTTTCTGTGGAAAAAGAAATTGCGACAGTCAGGGAAAAGAAACCTGGAAACAGTGTGCTGAAAAAAACCAAAACAAAAACAAAATCAATTTAAAATTAAATTGGAAAAAAAAAAAGAAAAAGAAAAAAGAAAGAGAAAAAGAAGAGAAGAAGAAAGTTCCAGTTTCTGCTCAGTGTAACTCATCTGACTTCAGTAGGGTTGTCCCAGAGCAGATTCGCCCCTCTGTCTTTGCCAAAAAGAAAACAACAGGAGCCAGCCAAAGGCATCTGCTTTTGCATTTCCTCAGTGAATCCATTCATTATACTCTCCTGATAGAGAAGTTGTAAACAAAGACACTTCATGATGCTGCATCGTGCTATCCATGATTACACTCTATGTGCTTCATCAGCAGACATGCTTCAGGGCACACTGCAAAAGCTTTTTATGTATTCAGGACTCTTTCTGAGAGGGTTAAATGGAGAGAGGGAAAAGCTAACAGTTAAAACAGGAAAGGAAAACCTAACTTAACCTAAGCAGTTACTTAGAGAGCAGCTCAGCATAAGAGGGAGGAGAGGAAACTGTCTATACACACTGCAAAAAAAAAAAGATGGGAGAATTCCTGTCCACCAGTACCCCAGTTAGTATGTGTGCTTTAATATTTTCTCCATTTCTCTTTAAGATCACACCCCCTCTAAAACAGTAATCATGTTCTGTTGTGCTTCCACATGAAAACCTCACTCTGGATGGGGATCCAGAAGAATATTTTAAAACAAAAAGTTCAGTTTGGAAGCTCTCTGAGGCTAACTTTATATAATAGACCAACCATACTCTGACTTCATAGGGATATAAATCAGGTGTAACTACATAAATTGTAAGTATTAGAAAACTCTAGTGTCAGATCATGAGTCCTAAATACTTTATTGCTTAGCAGATCAGCTTAAAGTTCTTGGCAGTACCTGGTGCAAGTCATTCTCTGAGAAAAAATTCTGTTTATCTTGTAAGAATGTACTAACACTTTCTTGAATATAATTAATTCCAGCAGAATATAACATTTCTGCTGAGAACTTTGCTTTTAGAAGTCCAAAATCTGCCACCAGAACGTGTGCAATCCACACCCTGTACAGAAATATTTGTGTCTGAAAAGAAGGACTTGGAAAAAGGAAATTCTTTAAGATAATCAACACCCAGGTGGACAGGAGAGGCAGGCATTCAAGGACTGGAAGCTGAGACTGGTCTGGAAAGAAAAGTACAGACAAAGGTAGCAAGCAAAGGTGAACACAGGTTGGTGGAGAGAAAGTTGTAGTAAATTCTATCTTGTACTACCAATATGCACATATGCTGCTGCAAATCACAGTCTTAAGTTTGTTTGGGTTTTAATAAAAGTAATTTTTGGAAGTGAAAAGAGGAAATAGAAGTTTTGACCTGTATTAAAATACACTAAAAATGGCAGTTGACAATGTCAAATTGCTTTGAATGCTAGATTTCACTGGTGACTATGGAACAAAACAGTTTCAAAATGCATACATCAAGACCACATTTGGATAGTTTAAAAGCAAACTGAAAGATTTCTAAACTGTGCAATAGTTCTAAAAATTTATTCCAAATCCAAAGTGTGCCTCTATTATTGTCAGTTGCGATAGAGGTAGAGACCACGAAAGGAAAAATTCAGGCAGCTCTTTTCTGAATGTTTGTTATATAAAGATTAAAAACTATCAGGCTTGTGTCACTTGAGAAATGTTCCCAGGTGAGTAATTACAGCTAAACGGTAGCACCTGCGTATGAAAGGACTGGGCATCCACGTTTTCTTAGTCACAGCTCAAGGGACAATGGATGTAATATATATGGCCAGTGACAACTGTGTACAGGTGATGTGACCTACTCATTTCTCACTAGAAAAGCCAAAAACTCTGCCTCACTTGGGCCCTTGGGGTTTAGCATCTTGTAGACAGAGCATATCTCAAGAATTCTATAAGAGGAGCTGGCTCTGAAAGGAGTGATCACATGGCAACTCTTTAAAGCCTTGCCATAAGAGCTGCAGACTTACTCCTCATGGTACTATATAAAACTTGCTGGCATTTATTTCCCAGTCATCTTATCCATGAGCTTGCCGTTCACAGAGAATAAAGGAAGCCAGGAAAAGACATGAACAGACATTACCATGTCAGAAAACTCTCAGCCAAAGCTTAGTCATTCCATACAAATTCAGAAAGATTGGAGACTTGTTTAGCTGGAGTTTCAAGGTTGTTCAACTCAGTGTAACAAAGAGGAAAGGATACCCAATGTCACAAAATAATACACTACTACTTGGCAGCAGAATGTAGTCACTCCATAATAGGTTTTGTAAAAGCCCTCTTAGCATTTATAACAATTAGTTATTGTATTAATAATTATTAATAACAGCTTATCTAGCTATTCAATTCCACAAATGTTCAGGTCTTTAACACAAACAGGACCAGCATTTGCTCATTCTGGATTACCAAAGGTTTGACTCCACCATCATGGCAGATATATATATATATATACTGGTACAAAGAAATCCCTGAGACCTGCAGGAACTAATCTGTGGCTTCTAGAATAAATTTTCCCCAGACCTTGCACTACACAGAGTAGAACTGAAAAAACTTTAAGACTTACGTGAAGGAATCTGCTTCTACAGGTCAAAAAGTCTTTACAGATTAATTTTTGAAACATTCCTAGTAACTCCTAGGAAGAGAGCCAGTGGGCACCCTTTGGAGTTATTCAGGAATAATTTCACCAGGAAGGAGTCTGTTCTGAAGAAAACTCCCTGTGGAAAACTGGGTGAGATGCCCATGTTATCTCTTCACTCTGAAGTTTAGACATAGGGATGTCTATAATGACCCTGTAACTGAACTGGCACCCAAGCACCCATCCAAAGCAATACACAATGCTCACCATTTCTGTGGAAAACCAGTGAGAAGTGCAGTGGGCACCATCCACAGGACTTTCAGCCAGCTTCCCTCTGGGCAAGTCTAGGTCTGGGCTGCAAAGAAGGCTGAAATACACAGCTACATGTGGCCAGAAGTGCTGTTTCAAGTGGCTTGGGATCAAACCCATCCTGATTTGCACCCAAACCACATAGAGTTTCAGGCTTGCAACTTAGCCAAGTGCTGCTGAAGGGTTCACAAACTTTAGTGAACTTGGCTTGAACTTTACATTGGAAAGAAAAAAGTAAAATAAAACTTTAAAGTTGAAGGTTCTGCCTTAAGTAATTTTGCCCATCTCCAATACTGATGCCTTATTAAAAAAAACCAGCTGATGTTCTATTCTAAACAGTGACCCCAAACCCCATTCCTTATACACATTTTCCCAGGTTTCTTTTTCTTTCCCACCTCATGGGTTTCACATAAACTATGATCTCTAAGATGAGGATAAAGATCCTCAGCTACAGTAACACTGTAGGCTATGCACAGGAGTAAAATCCCTCCATCCCAAAGAGCTCCCTTAAGCAATGATAACATGATAACATTCTTTAAGATTTTTCAAAGCCAAATGAAAAGTTGTTTTCCATTTTTAAAGAAATATAGAAAATAATATAATAGAAGAACTTGGAAAATTGATCATGGTCCTGTAAGTGGTGGCGGTGGTGGTGGTAAATCCAATATTAGGGTCAAAGATTCCATTATGCGCCTTTATTTACTAGTCTGAGATAGAAATAGATATAGATATATATAGATGATGTAGATGTAGATGTAGATTAGATGTAGATGTAGATGTAGATGTAGATGTAGATGTAGATGTAGATGTAGATGTAGATGTAGATGTAGATATATATACAGCACCCTCTTGTACATCAAGGTTCTGGGAGTTTTGACTTTTCCTAGAAGCAAGTGCCCCACTGTTTCTCTGGAGATGTGCATTTTCTTCTCTGGGAGGTCCTTTTCCTCAGTTTCAGCTTCCATTTTAATACACTCACATAAAACCTCTCTTAGAATAGGCACTAAGGTCTAGGGAGCTTTAGGATAAACTGCAAAGGGGTTCATAAAAAATTAGAAGGGAGAGTGGACCATCTGTAACTATAGGTAACTTTTAAAGCTATACCTGTTCAGATAAGTAGATTTTAATTTAAAGCAAAATTGGTTTATGCCTGAACAATGAAGTTTCCTGGAATTTCCTAAAATAGCCTTCAACACTATCTACTTTTTTCCATTCTCATTTTTAGCCTGTTCTTTCAGCTTGTTTCTTTTTTTTATAAGAACTACCATTTTTGTAGTGGCAGTAGTAAACCTTTTTTTTTAAATGGCTGCAGAAACCTCACTCTGATATTCTGAAAATAAAAAAAAGAAAAAACTACTACTAATGTCTTCTAAACCATTTCACATCATCAAGGATCACATATTTGAAAACAAATGAAGTTATCAGATTTCAGAAGAATACATTTTTAATTCTGGACACTTTATATGCCATTGCATAGTCACTTGAGTTTTGTACTTAACCTGAAGAACTGGCAAATAAAAATAGTAGTTCCTGCCTCTAACCTTGTCTTTTTAATGTGATGATAATTCATTCCTGGTGCTGCTCAGGGGACGAGCAAAGCAATATCAGGATCAAACACAACATGTAAATAACCCTGAGGCACTGGGGTTTCTCCTTTGATCTACTGAAACAACGACGTCTCTCTGATAATTTAACAGAATAGTCCCTGAATTTTTCACAGCTGGTGTATATTTTACAACACAAGTCCTGACCTTGTCTAGGTAGGTTTGGTTTCCTTGGAAAGACTTTCTGACAGCGAATGAGAATGTGATATAGTCCCATGCTCCTGGGACAATGACGGTGTAAGGAAGTTGCAGCTGACCAATATTCCCACCTGTCTCTGCCCTGCTTGTGTGACTGACTATGCTCTGTGAGACAGAAGTTAGGTTTCCAAACACGTCTACTCCTCAACTTGTGGAACTTGCTAAGAGTTGTGTTGCTACAAGTGTGTGTGGGGGTGGAAGGAATGGACTAATAAACAAGTAATTAGGGGTTGGAACTGCTCAAGGCATGAGCACTACCAAAAAAGGCACTTTAAAGCCAAAAACAGCTGTATAAGCTTCTCAGCAATGTCCTACCGTTTTTTTACACAACTCTAAAATAAATCTAATCTGAAAACTTAAATGTTCCATTTATTTTGGATGTTTTTTAACTTACAAATTGCAGGTGTCTTTAAAATTAAACTTTCTCTCTCCTGCTAATGAGCAGGCCATTTCCCCTCCCTCCTGCTCTTTGTAATGCAGTGATAGCTCCAGGCTGCTGCCCAAATCAGAGACTTGCTGTGCTGTGCACACAGGCACATCCTTCCTCTCAAAGAGCTGCCTACATCCTGCTGGGAATAAGCGAGTTTTCCCTTAATATGAAGAATGATGCAGAGATGAAGAGTTAGTCCAAGACCCTGTTGGAAGCTTGAAGTGGGAACAGGAGTGAACCCAAATCTTCTTTGCCTGCTTCTAGCAGCTAAAATGCAAACTTTTCCCCTTCCCCCCTCCCCCCATTGTTTTTTTAGCCTTTTTATCTCTCTTTCTGTTTTTAGGGGGTGTTTTAGGAGGTTTTCTCCTGGTTCCATTGCATTTGCTGATGTCAGTCCCCTTGCACTCTCTCTCTGCTGGGCATCTTGGCTGCCTATTTTTGTGGGAAGTGAAATGAAAGCCTTCACTTTTCTGATTAATGCTGCTATACTCATGCATTTTGAATTTTTATTTGGGCTAAGCAAAGAAAAAATTCAATCCAGCAGCTATTATAATCAGCATCTTTTACAAGCTGATCCAAGCTCTAGAATACTGGAAAGATGATTGACAAGTCCAAGGATGAAAGACTCGTTGTTTAAGAACTTTCCACTGCAAATTGGCATTTCAGTTTTCCTCTGCTCATTTAGCAGCTGAAAATGTGTTTGTTTTTTTTAAGTCAGCTCCTCGTGCAGTCACACACCTTCAGGAGCTGGGAATTCAAGGGAAAAAAATGCCATTTGAAAACCTTAACTGGCAATATTATGAAAGTTATTATCTCCTGAGAACTGACATTAGGATTTTCTGCACATTCTAGTTTATCACCCACGCGCTTCTCACCACACCTCAAGGGCCTGGTCTCTCTCTCAGCAGGGAGTGACTGGCTACCAAGCTGTACTAGGCTTGTCCATTGTGCTAATGGGATTATAGTAAATAATACCCCAAAACCCTACTTATTCATATGGAAACAGCATTAATCCCTTCTGCCTGCCCCACCCCATAACTTTGTGTCTGAGCATGAATGCTATCTGTCTGCTTTGGCAGCACAGAAACATTCACAAAATTTTTTCCAAATACTGGGTTTTCTCCCCTCCCCAGTTCTTTTCAGTTTAGCTCTGAAGGAACACATAAAGTATAAAAAGCACTTTCCCATATAATTTAATATAGGGCATTGATACTGCTTTTTGGGGAATAATAGCAAATATAATCACCAGGAAAAGGTGGAAAATACAGAAGGAGCCATAAAAAGATGTAATTTTTATCCTGTTAATTTTCTGTTTCATACATGCCACCAGAGTATGTTGTTAATCAGTATATGACATTTTAGCAAACACCTTTGCAACACATCTTACTAGCCAGCTTTTCCAGGTGCTGTCCAGGGGATTGGTTCACACCACCTTCACCATATAAGTAGATGTTATATTGCCTTTGTCTGCCTTAGTGGGCCTCACTTGTATTAACACAAAAAGTCAGCTGGAATGGCTAAAGAGAACAGCACTGCTGATTTCAGTTTATCTTAACACATCTGGACACTAAACCCTGTGGTTCAGCATGGTGGCTGCGCATCCTGTGGCACTGCTCCTCTGGCAGAAGCAGAACCTGCTGGCAGCGTGTAGATCAGAGATTTTGGAGTGGTAAACCTGGATGGACATTGCTTAAAAATTTGCCTCTGAACTTGGGTCTGTGCTCAGAGCTTGCTGTTTTACTGTGGTAAATAATTCTATCTGGATTCCTCTATTATCTGGAAGTTCTCTAAACTGCAACACTACAATCTCATCTATTGCCTTAGGACAGAACAGTTGAGCTCCCAAGATTTATCCTGCCATTTTCTTATGCTGGAATCAAAATTACACTCCACTTATAATGACCATAACCAAAATGATCCTAGTTTCTGTAATCTACAAATAAATTCACAGGCTTCATCCAAAAACAAAGCTAAGAGTAAAAACAAAGTTAGAGAACAAAGCCTGCCTTTGACTAAGGGAAAAATGCAATCTATGTATTAATATTCAAAGCAAAGGGATAAAAGTTACTTGCTTTTTGTTTGTTTGCTTTTAATTACCCATATTATTCCACAACATTTTTACAGAAATTTGGGTTAGTGTGATTGAAGGTTGATGGCTCTACAAAGAATTGCCTTTTTGCACCTAGACACACTCTCCCACTGCAAATGGAAGTTTCCAGAAAAATCAAACTCCACTGTGTAGAAAGAATACTTTTGTTGTTATTTAGAAATGGAAATTGTATTTCACTCTTTGCTCCTGAATGGTAGAGTTATCAAGCTAACTTTTAAAACTGCCCTGCCCAAGCATTCTTGTGGGTATTTATACATTTTTGCTATCTGGCAACACCTTATTAAAGGCTTTTAACAGCACAAATTCTTCCTTGTTTGCCAATTTTTATCCAGATTTGTAAATAATCACATTCAGAGCGCCGCACTTGAAGCATCAAGTGAGAAGTTTTACTACTTTCCAAAACCAGTTCTGCTTTTCTTCCAACACAAAACATCAGGAGTAGAAAAAAAATACATCACCTTCTTAGATTTCTGTAATAATGAGACACTTTCTAGGAAGAGCATCAAATATTCCAGAGTGCACAACAAGTGAATTGTTCTCAGTCGTCTCCTTATAGGTTCTTAATCCATCCTGTGTTCTCTGTTAGTCATGCAGGATTTCAGTCAAATTTTTTAAGTTAATCATCAACTCACAATTCAGCAAGAAAGTTCTGCCCTGATTCATGAGCTGCAGTGCTGCAGAAGCCTGGAGGTTTGTTACAGGAACTGGGTTTAAATTAAGAGCATAAAGAAAATAAGGCAGCTTTGACTGATAATATTTTTTTCACAACTGTGGTAGCTGAGAAAGGCAGTTCCACTGAAAAGTAGCTATTGAACTCCCATGTAAATGAAGATGTGATAATTTTAAGAGAATGAGGTTGTAAAAAGGAGATGTGGCTGGCTTTTCCAACAGTCACTTCTCAGGTTTATAAAGAATGTTTCAGAATTGTTCTGCACATCAGTCTTTCACAGCCTGCACTCTGAGCAACTGCTTGTAGCTCAGAGCTGGATCCAGGAGATGGCTTGATGAATGCTAAAGATACTGGAAAAAATTCAATTTTTGGTGTTTCCAGTGAGGAAAGAAAGAAGTCAAAGTCCCCAGCACATGCTGAATGATTTACACTGCCCATAAAGAACTGAATCAATGCCCAGAATGAGAAACCCATCGGAACCAAGCTCATTTTCTGGTTCAATACATTCCACTTTTCCCTCTGATGCTTTCCATTTTCACTGTCTCATCTCTCTACAACACTTAGCTCTACCCAGCATTGCAAGTACCATTCCAAACTAAAACAGACTGTTTAAATATTTCTGGCCCAAAGGAATCCAGAAAATTAGAGTATAAATTAAAGGAAAACAGATTCAGAAATATTACTCCTAAACAAAACAAGCCTCATAGAGGAGCTTATGATGTTTTAGGAGTTAAATGTATCTAATAAGACTGTTTGCCCTCAGAGCCTGACCCTAAATAAAATATTGGAAGGTTTGACTAAATGAGTGAAAGGAGGTTGAGTATTCTGGCTGAAAGCCTATAAAGTCCGTGTTCCAAAGGGGAGGGAAGGGAATGTTTAAAGCTTTCTGCAAAACATCCCTCTCTAGCTGTCTCAAGTTGCACTTCTTAAAGCCACTTCTTGGCTTTTACTCTGAGGACTAAAGACAAACAGTAGACTTCAGTGGAGTTCCATTAATAGCCAAACAAAAGACACTTCACTGATAAAACATGTATTTCTGCAAGCAGCTGACCCAACACAGTCCTTTTTCCTACAGCTCTGCAGTTCTCCAGTGTGGAAATGCAATCATTTTACAAAATTTCTGATGTTTAATAAGGGACAGTATTATGAAGGAGCCTTTCCCTCAGGAGGAGCATTAGTTAAGTTTATTTTCATTCCCTGCCTACCTACTTGTGAACTCTGTTAACCTCTACCTCGCTCAAATTTTGCTGAGATTGGTCAGAATGTTCAAAAGTTATTAGGAAGGAGTTAGAGATGCAACAAGACCATGTAAGCATATCAAATGGCAAAAACAAACAAACAAACCTAAAACCAACAACAAAACCAACCAAAAAACTAAAAAAAAAAAAGGGATCAATACCAACCAACAACAAAAATAAAAAAAAATCCCAAAACCAAAAAACCAGCAACAACAACAAAAAAACCAATGAAACAACAAAAAAAAACAAAACAAAAACAAACAAACAAGCAAACAAAAAAACCCTGCACTTTGTAATTCCCAACAAATGCTTAAGGTAGCTGGAAAATAGTCAGCCAGGTCCCCTCACAGAATTTTGGGGTGACCTGTCCTTTGGTTAAACCCATGCCCCCCATTCTGTATATCAAGGTCCAGCTCCTTCCTCCATCAAAATCTTCCTGTGACCATAATAGGTCAATTTGAAAGAAAACTCAAAAGACCTAGATACCTCAAATTTAGTTTTCCAGACCCAATATTCTCATGCTAAAAACTTACAGTAGTTAAATGTTCTCATGGAGTACATGGGGAGTGTTAAAACCAGAGTAGCAGCATGTTTGGCAGGCAACAATTGCACCTAACCACCATAAAATTGTCTGATAGTCTTCTCTCCCTTCACTGGACTATTTTATTAGAGGCTGTTCTTTGGAATCCAGAGAAAACCCTCTCCTGAAGAAACCACCTATATCTTAGAGTTTCCAACCTATTGGTATGGAAAACACAAGTGTCACCTCCAGAAGTGATCACTCTTTCACTGAAATCTTTTAGAAGTCAGCAACCAAGAAAGGGCTAAAAATTGCCTCCCTGCACCTTTTTTTTTCCTCAAAGGGGTGGCAAAAAATGGCACTTCCTTGTGATCACAGGCTAATGGCCAGAAAATTCATTCATATTATAAGAAAACCAGATTTCCTCTTTCTCCTTGGATTCATTCTCATGCATTACATGGTATGTAGAAGTTCATAGCAAGAGTAGTTGGAAGCTCTGTAGGATCCAGTATTCAAAAATACAAGAGACAAGACAAGAAATTGAACTACAGATCTGTCTCATCATTATTTTGCATTTTCTATAGATTCTAGACTGTTAAAATAATACCAAGTGTGCTGACAGAAAATGCTTAAAGTATAGTGAATAACAGGGAAATCACCAGCTGGTTTTCATATTCAGAGGTACAGAATATTACTGAAGTATTGTAGACTATTGAAACAGAGAATCAGTTCAACTAACTTTATGTTAAATCTGAATTAAAGAAAGATTTAACATAATCATCCCCACAAGTCATGGTGACCCCTCAAAATGGAAGCCTCCCTCAGGGAGACATGAGAGAAATTTCCCAGATGTCAGTCTACAAAGATTCTTCTTGAACTCGGACAGGCTTATTGCACATGTTCCCATGTCACACTGGTGGAATTGATTACTTTGTAACTAAACTTCATGTCAAACTGCATGAGACCACACTCAGATTGGTTTCTCACCTGCTAAACCCAGTCTCTCCTCATTCTCTCTGTGTTAATTTACAGAGGGGTGAGCTCCCCTGACACAAAGGACACCTAAGTCTTTCTGGAGGAGCACTGACAAGGAGTTATAAGGAGTCATTGATATTTTCCAAGTCATGAGCACCTGGGGCCCTGTCTGTAGCCAAAAACTGGAAAAATTGGATGGATAGGGGATGTACACAAGCTGTTACAAAGGGTGCCTCTGTAACACAGCAGCACCATTTCAGTGCTCCTGGCCTCCCCTCCCCTCTCACTACAGCAGGATTGCTGGGTTCTGCCAAATTGCAGAACCTGAGAAAAAGCAACACTGTGATGCTTTTGTTCTTGTGAGGGGGAAGGAGAAAAAAATCAGCACTTTTTGAATGGATTAGGACTTGGAAGAGATTTAAGTCATGGAAGAGTGTCAGGAAATTAGAAAGTGAGGTCTCAAATCTGAACAGTCTTTAAGAAAGCTCAGCAAGAAAGAAGCATTAATAAAATAGAGGTTTAGTTATCCTCTTGGCTTAGCTGGGGCATTGTAGGGTTCTCAGAAAACTTTCTGAAGAAATTTGTGATTTTAACAGAAGCTACATTACCTCCCCTCACTCTACTTTATAATAGTATGAGTTGTTCCTTCCCAACTCAAAAAGCTTTAATGCACTGTGCAAATGTAAGGCCACATGCAAAAACATAAAATCACAGACAGAAACATCTCTTCTAGCTTATATCCTTTAAAAATTCTTCCTGTTGTCTAAGAAACTATCCACAAAGAAATGGGACAACCATTTTTCCTACAGGATAACTCATGCACGTTGTGCAAAACCATTGTGTGCAGACCACTCAATATTTTTTGCTTGCTTCACAACTGATCTATGCACAGGCAGTGAGTCCCGGGGACTGAAATTGTTGCACACACCCAGACCAACTACCAGATTTGCAGCCACAAATAAGGTTCTGCCTCTTTCTGTAATACAAGTATGGCTCTTAAAACCTACAAACCAAATGGTTGCAAATAGCTCAAACCACAAGGAAACCAAACCAATCAGCAACCAGACAAGGTGCAGCCTTCCCTACCCTGGATCAGCACTCCTCAAAACCATCAGGAAGTGTATTGAGGACTCTGCCTCACAAGCTGGCTCTGGCATCTGCCCTAGGGCTGTTTACTCCACCACCCCCGTGGCTGTGTGGATTCCTACCTCTTTTCAGGCAGCCTCACAAAAGATCCCTGCAGAAAAAACACCAGAAAAATCCTATGAAAGGGTCTCTATCTGCCCCCTAATGCAAGCAATTGGCACCACAGCATAAGTACCACATACAGACAAGACTAAAGACACTACAAATATGGAATATGAGGGGAAAAAAGCTCTCTAGCAATCCAACACGTAACTCTGTTAATAGTGTTCAGTTTGCATTTTGATGTTACATTTTTGCATAGCTATGCTGTCGAAAAAACTGATGTAGCTACTGCCCCAAAGCTGCCATGCACATCAAAGAGAGGGCTTGCTGCTGCTGAGGCACCACCTGGTCCCACTCCTGTGCTCTCCACCCCATCATCATCTTCATGCATCTCCTCTGTCACATACTTCTGAAGGAAAAAAAGCCAGTAAATATTGCCTTGACATTTGTTTTGATCTGTATAGTGATCTGCCCATCAACTAAATGTTAGATTTGAATGCAGAAACAGAGAAACAAAGACCTATTACACATTCTAAATTTACTGATACAGCCTTGTTACACCATTGTAACCAGCAGTGCTTGAAGCTCAAATGTCTCAGCGCTTTTCTGATTAAACCTGAAACCTTAAATCATATCACTTTTGGAAAATTCAATGTTTCTTTGATTGGATTTGTACATTACAGTAGCTTTCTGCAAGGAATGAAATTGAATTAACTACAGCATTTATACCTGGTCCATTGCCTTGTTGCTTCTCTATCCAATAATACATTAGGCAAAAGTATTTTTATTAGATGTGGCCAGATCAAATTTAAGTAAGTCCCACTACAACCCCAAAAACTCCATTATATTTGACAAAAATGTCCCAAATCCCCACCCAAATCTTTACTTTCATAAGGTTCACATTTTCAGAGTTAAAATACATTCCAGTGCTCATCCAACACAAGAGTTAATGTAAATCAGCGAAGAACATGACCAGAAATTAATCAACGAGATTAATTAGACTAGAACTAGAAATTAATCTAAAATCATCTTGAAACCCTTGCAATTATGTAACAGTGTACAGAATAAACTGGCTAGCAATTATTAATGTATTGTTTTGTGCAGTACTCCATGAGTAGCCCCGACAAGTTTTCCCTTGTTGGATCACCTGCTTCTGAGTACAATGTCAATATTTACAAAGCTCCTGCTACTAATAAACCATTTAGGAAACTGCATGGTACATAGTAATGAATTCTCAAATGCTTCAGCAGAGATTTTGATCAATTTGTACTTTAAGCACATAGGAGGTTAACTAAAAATATCACAACTTGTACTAAAATTTCTTACCTTGCAGAGTTTCAACAACAGCCAACATGTCAGGTATGCTGTCTGAATGAATTTCACTTTCATATATTGTTCAGGCAAACAGGTAAGGTACATTTGTTCCAAATCCAGCTCTTCATGGGCAGCACTACTGCCAGCATTATTAATATCTTCTTCCCCACCCTTGTTGTCTTCCTTTCTCCTCTTCTGCTGATGAACCCAAACATCTATTGAACTCCATTTTAAAAACGTCTGTTGTGTCACACCCCCAGGCCCCCCTCCTTCTCCACAAAGCCCTGATCTTTCCAGAGACAACTCAGGAAAGTTTTAATTTCATATCAGTAATGATATTCCCTGATCCTCCACAAGTATGTAGCCTTGTCTTTAAGCCAACCCAGAAAGTTCAGGCTGTGGTAGAATAAACTTACTTTAAACTGTATTGGCTTTTTGCCTTTGTCTTATTAAACAACATCTTGCAAATGTGTGTACAGCTACAAGACAAATATAGCACCAGCTAGCCCTGTCATACAGCACAAGAATACTCCTGCTGCTGCCAAGTGAGGAGAGAAAGATCCCATTTATTTAAAGAGCAAGTCCTCAGCATCAGAACTTCAGTTCATTTGGAGGCAGGGGGAAAACAAGAGATGAAAAATCTGTTATCTTCGAAAACTTTTTTTTTGTCAACTGTGTTTCCTAAGAACAAATCCCAATTCTGTAAAAAAAAATTATGTTCTTACAGAGGAGGGTTTTTTAATTTAAGGGTCCAGAGACTTCTAGCCACAGTAATTCATTGTTTGTGATATCACTGATGCCAAGCTTGTGAAGATTACAGATTTCAAAAGAAGAATGAGGTCTTGCAGATGGACTGGAGCCAAGACATTCTGAAATAATGAACAGGCCTTCCATAGGCCAAAACATGAAGAAAATATGCATGAGATTAATTAATTTTTAGTTAAACAATAAGCAGCTTATTTCTTCCTTGTGACAGTTCAAACTCGTACATTAAGAAAAATTTCAAAGACCTCTAACCTACTCTTAGTGACAGCTAGAAACTACCTAAAGATTCAAGTTTAATTGTTTCAATTATCAAAATTCAATAGCATCAACAATTAAAAGGCATTATTTTAAAGAATAGGATTAACTTGATGGTAACTTCATGCAGAAACACTTTCTACAAATTATTTCCCCCCACCACAGAGAGAAGTAAGGGAAGACATCAGTGTGGTTTGCTGAAGAATTAATCAAGACTTCCAGTATCTTGGAACATTGCTCTTTTAAACATATAAAAGATCTTACACCCAAAGGTTCCATCATCTTGGACCATCTTCAAGCATCTCATGGCAAATATTCAGGAAATGCTTACCATCCAATTTCACAATCTTTAATCATATTAAACACCACCTTGACCATACCTCAATGTCTTTAATAGGGCTTCCTATGTCATACATTTTATTATTGGAATGGGTGTTTCAGAAAACAAAAGGTAAAAATAAAATTGCTACATACCCATATGCAGTTTTTCCACAAGAAAGGGTGAATGAAGTGCAGAAGTCATGCACATTTCTTTTGTCTGATATATTTTGCAAGGTGTCTGGCTCACCTGGTTCCTCTGATGGGTACAGCTGCCACTGTTTCCCTCTTTTCATGTTCATGCAAATTTGAGGAGAAAATACAATGAATTGGGGAACCAAACCTTCTCGGGATAGTTTGCTAGAGCAGAGTGGAACATCACTTCTCTTCCTGCAGGCAATCCTGAGTACAGGTGTTGAAGGCAAGCTGGCTCTAACAACTGCTAAGGAGTTGGACAGTATCCCAATGCTCACTCCTTCTGGCCACATCCCTCTGCTGTCAACAACATGAGCCTGCAATTCCCACACAACTCTTGCTCTGACATAACACAACTTCTGAGTAATCCTCAGCAGCAGTCCCCACGTTCTCCCACCTGCAGGGGATTAGGGTATCACTCATGGACCCAAATGTCGGCAGGCAGGTGTGGCAGCCTCCCCTGCACAGGGACAAGCCAGCACTGCCCACCCCCAAGCAGGAAAGCAGAGTAGCTCATGGGGAAGAAAGGTCCCCAGCTCAGCCTGCTCTCCTGTCCCTAGGGGTAAGAAGATTACTACCATTGTTTGGAAGCAATTGTTGCCGTGCCAAAAGTCTGCTCTCTGTTGCTGCCAATTTTAAACACAGTTACAGAACACTTGACATAGAAAATGTTAGGAAAGGAGAAGTCAAACCAAAGAAATGTCAAGAAGCAGATGACTGAGGCATCTTATAAACTTGTAGAACACTGTCAGCTGAGAAAATTACAAGGGTGGAAGCAGATGAAAACTGCATATATTACTAAGGTATTTTCTCTTAGTCTGTTCCCAGAAGGACATGACATTGCCACATACTGACACAGTCATATTATTTTCATCTTTGTATTGCCTCCCAGTTCTTTGATTCTGACCACTAAGAAGTTCCTGCATGAGATATTTTCAACCCTAGTATTTCTTCTCTAATCCTTGGCATTTATGATGTGAATAAAGAAATACAAACCAACAAAGACAAGTCCGCCTAAGCTATTTTTTAACCCTGGGAGTGCAAATGAAATGATAGTTAAAATAAGATCCACTTACTATATCCTTCAGATAGTCAACATTCACCTTCATTCCCAGCATTTCCATCCCAAGCAGAAGCCACGACAGCAGATCTCAGCAATTTTAGGACAATAAATCACACAGACTTGGACCAAGTCTTAAGGGCCCATGATTTGGAATCCTTAAATGGAGTTAAAAAGCAGTCTGCATGCAATGTCTAGAGAGTGGGTTTGCCTGTTTTCATAATGTTCAGTATCAAAAATGGTTTCAAAATCTTAAGATAAAACAAGTACTCCCAATAGTAACTTTTTGTTATAACTTGCTGATAAATTTTTGCAATTATGAAGAACTAATTTTAGCATTGCACTGGGAAAAGTAATTTTCCCTTCACAGCCTGTAGTCACAAGTCAAATTTTTGTTTTGTGTTGGACTTGATTCACACTTGGAATCAGCTTTTCTTGCCAGATAAAATTACTGAGTAGCTACTCCATCTTCGTTAGTACAAAGTGTAGTGTAGAAGAATGGGTCCAGCTTTTTCGTTTTGCTATTTTAAATTAAAAATGATTCATAGCAGAAGCATATTACACTCCAGAGGAGTGCATGCAAGCTTTTGACAGCCAATACCCAGTTCCCTATTCAGTTCTGCTCAGCCTGAAGTACAGCTGCTTACAAGAGTTCTAGATAGGAACATACTTCCCCATCTCAAGATTTTAAAACAATCAACTCGGCCCCCTCAAAAAACCAAACAGACTTCCCCATCCAAAAAAACAAAAGCCCACAACAAAAACCTGAACAAACTAAAACAAAAACGCTCAACCATTCAAAGAAAAAAACTTAACAAAACTCCACGTTTTATTTTTATTATCCTCACCTCTACCTCATTGTCCCATGTGTTTCTAAGAATATTGTAAGATGACTTTCTGCAAAAGGAGCTCAAAAAGTAACATTTAAAATCCTCAAGCCAGTGTTTTTGTAGCCATCTTGACTTATTCCTGGCCTGTTAATAACCTTCAGTATTACTCTAGTATTCAGTAGCTACAGTCTGAGGTATTTAAGAGATCAAACATGTTTGACATTGAAATTGTCACAATTCCATATTTAATACCTGGAGACTGTATAGAGGAAGCCAAGAAATTTCAGAAGAACGGGATTTTTGAAGGGCAAGCTGCTAAAAGCTAATGAATTGAAATGTAAAGTAGCAGATGTTTCAGACACAAAGGAACATGATATAAAGCAGTTGAGAAGCTGTTTCAGTTTTGAAGAACAAATGGGTAACAGTATTGAGATGTTAGTTTACCTGATCATCTATCTCAAGAAGTCATCCCACAATGACTGAATTGTTTAAACTTTATGTTTTGCCTGCCAGATTCTACAGTGGTATATTTTTGAGGTGGGGAAGAGAACACAGCACTGACATTACACTTCCATCCACAGGCTCTGGCAATTTTACTTGATTAAATCTCAGAGCCCTGGGAATGCAGTTAACCTTGACCTTACCCAGCTGCCTTCTCAGCCCTGGAGCTCCCTCAGCAGGTTGGTATAGCTGAAACAGATATCTCAGGGTTGTGTATCATGGTAAAGCTCCAGTTCAGAATGATTTATAGTAAATATCTAATTACATATAAATTACCATTTGAGTTCATATGTACATAATCTATGTATATTTACACTACTTACCATAGGTATGTAGCTGATAGAAGCAGGTTTTAAGTGAGTAATTGATGGTCACAGGCTCTATAATGCTGAGTTAAATGGCCCACTGAAATGGCAATAAACAGAATTTTAAACTCCTATAAACTGTCCAGAATCTATATAAATAAAACCTTCAAACAGGGTATAGCCCATTTCTGTCCTATCTTGACTGATTATTCCTTTTATCAGACTTTATCAGCTCTAGCAACAGCAGTAGCAATTAGACACTTTTAAGCTGGCACTAATATAAGTGGTGTCTAGAATATTTGCAAAAAATAACTCTAAATCATGCACCTCTCACTTCAAGTTATTCTATCACATTATTAGTATTAGCAAAATGAAGATTTTTCTATTTGCTTGCTTTTTTTTTTAACTGGAAGAAATTTTTTTTTTTCAGTATTATGGTTTAGATACAGGGGAGAGACTGAAATAAATCCTTCCAGGAGGAGAGGACTTAGGACATGAAATAGAATGTAACCCTGCCGATTCCTGATGAGGACTTCACTTCTATATTGAGTGACAGAGAATTGTTCTTTCCTGACCAGTGCCCAGTGACCACAAGCCAAGTTTCAGAACTGGGAGGGTAATGGTTCCCCTCCCATCACCAGAAATGAGTTCCTTGAGTCTGTATTTCATAACATGCTATATTTCTAGTGCAACTGTGGTGGTAAGAAATCTGTTTAAAACAGGAGCCCTGGCTCCTCAAAAGTTGCTTGGTTTTGCAGAGGGAAGCATTAAGACAGTACCTCTCTTGTTGAAAGATACCAGTTTTATCATGAGCAGGCATGGTCTTCCATACACTTTCCAGTATTTCTGCAGATACCTCAGCTAGCTCTCTTGAAATCCCAGGACCTCTCATCCTCCAGTCTTGCCTGAATCCCCTCTCTCTTTTCATTACCCAAGCCTTACATATCTTAAGGAAACAGGATGCAGCTAGCCTACTGGAAGATGTTTTTCCTACCTTTCTCACTGCCTTTTGCTAAAAGGTTTTGATTTGTTGCTATTTGTGAGGATAAAGGCACTCAAGTTTTGAGTTAAAAATGCATTTTGGCTACCAGAAATCCTAAGAGGAGCTACAGGGGAGCCATAAGAAGAATTCTTCAATTGTCTGAGAAATCCCCCCAAAAAAGATGAGGACACATGATATTTGTGATTATTTTGGACCTGCTGGCAATCCTGCAGTAGTGCTTACATTTATTCAGCATCTAAGAAAGCAGAAAAGCCTCCCTAATGTGCACAGGGAAGAGATGCACTGTAAGTAACTGGGCTTGTTGTGGTATTTGATGGAGTCTTTCCATCTGGCTGGACTATTTCCCAGCATACTACTCTGAGCTTTATATCACTTTATACTTATTCACAAATGCACAGGAGTATTTAGAGCTATTTCTTGCATGAGTTAGTCATTGCTGGATGGCCATCCAATAAAACGTCCACTGGGATATAAAGAGCAGACATCTGTCTGCACGGAACTGAAAGTGAGACATGTAAAAACACCCAAGATGGTGCTGGTTAACAGGTGTGTGTGCCCAGAGCAGTAAAGCTCCAGACTTAGCTCAGGCTGTGCAAAACCCACAGGAATTAATCTGGTAGCCAACATGCATGTAGATGCATCAGTAATATCAGCAGGTGAAAAGCCAGGCTGAGCAGATCTCCGTACAGTACTCTGGGAAATGTACAGCCTTTGTTCGCATTGAAGCAATATTTTCCTTTCAATTAGGGGAAGAAACTGGGTGCCATGAAAGATGCGAGGCTTTCTCAGATGAAAGCCTCTAGGAGTTTAAACCATATCTTAACTAAATGCAGATGGCCAAAACTGTAGTTTATGGGAACAACAGAAACCACATAAGCCTCAAAAAGCCAAATTGGGAAAACTTTTGAGAGAAAAAACCCTTTTTTAGTATATTCTGACACATGCTGCTTGAGATTTGGTCAGCAATGTCCCAGGAGCAGGAGATCACTCTGTGCTTGTAAGTTTGGTTCTTGTCCCAGCAAGTTTGGAGAGGTATGAAAATGAAAACTGGCTGTGCTGAAAGTTATCCAGGCTCCTCTGATCATCGAGGAAGTTCAGCTCAGGTTTCAACCAGCAGCTTGTGGTTTGGCATGAAAGAGACTATTCTAGTTCATAGCAGGATGTAAACACCCCGCGTGAGCATTACTCTTCTTTGGGAGACCTCTGGCCACCTGCTCAAGCATTCAGCCTTACTCCAAACCTATTACACGTGCCCTGGGATTTAGTGTGTAGGAGTGGCAGTAAATACATGTTTTTTTCACTGTTTGAGATAGCTTTGACATCACTGCTATATGTGCCCATGAGAGAGGGGCAAAGTGAGCACGTTTTCATGCCCTTTTACATCAGGTCTCCCAGCCTCTCCCACCCCCAGCTACCCCACACAGCCCTGGTGTCCCAGCCAGAGCAGGGCCCTGAGGTTTGCTGGCAGATCCCCAGGATCTGAGAAAAACACATGCTCTTACAGACGCTGCTGGCACCCAAGAGCCCTACCCCAGCCCAGCTCTTGTGGGGCATTCCAGAGCAACCCCCCACCGCCCTCCTGAGGGGTCCCTGTGCAGCCTTCCAGAGGGGCTGAGGGGTGAACTCACTCCCCAGTGATACCCTGTGAGTCAAGAATTAATTAAGTTGGAAAAGACCTGAGATGATTGAGTCCAACCTATGGCCTAACAGAGCCTTATCAACTCAACCATGGCACTGAGTGCCACATCCAGTCTTAAACACCTTCAGGAACAGTGACTCCACAACCTCTCTGGGAAGTCCATTACAAAGCCCAATCACCCTTCTGCAAAGAATTTTTTCCCAATATTTATAACTTAAACCTCCAGCACAACTTAATGCTATGTCCTCTCATCCTGTCCCTTGTTCCCTGACAGTAGGGCTGGCCCCCACCTGGCTACAACCTCATAAACAGCCATAAGGTCCCCCCTGAGCCCCCTTTTCTCCATCCAGGCTAAACACCCCAAGTTCCCTCAGCTGCTCCTCACAGGACCTGTGCTCCAGACCCTTCCCCAGCTCCATTCCCCTCTCTGGACTTACTCCAACATCTCAGTGTCCTTCCTGAATTGAGGGGCCCAGAATGGGACATAGAATGTGAGGTGTGGCCTCACCACTGCCCTGATCCTGCTGGCCACACCATTGCTGATACAGGCCAGGTCCCTTTGGCCTTCTTGGCCACCGGGGCACGCCTGGGCTCATGTTCAGCCACTATTGACCAGCACCCCCAGGGTCTTTCCTCTGGGCCACTTTCCAGCCAATTTGTCCCCAGCCTGTATTGCTGCAGGGGGCTGCTGTGGGAATGTGTGGCACTTGGCCATCTTGTACCTCATGCTGTTGACCTTGGCCCATCGATCCAGCCCATCCAGATCCTTCTTCAGAGCCTTTTTATCTTCCAGCAGTGGAAGAGCCGAGTCGTCTCCCCTCGATACTGCAGGGAGCTGCCTCCCGAGCACTGAGGGGGGTGAGAGAGGCCCCGCTCGGCTGCAGCCGCAGCTCCCACCGCTCTGGAGGGAGCGCCTCAGGCACCCTCAGGCTCCTTCCCAGCCCCACCTCCAGCAACACAGATCCCTCCTACCAGGAGGACACCCAGGTAACCACTGCAGTTGGCGCCCAAGTGGGACAGGCACTTGGGGGAGGGAGGGAGTGGGGCGGCCAAGGGCAGGAATGGGTTGTGAGAGAGGAAGGGACCAAACCACGAGGCAGGCTACAGGGGGCTGCAGGGAAAAAACCATCCTCAGTGCAACATAAACCACATTAGTGAAATACAACACCTCGTGCTTAACCCGCTCCACGTCTCGGGATTTGGGGGCTTCATGGGGTGAGACGGCTGTCAGCAGTGTCTAACTGGAGAGTGTGTGAGGGGCTGGAGAGCACAGGTGCCATGAGGGACTGGAGAGCTCAGGTGCCATGAGGGGCAGGTGGGCACTGGTACCGTGAGGAGCAGGTGGGCACAGGTAGCGGGGCTGGAGAGCTCAGGTGCCATGAGGGGCTGGCAAGCACACGTATTGTGAGGGGAGAGTGGGCACAGGTACCTTGAGGGGAGAGTGGGCACAGGTACCGTGAGGGGCAGGTGGGCACAGGTGCCATGAGGGGAGGGTGGGCACAGGTACCGTGAGGGGCAGGTGGGCACAGGTACCGGGACTGGAGAGCTCAGGTGCCATGAGGGGCTGGCAAGCACACGTATTGTGAGGGGAGAGTGGGCACAGGTACCATGAGGGGAGAGTGGGCACAGGTACCTTGAGGGGCAGGTGGGCACAGGTACCGTGAGGAGAGGGTGGGCACAGGTACCATGAGGGGAGGGTGGGCACAGGTACCATGAGGGGCGGGTGGGCACAGGTACCGTGAGGAGAGGGTGGGCACAGGTACCATGAGGGGAGGGTGGGCACAGGTACCATGAGGGGCGGGTGGGCACAGGTACCGTGAGGAGAGGGTGGGCACAGGTACCATGAGGGGAGGGTGGGCACAGGTGCCGTGAGGGGAAGGTGGGCACAGATGCTGAGCAGGTAAATCCCTGTGATGGAATGGACCTGGGTGGTTTGGTTCAAGGCAGGAGTTGGCAGCCCAAGGATCTAGGGCTGCCTTGGAGGAGCATCCCCGCATGCAGGTGAGCAGTCAGGTGTGAGCCTGCTCTCTCCAGCTTGGCAGAGCCTCTCGAGTTGCTGCGTTCAAACCGCACAGGTTCAGGTGTTTCATGGTGTTGTTAATTTCTGCAATGACAGCAGCATGCCTCTCTTTGTTCCATGTGTGTTAAATAAGGTGCTCCTTTTTAACGCGTCATCAACTGAGTCGTGTTCCTTTCATTTTCATTACCATTACCTTCCTCATTACTCAAGATGCACCTTCTAAAAGACCCCTGATGGGAATATGTGGGTTAGTACTTTCTTGCATTTCATGACTGCTGTTGCATTTCAGATTGTGCCAGCTTTCAGTATATTGGTGTTCCACCATGGAAAAACTGTTCTTCTTCCTTCCTTTTCTTCAATTTTCTACTTAGGAGCATTAATGCAGAGTTACAATTATGCTAACATTAAGCAAATTGTTAAAAAGGACTTTAAAAATCCTTGTTATTTTGTGACAGATACTTATGACTGAATCAATTTAAATATTCAATATAAGACTATCAGGATAAGATTATAGTATTTTGATCTTGATATTCTGTTTCTCCCAGTGCTGATTGACTGATAAGGCAGGTTGTCCTACACAGAGAAGAATTACAGAATAAATGAATTTTGCCTCTATAAGCCTTTGATATAGGCTTGGAATTTAAAGAAAATAAATTATTCATAAGCAGCAGGAGAGGTTTTCTTTTTTCAGAAGAAAGAATTTGGAGAGCTGAAAAATAATAATTCAATAATGTCAAATAAAACAATAATGTGATATTGACTAGAGACCAAACAACATTGAATCCAAGTGACTTTAATATGTAATGTAGAATATGGTAACTAAAATATAATACATAAAGCATATGTACATTAGATATGACATATATGAAAAATAGTTAACAAAATACGTTAAACAGCATATAAATGCATGTATCTTAGTTACATAATAAATCATATTTGTACTGAAATTTTTAAAATCTGCTACACCAATTTTTAAAAGGTACCTGCTTCAGATTTCTTCTGTATTCTTGAACTTAAGTTTCCACAAATCCTTTTTTCAAATGTGTGCATACACACTGGTTATTATATATATATATATTTATGTACTATGCATGTACATTGTTGACCCAGGAGTTTTATTCTTTTCCTTAAGTAGAAGTCAGAATACGTAACATTGTTCTCTCTTAAATAAGCCTCCTTTCACCTGCAGCTTTATTGTGCGTCTTGTGCATTTGCTGTAAAGTGTCAGCATTTACAATATCCTGCCACCTAATGCTCCAACTTAGTTAGAACAATGGAATTTTGTGAATGAAGCAAAGTATTGCTCTGGGACTTGTGTCTAAGTTCCCACCCCCTACATCTGACTGGGATACCTGACTGCCATTTTAATGCACAATTCATTGTATTGTAGGTTTTTCTTCCTACACCTTTTCAGACATTCTTACCAGTATGAGATCATTTGCACTGCAGTATTTAAAGGGCTGAGTGCTCTCTCCACTCATAGCAGTAAGCATGGGTTTTTAAGGGTACTCAGGTACCTGGTCTTTCTGCTGGGAGTTCCAAAAATACCTCTGAAATTCCACTGAACTCTGCATTAAAAGAAGGAATGTCAAGAACTGATGTCTTGAGGAGAATTTAGTTTTTTAAAATAATTTTTCCAGAACAATTTTTTTTACATTTTATTAAACCATAAGATGAGAGGAGTGGGAGAAACCCTTTTTTCCTTTTTGGAGGTTGTCTTCAGCACAAAGGTATTGTTCTTTTAATTATTATTCTGATCTTTGTCTGGACACAACTGGTCAGTGCTTCCATTCTTTCAAAAACAGCACAGGAAATAGGTGAACAATTTCAAACAAGCTGCTCTGAAGTTTTGCACCCACAAAAATCTGAAGAATTTTTCATATTTATCTTCATTTTCTGCTTCATCCATTGAAATGTTTAAAAATCCATCTAACACCAAAGTGGAATGACAGTACATTTAGGCTGAAGAGAGCTGTTCTCAGAGATACATACTGCATGGGAAATTGAATACTTACAAGCAGTGAATATTTAACATTCACATTAATTTCACCATCCTATCTTCATTTGTTAAAGAGATGTTGCTTGGGTAATATAACAAGTTCAATTTAAAGATTCTTCTTTAAACTCATGTAGAGCCAATATTAGTAAACACCTTATTTTACATGACCTTGAGAAGGGAAAATTTCTGTCGGCTCTTTAAATGGAGATTGATTAAGCCCCAAAGATTTTTAACCTTTCCCAAACATTGCATCAGCAACCATGCAACTCCACAGGGAGAATGAGAACAGACTACCCACAAACATTTTTTCCATGGTGTGTAATGCAGATCCACAGTTGTTCTTTTGGCAGCATGGATTGAACCCAGGACCTCTGAGTGTCAGAGTGCAAGTATGGGGAGGCTGCACAGCCAGATCACTACCCTGGACTTCAGGAGAGCAGACTTCGGCCTCTTAAGGGATCTGCTTGGTAGAATACCATGAGGTAAAGCCTTGGAAGGAAGAGGGGTCCAAGAAAGCTGGTTGATACTCAAGGATCATCTCCTCCAAGTTCAGGAGAAATGCATCCCAAGAAAGAGAAAATGCAGTAAAAAGCCAGGAAGCCTGCACAGATGAACAAAAGCTCCTGAACAAACACACAAAAAAATAAGTCAATGAGGATGGAAGCAGGAACAGGTAGTCTGGTAGGAATACGCAGAAATTGTCCTCACCAGCATTGCCCAAGCAGACAGGGATTAGATGAGGAAAGCTAAAGCTCTGATAGAATTAAATCTGATCAGGAACATCAAGGGCACCAAGAATAACTTCCATAGGTGTGTTAATGATAAAAGAAAGATTAGGGTAACTATGAGTTCTGTCTGGAAGGAGACATTAGACCTGGTTACTCAGGTTACAGAGAAGGCTGAATTACACCAAGACTTTTTTTCCATTGGTTTTCACCAACAAGTGCTCCAGCCACACTGGCTGAGTCACAGAAGGCAAAGGTAGGGACTGGGAAAATGAAGAGCTGTGCTCTGTAGGACAAGATCAGGTTCAAGTACATCTAAGCAACCTGAAGGTGCAAAGGTCCATGAAATAGGATGAGATGCATTCACAGGTCCCAAAGGAAGTAGTGGATGAAGTAGCTGAGCCACTATCAATCATATTTGAGAAGTCACAGCAGTCCAGTGAAGTTCCCAATAACTGGAAAAGAGGAAACATAACCTCCATCCTTAAAAAGGGAAAAATGGAAGACCTGGAGAACTACAGACCAGTCGGTCTCACCTCTGTTCCCAGCAAGCTCGTGGGTGCAGATTGTTGTGGAAACTGTGCTAAGGCACTTGGAAAATATTGGAAGTGATTGGGACAACCAATGTGGCCTCACTGAGGGCAAATCATGCCTGACAAATTTGGTGGTGTTACAGCACTAGTGGACAAGGGAAGAGCAACTCACATCTACATGGACCTGTGCAAAGCGTTTGACACTGTCCCACATGACATCCTTGGCTCTTAACCAGAGAGTGGAAGGAGCACTCAGTGGGTGAGGAAGCAGCTGGATGGTCACACTCAAAGTGTTGTGGTCAACAGCTCAACGTACAATTGGAGAGCAACAAGTGACATTCCTCCAGGGCTGGCTTTGGAACTGGCCCTGTTTAAGACAGACAGTGGGACTAAGTGCACCTCAACAAATTTGCCAGTGACATCAACATACGTGGAGCAGTCAACATGCTGGAGGGAAGTGATGCCATCCAGAGGGACACGGACAGGCAATGTCAATTCTGGACCTACATAAGAAAAGTAAAAGCCCATCTGGCTTGTCTGCATTTGCTCCATCTGGTTTGCAGACAGCTGCAGGGACTGATTAGCTGTAATAGATGAGCTGGGCTTAGAGGGAGAAGAGCAGCAGCAGCAGGAGAAAGACACCAGGGAGGTAAACAAAGTTAGACAAATCATTTGTTGCTCTGTGACTATTGGGTGGGAGAAATAGTCTCCACTGAAACACTGTCTCCTTTGCTAGCAAGATGACTTTTTTCTTTCTGTTGCCTTTGTTTTCCTCCATGAAGTCAGTTACTCAACCTGAAATCCAGGGAAGAGATGTGCAGTGTGCTACAAGGATGAGAAATTCTGCCTCTGCTCCCTCAGGGTTCTGGGCTCTTCATTAGAAGAGATGTTGGTGAGCTGAAGGCAGCAAAGCAGGCAACTGTGGTACTTGCAAAAGGAAAGGGATCACTTGTGTGAGGAACAACTAGTTTTTGTACAGACTGTCTGTTGCTGGAATATTAAGCACTATGTTTATCATTATTTGGTTAGCTCAATTCTAACATTTCACCTAGTATTTTAGGGGGAAATGCCTGTATGACAAACTTCTTGGCATTTCAGGCTTTTGTAGGTTAAATGGCAACTTCAAAGAAGTCTTCAGAAATACCATTGTGTGCCATGAAAGAGGGTCCTAGACATTTATAATTTGTATTTTCAGGAGATACTTGTGGATAAATGACTGCATTCTCAAAGTTGATTTGTGCTGGCAGTCTTGGAGTGTTGGAGAGAGAAGCTCTCCTCTTCTTAATTGTTGAGTAATACTGAGAAAGCTCCATAGCTAGGGGATGTGATTTCACTTTATAGCTTCATAGTCCTGCTCTAGCATGCGTTTCATAACTCAGATTCTGCAAAATGCAGACATCTCTTAAATACTGTAGTTATATATTTTTTACATTATCCATGATCAACGCTAGAAATTAACTTTTGACATCAAAATTCAGGCATCTAATCTAAGGTGTTTTTCCCTTTCTGCAGTTCCCAGCCTCATGTCCTCCTTCCACTTTTCCCCATGACAGCAAATCTCAGGGCAAAGGTACTGCCCCTAAATACTGTCCAAGACAGGATACTGACAAGGAGGTTGTAAAGATCTCTACAAACACACCATGGCCTCAGGGCACCATTTAATCATCAGGTTTCATCTACAAAGCATAGTTGTTTTTTTCAATTTATTCTCAAAATATAAGACAGCCAAGACCAGATTTGAACTGAGGTGTGAAAATGACGGTTCTGTTAAACTAACTCCAAGAATGCCACAAAAAAAAAATGAAAACTGGTTTAACAGTGTATCTTATCTAGTACTTTGAGTTTATTCAACTAGAAAAGGAAGACTTCATATAAGATTAAGTGCAGCTTGTTATCATGGATGTTAAAAGCATGCTTTCTCTCCTTTAAGATGAAATAAAATAATTTTTTATGGTGATTTTCATATATAACTCATTCTACTGACAATTTCTGCTATGATAGGCACATGTCTTTAGACAATATACGGTGTACTATAGTCAGCTTTCTGATATTTTTGTTTAAAAAATACTTTCTCCTAGGCAGTAAATCTTGCCATACCAGTGTAATCAGAATATTGTGGCTTGATTGCCATAAAATATATAAAGCTTTTCTCTAAAATTAAAGAAGAATTAGTACAACAGAAAACAATTTTACCTCCTCATAACAGCTTCCCAAATGAAAGCTCATTCTGCACATACCTGTGTTTTAAAAACATAGTGATATTTTCAATTGTTGTGTGGCACCATGGGACAGAAATATGCTGCCATTTTTTTCTTAAACCTTATCATGGCATGAATTTTTTCAAAATCCTACTGAATTTGGGTTTTGTTTTGTTTTTAAAAAGTAGTATTAGTTACCAGCTGTCTGCAACTGTGGCTTCATGGGTGTGTGGTTGTCCAGAACTCCTAACCATGTCTGTCATTCCAACAGACTGACATGATTTTCTGCTGCAACACTCTGCTGAGATCTCCAGAGAGAAATCCTTGTTGATTCTGGTCTTGGTGTAACATCATGGAACTGTCATGCTATGCTGTGTTGGGGGTGCATCCATATCTACAAACAGATTCTTCAGCACTGCACCTGCAATATAAGTAAAACCATCTTAAATGTTCACATATTTGTTTCAGGTTTTTATTTAAAATATATTGGTAAGTGAATGAAGGAAAATAATTAAAGCCAGAAATAAAAAACTAGCTACCACCAGAATGCAACCAGAGTCAATTAGCTATGACATGAAAATTTCCTGTTGTTTGGAGAAACTAGTCTAGAGTAAATTGTCAGCTGTACATATATGCCATCTGCATCTTTCTGCAAGTGTTTTTTTTAGCAAGGGTTTTGTCATTTTGCTTCTGAATTTTCATGAGATAAGTAAAGCAATCCCCTAATCCCTCACTGTTTCTAAAAATGTGGTTATAGTTTTTTGTGATTCTTTGCAGCGATGCAGTGTGATGGTTTCCCACGCTTTTTGAAGAGGAGCCTCACTTAAAGAACCAAAGGTGGAAAGCTACAATCAGTTCTGTTTTGATTTAATATTGTCCTACCAACAGGAGCTCTCCCATTGCCCCTCCTACCCAGCCCACACCTCTCAGCTCTCCCTTTTTGTTTTTGTCCTCTTCCTTTCCTGTGACATCTCTGTCTCTGCTGCTAAAACAGAGCAAATGCATTTGGACAGATCAATCTGTTTCTGCTGTAATTTTTGTCCTTTTGCAGGCAGAGTCCTTTTCTTGAGCTTATCTAAATGACTCTCTTCATGGGTTGGAAGGCACTAATGTGAAGAAGTCCAGGTTGAATGAGGCAGTAGAGGAAAGAATATGCCTACTCCTTCCCTGGATGATTCTCGTTAAGCACCTGCCTAAGGTACTCTTAAAAAATGTTATCAGATCAGCTGAGACAGACCTCTCTGGTGTATTGGGACTAAGAGGCCCTCATGGATGCCTGAGTATAGCTCTTGCTGCTCTCTCGATTCCCTTGTGCCAGCTCCAACCTGTGAGGAGCAGGCACCAGAACTGTCACTGGCAGGCAGTGGAGGGCAGCCTGCCTTATTTACAGGGGGGACTTGGTCACCAAAGCCATCGCTGTGTCAGTGGGAGCTGGCTCTCACCCAGTTCTCAGGGAAAGATCTGAAGCATGTAAAATAGAGGCTTAGAAATTCAACTGCTAAAAGTCACCCCAGAAACCAGAAAAACTTTAAAATGTGCTTAGAGGTGGCTTACTGCAGTTAAAAAAAAACCACATTGTTCTGGTCCCCTTACTATCTTTACATTTCATGTAACTGTGAATATAAATATAAGGCATCTTTACACTCCTCCAATACTCAAGGGGTTTTCCTTAGAAGCTGAAGTTTAGGATCTCCCGAACACAATGGGCTTGTCAGTGTCCCTATGCAGCAGAAAGGACTCCTCAGTTTGAGCCCGTGCTCAGAGTGCTGGGAATAGCTGCATTCCTGCCTGCTCTGCTGACCCAGGCACGCTTCCCAAGCAACGAGGAGCCCTAATCCTCTGAGAATCCCAAACACAAACACTGCAGCGGTATTTGGCAGGCCAGCTCAGGAATTTGTGATATCCATAAGCTTGCTGCAGTTTGTTTTCCTTGACCTGGAGGCTGTTTTTCCACGGCTTAGAAGGCACTGATGAAGCAGTTTCCCCGTCTCGCACTGCGCGGTGCTGGCGGATTTTCCCTGCGGAGCCCCGGGGCAGCACTGCTGGTGGAGCACTGACCCCTCGTGGCTGGCTGCAGCTCTAGCCCTGGGTACATCCCCTCCATCCTCCTCAGGCTGCTGGCTGCAGCGTTTTTACATAACAGATTGTCCTGGTTTGAAGGACAGGTGTCTGCCAATAAAGGCAGAAGATTCTCTTTGAAATGGGGAATATAAACCCTCTCCCTCCAAATTATTATCATAATTTTGAAATTAAGGGGCTCTCAGGCGAAGATATGGGAATTAGGAAAAACAGTTCTTTACTAGGAAAATTAAAATAGAAATACAGTATTACAAAGAACAATCCCAACCCTGACAGAGTCAGAATACAACCTGACACCCTGTCAGTCAGTCAGGGTGTTGGTAGCAGTCCCATTAAATGGTGGCTGCATCATCCTGCAGTGGCAGATGTGGTTCAGTTGAAGCAGTGCTCCTGTAGAAGGTGCAGTTTTCCTCTGAAGGTGGAAAGGTCCAGTGTTCCTCTGGAATCCAGTGGAAAGACGGATAACTTGCTGTTCCAAATCTCAGTTTTTATCTGGGTAGGAAAGGCTTGGCTCCTCCCCCTGGCTGGACCATCTCCCAGTGGGATGATGTAATTTTATCAGTCTTGCACTGGGACTCAATGGCCCACCAGCAGATGATATCTTCCTGGAGGGAGGATGGGTTGTGGAAAAGATAAAGATGATTGCCCCAGCTGGTTTTAAAGATGGCCCATTCGCAGATAATATGTGCCACGGAGATAAGGAATCACTGCCCCACCCGCTTCAACAGATGGTGATAGAATACACATTTCTGGCCACATCAACCCAACAGACAGATGTATTTTCTCATTGGGCTTTCCATGGCAGGATTGATGAGGCCAGGTCGACTGCAGAGAGGAGTTTATCAAGTTGACTCCAAAAGTTGTACAATTTCTATGGTTTTTTTTTGCTTAGAGGAAGAGTTTCTTCACCATGCCCGAGTATTCAGGACGCTTGCCTAAAGCGAGGGGCTTGGCACCTGAAAGCCCCTATGTAACCTGAATGTCAGCAGCTCCTGAAAAAATCAAAGAGGTTTAGAATATGCCATGAGAAATGATATGAAAATCTGATTAGTGCAAAGACCTGCTTCAGCTGTTTGGATTGCTGTGCTTCCTTCTGTTGAATGTACTCTGCAAAGCTCCCAGTGTGTACCCTGTTGTCAGATAGGTGTTTCTGCCAGTTTGTTAAAGCAATGTTGTTTGCAGTTCTCTAAAGCCCCATCTGCTGTGAAAATCATGCCAAAGCTCTGTCACCCTTGTGAAATAAATGTCATCCATTTTACAGTGAGGTAAGTAAAAAACATGAGGTGGTCATATGATTATTCAAAATACTACACACCGGCATCAAAATTGGTAAAGGAGAGGGAATTTCTTAATGTGTGTTCCCTGCTCTGGGCCCTGGGACATGCTGCTTGACCTCCCAGAGGACAAGAACAGCAGACAGTGCAATGGCTCTGGTAGCAATTGTGAGAAATGTCCACCATGCAGATCTCACCTAATGATCTGAATTGCAAAGAACTCAAAACTCTGCCTGTAACCACTGAAAGTCTGAAAACATCTGCGAGCATCTTGGCCTTCACACACAAGAATACAGAAAGGCTTTCGACAGTGCAGCATTCCATGGCCACGTGTCCTGTTTCCATCTGTGTCACCGGGCACAGGTGTGCGTTGTTCTGGTCTCAAAGTCCACCATGAAGGACTTTATGACGTGCGGTGGTCCCGTTCCTTGCAGCAGTGTCAGCTGGTGAGCACGAGGGGGCACAGCAGAGCAGTAGTAGTGAGGAGAGGAGAGGAGAGGGCTGCAGCAGGGTCACGGGTAGCGCTGGTAGTTGGATTTTCAGGTTCTGGCTGTGTCTGGCAATTGCAGCCTGTAACTGCTGATACCACCATCCCTACTAAGTCCAGCTCTCTCACAAAACGCCTGACTTTTTAGTATTTCCTAGGCAGCAGCACCGTCTGTAGATTCCCTAGAGTTTATGAGTGAATATCAGCTCAGTCCTTACTACCATTATTAAATTTCTCAGTTCCTGAGTTGGTCCCCTTTCATGATGAAGTTTTCACAACATCTCCACTCCACCTGTAAATTAAAACTGTATGACAGACCCTGTGATGTTCCAACTCTCAGTTCCTTTCTCCTACAATCCCATTTGATGGTTTTTCTCTTTTTTTCTGGTGTGACTTCTATCAGTTGGACTTATAAGCCTTGTTATACATACTTTGAACACTGAGCCTTTAAGGCCAGAAAGAATGTTTTGCAAGATCAATTGCTCACAGACCTAAGGAAATCTGTTTTAAAAATACTTGATGCAGCCTTTACTAGAGAAAAGAGTGTCTTGGGAGTTATTAATGTCAGAAGCAAGTTACAATGTAGGGCCACTGTCCCCCTAAGGGCTTGGGATGCAGAATCTTGCATTGTAAGATTTCTCCTTCTCTCATCTGAGAAAAAGGTATGCCTGTTATGTCAGCCTGAGACTCAAGAGTGATTGGATGAGTGAAGCTGAAGAAGTATCTGATGGAAGATTGGTCTTATATGGATTTTCCAAGCTGGAGAAAAACCTGCTGATTGCTGTTGAAGAGGAGCAGGAGAAGCTGATTCTAAGGCAAGAAGTCTGAACTGAAAACTTAATAACAACATCCATTCGGAGATGAACAAAACTTCAGTGCCCCCTCGCCTCTGCCCTTCCACCACCGCCACTCCCCCCCCCAAAAAAAACAAAAAACAAAACTAACTCACTAACTTAAGTAGACATTGGGAATGGGAAATTGTGGCAAGGCCTTTGCAAGAGCTGTTTCTACCATGAGGGAATGCTCTGAAGCATTCTTTGTCTAGCCTGGCCATTGAACTGCTGTAACCTTGATGCCAAGGTCATTTAATAGCTCTGCTATCACGCCAGGCTAATTGCTCTGGCTGGTTGTATAGATTGACAGTTAGCTGAGAATTTTATGATGGAATGATTTTCAGATGGGGAATATGCTGCTTTTCAAACGTTTAATTATTATTTGTGAAAACTGGATTTTACTGGAACATTAAAAAAACGCTTCCAGGAAAATAGGACTAGTGTCTTACTACCAAGTAAATATTACAGTAGAACAGAATTGATCATAATCAGCATGCACAGAACAGGCAGATATTCTATCTCAATGGTCTGCCATGGAGATATGCAAAAAATCCCTTTCCATAAAAATGTATTGTTTTAAAAACTGTAATCGTGAATTTGCCTGATTGTTTTTTTAATTGAGGAGTCTTATTTTCCAGTCACTTCATTTTCAGGGCACGTACGATTTCAGAATGGCACCTTGAGCACACTACTGCACACTAAGGAAAATAAGTACTGTGATTTCCATTAAGAAACATGTTTTGTATGAAATTCCCAATACTACTGGGCTGGATTTCAATCCTGCTGAAGACTGACCACCCACACAGAAATAGTGCAGCTGTGCTGGTGCCCTGTGAACTCAGAGGATCTCTGAGCAAGGGCCAGAGGACCTGGATGCTGCAATATTATACCTCTGAACACTGTGCAGTTTTGTTTGCTTGTGGAACTCAAATTCTTACTCTGTCAGAATGAGCTTTAGACAGGGAAAAAATCTACTTCATATTCCCTGTCCTCTTCCAACATTTATATGCCACTCTAGAGGTCTTAAGGAGCTAAAGCAGTGTTTTCTAGGTAGAGTATAGGTTCCCCCACGGCTTAAAGGCCAGAATTGTTCTACAGATTTTGTGATGGCACAGTTATGCACAGATCAGCACCTGGCTGGTCTGTGTGACCCAACAAACAGTGAAGTTGCCAGAAGCCACTTGTGCATAAAAACCAACTAGTCACTCCCAGGTAATCGAGAAGTTACACTGTAAAAACCTTTTTTTTTTTTGCTGTTATAAGCATCTGGCTTGGAGTGCTATGCCAGCATAATATACTGCATAATATTATCATAATACATGATCCTGTGCTGAGAAAGCATTCTGAGTGTGGACCTAGCCTAACTTGCTAGCTCCTTCTTTCCCTGAGCTACTCAATAGAAAATGCACAGAAAGAAAATAATGACAGTCTCTTAAACGGCTTCTTGCTGGAGAAACAGTCCTGCAGCAGTAATGTGGCTCTTGGTTGTTCTCTAGCTTGAACAGTTTGGGTCTGACCCTGTAACTCGGTGACAAACTGCAAATTTTAAACTACCCTAGCCACTCTTCCCTGCTTTTTTCAGCTACATCATATGTGGTTTATCAGAAACCAGTGTTTTTCCTCTTTGTTCATGACTACATTCTTTCTGTAAAACTTTGCATTACTTCAGACCCATCATAAAAAATTCAGAGCAGAAAATGAGTTAGATTAAATATTTCATGAGTATGTGAACAAATGAAATTATCAGAATGTGATAAAATAACTGATGCATGTATAGAAATTTCTCTTCATTTTTTTCTTCATCTCAAGTGGCTTGGATAACATCCTTCTGAAATGCTATCTCTGAGAGAAATAGTGTGTGAGCTCTGTTGTGCTTTCATAAGCACTCACCAATCTCTGCAAGTTAAAATATCATCACATGCTTACTGCATTTGATTATGGAGGCAGGGACAGGCCGTCAGAATTTGTCTGTAATCTCTAATTCCAAGCAAAGTTTGCTGTTTTGCTGTCTGCAGCTTGTTCATGTCCTCATTGTCTGCTTCACAGCTCGTGTTCAACCTCTGAGTCAAGGTCACAGTCAGACTGAAAATCAATTTTCCATGCCTCCATTATGCCTCCCTCAACCTTATTTCTTTTCTTATCTCTCTCACTGAAAGACCTGCCTACACAGCCAAGGCTGAAGCATGGGACATGTGCAGCCAAATAGGAAGCCTATAATGAAATAATCTGTAAATAATCTCTGCCCCAGCTATTGTGTGCTTTTCAGATTATTTATATTGGGTGGTCATTTAAATCTCATCGTGCTGCATTGTGCTGCTGTTGATTGAAATGGTAATGAATGCAATACAGTCTCTCAGATGGTTCAGGTTTTTAAAAATGCGTCATTTACAGGCAGTTAGCAGTGCTCCAATTGCATCTGGCTCATTGATTACCAAGTACAAACTGGCTGTGTCTGCAGGGCACAGTCAGTCTGGTGCAATGAGCCCTATGTCATCTTTGTGCTGCACAGCTATGGTGAATTTGCTGACTTGCTAAAATTAGGGTCAGCAAACAAGCTCCCAGCAACCAAGAGTAAGTAGCAAACTGCCCTAAGTACGTTTGCAAATAATTTTCCTGAGCCAACTCTTTCTTTTGCTGGTACAGCCCACTATCTTGCAAGTCACTGTATTGTTCTTTGACTCAAATTTCTCTGTCTGTTCTCATTTCCAGGCTATGTCTGCATCTGTTTTATTCTGTGCATAAAATCCTTTTATCCATATGTCTGAGGCTGTAGCTCATGTTCTGTTTGTATTACTTCTAAGGTATCAAAATTTGCCTTTCCTCTGGCCTTGACAAGCACAGTCCTTTTCACATCTACTCAAAATACTGTCATTTGAAATCAGTGTTTTTCTATCTGATTATGCAAACTCAACCACGTGTTGCTTTGTGTATTTTCCCTTATTTATCTAACACCTTAAGATCCATGATTTGGTGGTTGACACCCGTTCCAAAGCTTCGAGGGCCTTCTGTTAGTTGTATCCTAATCTATTAAATACTGATTCTTGTTTATGATTAGCCAACAATTAGAGTCTGCACTGTCTCCTTTTTAGGCTTACAATGGAAAAAAAAGTAATGTTTTGTTCCATGGGGCTTCTTGATAACACATTTCTAAAGGGCCAATGAGTGCTCTCATTTTCCTTGTATTGTTCCATCTGTCTGTATCTATTTGTAGGTATTTGTCTTTTCTAGACAAATTTCCAGCCCATTGGAGTACAGCCTCAAAACATAATCCTGATTTATACAGCACTTAATATGTGAGGAGAAGGAGGGTAAAGGGGTAAGAAATCAGACATCCAGGTCTGGAATATGTGGTCATGGCAGCAAGAGAAACAGTTACATGATGTTTATTCCTTGCTCCTTCAAAACTGAAATTGCAATTAACTTTAGCCTGAAGGTTTTCTGTGGTCAGCTTGGTGCTAGAGCTTACAAAATCCTGCTCAATTTTTAGTGTATTTGTAAGGCTAATAGTGTGTTTTGGTAGTAAACAGCTCTTATACAGGTCTGTATAAGTTTTTGCTGAGCTCCACTGGAATGGAAATCTACATGAAGCAATGATGTGACACACAGGGGAGCAAGCCCTGTTTTCCATCTGGAGCAATTCCAGATGTAAAATGAATGCTTCCACTCTCATGAACAAATTAATAGCACTTCCTCTTATTGAAGAAGGCTGGACAGCAATAGATGGAGCTAGAGAGAAATTGCCAAATGTTACATAAAAATTTATTGGCTTCATTTTGAGCCATGATTAATAAAGGCAAATCCTTTACCTTTTTTTGCCCTAAAACATGCTGGGTCAAGCAGAGTTTAAACCTAAAGAGGTAAAAATAAAATTGAACCATTTCCAGTACAGAACATAGCTGACTTGTCAGCCCTTTAGCAGAGGAGTACTGTTGACTGGGACAGCCTCTTATACTGGAGAAGGAATGATTTATTCCATAAACATGTGAGCAGGGTTCAGCCTCTACCAGAACCCCTCAGTCTGACAGAATGGGAAGGCATGCAGAGCTAGCAGCAGCTGCTTGGTGTCAGGGTCACATGCACCCAGTTTTGGGAGAGTTCTAAAAGTTCATCTGTCTCTCTAGTGTCAGTTCAGGAGTGTTCTATGCCACCCTTCAGAGGAGATGGTGCCTTTCTGTGCTCAGAGGTTGTGGAGTTCTCCTGAAGAGGTTTCTTGACATGCCAATCTTTTCTAAAGAAGACAACCATACTATTAGAGACAATTGCACTCTCAGAGTGAGTTATTTGCAGGCAAAAAAGCCTTGCTAACTAAGTTATTTTCCTTGCAGGTGCTTGATTCACACATTACAAGAAAGGTAGACCAGGGAAGCCATCCATGCCCTGGAGCTTTCAAAACTGTTGTGGTGTTTAAGGAGCAATTCCCCAAAAATGCCTCAGTGGAAGTAAAGCTAAAGAGATCAGGTGGGTTCGTTAGATGGTGAGATCTGGTGCAGGCAGCCCAAGTTTGAAGTTTAGTGGTGGGTATCCAAATTACAGCACCATCCAAGCCAGTAAAAATTTGGCTCTGAGGGAAATAACTGCAGTCATCAAAGCCTTGACCTCTGTCCATGGTGCTCTGGAGAGAGTCTCTGTCGCAGGATGTAGGTTTGGATCCAGGTAGGGTAACAAGCAGTACCTGAGGAGATGCTGGATTGGGGCACATCCTGTATGACCCCATCAGACCTGGCTGAAGTTTGTTCAGCTTCACTGGCACTGCTGAGAGCTTCTGGTTCTTTACCAGCCAGGGCAGCCTTGGCAGCTAGGCTTTCTCTTTTTGGTCCTCAGCAAAGTCAGGCACTGAGGACCCTACTGTGGCAGTTTTCCTTTACACTCCTGACAGTTTAATTTGTTTCACTTGGAATATTTTCTTTAGTTGACCTTCCCTCACCTGGTAACTGTGCTTCTAACCACAATTCACATCTTTGACCTCCTAACAAAGAGCCAACACATTAAAAATGCATGAGGCCCTTGTGAGGGGGGCAGCTGAATGGCTGCATTAGCACCAAGGCTGAATTATTGATAGAAAGGGTGACTTTTACTCTCCTTTTAGCTATTGAATAATAGATTAAAAGCTGCACAATAAGATAATTTTCACTACTCACATAAATTACTTGTTCAGTCAAGAAGAGTGAGGACAACAAATGAAAAGCACCCTGGGGTGGCAAACACATTAGACTTAAGATTTTATGTTCAAGAATATTTATTAATTTGAGATGTATCTTCAAATAAATGTTTTGATTTAACAGAAGTAATGAGGAATGTTTTATAGAGTTTAGGAGATAGGAATAGACTTTTTTTATTATCCTCTCAGTGAAATTTATGACTAGAGAACAACTCATGTGTTCTGCATTAGCTGGTGCCTGTGCTAACCCAAATCAGAAGTGTTATTTAACAGTTGAAATTACCAGACTAATACCTGCTCTTTAGAATTATGATGTTATTGTATCCCTCAGTTTTCCAATATGTGATGTGCCACACAGAGCTGTCATCATCTTTGTAGTCCTAGAGAAATAATAACTTTGTTTGTTTTTTTTCCTGTTTAGTTTGATGTCAGTAAAAATATTATCTATTAACTCTTTTCAGGGATTAATAATCTTTTTGGCTTTCTACACAGCCTTTGGCTCTCCTGGCTGAGTATTTCTGTGGCCAGCAAGTATCCTTCTCAGATTTGTGATAGTCAGTCAATTCTTACAGGAGGTATTAGATGTCATGGTTGCCCACAATTTGGAATAGACACTTGCTTCTGCATTTCCACTTGTGCTACCCTCCTGCGGGGCTGGATGATGTTGGCTTTGAACTGGACAGCTCCTCTTGTGTCAGCTTTGAAATCATTTCAGCACTGACTCAGCAAGTATCAGGTAGGCTGGCTGGGCAGTTTTCTACTTCTATCCCTGTGGCAACAATTTGAAAAAGAGGAAGAAAAAGCAAATTTCCTTTAACTGAAACAATGAAAAATAATTTATTGCAGCCTCTAAGGAAAAATGAGACTTTCAAAGTAGTGCATCTTCATTCTTCTGCTAGCATTTTCTTAGCCAAAGAACAAAAAGTAACACAGCCATCAGTATTGCTTCATATGAGTACCACAAAATGATATGGTTCAGTCATGTTAGGTATTGATTTAGAACCCACTCAAATATCTGGAAAAATCCCATGGATTTGTAACAGTCTCTGCAATATGGGAGGCATTCCATTAAATACAGAAATCAGGGTTGGATTTATGCAGAATTGTATCAGTTAACAAGCACATGGGGCAGTTTCCTTACAAACCTCTAACTGACAAATAAAAAATTCCAATGTGCCTGTCAACACAACCACCCTGGATGGCAGCCTCAGTTATCCAGCTCCAATCCCCACCCATTTTCAGACCATGAGTTCTCTGCAGGGATGGGAGCATTTGGTGAATTTTGTGAAGACTGTCCGGTAAGAAGAGAAGGAAGGCAGTGGGAGTTCACTGTGAGTAGGCTACTGAGTGACTATCCAAGGGCAAAACAGAAATATGTACCACTGACCTACTTGGTGTTAAAAGTCTCCATATTCCATTATTGATGAACTGATCCACTTAATGCCCTCCTTGTTGCCTGCAGTTAGCTCAACAGCAGGATGTTTTTGACTATTCCTCCATTTCTTTTCCTCATGTGAATTAGAATTTCCCCGTTTTATAGCCTGATAGTCTGACCCAGTAGAATATGTAGAGCTGAAATATATAAGCTGAGTCAGCATTTTGGGTCTGCTTTTGAAAGCTAAATTTAGGCACCCAAGACTGTAAATTTTAGTCTTTGTGATCTGATAAGGTCTGTAAAAAAAAGCACTGAGGGTGCTAAAGTCTTTAAGTGCTTTAAGTTTGCAGTTTAGAACTGATTTTGGTGGGGTGTTATTTAAAACACAGTTTATGCAGGATTCTAAAGTATTGGCATTTGTATCTTTGCCTTTTTTTTTTATAGTGGTTGGTCAGACTCCAGCAACAGATCAGGTTTTTCATTGTTAAAGAAACTCACTTGCCTCTGACAGGATAAAATGGCAAATATTCCAGAAACTTCTCACTTTTAGTATATATTTAAAAGATCTAATTTCAAAACTTGCCTTTAGGTTCAGTATATGTCATACACATAATGAGAGAGATGAATATAAATTACATCTTAACTAGTATAGTGACTCTCTTCACATTGCTGAAGGAGGTGATTTTAATTTTGGAAGTTAGCTTCTTTTTTTAACAGTGAGGCTGTGAATCTGACAAATGCAGCTGTAAGCCATCCATGGGGTGGGGAGGAAGGGAAAAGGAAGTCCTCCTGTGCTATGTTTAGCAGTGTTCGTGACATAAATACAGCAATTTTCCTGGGCTGCAGTAAGTTCTGTAAGTTTTATAATGCTTTTCTTTAGAACTGCCTGTATGGCTTTGTGGGTTTTATGCAATAGAAGTCTCTTAAAGAAAAAAGAAAGGAAGGAAAAGCAGCGAGTCAGCCTAGGATGTGCCTTGGTAAACACCTTGGAGTAGGCAAAGTGCAAATGCCCAAATTACTTCCTTTGGGCTTTGTAACCTCCAGGTTCCTGCCAGATTTAACTGTTTGCATTGCCAGTGATGGGGTAAAACAGATCACAAGGGCTGTGGACTGTGGGGCAGATTTTGTGCCAAGAGCTGAGAAATGAGTGTCTCCTTCAGACTCTGGTAGTCCGGTGTGCCACAGAACTTCAGCCATCCTTGGCTCTTCTGCCAGGTGAAAACCTCATTTTAGATTAGTTATTCTACAATTCTGTGGTTTAACATTCTTCTCTTGGGACACCATAAGGTTTCTCCATGCTGAATGTTAAACACACCATTTCTGTGGGAAGTCTGGCAGGTCTTTTTATTAACAGTTATTACCAGGAGTCTGGTATTGAGGCAACAGATCTTGGATCCAGGCAGACCTGCTTGGATAAAGATGAAGAACATGTGAGGTGCTACTGGGGTTACTGGTTCTGCTAAAAACTGTCTCAACCCAGAAGCAAATTAAAAGAAAGGAGAACAAGTGCAAGTTTTCCTCAGAAGCACTCGAACTATGCAGTGAATGGAGAAGACAGTATTTCTGTGTCATCTTTGCATTCCTGTTTTTCAGTCATCAGTGTAAGCTTCTCTGTGCTCTCTTGTTTTAGACCCTATAGACCCTATATAGCTCTGCCAACTGGAAATTGGCCAATATGAATGTGTGACACAGAGATGCTGCCAGATTTTGATTATACTGTTGAATGCTTTTTCCTGGCCACCCAAGTATTCCCTTGCCACACTGGCAGTCTTTGAAGAGAGGATCCAGTGGATTTATGGTCCTTAATCAATCCTAAGAATCTGTCCTGTCACTTACTATCACCTTTAAGCCAGTTAATATTGCTCACCCCGTGCTTTGTAAGAAAATACTGAATCACTGACCCATTTTCATCTCATAACCCAGCACAGGCTGTTTTGTAGCCTTCCCCTCCACGTCCAAAAATTAGGACACATTGTATTGTAAATTTGCATGTCCGTTAAATAATGAGAATATAGAATGGGCTGCAGTATCTGGGAAATTAAGTCCAAGGGTGCCAGCTTCAACACAATCAGCTGAATATGGCATTCCTCTTGCTCCTGACCTGCTGGGGAAGGGAACTCTACCTGATAGAGTACTTGCACAGTTATAATTTGTGTTTAGTAAGCACTTGTATTCCTGGAGATGAATCAGCTAAAAGGCTCCTACAGTGTAAAAGCCAATCTATGCAATATGTGATCATCCTGTTCTATTTAAGAGATGAAAAGTGGCTACTGAGACATCATAATAAATAGACATCAACTGAATCATGTGTCTTATTTGAAGTTTCCATTTGCTTCCTCTCCAGAAAGTCACTTAAGAGGTTAACAGGACACACTTAGCAGGATTAAGTTTTCTATATTTTATGGTTAAAATTTCCAATAAAAACTTGGAGAAGAAAGAAGAGAAGGTGACATCATATGACACCTCAGTTCCACCAGTACATGGTTTACTGGACCCCTCACAAGAGATTGAGTGGCTGGAGTGAGTGCAGAGAAGGGAACAGAGCTGAGGCACAAATCTGATCAGGAGCGGCTGAGGGGGCTCAGCCAGGAGAAAAGGAGGTACAGAGGGACCTTCTTGCTCTCCACAGTTTCCTGACAGGAGTGTGGAGATGTCTGTCTGATCATAACTGTCATATCTGTCCTATCTGTCTGATCATAACTCTCTGTCTCTTCCTCTCTCATTTATGAGAACAGAATTACTCAGAAGTATTCTTGAATTACGGAAGGTGTGAGTTCAGCCTTGTGAAATGCTAGGAAGAAGTTTCTGGGGTTTTCCTGGTTTATTTGTTTTTGTTTTATTTTGTTTTGTTTTGGGGTGGTTTTTTTTTTGCTACAAATTGAGTCTAAGCCTTCATACTTTGTTATTCTTTGAAGTGAACCACATTGATATGATAGATGTTTTCCAAACCTGGAACTGTGATAGATTTTGTTTTTAGTTAGCTCCTGTGGCATAAAGCACACAAGACTTTGAGAAATCAGTGAAGGAATACATGCAGTATGCTTCATACTTTTAGGTATTTATGTTCACAGAAATGTAGTTAAGACATAGTGTCAAGTTATAAACTGATTCAGAGTTGCCACCTTAGAAGTATTTGGCAGTAGAGTGCAAACCAGAAATCATTCCCACCAGTGACCTCTTCCCATCTTGAGAGATTGTGTTTGAAGAATGCCCTGACCTTCAGGCAAAATCAGATCTGTTTTTAGCCAGCATTAATCACTTTATGCTTTTCCCTAACATTGGGTTGATTTTCAGCACAGTTCAGTAGAAGGGAGTTTAGCCTATAACCAACAACAATTTTAAATGCCCAAACTTTCAAGAAGAGAGATCAAACAGTGGTCGCTGGAAAGTAGAACTGAGTTTACCTAAAGTAGCAGAAGTAGCACCACTACCCAATAAATAATTCAATGGAGAAATCTCTACTTCTCAGTTAAACCTGGGGAAATTACTAGTTCTGCCTATTAATGGGAGGGAAATTTGAAAGCATTCCTGAAATACCAGCAAATTGTTCTAGTAATGGTACTTTACCCATTATTTTTTCAATACTCTAATATTGGAACTGCACAAGTGGAAATGTGAAGAAAAAAGTTACAGGGATGAACACACATTTTTTTATTCTTGCTGAGATGGATTTTTCAGCTATGCCTCAAAAACACAAAGAAATATTCCATGTGTCAGTAAGTTGGTAGATTTTTCAGTTGATTATGCTGCTTTTGGTATTTATGTTGCTGTAGACTAAGTAACTAGTTCCTTTAAAAAGTCAGGAATCTCCTCTCAGAAAGCACAATAAAACAAAGTTTCCAGTATTTGTGGCACTTATTTTATTAATAGTTAGTTCTTAACTGAATTAAGGTTTTTCTTCCTGGGTGCTAGAGAAAGCTGCCTTCATGGTAGGATTTATTTTCACTTATTAAGTGGTTTGTACTGGGCCATTATTCATCACTATATTGTGCTCACTTTAAGTTGTTGTGCCTTCAGTTATGGCACCCAGTGGATTGCTGTGTGACACACTGAGTGATAAATTGCTGCTAGGGAAAGTTTATTGACCCCTATGCTGTGCATGATTTCCATATGAAGTTCTCATTCAGAAGGAATCTCTATAGATTTCCTGAGCTGATTACATAAAACTATGTTGGTGACAATGCCTCTGGTCAGGTTGAAGGTGAGACACTCTCTCTGCTTCAAGGCTAAAGAGAAAAAGTAGAGGAGAGCAGATGCACCAGCAGAACATGGTCTGTAAGTCCTTTCCTGAAGTCTTCTTGCTTAGTGTCCAAAGAATACACAAAGACAGGGGGAGGTGGATAACAAGCTGTTCTTTCTGCAGACTCTTTCCTGGGGGCAGGAAAGAGGCTTTCAGCTCTGCATCTCTTCCCCTCCCTGCAGAAAGGGACCAGGGTTAAGAAAGCTGAAAGAGGAGGCAGAAGCACAGCAGTAGCACAGGATTGTGAAGAGGTTGAGTCTGATGAATAGAAGAAAGAAAATTTGGCATCATATCCTGATGGAGGCTGCTCAGGTTCAACAACTGCCTAAAGGCAGGGTTTTTTTAAAAAAAAAGACAGGTTTTTCTGAACTGGTTTGTTACAGAGCAATGAGGAAGCCAGTCTAAAATATATTTAGGAATCTTGTCCCTTTTTTTACTTAACGATAGTTTGGTGTCATAGAGGTGCAAATAAAATCACCTATTCTAAATACATACTCTCTCAATTTCTGTCAATTTTAAGTATCCTTTTAATAGCATTTTTCAAAAGCTTCATGACTAATTAAGAAAAACGATAAAACAAGGTCAGTGGTAGTTTAATTCTTGCAACTCAGCATTAGGAGGTGGCAGTCCATTGCTAACAATGCTACTGTTGTCTCTATCCTTCTAGGCAAAGAACCAGAAAACATTTCTCAGCTAATTGGAAGCTGTGTGCAGCGCTCACTCTTTTAGGACATGGAGCATCCCATCAGAAATGCCAGTGACTAACAGTGCAGTTATTAATAGAGCTGGCCCCAGTGGTGCAACAATTGGGCTGCTTGGAGCTCTGGGACTCTGCTGGGACAGAGCCCGTGCCCAGCCCATCCCACAGGCAGGCCAGCACGGACAGCAGCAGCATGGCTGGGCACTGAAGCAGACTGTGAACAGGGGATGTGAAAGGACACTGTGCTCTGCAGGGAACAATGCTTCCCAGCAAATCCCTGCACGCAGTCTGAGGTGGATGTGCAGTGACAGCTCGTGCTCCCTGATCCGTGGAGTGAGGATTAGCAGCCTGCACACCCGGGGCTGGCTGAGGTGCCTCACCATGCAGATCCGTGGGAATGTGCTGTGTCTGGTGCTCTGCTCTCCCAGAACGTTGGCTTGTGATTCTCAGCTGCTCTAGCAGGCCTGCCAGATGGATGCTCTGCCATGCAAAAAATGTTTGGTCCTACTGCAGTGCTCTCACAAAAGCCCATATTTTCTTTGGTTTTTTCACTACCCAAGTATTCCCAGCCCACTGAAAAGCCCAAATCATGGAGAGCTGTCAGCACTTGAAGAAATATGCGGAACCCAAAAACCAGATGTTTTGTTGGCTGAGGAGCACCTGCTGTCTTATACACTGTGTGTGTGTCCTGGGCATAGGCAGGAAAGAGGTATGTGACCTAGAGAAGTCTAACCAAAGAAGTGCCTGTGGCCAAATTGTGCTGCTTAGATTGTCACCAGTGTTTCACTGGTAGTTTCCCCAGCTACCAGCGCTCCATAAAAATCTTCACTGCCTTTTTTAAGATTACACAGGTTGCAACCTTCCTTTAACTTCCTTCCTTAGCTCAGCTACAGCAACTGCAGGTTAGCACAGGTCTGGCCACCACCTCCATTTCCAAATTCAGCGTGGCCAAATTCAGTCCAAATTCCATGTGGCCTCCTGGTTTGCCAAAAGGGCCAGCTGGTGTAGAGTGTGTGCATCCTGCACAAGCCAAGGGCTGCTGGCTTGCAGGGACTGTGTCCTCCCTTTGCTGATCACTCACGGCTGGCTTGCCTGGTGCTCAGCACAGGTGAAGAGAAACCCAGCTACTTAAATGAAAAACACAATATTTAATTAATGAACCCTGGATAATACATTAAAATAGATTTAGGGAGTAGGGGGCTTTAACATTAGGATTTACTGCCTTGCTTGTCCAAATTGTGTGGATGTTTGAGAACTACAAATTTAATTCTACACATATTCCTGTCTGTCACAGCACTTTTAACATTGTAAGTTTCTCAGTCCAGTTGGTATATGTGCCTGGAACTGTTGTTTCACTTCCATTTGAAATTTATTATGCTTTTTATTTACTTTGCTGCCAAAATCCCTCAACCAATCAAAACTCAAAGCTGTTCTGGTGCTCTCCTGCCCTTAATTCTCATGCATGTTCTGGGGAGCATTAGATACTTTTAGAAAAGTAACTGCTTTTGGAAAGTAGCTACTTTTACAGTACAGTTCTACAGAAGACTGGTTGTACCCTACAAGAATTTATCTCCAAAGCTTGAAGTGTATAAAATGGGTAAATGTAATGATTTATTATACACTGTTGACTTTCAGCACAAAGATTTTTGTGTTTCCTAGATGAAAAATTGTAATTATAGTCTATGTGCAACCAGATGATTTATGCACATTCATTTGAGTTGCCTCACTTTCCATTCCTTTTGATATACCATTTGATAAAGGAATGGAGAAACTGAGGTATGGGTTGTTTTTAAGGTTGTGGGGTTTATTTGTTTGTGTGTTGTTTTTTGAGGATTGTTTGGTGTTTTGCCTATGTGGGTAATTTGGAAGTTCAATTGTCTGTAGAGAATCCAAAACACATCTGAGGTCACTTTGCTGTTCAGGATTAAGGAAATAATAGTATCCAATCATAGTTAATGCAATTACAGATTTTTTCATTTTCTCTTTATCAAATCAAGGGAGCCAGCACACCTGCTGACACAGGTCTCGTTTCAGAGCAGGGAAGAATGCCATCTTGCTGATCTAGGAAACAGAACATGAGCATGTACGTGATGGCAGTGAGTGAAATTGATTTCTGACCAAATCCCACAGGTACTAAGAGCAGTATCCTATCAGTTTCAATCAATAAAAATTGCTAATTGTGTTTACTAGTTGTTAGGCTAAAAATGAGATACAGGATTTGGCCTTGCAAAAATACAGCTTCCCTACAACACAGTAAAGGCACAGGGAGGAGCAGCAGGATAGAAATGGTGTTGTGGCAGACAGTGGTGACTGATAAGGGGTAAAACCAAGCTAGAAATAATTTTTTTTTATTGGAAGGGGATTAGAAAGGTGGAACCTTTCTTTTCTGACCATGAAATCCAGAATTTTTGAAAGTACATTGCAGAGCAGCAGTCTGCAGTTCGTTGTTCTGAGGTTAGTACTGGTCTATAAAATGTTAAACAATGGTTAATTAAATAATTGAGGAAACAGAGTGAAAAAAATTCTCAAGAAAACTAAAATAAGTAGGAAAATGGGAGTAAAGTATAAACAATTAATATTTAGACTTAATTTTATTTAATTTCAGTTAAATGAAAGTTGGCTGGGCTCTGGACTTCTTTTCAAAGCCTGCTTTGCATCTGGATTTATTTTTAATATTTAAGACCTTAATGACACTTTGAGTAAGTTTGCAACACGCTTCAAGAGACATTAGTCTTACTTTAGAAACAGTAGGCTGGCCCAGCATTTTATGTTTGTATAGGTGGAGGGCTATTTTATTGAAGCACTGTAGGTCGAGAGCATTACAGTTTCTAGACAGACTGGTGTGTAAAGTCTATTTATCTTTAATAATATAAAATGTGAAGTTCAGAGGTCAAGGGAGCAATAGTGAGAAATCTTCCTTTTAAGTGTCTGTTCATATATTTAGATCTATAAAATCTCATAAAATCTTCATGTTTCTATCACTCACATTATACGACCCTCAGCAACAAATGTCAACCTCATTCATTCTTAATTTGTGTTTCAAGGATTGCATTCAACCATACAGTTTAGCTCTCATCACCTTTAAGAAACACTAATGGGAAAGCTAACATACCTTTTTCTAACACAAAAATTATTAATTCGCTTTAGTGAATGATTTTAATGTAAAACAGGTTTTGAATTGTGGGGGAAAAAAGCTGAGGGCATTTTTAATTTTTAAGTATTATTCAAAATTTTACAGATTATAGTTGAAGAGTACTTTTGAGAGCTGAGATGATTCAAGTACTATCTTGTTATTGATTGAAGCGTTGAGAAATCAAGCCCAAAAAAAGCGCCTTGCAATGCAACCCTGCTGTTTCCTGGCATCCTTTTGCTATCTCAGTAACAAACTACTTCCAAGGACATAATCACTCCTGCAATCCCACTTAACCAACCTTGCCCTAATCAGATGGACTCACTGTAAAAACACACAGTTGTTATTTGGGAAGTAGCAAACCTGGGGGTTTTGCAGGATGTATTTTTTGGGTGGTTAGAGCACCATCTTTATTACAAATGGGTGTCAGGGAGTTGGTTGCTATAGCAACAGTCTACTTAGTGCTTTTTTCAGAGCAAAACCCTACTTGCCTGTATGTTCAAGGGAAGACAGAATGGCTAAGGAAGGGAAATTGAGCTTTTATTTCTCCAAGTGCTATAAATTGCAGCAACCTCTATTTAAAGTACACAAATGGAAGAGCTGCTCCTTCTCCTCAGTGCTTTTTCTGCTGCTGAGAAGTCCCATTTGAGTAAAATACAACCTTCCCTTATTTCAGAAATGCAACTGCACTAGGGTTAATTAAGACTAACACACAATCAGATTTTTCCTAAAAGCGCAGCTGAAAGCAGAGGGCACAGTCTCTTTGAAAAGCTGGAGCTGTGAAAATTTCTGATGCAGTCTTTTGCCTCATGTTTCCTGCTGTAAATCTGGGTCTCTCTCCATCCTGCTGAAGTCAGATAGAATTTCTCTTGCCATTGATTTCTCTGCAGCTGCCTGGTTGAGTATCACAGACCCAAAGCCACCTTGACTTGATTTTTTCCCTTCCCTGTTGGCTGTGAGGTGGAGAAACATAACAAAAGGGTTGTGGGGTGTCAAAATTCCTTAATCTGCCTGGCCATAGGTTGTGATCCTTCCATGTCCTTCAGTGCCCATCTGCACCCATGCAGTGTGAGCAAAGCACAGAATCAAGTTCTGGGGAGTTAAGCAGAGTTAACTGGGGAGTTAGGCAGAGCTTGGCTGGCATTTGCAGGATTTACCTGAAGAGGGGTTTCCAGGCTCTTGAGGGTGGGGAGAATTGTCTGATAGGGGTAATGAGCTGCCAGGAAGTGACTGCCTCACAGGCATATGGGAAAGGGAAAAGGGTTCTGAGGTAGGTTCAATCTCAAAGAGAGAGCAGAAATAATGTAAAACGTGCTAGGAAAGAGTTGAGCCTGTCTGGAGCAAATTAAATGGAAAATTGTCATGAAGGGATAAAAAATCGATTTGGAAAGGAAACTATTGCAGTTGGAGAAGACTAGTGAAGAGGAGATGGAGAAAAACCCCTTCTTTGCTCTCTGTAAGACAAAGAGAGCCTTCCTGATTATGGTTCTCCAGTAATCTTTCCTGTACCTTGACCTGCAGACTGAGAGTTTCCCCTTGGATAATGTAATCACCCCAAAGTGGAGGACAGCTGATGGTGGGAAGAGAGAAATTGCGGGCTGTAGTATCTTGGTGTCATTTGTGCAGTTATCATCCCTGGCTGACACTATTATTAAGTGCCACAAGATCTTTTAAAGCTTCCCCTGAGCAGGCCTGACACATTCATGGAGAGAGAAGATCAGAATATTGCCTTACTCCACAGGAAAATCCCAACATACAGCACTATTTGTGTCTCTCTCTCCTGAGCTCTATTCCTGTCCAAGAATTCTGAATCTCTTTCTCACCTTCAAATGTAAAAGAGATGCAGTCCCCATGATTTGAGTCACAGAAGAAACTTGCCACATCAGATGTATACAGTCCAATCTTTCTGGAAGAACTGACCAATAGGAGAGTTTGCTTAAAGCAGGACAACCTTCCATAAGACCTGATGGGAAACTGGTTCATTTTGGGCATTCCAATAGAACAGTGCAGGCCCCCAGTGCTCCAGTGTTCATGACAATAGTTTTTATGCCTTTCACTGGATGATTAAATTTTTTGCTCTTAATTCAACCAGATTTAAAATTATTTGTTTGGGTTTGGGGTTTTGCATTTTCTTTTTGGTTTTTTTTTGGGTTGGATTTGTTTGTTTGTTTTAGAAAAATGCAGAAAATCTATTGATGCTGAGGAATTCTGTGTTTTCCATCTCTCTGAACTCTGTCTTCATTTACAGAGACCCCAGACTTACATACTGAAGCATGGCCTCTGCCCTGAATCACAGAAACTGTAATATCCTCAGTGTTGCTAGACCACAAAAGGGGCAGCGCCTGTTTTAGGAATGAATAGGTGTCAAAAAAGGAGGAAAATCAAAAGGAATATTTTTTAAGTTTTGCAAAGCAAAACTGCTAAGTATAGTACAAAAGACACAAGATTTTAAGAGGAGCCTTAAAGTCATTAACTATGAAAGGTTCATAATAGAAAATAAAAGGCTTTGAAGTTCCTATGCTTAAGAGCATTTGGAAAAGAGAGCATTTCACCCAGACACCCAGGAGCAGCCATGGTCTAGCTCAAAGAGCGCTGGTTGCCAGAAGATAGGAGATTGATTATTCAGGTTTCTAAATTCTCCATTTGCCCTGTTTCTGACACTCCTTTTCCAAACACCAACTGCAGCCCATTGGTAGAGGTAGAATGCAGAGTTTTCCCTCTGTTTCTGCCTCTCTGCATTTTCTGATGGAGGAACAAAATATTTTACATTTGACATCCAAAACGCTGGCTTGTGAGTATAAACGCCATGAGACTCTTACAGTCCGTTCTCAAGGTGAGGTTCTCCCTTGCATTCAGTTTCTCCATGACTGTATTCCAGAGGGGGCCAGATTCTCTCCTGTATGAAAGAGGCTCTGGGTACAAGGCTCTCACTTTCCCCTTCTGCCCACTCTTATGCCTTCCTGACCTGAAGTGAATCAGCTTTTCTTCAGAATGGTTACAACTGATTCATTTAAACAAAAAGGGCCCAATTTCATAATTCTGTAGCCCAGATCTGACTCGTATTTTTGCACTCAAATGTCAGGCAAGACACTAACCCTCTGAATGAGCAGTTAGTGTGTTTGCATTCTGCTTTGTCTTCTCCCCATTTCTCAAACAGAGGCACTGTGTGTTTCGTATGCCCTGTCCCTCAGACCATACTGCTGTTCTTTTTCTTTTTTCCCTCCATTGCTATCCCCTTGGAAATCTCAAATTCAAGGTGAAGGAGACTGGGAGCCAGCTTCTGCTCTCAGGGTTAAATCTGGGAATTATTGCCCTAGCTTCAAATTTATGCTGGAGCAGCAAAGATGAGAATTTAGCTTTCTGTACTGTTGTCAACAGGGGGAAAATAGAGTCCCTATAAGGCTGTATCCATGGAAACCATCCTGCTGCAATAGCGGGTAAAGCAGCAAATCAATTTCTTCAGTTTCAAAATGAAACACATTATAGTGCATCTGGCATTTAAGAGATTATCTGTGCTGATAACTGTGTGGAAAAGCCCTCCTCTAGCAAGTACACTGGCAATAACATTTCTTCCTCCTGATAGAATTCGGATTTTGGGTAAAATGAGCAATGACAAAGTACCATGAAGACAGTGCAGTGAGACAAAGCCAAGTCCAGAAGCAACAGCGTTTAATGAAGGAGAAAATAGTTTAATTTAGCATTTAGCCCAAGTATCTGGGCACACAGTGACTAACATTCCAATGTATTAGCAGGGGCAGTGACCTGTCACCTCTGTCTCCCTGCTCGTTGCTTCCGTGGTACCACGTGTGACAAACAGAACAGTTTGTACCCTGTGCTGCATTTGTCTGAACAGGAGTGTGTGTGTGTGGCTAGTGGGCTGTCAGATGAGATTTCAGTATCCACTGCAACATGGTCTGGGTAACTGACTTTATACAGGTGTGTATTTCAGAGCCAGAGGCATTTCCAGAGCAGAAAATGTGCTGGCTGTCTCTGTGCTCTACTCTATTACATTTCCTCATGTACAACTTGAGGGACCAATCCCTTTGCTCTGCCAGGGAGGGAGCATGGAAACAGGAAGATTTCTTACACCAGACTTCAAAAGCTACTGTACACTTTTCTTACTGTACACCTCTTGCAGAGGTCCTGCCTTTATATTTTCACCTGTTAAGGTATCTCTATGACCATTTTGAGAAATAATACCCCACTTGAGTAGAAAATTGCCTATATGCAGATGAGACTTTATTCTCCTTTTCCTTTTTATGAAATCCAAATATTGCAGTCTGCCTTCTCTATGCCTATCAGATACTGAGAATTTATCTGTCTGGGAGAAATACAACCTTATTTAAGAGAGAGGGAGTGAAATTGAACCAAGAGACAATAAAGAGCATTACAGGAATTGCCAACTGAGTAGCCCTTCAGTTGGTGAGGATCAGATACACATTCTTCTGTCACTTTGCAGTGCCTAGGCTGTATTTTGTCTGCTTCTGAATCTCAGTTCCTTGATAACAGCAATCACACATGCAATACTGTCCTCTTTTATCTACAGCTGCCCTATCTATTATAGCAATCCCTGTTTGATTGACACTTATGTATTTTTTTCTGACCTGAGGGCAAGCATATTGCAATGCACTCCTTTCAGGGCTATCACTGAAACACATCCAAAATCTTCGACTGCTGCATAATGTGGCAGTTCAGCATTTGAATGAAGTGAGCATATATTGTTGGGGGCACAAGAGGTTTTGTTGCTCTGCCACATCTACCAGTTAATGGAAGATGCAGTTCAAACCCCATTAAGTGGTAGAAATGGCTCAGTGGTCTGAAATGCTGCTGTTTGCAGAGAGTGTTTTGTTCTACATGTGTCCAATTGCTATGACAGGCAGTGTTGTCTGTTTAGTCAGCTCCAGGGGCTTTAAGAGCCAGGAAATGACCTCCCTATGCACTGCTTGAGGACTGTGCCTTTTTTCTGAAAATGAAGTTTCCAGATTAAAAAAAAACTTCTGCAGCTTGTTTCCTATGATGCATGAATGTACAGATCCAGGAGTCCTCTCTGGGTTCAGGGGTTGGACTGCATTCACCTCCTAAGTCCTAACCTTTAGATACTGAAAAATGAAAATTATACTTTTCATTGCATTTTTTATCCATAATTCTCACTTTCTACATAAGCTTTCCCACCTGAGAATGCCTGAGGTTCTTGGGGAGCTCAGATACAAGGCATTTGCAAATTTCTCTCTAAAAGGCTAGGAAAGGGGGAAATGGAAGAGGAGCTGTGACTAGAATTTCTTTTGCCATACTTCATCACAGCCCTGTGTCTGTGCTCATCAGGGTAGAAAAGCCCAAGAGAACAGGCATGGCCCAGGGGAGCCCTGCACACCTTTTGGAGCAGAGAGGATGGGTGGGCTTGTTTGTTACTATGGGTCCTGGGATATGTTGAGATGGACTGACAAATTTTTAATCCTGGAGATTTTAGTTGCTTTTGACAAAGGCTTTTTCTCTGCCCTGCGACAAATGGCAATAAAGGTGACCTTCCCAGCTCCTTCAGGTCAGAACTGGGAGTCCATGGCAGGGTCAGGGGCTGCATTTGTTCTGAGGGACAAAGCAGGAGCCACCTCTGGATCTGCCACTTGTCTCAGCTCCCAGGAGTGGCATTTTAGAGCATTCTTTGTGTCTAAGCTCTCGTGTTTGCACAGTCATGGCCAGCGTGGGAGTGTTTCTCGAGGGCTGTCTGTCTCCATGGATTCGGAGGTGACGCCGTGTTTGTACACTGCCTCTCTTGCACTACCACCCCCGTGACTGAGGCAAAGCTCCTGAGTCATCTTCACAAACATTTAAAATTTCTGGCAAACCTGCAGGCCATATGTTTATGTGGGCAGCAAGAAAACATCAGGTAGGAAAACCCAGTCACACACCTGTGTTTGTATCTGTCCCCACAGCCAGCTCTGTTAAATGACATTTGAACTATTATCTAAATTCTTTTTTCTGTAAAAAATCGTAACAAATAGCAACCTTGCTGTTAAATGATTCCTTAAAATGAGCCCAGTCCTCAAGTCACTTCATGAATATGTAAATCCCATCTGTATTCTAAAATTTCATTAATTTTACTGTTTGAGAAACCTTTACGAAAAATCAGCAGTTCTCTCTTGGAAAAAAAAAAAGAAGCCTGAATTGTCTTTTCTCTGGGACTCAGATGAAAGCATGGCCTGGTCACATTCCTGCCATGGCAGGTATTATCAGTGCTGGCACGTGGTGGCACACAGCAGCTGCCACTTGATACAAAGCAAAGAATGTGCCCCAAGTCCAGTAATGTCTACTCGTGTTATGTCTTGTTCAGTGAAATGATACAGTCTGTTACCACTCCTGACAGTCACACAGCTCCCTTCTCTGTTTCTACCATTCCATTCCTCAAAATTAGAATCCCTTTGCATTCCTAGCCCGCAAAGGCAGGGATATTCCTAGCAGTACCCTGTGGATTAATATTCACAGCAAAATAAAAATATCAGGCCAATGCATCTGTTCTTCTAACCCCAAGAAGCTGTGCCTAGTCCTGGTTCCATATATACACTAGCTGTTAGCACAATCCTTGCCTCATCTGTACTCAGTTTATAATTTCAGAAATATCCAAAAGAGATGAGTAGTTCTAAGGACGATAGTGTGTCCTTAGATGGCAGTTCTGCTAAAAATTCTGGTGACACAAGAAGGTGAATAGCTAATGAGCAGAACCACCACAAATGCAGCATGGTTTTCAACAAAAAATGAGAAAAAACCAAGATCACTTCTTTCAGTTGAGAAAGACTTAATTTACTGCTGATCATAACTAAACAAGATGTTTGTTAAGGGTATGGAAGGCTAACAGTCTCTGGCCCTTAACTTCATACAGACCCATGAAAAATATCCCTCTCTGCAATGGGAGAGTTGTTAGTGGGCAAGGTCATTTTCACCATGACGTAAATAGAAAAGCAATAAAAGTGTAAATAGGGAGGCTGGATCTTGAAAATGGAAGAGTGTTCTTGCCTCACGCAGAGAGGAACACTGTCCTTTTATGTTTGTGCTGCTCGGGAAGCCTTTGGAGATGACCAGAAAGCAGTCACACTGCTGTGAGCAGCAAGAGCCAGAGAAATGTTGTGTTCCCTGTATCCTTCTATTCAATAGTGAGCTGTTCCTTAACAGACAATAGACAGCTGTTCTCTGTCCTGGCCCTTGCTGCAGCCTCCTCTTTGTCTTGCACCACCTCCAGAGGGGCCTTCTCAGAGGCCAAGGCTGGGCAGAGCTCAGCCAATCTGTCAGATTTGGCAGGGCACATGACAAAGGATTTACCCACTTCTCATACTTCTACAGCAAATTCCTCTCAGCAGCTGGAGGCCAGGGGATTTCTCAGCTGGCACAGAGTTAGAGCTCTCAGTACAGACAGTGCCTGCTCTGGCCTAAAGCCTCATGTCACAGGCAAACCTGAGCCAGCACAATCGCTGTGTGCTTCAGCAGTTTCTGGTTTGCAGCAAAGGTGCTTCTCACCCTATGTCACAGGGCAGATTCTGGGTGTCTCTATGCTATGTGAGCATAGTTGAAGGGTTTTAAAATGCTTGAGGTGCAGCACAGACCCTGTAATCATTCTCTTGAGAAGCATGTCAATGGCTTGTGGAGAATGCCTTGGCTTCCAGCCTTGCTCTGCCACGGCACAGTTTGGCCAGAGACCAACTGCACCTTCTGAAGAAACACTTTAGGTTTGTTAGAAGGAGGACCATCCTTTTGATGCACCTAGGAGCACCAGCACAGCATTGTGGCCTTTCCCTTGTGTTTGAGAGCTCACCATATATGTGCATGTGTTGGGTTGATGAGGCCAGAAATGTGTATTCTATCACCATCTGTTGAAGCCGGGTGGGGCAGTGATTCCTTATCTCCGTGGCACATATTATCTGCTAATGGGCCATCTTTAAACCAGCTGGGCAATCATCTTTATCTTTTCCACAATCCATCCTCCCTCCAGGAAGATATCATCTGCTGCTGGACCATTGAGTCCCACTGCATGACTGATAAAATGACATCATCCCACTGGGAGATGCTCCAGCCACGGGGAGGAAACAAGCCTTTCCTACCTAGATAAAAAACTGAGATTTGGAACACCAAAACAGCCTTTTTCTGCTGGGTTCCAGAGGAAAACCAGACCTTTCCACATCATCCCTGGACCTTCAGAGGAAAACTGCACCTTCTCCAGGAGCACTGCTTCAACTGAACCACATCTGCCACTGCAGGAGGATGCAGCCACCATTTAATGGGACTGCTACCAACACCCTGACTAACAAGGTGTCAGCTTGGATTCTGACTCTGTCAGGGTTGGGATTGTTCTTTGTAATACTGCATTTCCTATTTTAATTTTCCTAGTAAAGAACTGTTATTCCTAATTCCCACATCTTTGCCTGAAAGTCCCTTAATTTCAAAATTATAATAATTTGGAGGGAGAGGGTTTACATTCTCCATTTCAAAGAGAAGCTTCTGCCTTTTATTGGCAGGCATCTGTCCTCCAAACCAGGACAGTGCACCTGTAGGACAGGGCACGTCTGCACTGTGATTTCACACAGATCCTTCCCTGGCTTTCTCATATGACCCCCTGCATAAATGACAGACCCTGAATCCCTCAGCCTCCACTGCTGTAAGTGTCCCTCTGTGAAAAGGGAGCAGATCAAATTGTTTCGCATTAAATTTCACCCTTCCCCTAAGCACTCACCTTCTCCATGCAAGTGTGTCACTGGAGGTTCCTAGCTGTCGCTCCTGTATCCCAGGCCACTGCCTCTAGGAGAGGGGACAGAGCAGTCCCTGCAGCCAGGCCATGGCAGGGGCTCTCTGCACAGCTCCAGGGCCCTGGGCTGCACTGTTTGGCCTCCTCCAGCTGCAGCGAGTCGGACAGACACACAGCCGTGCTGTGTGAGCCCTGCGAGAAGGGACCAGCTATGTCTGGGCAGACGGAGTTGAAGAGAGGTAAAAATGTTGGTCTGCTAAGAGATGTCTCAGGGCTAGAGTCACTAGGACTGAGACCAAAGTCTTTTAAATAGGAGAGTGCTTGATTGTTCAGCTGGGCATATTCAAAATTCATCTTGCTTTGAGTAACCTCATCTAGGATTTTTGCTCCACTTTTCTGATCTTCAGAGGAAATTTGCTCCCCATTTTGCTTCAAATTATACAGGCTGGTAGATTGGAAACTTGTCTCATAGTTGCATTGGTTTGTGCTAGGAATATACTGCTGCATTCATTTTGCAACAATAATTTGTTTTTGTACTGAGACATCTTATGAAGGATACTGTTCATTTCATTGCCGATGTACTTGTCTTCCACGTGCTTGTTTTCATAGCTGATTTTTAACGATGCCACCTGTGTCACACAGTGCTCTAAGAGCTGCACTATGTTAGTGCTGCTCTCTGTTGGTGTGGAGCTCATGTAGCTCTGGAGGTGACTGAGGGTTAGAGACTGTGGCGGTTTGTCACAGGAAATGGAGAGAGAGTGATGCATTGGTTTATTTCTGTCTTCCCTCTCAAGGGGATCTTGCAGTGAGGTCGCAGCAGTCTTGTAGGAGTAACATGATTCTACTTCGTGATTATCATCTAACAAAGGATTTTCAGAGCTCTGGGAGACACTCTCTCTGTTCAGCTTTTCTGGCAGTGGGTTCTTATCTCTGGATGCCTCACATCCCAATGAAACTGCTACCTTCTCATTCTCAGCTGAAGATGTCTGCAGATTGTCTCTGTTAGCCTGTGATTGTGGTGCATAACTTGATGATCTGGTGGTTTCCACAGTCCCAGGCACCATAGATAAGTCCTTTTGGTGACTCCCTTCTCTTCCTTGGCAATCCAGATCAGATGTGCTCAGGCAGGAGTCCAGGCTGTGGTCTCTTCCAGCAATGTTTACAGAAGAGGCCTGGGTTGCGTGTTTGCTTTCCTCCAAAGGCACACATTCATTAAAAGTATTAGATTCTCCCTTGCCTGGTGTCTCCTGCTGAGCTTCTGTGCTCCTTTTCTGCCCTGGACTGTGACTGGGCAGGATCAATGAATCATTAGACTTTTCTGGCTGTGACTGAGGACTCGGAAGAGAGTCAGGGGAGGAGATGAGTCCCGAGTGTTTTCGTAGCCAGTTTATTATCCCCATGGTCAGTGAAAGCTCAGTATCGCAGAGCTTTAGCAAACATTCTTTGCCTTTCCATGTGCTGTGGAAAAAACCCTGGCTAATGATGTCTAGAGTTGGCTGGGAAGCCATGTTCTCTTCAGCTCCAACATGAAAGCTGTAAATGGACAAAGGGATTTCTATGGCTTGCTCTGAAACACTTTCAGAGGCACACAAGTCATCATCAAGGATAGGGTTTACTTTGACTTCGTTTGGGTCATAGAAGAGTTCATAAAGGGCATCTCCACTGTAGCTGTCTCTTGGAAACCTACCTGGGACACCAGGGGTCTGAGCTTCCTTCAGCTCATCATCTTGTCCAGGAGAGAATGAATCATAGTAGCCTTCATCACTCGTGGATGTGGATTCCTGGTTTTCGCTTTTCGGTGTTTCTGTTTCTGTGGAGCTGTCTTTGGAATTGTCCCCTTCTTTATCAGGTGACATCTGGGAGTCTGTGACCAGTACAGCAGCCTGACTCCTATCCTTTTCTGAGTCAGAACCGGGTATCTTCAGCAATTTCTTTTCAAACAGAGCACTCTGATGCAGCCTTACTGATTTGTTGATGTTGTCCCAAAACTTTGCAAATTCCACTGTCTCATTCTGGCCCGGAGAGGCCAGCTGCTCCACCCCGCCTTGGAAGGAGCCCACGCCAGGGCTGTCTTTGTGCTTGCTTCGCCTCAGCAGAAGGTCTTTGCTGGTCTCCAGCTCCAGGTGAGCAGAGCTCTCATCAGCAAAGATCTCCCCACAGCCAGTGAGGGAGTCAAAGCTCTTCAGGGAGGCAACATCTTCACACAGGGCATTGCAGTAGTCGTAGGAGGAGTCAGACTGCAGTTCACTGTCTGAGCAGTCCTGGGACAAGCAATCAGCTGCATAGGTTTCTCCTGTTTTGAAAAGATACTTTGCAAGACGTCCAGACAGTTCATTCTTGCAGGCTGGAGAGGAGAGGGTCTTGTCCTTCTCCACCAGAAATGAGAGGCTGTCTGGTTTATTTTTTCTTATATGAAATATATCTCTGAGCCCTTTCTTAGATCTCTTGAGGGAAATCCTCTTCCTGGGAATGGTTTTTGCAACAGCTGGTACAAAAGGCATCTGTGGCACAAAATTCCTGTAATCGATCATCTGACTGCTGCATGCAGACTGGCTGGGGCTGACCACACACTCCTTCTTACTGCTGGAGCTGGACATCCCTGAAAAGCTGATGCTATTGACAAGCCTGCCTTTGCCCTTTGCAGAAAAACCCTCCTCGCAAGCCCTGCTGCTGGGGCTGCAGAGCTCTGCTTTGTCTGCCTCAGCAACACAGTCATGGGTTTTGCTCTTCCTTACGAGCTTGTAGGAGGAGCTAGATGATTTTTCCAGGTTGTGACCACCAGCTCCATTCCTTGCTGCTCTGGTAGAAAATCTGTAGTTCTTGTGTGTGGCCAAACATGCCAGCTGGACTTCAGCCACACTTTGGTTTCCCTCCAGAGCTGCCTTTTTGTCTTTGCCCATCTCATCTTTGTCGTTGGTATGAGCTGTATGCACTGATGGCACTTTCTCATGTTGCACACTGGATTTTATGAAGGTCTTCCCTCTCTTGAGCTCCATACTGCTTCCTCACATCTGTTTCTGTAAAGAAAACATTAGAACACAACTATTGTGAGGTTGGTGGGTAGCACTTGTAAATTTTGAAAGCTACTGGAGAACAAAGGAAGGGACACTAAGCGTTGTAAAACTGAGCTTCTCTGCCATCAGACATTTCCATCTTTGAGTCATGATACTGCATGAGAAACAGATTGAGTGAAACTAAATGTGTTGGCTGGAAGATTTAACATGGAGAAAACAGAGCACATTGTGGGTTGGTAGTTGAGGCTCAAGAACATTTTGTCTGTTAGAAATAAACAGATTTGCATTGAGGATTAGGACTTCAGGATTTCTTTTAACAAGGTAAAGGTCCTGTTCTGAAGGTAGAAAAGACATCAGTGAAAAGCAATGCCTGAGAAACTTCAACATGCAAATGTGTGTGTCAGGTAGGCAGCAGTTCATATATCTGTACCTTAGAGGAGGACAAATACCTCAAGTTGGGAAATTTCCTGAGAAAACAGATCAAACTTTCAATACATGATACTAATTTTATATTAAAATAATCCTTTTCTGAGAATAGAAAATCTATAAACCTTGGTACTACCCTGGAAGCATGCAGAGACTGAATTACTGATTTTGCTCCCCTCTGAGCATAATGTATAATTTTCTACACTACTACTTTTATTGTCGAAAATCAAAAATGCCACATTGAAATCATTGTTAGTTATGACAAAAGTGGCACTTAAATTTACAAAGACCAGTGTAGCCCATAGAGGCATTGCCACATTGAATCTGCACTGTGCATTGATTAGCTTTTTCTAAAAATACTCTACTACCTGTATCAGTGCCAGTTTCAGGCTCTGCCTATATAGTTTAGTATTGAACCTGTTTTATGTTTTCATAAATCTAATTAGTCATTAATTATTCTAGCCATGTCATTTCAGTTTTTCTGACAATTTTTTCCTAGAAAGATCTGATCCTTTTCTGTCATGCATCAACTTGAATATTGAGTAAGTCAATGGAGTTTCATGAAGGTAGGTCAGGGACAAAGCAAGAACTACCTAAAAGCTGTTGGACCAACCAGATTTTTACTTGGTGGGAAACACACACAATAACTCCAAGTCCTGTTCTTGAAAAAACATGCTTGGGTCTCTCCTGAATGAAACCTCTTTAATGATTTATCTTGGTTTGAATTGGTTAGACATAACTAAAAAAATTTGAGACACTGAATATGAGATTTTAAATTCAGCACCAAGCCTGGGCTTTGTACTCCTAAAATAGAACTCAGTGCAGTTTTCAGTCCATTTGGAAGTATAACAGCTGTCTGCAGCCACCAGAAGCTTTCCAGTTGCCAGGCCTTGCTGGAGCAGCCACACTGACCAGTACCGCACAAGATGTGGGACTGTGTATTTGGGAGCACTTCTCCAGCAGGCAGACCAGTGACAGCCCCTTCCTTATAGAAGCTGCAAATGAACAGGTGATTAGAAACATTTACAAACAAATGTAGATCAGTGACAAAAGGCAGAGAACATATGGGCAAAGTGTGAATATTTGATGTGTGGTGGAAACGTGGTGGGTCATAATAGATGGGCATCTATCAGTGTGATTGAGATGTTGGCACATTCATTGCACTTGGCACTACATGTGAGTGTAACAGAGCATTCTTAATGAAAGCCAGTAAACATTTTACTACTCTGTCAGGTATCTGGAGTGCACTGATCCTGCAGGAAACTTGTTTTGCATATTCAGAAATAGGTCACCGGGACACGATTACTCATTTTCTGAAAAGCAAGGTGTGAACGACAAGCAATTTGGCATGCAGAACTCCAGCAGGGTTCTGAAAACAATCAGAAACAGCTGGTGCAAGGCCAGTTATTAATACCCCAGAAACAGAGTGTCTGACATCTCAGTCCTTTGTAAGTGCAGAAATAGGTTCTGTGTCCCTGTGTCCCTGATGCTGCTAAGAAGCTCCTCAGAGGTCTGGGACATTGGCAATGCCAGCCTTACAACAAAGTTATGTAGGACTCTCTGAAGTCCTGCAGCTGTTTCTGCCCATTCTGAGTATTAAGCAAAGGTCACTTTTGTAGGATATTGCATACTTGGGAACTTTTCTGCAGATGCATTAAAAAGGCTATTAGGGATGGATTTATTTACTGTCAAGTATGAAATGCATTACAGCTAAGAATTTAGGATGACATTAGATAATCTTTGGAATAAAGTAATGTTTGATCTGAATTGTATCTCCCAGATAAAAAACACAATGGATAACCAGTTTGATAACTGGGTCTAAAAATTTCAAGGCTTGTTCTTCTGTCTTTTTTTTTTTTTTTTAATAGATGAACAGTTTTATCTTGAAATCCAAAATGGCCCAAGTAACATTTTTACTGAGAATATCTGTAGTATAGCAATGTAAGATACACTGATGGTAGCTGATGCTGCCTTTTCAGTTTCTTCTGATGAGGAAAAACATGTAAGCTGTTGTTTTGCTTTTGTGGGTTTTTTGTGATTCAGTTTGTTGGGTTTTTAATAGCTACTATATATAATGACCAACTTTATATTCTAATTATTTAATGTTACTACTTATTCCCATATATTCTATATATAATACTCCCTCAAGATATGTGCCAAACTTAGTATCTAGTTCATTGTGTCACCCTTATTCTAAGACTGTCATATCTTTGTAAAACTTCCCCATTAAAAATGTTAATTTATATGAACAAAAGAAAGGGAGGAGCTCCTAAGTCATCTCTTTGAGGGCTCCTCAGGACAGACTACCAGAGTCTGCAGATTTTTTAAAACATTCATCTTAGATGCCGTTTTGTAACTTCCCATACTCTGAGTCCCTCTTCATACTCAAGTGATGTAATCTATCAATGAACCTCTTTCCTAAAATAGACCAGAAATATTTATGTGATGATTCTCTCATTCTATATCTATTAATACTTTTAGCCCTTTTGGTTGTAATGGATTATACTATGATACCTTTCTATCCCCAGAAGCTGTACCAGTGAAGTTAAAAGCAGATTAAAGAGCTGTAAGAGAAAAATACCCTCCAGTGGTTATGTAAAACTAGATCAAAATTTTATGAAAAATTATTACAGGCATTTAAAACATAGTACATTTTTCTGGGATTTCTTGACCCATGCACTCAGCTACACTAGTGCATCTCTGTTCCTTTTCAATTATTCTTCTCCTGGACTCGCAGGGTATCACTGCTCCCACAGGGATAAAAGATATATGAGGGCCTGATTTCCATCTCTGCAAAGGAAATAGAATTTGCCATTAGAAGTCACTGAAAAGAACAGAAACCTGTAGAAACTAGCAGTCAGTATACTGAGAATGTCAGTGTTTTCTTCATTAATTACAAGATGGTTTTTTAGTATCTGCAAAATTGCTTATGGAATGTGTTTAAATAGAGGACATCCTCAAGTCTTACACTGGGCTACAGATTAGCTGTCTTTTACAATAAGACTGGGTGTAGCAGCAGCATTGAGGCTTCCCATCCACAGTAAACAGTACTTTTTATGTGGCTTGATCAGACCAGCTGCTCACTTTTTGGATTTCATAGGTGTCTAAGCAGGCAATTAGGTCGGGATTTGAGGCTGATACTATAATGGAAATAAGGTTTTCTTGTGAATTTGGATAGTATTGCTCATAAAATGCAGAGATACTTCATGCTCAGACATACACCATCTGGGCAGGGTATGTCACAGCCTTTTCACTAAACCAGGAGGTAGTACTGTGTCTGTGATTCATCTAAAAGTAAATTAAAGTTTTAGAATGGAAAGATGAACACATTCCTGTGGGCTGAGGAGACTTGATTTTAGGACAATCAGAGCAATTGCTTCTGGAACTGGGTTATGAGGACCTGAGCAAGACTGAGTTAGGTAACTGTGCTGGTTAATAAGAGCCATATTCAGATGGCCTAAATCCTCCCTAGGTCCAACACACAAGGGCCAAAGCATAGTACAATGGAGCCAGATATTCATTAGGAAAAGGGTGGAGGCAGGATTCAAACTTCCAGATATTGCCTCCATCATGTGAATCAAAGAGAGGGGTCATGTTTGCCTCTGCCCATGGCCCCAACATTTTCTGCCAGCCATCCACAAGGTTCCCTCTGTGGTGGAATGTGAGACAGACTTGCTTGGGGTTTTTAGCTGGGTCAAATTTGTTGTTTCTTGCTAGGTTATAACACAGTAGAAAGGTTTGTTTAGGTTATCTTCAAAGAAAAGGTAAAACTTCAGTCATCTTCCATGTAATTCTGGGAATACCATCCTACTGGGAAGGTAGAAGTATCCGTTTCAGTGAGGCTGCATGGATAGAAGTAATACCATTACAAGGAGGAAATTTAGGTAAAGTCTCCAGCTTCGGCAAGTTTGGCTCAAAATAATTTTGCTCAAGTAGAAAAAAATGTAATTGGGATTCATTTAGTTCAAAATCTTACCAGCTATCCAGCTTGGACCTCTCTTACTTGCTTGTTTGATGTGTGATTTATATATAATCATCTCTCTTGGATATAGAAATAGGTGAAATACAGTGGTTATGAAGGGGAGATAGGAGTGTTCTTTCTTTACATTTGTATCACTCTTACAATTGGCAGGTTGTAGAGATTGGGCTTTGCTGTCTCTTGATAAGCAGACTTGCATGTCACTTGGCACCTGAATTCCAGCTCCCTCCAAGCATTTTCCTTTGAAAAATTTGATAAACACTCAATAGTCTTTTAGGCATTTTAATTCAAAAATAAGGAAAAATCTCTCTTTGTACTGCTTTTGTGTTTTCAGATAGAAGTTTGGAGTGAGTCCAAAATCCCTTTTCCACAAATGGCTTCATCTCAATCAGACTTAAGACACTGAGTATCAGCAGTACCTTTGAAAATGTTACCCTGCTTTTCCATCAGAAATCATAGCATAAATTTCCTGAAAGCATCTCTCTGGTTTGGGTATATGGACATACATTAAGCTTCAGATCCATGCATTTTAAGATTTTTTTTTAAATATTTCTTGATAAAGCATGTAATGGGAAAGAGGAAAAGAACAGAGCACTCTGGGAGACTCTCCCAATTGTTAACCTCAGGAGGATTTTTACCGTCCACCAGTTGAAGTCCTAAAATACAAAAACAAGTAAACATGAGGTGGTGAAAGCCACAGCTACTTTTAAAGTCAGTGAACAGCAGTAATTTTAATCTTTAGTATCTAATCAATTAGCAGTGCATAAGGAACAGCTGCTGCTCCCAGTAAAGTGTGTGGCAGGGGGAGATTTTTGGGATAAGTCTGTTTATTTGCAGGCAAAAATATTAACTCTCTGTCTGAGGAGATGAAAGTTAATAATGGAAATACTTACTAATAATCATGAACATATATTCCACTCTGTTAATTTGATTTTTAATTGCAAAGCAGAATACAGCTTCCTTGCCAGAGGGTAGTGATATTCTCACTGCAGTTATTGTAACACTGTTTCTAGCAAGCAAATAAACATAACAGTTCTTCTGGTGAAAACCAAACAGGATTTTAAAGCAGGGCTCATCTTCTCCCTTAAACTGATTACCCTGCTACTATCTCATCTCCATTAGAAAAGAAAAGAACAGGGTGGGAAGGATGGAGGATGTAATCAGGGACAGTCGTGATTCAGGAAACAGCAGAATGTTTATTTTTAAAGGCGCCTGTGTGACACACAAACCTGCATTGAGATCATGCCTCTCCTTAGGAGTACTCCTCTCATCATCCTTAGTGCCTGTATCTTATCATTCCCCTTCATCATTTGTCTCTCTGGGTAACCCAGGATGCCTAATTATTTGCATATACATTTAGGTCAGGCTTTCTCATGAAGAACCAGCAAAAAGCACATTTGTGTGTTTTTAATTCAACTCTCATTCCACGGAGCACACAAAGTAAAATCTTACACTCCCCAGCAGAATACTAGAAAGATGTGTAGCTTAATCTTATTAGCAGTGTGCTATAGGGAAGTCTGAACCTTCCTTTAAGCCCTGACAACTGTTTGTGGAGCTCAGGATTTTTCATAGTAAAATTAACAACGTTTCTACTCCCAGCACACTGTCCTGCTGTGGGCTGACAGGAGGGATCCCTGGGGGCACAGCAGCACCCACAGCATGCCCCAACCCCATCTGGGGCACCCACAGCATCCCCCAACCCCATCTGGGGCAGTCACAGTATCCCCCAGCCCCATCTGGGGGCACCCACAGTATCCCCAGCCCCATCTGGGGCACCCACAGCATCCCCCAGCCCCATCTGGGCACCCACAGTATCCCCAGCCCCATCTAGGGTACCCACAGCATCCCCAGCCCCATGTGGGGTACCCACAGCATCCCCCAGCCCCATGTGGGGTACCCACAGCATCCCCCAGCCCCATCTGGGGCACCCACAGCATCCCCCAGCCCCATCTAGGCACCCACAGTATCCCCCAGCCCCCCATCTAGGGTACCCACAGCAACCCCCAGCCTCATCTGGGGCAGTCACAGCATCCCCCAGCCCCATCTGGGGCACCCACAGCATCCCCCAGCCCCATCTAGGGTACCCACAGCAACCCCCAGCCTCATCTGGGGCAGTCACAGCATCCCCCAGCCCCATCTGGGCACCCACAGCATCCCCCAGCCACACAGGGGTGTGTGGCAGGGCAGAAGGAGGCTGAGCCCATGACAAAAGGAGGCTCCTCTGACAAAACCTCTGCACCCCTCACTCAGTTTTCTTCTATACCTGAGGCTGAAAGAAACGTAATTGGCTTGAAATGTTCCAATTACATCATGTAAAAGGGCAGCTTTAACTCCTGCGCAGAGAGCTTCCCAATCATCACTGTAGTGCCAAGAGAAGGCAGCTGAGCAGAAATTTCCACTGCATACCTGAGAAACAAACAGGGCTTTTTTTTTCTTGCCCTGGCCAGCAGCCTGTTGGTACAGACAGCAAAGTGTTAACACTGACAGCTTTGGCTGTCCTCAGTAATTTATTGCTTTGAAAGGAGATAGGATATGCATTTTTATAAATGCAGACACAGACTTTTCAGATGTATAGAAAAAGAAGTAAAAAACCAATGCTTCAAAAACATCATCCCAAAATAATACTCGCTCAGAGTCACTGTGAGTGTCAGAGCAAAAGAAATGCCACTGCACCCGAGCAAACAAGGCAGATCACAAAAATTCTACTCACCATGTTTTATCACTGAGCAGAAATCCTCTGTCTCCTAGCCTTGCTCCTGAAGCTGGTCTTTATCCAGAGGCTCCTGTGATGCTTTTCAGATTCTGAGGGGCTGGACCATTGCTGCTCTCCAGTGTTACTCTCCACCCCCTGTCTTTTCCTCCTCCTTCTTCCTTCATCCCCACCCCCTCCTTTCTCCAGCTTGTAGCTTTTTCGTACCTTACATAGATTCTAAGCTTCCACATGGAACTTGATACAGGAAAGATGCTTATTTCAGCCATCTGCTTGATGCCATGGAAATGCCTCCTTTGCTTTAGGAATAAAAGCAAGGAGGCAAGCTCGGGAGTTTCTGAGCCAGCATTTCGGTTCCTCCTTACATGACTGCTTATTCAAGGGAGGAATACATCCAAATTAATTTCATTTCTCACGTGTTGCTTTGTTTCAGACTAGGATTCAAGAAAAGTGATCTGAATGTGTTTTGGTTAGTGTGATGCTTCACTGGCAGGGTATGCAGGATATTGGACTGTGCCACCCTTTATAGAGCTTGAGTAAAAGCTGAAGATAGAAGGGATTTTGTGTGGAAGCAAAGTGGGATGAGGGGAAAGAATTACTATTTCAGCTGCCCAAGACTGGAGTGCCTGTGTTAGCCTCATACTGCCTTCAACAAACATTATTTACCAAATTCTCCTTTCAGTCTTACTTCTGCTTCAGTGTGCAGCAAAAGCAACATCTGATGTTAACAACATCATTCTTTGTTATATAGATGAGTTTATTACCATCACAAACACCAGGGTTCTAATTTCACAAAAGTGCAAAGCTGGCATCCTTCTCCCAGCCCTCTCCCCCTGAAGGGCTCCCAAACTGATCATATCTTGATTGTCCCATTGATTCCTATCTAAGTCCTTTCCACCAGCTTCTCAAGACCTCCTGCTCATTGAAACACCTCTGCTGGGGGCACGATAGGAGCACTCTAAAAGCCAGAGTGTATGCCATGGAGCAGTGGCTTAGTCCACTTTGGTGGCTCGCCTGTGAGTGCAGAGCTGCAGCTTCTGCAGACTGGTGTATCTGCAGGGAAGCTGCCCTCCCTCCTGATGGAGGGGCTGCTTCACAGCTGCCCTAAGGCAGCAAACAGGCAGCTCTTGGATGGCTGAGACAGGCAAGGCCAGTCCATGGGGGCATTTAGAAAATCTCCAGCTCTGCACGAACTGAAAATGAGCATTCCCTCACAACTGGAGCAGGTGCATCAATCAGGGAGCTAATCTCTTCTGTCCCCACATCACAGCAGAAAGGGAACAAAAGCCTTAACCTGCTACCTGTTCTCATCTTCCTTTTCATTGTGTGCTTTTGCTGAATCTTGGAGACAGGGGAGGAAAGGAGCTTGAACTTTTGTGCTGTCTGAGCTTCTCAAGCTGGGAAATCAGCCTGTTAAGTTAAAAGCCTGCAGAACAGAGTGCTCCTGCTCTGAGTGTCAGGCAGTAAGCCACTCAGGTGTCCCTGATGGAAAATTCACCTAGGGGGAAAACCCTGGGTTAAATCCAACCTGCAACATGTAGGAAGCCTTTGTGTGACTTCACCAAGAGACTGGTGGGAGGAAAGAGCAGGCTGTGGGTGAATCCTAGTAGTTCTGGCAAGTAGATTAAGAACAATCATGAGAAGAAGTACATTAATTACAAATAGATTTGATAGATTTTATTCTTCATGAGATACTCATTTTAATATAGGAGGAAGCCTTTTTTTCATGAGGGGTATATGAAACCACCAGATTTTCAGGTAGTACCTGATTGGTCTGCAGTGATGTTGCTTTGAGAGCTTCCCCTTCATTTTGGAAAGAGGAGGCTAAAAAATGCCAAAGTCCTTCTTTGCTCCAAGTAACACCAAGGCGTGTAAGAAGTGCTGACAGACATCAGAGGTCACAGCTGTCACCTGTGCCCAGCTGGCCAAGAAGACCAATGGCATCCTGGCTTTTATCAGCAATAGGGTGGCAGCAGGACCAGGACAGTGACTATTTCCCTGTGCTGGACATACCTCAAGTACTGATTTTGGGCTCCTCACTTCAAGAGAAATGGTGAGAGGCTGCACTGTGTCCAGAGAGGGGAATGGAGCTGGGGAAAGGGCTGGAGCACGAGTCTGGTGAAGAGTAGCTGAGGGAGCTGAGAATGTTGAAGCTGGAGAAAAGGGGGCTCAGGTGGATCTTCTCACTCTCTGCAGCTCCCTGAGAGGAGGCTGCAGCCAGGTAGGGGTTGGGCCCTGCTCCCAGGTAAAAAGAGATGGGACAGGACAGGAGGACGTGGGCTCAAGTTGTGCCAGGGAAGGCTTCAGATTAGATATTAAGAAAAATTTCTTTACCAAAAGAGTTGTCAAGCATTGGAGAAGGCTGCCCGGGGCAGTGGTGGAGTCCCCATCTCTGGAAGTGTTCAAAAAGCAGGCAGATGTGGGGACACAGGTTAGCCATGAGCATTGTGGTGATGCTGGGTTATCACTTGGTCTGTATGGTGTTACAACTCTTTTCCAGACTAAATAATTCTGTGATTCTGGCGCTGATTCCAGGCTGATATCTGAGCAAAACTAGGAGCCTAGATTTTTTATTTGAAAGTTATTCATACATACAATTTCTGAACAGAGTTTCTGACCTCTGAAGGGTAGGCATTAAAAGTAAAGGCATCAGAAAAGATACTCAAATATGGCATGTGATGAAGGATGTAGGCAACAGAGAGCACTTAAAATTACATTTACAGCCTACTTCATGTTCAAACTGAGCTCAATAAAACAAAGATTTGGAGAAAATAATCTAGACAGAGAGGAGCTTTTACCTCCAACATGGTTTCAGGTAGTTTCAATACATTCAGTCTTTAGAAAAGTTTGCTGCAGCTCCTCAGGAACTGGGAAAGCTCTAACACAGTGTCCCCATTTCCAGCAAATGGCAGCTGTTGTCCCTTTGCTGGAGAAGTTAGAGGGGATCACTCTAGACCTGGATGAGATGCCCAAAACTGTTCTTGGAAATTCATGTAAAGCATCTTCTGGGATGAGAGAACTCCAGGCTTTAGGATGTTTACTTCGGACAGAAATTTCCAGCTTTAGAGCCTTTTATTTCCCTTCCTCGTGGGAAGTAGCTTAAATCCACCAGCCATCCATGGGCACAGCTGGCCACAGCTGTCCCTGGCCATAACCTGCCTGGACCTAAACCACAGTGTCACTGCAGGCACTGGTAAATGCACAGGGTGCTGAACAGCAGCTGATCCATGGCAGCCCTTATGCATTACACTAGAGTTTTTTTGCTTCCTAAATACTCTTCAACTTGCAGTTCTCTCAACTGTCCTTTTCTGCTATCACTTCATTTCAAGCTATTTCACCACAGCTGTTGATCAGCTTGGCTCAAAATGTTGGCCACTGGAGAACCTAATCGTCCTCTCTGATTAATTCTGATTAATTCAGCCTGTCCAGAATTGTTTGGGACATCAGTGGGCATAAAAGGGAAGGGAAATCAAAGACCTGTAAATGAGGGGCACGTGGCACAGCTGCCATCTGTTTAGCAGATGCACACAGCCCTTGGCATGGCGAGGAGGAAAAGGGTCCTTGAGGGAAGAGGGACTAAGGAATGCACAGTTCCTGGTGAGGGAAGAGTAGGGTGGCAGGGATCCTTGGGGAAAGGAGGAGGAAAATCCTCATGGGGGCAGCATGGAAACACAGGGAGACAGTTTTTAGATGAAGCAAGACCAGCCTCCCAAAACAGGGAAACCTCAGTCTCCTCATGGTGGTAGGAAGTGTTTGCATCCAGTGATTAAGGACAACTACTAGCACAAGCAGCCCACAAAAAGCAATCTATACGAATTTTTAATTTTCTGCCATGGAAGAATGTAGCAGATTCTTAACTCTGAGACTCAGAACTAAAGTGTTTGCTGAACTAGCTCTATTTGTTTCCAAGGAATTGCTTACAGAATGAATTTGATACAGGCTATTTCCTGCCAGTGAACTAATGAAGAGTCTAACATCCCCAATTCAGTTTCTGCTAACATCAGGTTAAACTTAATTATTCATGGATTCTTATCAGTATTCCTTGGGTTTGCACGACGAAGAGAATTGGTAATGGGATATGGAGCTTTTTCTGTCCAGATTGCTAGCAGGAGGCTGCCCTAGGTTGAAGGGAGCAGTCCTTGCTACTTATCTGACTGCTTCCCAGGGCTTTCATTAAGTTAATTGCCACTCTCTTCTCAGTGCTTGGTGAGCCAGTGTATGCTGCAAATTTTAGAATCGTGAATTGCTGTTAATGACAGCAGTACTTAGCAAAGGAAATGAAAAGATTTTTAGCCACAGATTCTGCAAGTGTACTCAGCCTCAACATCTCCTGCTTGTCTTCCCTGTGAGGCACTGACATTGCCATATTTGCAGCCAAGGGGGTGATGAAATGCAGCAGATAGGGTCACAAGAGCAAATTATGGTATTAAAAAGCTTGGCTGTGCTGCCTCCCAGCACTGATAATGATATCAACAGGGACAGGAGGGAGGCCCAGTGCCTCCAGAATGGGACTGATCACAGTCTCATTATTGCTGTCCTGGGGGCTGGGGGTGACTCATTGTAAACTGCTTGTTGCCCCAAAGAATTTAAAGGGCTTTTGAGGAAAAAAAGAAAGTACTAAAGACATTTCTCCAGCTGCTTGTGCTGGAATTGTGACTGCCCTTAAACTTTTTGCTTTAAACAGAAAGTTCTTGAATAATATAAATTTGTCTGTAAAATCAACGTGGAAAAATTATTCTCATTATATGCTATGAAGAACTATGTCAAAGGAATTTTTTCACCAAATCATGAAAAACTCCAACACTCTAGGAGACCAAAGACAACACCTGGGAGGGATAAGAAACTGCAGGGACCGGACTACAGAAAGGTTAAAATACCAGGCATGTTTTTAGAAGCCTTTTCCTTCCAGATATGCCTGTATGTCACTGACATCTGTCCAGATGAGGCAAGAATCCCTCCAGCTTATTGAACTGCATTAACAGGCACTGCTATCTGGAAGGCAGAATAAGTATTCAACTGAAAGCATGAGGATGGCAAAATGTGCTATTCCATAAGGATATAGGAAATATTTTATTACTGTTTTGTGTGGCTTGGTTCCCCTGCTTAATTTTATATTGCTCTCTGCCTGAGTACATCAAATGCTCTGAAGAACTTTGTTAAAGGCTCGGCCAGGAAGCTGAAAAAAGAGAGGTAGGGGTGTAAGTAGCCATAGATACACAGCTTCAAATAATAGATCCAGTCCATCAGTGAGGCAGCAACTCTTCCAGTGGCTCTCATGGGACAGCCTTTCAAACAATAAAGTTGAGATCAAAGGAGGCCTCAAAGCAAAATGGTTTAAATAAGAGAGAAGCGAGTAGTCAGATAAAATTAGTGAAGGTGAATGCAATAGCACAGCAGGCTCAGGTCTAAACACAGGGACAGTGCACACCAAGCTGTGAGCAGGACAGGCTGCTGCTCCCTTCCACTGCTTGTGTGCTTTTGTTTCATATCCCAATGAAATAAATAATCATATGGCTTGCTCACACTGCAGAAGATACACCAGCCACAGGGTCTTTTATGGCTGCTATGGAGGGCAGGAACCAAATCACAAGTCCTGTTCTGAGGGAAGAAACATCTTGGCTGAGTGCAGTTGGCTAGTCCTTGAGGAAAAGGAGCACTATGGCCAGTTTGTAAACTGTGAGAAGTAGCCCTATGCTGTGTGTAAAATCCCAGTGCTCTGCCAGGCAGTGTTTAAATGCAGGCAAACAAAAGAACATTTGAAAGATGGATGAGAGATAAAGCCTTTGAAATTGCCAGCAGTGCAGTTGGTAACAATGTGGTTAGCAATGCTTCTGCTTGATTTACTCAGTGGAAAATACATTTTGGAAATAAATCTGTATGTTTGATTTATGTTGTTAGTGGCAATGTCACGGCCAGATTTCATTTTAAAGTGGCAAGTTGTAAATCCCATGAAGAGAACAAAACACACAGTTTTAAATGCAGTTTGTTAGATAGATAATTTTGGCAGTGTTGGTTGCTCTTGTTCTCCTGCCTTCCACATCCTGGGTTACCAGTAGAGGCCAACTCCAGAAGCCTCCTGCCTGCTGCTGCCTGAGCTGCCATCACAGCTGGAAGGTGAAACTTCTGACTGTGTTCCTCAAAATCATCAAATGATTGTGTGTGATAGAGTTTGTTTGTGATAGAGTATGGATTATAAGCAAGACTCTTATGCTAGTGAAATATAACCATTAATCTATTTTTGCAGTAACAATAAATAAAGCAGTCAAACTGAAAGAACTCAGCATTTGACAAAATGCTTCCATTAATGGATCATGAGTATTGACAATGCCAAGGTCATAATTTGGTTTCCAGTTACACTAATTGCCAACAGGTTTTAAAATATGGTATTTTATGTGTCTTGCAGCTGGCAGGCTATTTAGGGAGGGATCATTTGCTGAGTACTATTCTTTGGGTTTATCCTTTCATGGTTTTGGCTGCTGCCATCACTCTGCAACAAAAGAATCTCTCACAGAGGTTTGATTTTTCACAGAGGGGTTATTAATGTTTCTAAGCCAGCTGATAGGCCTAGGCAGGACCCAAGCATATTCATCTGTTACATGTTTCTCTACTGAAAGTTCAGAAGCCATTTTTGAGGCAGGAGCCAAGTGCCAGTGCAGGGCTGGGAGCTGGGAACAGTTGCTGGGAGGACAGACAGCCAGGAGCCGAGCCATGCAAGTGGGGCTGTGTTAGTGTGGGGTGGGTGCTCTGTTCTGTGTTGCTCTGTGTTGAAAAGCATGGTAAGCCTGTGAAACAGGACACTTTGGTTTGGGGAAAGAGATTCAGAAATTATTCTTGGGCTTTAATACAGAGGTTATAGAATGAGAGAATGGTTTGGGTTGGAAATTACATTAAAGATCATCTCATTCCAATCTTCCTGCCATGGTCAGGACATCTTTCACTACACCAGATTGCTCAAAACTCCATTCAACCTGGTCTTAGAGAGGGCAATTTCTTGCCCTAAAATGCACTTCCAGAATGTGCACCTTTGAAAAAGGGCTGTTTATTCTCAATACCTCTGTTTCTATGTACCTGGTTTGGAACACCTTACAGAGACTCAAACTTTTCTTGAAAATCAGACATTTTTAGGGTGCTTTGAAGCCCCTGATACATTGGGATTTTGCTGTGGAAGAAAAAAAAGCAGCAGGTGACTGATGAGTTTGCAGATTTCAAATGGAAGGTGTAGGAGAGTGAAGTGGGGAGTGCTGCTGGCTGCACAGTTATAGCTGTGAAGTCATTTGGAGCTTGGCAGTGTCTCAGCCTGGCTCTTTCAGAGCTGGCAGAGTGGTGTCCCAGCCATAGAATGAGTTAACTTCTTCCACAGCTCCTTAAATGAGTTGCCCAGTCAAGAATGAAGTCTGGGCTCACACATAGGTACGTGTGCTGTCACAGAAATGGTATGATGATGACAGACCTTGGGTTCCTCATTTGTTGCTTTAGTATGGAGTTCTGTACAGGAGATGTTGCTGCATCCCCTCACTCAATGGGGTGGAGCAAAACCCTGCAAATCAGCCAGAGGAGTGTCAGCTGGGGCTGGAGGAGGCAGCTTTCCCTGCCTTTGGCTCTTTTACAGATGTTTCCCTAATGCCAGCAAGGATCAAACCCAGGTTAGTCCTCTCCAGACTAGGAAGCATTGCCCCAGTAATTGGAAATTCCCTAAAATAACAAGGTGCTGCAATACCTGAGTAGTGGAAGAACCCAGGTAATATGCAGAGAAGCATGAGTCAGGGAGGAGGCCAGCTCTGAGCTGCTGTGACCTTCCTCCCACAAGTGCTGCAGCCTGTGGCAGAGAGGGGAGGAGTGGGCAGCCAGGGGGGCAGGATCCACCTGCTTTCCCATCAGGTGAGTCTGTGTGCCTGGCACTGTGCTCAGAGTGAGACACTCTGATCAGGGCTTCTAGATTCTCTGACAATAATTTTGTTTCCCCATCCCTTTTTCAACAACAGGTATTTGAAGCTGTGCATTTTTTGCCTGATCTACCTGATGTGTGCTGCAGTTTCCAGGTGGAATATCTGATTTAGTTCTGATTATTGAGGTGCTGGCCTGTCACATCCCTTCAGTGTCCAAGCTGAAGTAAAGAACAAGTAAATAGTTAATGTTAGCTTTCATGGAATGGAATAATTGGTTGCACAGTATTAAAGAGTTTTTAACAGGAACATTTATCTTCATGTTGTAGCTGCTTTTTAGCTGAATTGCCAGATCAGAAAGATTTATGAAATCTTGTTATTTGTGCCTGCCTACTTGCCCCTCTCTTTGAATAACTTCTATGCATATTAGCCAGGTTTAGCCTAACTTGCCACAGCGAGAGAGGCCTCAGAAAACACTTTCTTTCTTCAAAGGTTTCATGAAGCTAAGTAGAGACAGGCTGTGTAATGGGGTCCACGGGGGAGAAAGGCTGGAAAAGAAACTCCAATTTAACTGGAAATCAGAAAAGCTGCATTGCTGGCAGGTAAACATCTTAGCAAAAGCAGCTGATTAACAAGGTCCCAGAGAAGAAGGCTTTGTTACAGTGCTTGAACTATTACTTCATATGTAAATCAGAGGGGGACAAACCTGTTTGTTAGGCAGCAATGCTTTTATAAGCTTTAGTGTAGTAGTAAATAAAACATGAGAAAATGGTAAAAACTTAAATATGACTGATTTCCCCATGCTTTTGGAAAACCTAGTTGTTTTCCTGAATCACAGTGGGATTTTTAGGCAACCCTGCAAGTGCTGTAGACCCCCACTTCTCACCCTTCTCACTGCACAGATGGGGGAATTAATCTGAAGGGATGCCAGTATTCCTTAGGTTATCACAGCCATTTTACCCAAGAATCTGACCCAGAGCATTTGATATTTCCATGAAAAATTACTGAGACCCAGCCAGCACCTCAATCTGATTAATTCCACCCAAGACCAGAGATGGAGTTTTACACACACACTAATGCCTTTCTGCTCCATCACACAAGTGCCTTTTTTGCACTTGCATTAATGAGAATAAAAACTGAAACCGACAGGTTGGGGGGGAGGGGGTCAGTCTTGTTGTTGTCCTCTTTTTTTGAGCAAAGTTCCCAAAGTCATTAGTCCAAAAATATTAATTTTAGGAAATGCACACTTTTGTAGAACAGGGTACTGCAGCGAGGCAGGCTTGATTCCTTGTTCCTGGGGATGCTGTACTGTCTCAGCAGGGAGAGAAAAACTTGTAAAATGCATTTCTGAGATGTAACAGCCAAAGATGTCTTTGTTAGGCTGTTGTGAAACCCTGCCTGTGTTTGGGCTGCTGTTGCACACAGAGACTTCCCACTAGATGGCCCTGCACATCCAGCATTGGAAGTGAGTCCATGAGCACATGGAAATCATTTCTTGGACCTGAATTTCACTGAGTGTTGTCAACAAACCCTCTTTTCCACAATTCATGTCAGGAAAGCTCAAGTTACCGAAAGTCCTGAAACTGGGCAGTCTTCCTACATTAAAATACCTTGACTTTTTTTACTGTCAACCTGTACCCTGAATATATATGATTAAAATCCTGTCTTCTCCTATGTGGGAGCTATAAAAGTGACTGTTGAATGTGTTTTTCATCCACAAAATGAGACCTGAGGCTTTAGGCTGTGAGACTCTCATGCAGTCCATGAACCAAAAGAGAGAGCAGTGACATTACATCCTGCTCAGTTGGCTTCTTGCACCTGCTCTGCTTAAAATATTTACATCTGGCAGGGTTTCCTAAGGGTGGAAAAACACAAAACTACACTTTTAGAGGATGTAAACTAGCATTATTAATATTTAAAGAGCCACAACAAAAAAACTCAGTGTTGATTCTGATCAGGGAATTTTGGGAGAGATCCCTTCTGATTATTCAGCCTATGACAGGCCCACAGGAGGCTGGTTTTGGAGGCATCTTCCCTGGAGTGTGCCAGAGAATCCTTCCTTGTGTTTGTTCCTCCAAGTCCCAGCTGTTTGTCCAAATTACACCTTCCTTGCATTTTGCTGATGCTGCCTAGCAGTAAATTGCTGGATGCTTGACACGTCTCAAGTTCCTGCCATGAGCTCTGAGCAGCCTTTTCAGCAGTCCTTATTCCCAGAGGACAGCTCACAGCCCATTAGGGTCACACAGCCACTACAAAGCTGGGTACATGAGCCTGAGGGAGGATGTGTAGCACAGGATGTCTAATTCTGCTGCTGTGCAGGTGCTGACAAAGGGAGCTTCACTAAGGAGCTGACCAGGAGTTCATGTGAAACAGGTCCCTGGTGCTGACTTGGTGCTTTGTGCACAAACAGCAACTCACAGCACCTGCAGCAATCACACAGCAATTTAAGAGACCAAAACAGGCCTGAGGAAGAGACAGAGGGATGAGGTGTTGCAGGTTTGGAAGGACATGAAAGCAAAAGCCTTCCCTCTCATTTGTGAGGACTTCAGAACTCAAATGGCTGCAAAATATTAAATAGGTTCAGGAAAATTTGAAGCAATGAGTTGCTTGACAGAAAAAGGGCAAACAGTGGTGTGGGGTACCACCAACTGCAGCTGGCAATAAGTAAATTAAAACTGCTTTTAATAAGGTACCTGTGGTTGGCATTCAAGCAGTGCTCAGAGGGGTTAAAAGTTGAAATTAAGTGGTCATGACTATCAAAAACAAAAGAAGAAAACATACCCTAAAGTGTGTTTTTGTGAGTAGGCAGAACTGGTGCATTTAGTGGGAAGGAAATGCAGCAGGTTAACAAGAATGAGATCAAATATTGCTGTGGGCCATGGTGAGTGCTCTGTGTTTCACTCTGTTGGCTTCAAGGGGCTGGAATCAGTTTTCCTAGCTGAGGAGGGTGGTGTTGCTAAATGGTATTATGATAACATAATGAGAAATCAGAGCAGCTAAGTCCTGACAAGGCATCCGTCTCGAGTTAATTAAAATAGAGAAGTCATGCCATGGTGCCAAGGGAAATAGTAAAAGCACAGATGGGAAGATTTGATTGCTTACTGAAGATTAGTGTGCTTAGTGCAGAGGTCTTAAAAGGACAAAGGGACAATCTGGACAACCTCAAGGCTGGAAACAGAAGCTGAGAATAGACATGGGCAAGTGAATTGCTGATAGAATAACGTTAAGCACCACTACTGGTATGAATTTGTGAAAGACAAGGCAAGCTTTGGGGTTAACCAACACTTGTAATTATGGGAGTTTGGTCTGTGCAGAAGGGTTCTTGCACACAGTCTTGGCTTGTCATAATAGATGTCATCACTCTCATACTGTAGCAGTGCCAAACCCAGGCTGGGTCTGTTAAACAAAAGACAAACTGTGCCAGTCCAAGCCAGGCTGGCCCACCCTTTTCAGTGTTTCAAGGTAGGTGTGTAACAGCTGGAGGTGCCTCCCACATGCTGCCTGCTCAGAGCACACTGAATTGGACAGCCATGACTTATCTCTCTCCTCCTCTGTGCATCCTCTCATGGCTGGAACGATTCCTGCACAGACTCCAAGGCACAGCACATTGGGATATTGCATTTGTATCTGTCTTTATTTGGACTGCATAGAAACAGTTGATCAGCTCCTAGGACAGGTTTGCACAGAAAAGCCCTTCCCTCCACCACCCCCTCCCCCCAAAAAATCCCTAACACACCAAGGAAAAGTTCAGAGCAGGAATGGTATTTCCATGAGAAGAGGAAAGGGGTAGTCTGGAGACAGAAAAGAGGAAATTCCAGAGCAGATGAAAATGGATAAAAACTTCTGGATTAGGAGGGGTTTTCTGAAAAAAAAAATAAGGTGCATGAGTGTAGGAACATGTTTCTATCCAGTGTTCAGCTGATTAGATGCTGCTTAAGCTCTGGTTGTCTCTCCATCAGGCTAGAGATCTCCTTCTTCCTAAAAAAGGAATACAGACTGCTTGTTCCTAAGGCTACTATATTAATTGAAAACAAAATCAGTAAATTACTTAGTAGCTCAGAGCAGCTTTTGTTGGGCCATTTGCTGAAATCAGTCCCAATTATGCATAAAGTATCAGAGAAGCTGGTCATTTATAGCATGCTAAAAACAGAAAGAACAGCATGAAGGGTGGGGAGGAGGAGCTGACTCTCTTCCAGTTCATTTACAAAAACAAATACTTTTTTATAATTCTGCATCCCTGCAGACACCCTGTGAGGCTCCAAGGGCCCCATCTAGAGTCTGACAAAGAGGGAGTTAACCTGCTGCAAGCTGCTCCCAACAGGCTGAAAGGCTTTGCCTGGTGGGAGGGAAAGTCCCCAAGCTGCTGTTTATTGATGGTTAATAATGGGACAGACTTCTCTCTATTTTGGGGACATAAAGAGTGGGCCTGGAACCTTGCCAATAAACAGCTTGGTGTGTAGCCTCAAGGGCCCTTGCCTTCTTGTGGTCTGTCCTTCCACACCTTTCTCTCTGTTCAGGGCTGAGGTCACTGCTGCTGTGATGCTTTTAGCAGAGTCAAGGTGAGACACTGGCTGTGAAACTGTGCAGAGCTCATGGCAGGCAGCTCCTGTATCAGCCCAAGCACACAGCAGGATCCAAGAACTCCTGACTTGTGTGAAAATCCTGTGCTCCTCTCTGATGAAGACAAGCTGAGAGAACTGGGGCTGTTCAGCCTGGAGAGGAGAAGGCTGACTATAAAGCCTTGCCTCTAAAGGCAAGACCCTATAAAGCCTCTAAAGCATCCAGAGGAGCTCAAAGAGGGATTTTGGACAATTACATGCAAGACAGGGCCCTGATCTACCTGGTCCAGTGGGAGGTGTCCCTGCCCATGGCAGGGGGGTTAGATGGTCTTTAAGGTTCCTTCCAAGGAAGGGATTCCCCTTATGCTGACTCCTCAGTTTCCCAGGCTGCCAAGAGCAGAAACAGCCTCAGACATGCAATGGCTTTAACTAAAAGTGAGGCTCAGTGCTGCACATCAGAGACTGCCTCACAGAGGGTCTTCACAGCAGCTGAAGAGGTTCACAAGTAGGCATGGTAGAAGACTTTCAGGACAGACAGCTAGGGATGAAAAGTGGCTCTCTGAGTCCCATTTTCACCATCATTCCAATCTCCAGTAGCAGGCAGGAGAGAAAAATAACTAGAGAAGCAGTGTCAGCTTAGAAATTGGTGTGGAAGATACTGGCATGATACTTGGCAGGGAATGAAGGGACACAAGTGGCAGGGGTTGAGGTGGTGTCCTGGGGAATGGCACACATAATTCCACAGCTGCTGTGCTGGAGCTGGCACTGTGCTGGTTTGAACATAGCTCAAGCAAGATCCAAAATCACGAGAATATTATGGGCTTCCCAGGGAATCCAGATGTTTGAAAGGGGGAAGAGTCCTGGGGCAGCTGGTATTAGAACATCTGATGGTGGAATGGGAGCTGCACAAGTGTGTGTGCCCCTGAACTGCCTCAGAGCATCACTGCAGGACTTCAGTGAGAGACTGGGGCACTTCTGAGCTGGTTCAGCTCACAGCTTATTAAAAAGGATTGCTAATTCATTCAAGTTTTCTTCCTGTATATGTTGCCTTCAGGATTTTGTAATCTATAGCAGTTTTGTGCATGTTCGTATTTCCCCTAGTTGCTATCCATTGTGCTGGGCTGGCATTGAAATATTTTCTTTGGAGCAAGATACTGCTGCTTTATGGGAAGGGGAAAAAACAGCTCAATTAAAAGGACTAAGAATTCCTGAGAAAATGCTGAGAATGGATTAGAAAAGTAGTCTGGTTTCTAGTCACCCCAGTAGCTGTAAATGTAATGAACTCCTACAAGACAGGTATTTGCCTGTGAAACAGCTGAGCTGTTTCTGAGATATCTGGAGGCAGTTTGGAGCTGCTTTTGGCTCTAGGTGCTGCTTAGGACAATAGTGGAGGAAAAGAGAGGATGCCTCTTCTCTGGTGTTTCTAATGAACATCTTTTAATGAGCAGGAATTTGGACTGGAGAAGAAAGAAACAAAAAATTAGACTAGAAATGAAATTAACTGTGTATTTCAGTGAAGATCTCAGCTTGCTGTTCTGTCCATAGCTCAAACTCTTATTGTTGTGAGCCAGTTTGGTGAGAAGTTCTGGACATACCAGAGGGTGATGTGTCCTTCTCTTTGTGCCTGTGGAGGTCAGCAGGAGAGTAAGACTGATGTGGGCTTACACAACAGCAGTAAAGCAACATCTTGCTCTCCCCCTCAGGAAACAAAAATCTCTTTTCTTTGTGAGTTTGGAACATTTGTGTTCATACTCCTACCCTAACAGGGTTTTCCTATCGTGAAGTCTGAACCTCTGGTGTGAGAGGACCAGGTATTGCTACAGAAATGAGTGGGAGCAGTACAAAGCCATTGTTAGAAGAACATGGCAGAGTCAGGCCTCATGTGGAGAAAATCTAATTTTTAAGCACCTGTGCTGGATAAGTAACAAAGGAGCTGCTGAGAAGGGAGCTTGTGAATGGCACTGTGTGTGCAGCCCATGGCATGCTCCCTGCTTGGCTAATTAGGGACTGTGACTTGTATTCAGCACATGCTGGCAGCTAATCTCTCTGCCATATTGTGGCTGTGCCTGGCACCTGCTTCCATCAGTGTGAGATAAGGTCAGCACCTCCCTGTGGGCAGAGCTATTGCACACAATCAGTGTTGGTTCCGTGTCCGTGCCAGCCGGGCAGCGCTGCCGTTCCCAGGCACAGGGAGCTGGGAGGGAGCATCTTGCCTGTGGCAGCCAGGCTCCTTCCTCCCCAGGATGCTGCTGTGCCATGGACTGTGCCCTGTGCTGCCCTGTGCCATGGACATTCATTCACAGCCTGTTGTCAAAAAGGCAGCCTGTCTATGCCAGCCTGTCTATTCCACCCTTCTAATTCCACCTCTGATTTGGTATGTTAAGAAAATTAAGCCACAAACACCAGAGGTGTATGTCCAAACAGGAGACAGAGGAGTCCTTTTACTTTATTCAAATAAAGGAAGAGGCCATGAGGGCATTCCCCTGGGATGTCTCAAATTTTTGGAGGACACAGCCTCCTTTTTATCCTAATTTCCCTGCCACATTTTCCTCTCTATTTCCCCATTGCTGAGAGGTACAGACTTCCCAGAGCACCTGACACCTGAGATTCCCTTCTAATGTATAACCCTTCCTTTTAATTTTTAATTCTTATAGAAGTCATGGCTTTTTCCCATTGTTTCTTTCATCTTTCAATATTCAATTTCATTTATCAGCAAACCTACAGTTTGTTTGTAAAGGCAAATATCTTTTTTTTTATTACTCATCAATCAGTGGAATCCTTCCCATTGTTTCTTTTATCTCTCAGTGCTGGTTTTATCTACCAGCAGACCCACAGCTTGTTTGTAAAGATAAATCTGTCATTCCTCTCAGGTATTTCATTTTAACTTGCACCTAACACACTGCAGCCATCTGTATCCCTTCTCAGCAAGCCATCCTTCAAGGAACTATCATGCTACACCTCTCCTATGCTGCCTGGCTTTTTACATGAGACAAAACATAGTAAGACAGAGCCAGGGCCAGATAACTTCTGCTTTTGGCTGCCTGCAGCAGCCCTTCCTAGGGGATGCTGGAGATCATTGCAGGTGAGACAGGACAGGGACATAAAACTTCTGGTGTCAGCCACCACCAGAAAGACAGCCCGAGACAGATGGGTGCTCTAAGGAGTTTGGTGGATATATCTCCTCCATTTGAGAAGCCTTCTCTCAGGAGAAGGAGCTTTCTCCTGTCCTAAAGGAAGAGTCAAGGAGTCACAAATTCAGATGTGTGTTTCTAGTTCTGCTCATCACTCTGTGTGGTATTGAATATTGGTTTAATCTCTTCTGATAGCTGCTAAATACTCAGATAAGAATGATATTATTGTTCTTTATCTAAAGGACAGATTTCTGCAGGTAACTCCTGTTAGCACTAGTGTAGTTGTATAGTATTCAAAACTGAAGCAAGATTTCTCCTTATAAATTAAACTGTTTCAGGAAAGAAGCTAATATTTTTCAAAAAAGGCCTTATTTAGTAGGCTATTTGCCCCGTTTCACAGATGAATTGTTATGAAAAGTAGGCAGAAGAGCTCATTAAATTGAAGGAACAGTCTAGGATGGCTTTTCTTGGAGTCCTGTGAGTCTGTCCATAAATGACCGTGAAAAGTAGCAGTTGTTTGCTATAAATCTCTGGTCACATCTGCAGCTTGTGACAGGAAAACATGTTTATGTGTCCTTTCAGCACAAAAGAGGAAAACCTGTCTTTCTTTGCCTTGCCAGGCTCAGGGAATGAAAATGAGTGAGTTCTGCTGGGTGCAGCTCACAGCAGTCAAGGCTATGCAGTGACCTGCAGGAAAGCAGGAGGTGTCTGGGACTTACACTGTTACTTCTCTAAACTTTCATTAAAATATTTGTCAAATATTTAGGAATTCTGTTCTTCTGACATCCAGCTTATTCCTCAATATTGCACCTGCAGGGCTGATTTGCTACAAAATTTATTTTGACTTTGTGATCACCAGGGCTTGATGGTATTTGGAATTAGAAAAATGATGTAGGGGTTTAATGCTGAGTCCTCCCAGTCTCTCTCAATGTCCTCTTTTGTTTGGGAGCCTCATTAAAATGTCTTGAAACCATCACCTTCTAATCCCTGTTTTCTTTTGTTCCAGGTTTCCTTTGACCTTTCAAAGCATTGTAACCTGAGCTTAGTTTTCACACCCATTTCTTTACTTCCTTAACTTTAGTAATTGCTCAGCCTGATTTGTGAACTTTGTACAGTTACAAGAGCGGTGTATATGTCTCTTATCTACAGCAAATAACAAGCAAGGCACTGAACAATCCTTCTGGAGCCACGTGGGGACAGATAGCTGAGGCGTGCTGAACCCCTCCCTGTGGCTTGCAGAAAAGTTTAGAGGGAATCTTAAAGGTTTAGCAAAAAGTTGTCCCTCTGTCTGACTTTCTGTTTAAAGGAGAAGAAAAGGGAAGGCTCAACCAGAAAAACACCACAGTTCAACTGCTCTGATTGCTTTCTTCAATGACAGCAGCAGCTAATCTGCCCAGAGTGAGAATATGGATACAGGCAGGAAACCTGGATCTTTCTTCTTCCTTCTGGGAGGAGCTAAGGGCACTTGGCACTTGTTCATGATTGGGAAAGCTTCACCAGCAAGGAAGGTGCCTTCTGGCCCTACAGAAGTATAGAAGGGGTGGGGGGCATTTGTGGAAGGAAGCTGAAGAAACTCTGAGGCCAAGGCTCTGTTACTAAACACAGCTGCAAATAAACCCATGAAACAACATCCCAGTAAAAATACTGATTTGTTGGACCCAACTGTCTCATCCAAAACACTTCTGTTTGAGGAGATGTGAGGCAGCCTTTCCCCCTGGTCTCCCCAGGCTCCTGGCCAGGAGCAGCAGTCTCTGGGGCAGACCCACAGCACAGAATACACTTTTTGGGCTGGGACATGGTGTGAAATGGTGGGATAGGCAGCCACATCAAGCACTCTGTGATCACACTGAGACAGTGACATGATGGCACCAGGGAGCCTCAGAAAGGGAATGTGAACATTCCTCTGGGTGTCCCATTCTAACACAGTCTCTTGGGATGAAGGGCTGGGGAAATCCTAGCATTGTTCTGCTTGCTTCCCTTTTGTCTGCTGCTCCCTGTGACAGCAGCAGTGTACCTGTTGACTTGTTGAACCCCTCTGGTAAACTCTGTGAAGCAGGAAGAATGTGTGTTCTCTATGTGTATGCAGTTAAGTGTGTGCCAAGTAACATTTCTAACCTTTTCTGCTCATTTCCACAATGCCTGTTCATAGTCAGTGACAGAATACAATGTAATGCAGTCTTTGCAGGAGTTACAGTGCTCAGCATGCAACCTGAGATCTCCCAAATCCATCAGACAATTAACAAAGCTTTCAGCAGGATGCTTATTGAAGCAGAAATGAGTAAAGTAATTACCAGTGTGTGGTTCAGCTTGAAAATCAATACAGACTGTATTGAGCCAGAGTAAGAGCCAGAAGAGAGGCTGCTAATACTGTGTGTCTGCATCAGCAAGATATGTAAAAAGTGCATCCACCTGACATAAATTTACTAGAGAGCATTTAAAAAATCAATAACCAGAGCATTAAGGCCAGGTTTACAGGAAATTTCAAAAGGATCATTCAGGTTGGCACCACAAACTATCGAACACTGAGATGCAATGGCAAAAGGAGCTCGGTTCAGAATCCTCAGGAGTGCTTCTCAGAGCTGCCAGCCCCTTGCAAATGCCCAGATGTGGAAATACCTCCTGAGGTCAAGAATATTAAAGGAGACAACAACCAGATAGTCTTCAGAATAACCCATTCTGGGTTATATCAGTGTGCCAAGACACCAACATTTCACATTTCTACATCTAGCACAACTCTACTGAGCAGTTAAAAGCCCCTTTTGAAATCTGAGGGGAGTGGCTTTGGCTGGACCTGCCCAGGGTCTGATGGTGTTGAATCTCTCTTCCAGTTATTTGCTGTTGTCCATTTTTGCAAAACTAAAGCCCTCCTGTGATCCTAAGGCTTTTACAGGACCACAGGTAAAACTGAACAAGCTCATGCCCTAGGGCTGGCTGCCAGCTGTGGCAGAGGAATAGCTGAGCACAGGGCACACAGGACTCTGCACTTGTGCTGCCATGTGGGCTCTGTGGTGCCCTTGGTGGGCTGAAGCCATGAGATGCCTTCCCTTTGTCATGAGGATGTCAACTGAGTGAGCCTTCAGCCACTCATCTAGAAGTGGATGAACTTTAAGTTCCCCTCCTACCCAAACCATTCTGTGATTTATTTTTCTATCAGCCAAAGGTGTGCAGCTGCTGTGACAATGAACTATTGTTTTTTCACATTGAGTCCTAAGCAGTTGGTGGAAAATACAGTTGTGATTTAATATGGAAATTAGAGAGTCTGCCCATTAACAGGACATCCTGGGAGTGCCAGGGGCTGGGAGACAGCAAACACCCCCACTATTAACAAAGACCTGAAATGACAGTTGCAGGTGATTTATGCACCTGAGTTTTCTTTCCCTCCCTTCCATTTTGCAACAAAAGTATAATTCAACGGTTTTGAGTGCTACTGTCCACTTAAAGTATTAACTGTGTCATGACTCAATTATGGATGCCGGGTGTGACCCTGATGCCAAATGTATAATTGCACCAGTATTGCTCACATACTTTTCAGTGGATGCAGGATTGAGTGAGCAAAAATAATCACCTTCTGTTTTTCCTACCCCAGACACCATAGCAACTGAAATGTGGTGCTTAAAATTATCATTGGTTTTTCCTTCTGTCTTTTTGTTCCATATGGCACACCCTGCCAACTGTCTTAGCATCCAGTTCCATGGGTGCCAGCTATCAGTGTGACAGGAAATGAAATGTGCACAAGATTTGATGACTGATGCTGAGTTTCATGAGCTGTCTGCTTTGTTACTTGGCATGCCCTGAGGCAGCATGTCCATGGCACAGCAGGGCTTTCTGACTTTCTGCATGGTGAGCTGTGCCCTTGCTCCTGTGGAGGGAAGCTGCACTGCTGTGTGCTGATAGCACTGGGAAGAAAATGAATATAATAATGCCAGGTTAAGTGAATCTATTAAAAAATCAGCTTTTTTTTGTTTGTTTGTTTTTGTTTTTTGTTTTTGTTTGTTTTTTGATCACACCATGCCTGGAAGAACCTGAAGTGTTCCTTCTCTGCAGTCCAGACCCTTCACAATTCTCTCATTGCACTGCCAGCTCTGATACTGAGATCTGGCATTAAAAGCAGCACGATGCAGCAAGAGTGTATGGGCCAGGAAACCAGGAATCAGTCTCCAAATGGACACTGGAAGTGCCAAGTGTGCCCTGGGGTATGCTGGTACGGGACAGTGTATGTCACCCATCCCTGACAATGCACAGATTGGAAGGCTGCAATAGATGAGAATTCAGTATTTGTATATCATACATGAAAAAAAGCAGGGGAAGGTTTATTATTCATGAATAACATGGATTGATTCACTGAACCAAAAATGGTTTTCGTCTGCAAATAAGATAATTTCATTCACCAGAGTGATTGTGCTACAATTTTACAACAGGATTGAGAGCCTTTTTTATTGATCACTTCAAATCAACTCTGTTGTTGCATACAAATTGGTACAAAACCACCCAATCACATTTATGACTCTTCTACATCAGTACACGTGGAATGTTGATCTGTATCATCGCATATTTGTTTAATCAGGCTAATATTTCATCTGCCTCATTGGAGTGATAATGTGATGAGAAAAAACTCAAATTACTGAAACTGATCAACACATTCACTTCTGTTCAAAGAGCTAGCTGAGGGATTTAGTCTATTTTAAACCACCCAGAGATTCATTCTCTTTTCTAAACACTAGATTTTGCAGAAAGAAAATAAACCCCCTTTTTTAGGCAAAATCATCTTTTGGCATTACAGAATTCACTTGCAAGTTTGAACTTTCTGTCCTTGAGGAGAGTTGGTAGAATTTGCTACAGAAATCACTTTGCTTCCATGGGCTTTTTGCATCCTCTGCTTCATTTGCCTGTCTAAGGACTCAGCATAGAAGATCTTGCTTTCTTCAGGTCGGACAGCCATCCCAAAATCCGGAGGAAATGGACCTCCCTGGCTGTGCCTCAGTAAGGAGAGCGAATGGAACTGTGATCCGCCTCAGGGAGACAGACTTCAACAGCTCCTCAGACTTGGATTATACAACTCTGCTCCTTTTGCTGGAGGAGTGGTCTCTCACCCCATCAGGCACAAACATGAAGATGTTTATAATCTCTCCAGCTGTGTGCCTCGTGGCAGGTGTCCTCATCATCCCTACCCTCTTATTTGTGATCTTCTCTCGGTTTAAAATCCGCCAGGAGACAAGGTACATGCTGCTGGGAAACGCTCTGCTCTCTGATCTGATCTACCTGCTGTTCTACACCCTGTTAGCTGCTCTCAATGCAGCATACCTGTACCTCCCAAAGGAAGCATGTGTCCTCCTCTTATTTTTGCTGGCAGTGGCTTACTGCGGAGGGCTGTTCACAGCTGTTGCAATTGTCTTGGACACCTACATCGCTGTTTTGTTTCCTTTGCGCTACATTGTTATTTTGCCTCCTTCACGAACTAAAAAAATCATTGTTTTACTGTGGATGTGTTCAGGAGCTTTCCCTGGGATTTTCTTCTTGGTGCTATGGACTACCAACAGCTTTGTGCCCTGTGCCCTGGAAACGTGCTCAGTTCCAGTAATACTAATATTAGCTCTGAATGGGACTGATGTTGTGAAACTCTGTTTCTGGCTTTCTACCACATTTATCATTCTCTGCCTGTCTGTAATATTTTGTTGCTATGCTGTTCTGTATTGTAAAACCAAACACTCGGGTATATGGGAGAGTATCTGCTCCAGAGCCAGTGTAACATTCTTGATGCACAACACTGTGTTATTTTTTTACTTCTTTCCACTCTTGGCCCTTTTTGTAGAATCGTTCTTGTGCATTAATGTCATCAGACTGCAGACAGGAATCTTGGTCTCCCTGACAGTCTGCAACGTCCTCACAATTCTTCCTAAAGTTTTATTCCCTTTTCTGTATGGGCTTCGATACAGAGAGATCTCTGCCTCTCTCAAATCTATAGTCAGGAGGAAGCAGCTTCGCCTGGTGTCACCTGCTCCACCACCATCCTGAGGCAGCACAGAGCACAGTCACGGCAGAGGAGCTGTCCTCACCTTGTTATCATGCAGGACTGATGGACATCACCCAGCTTCTGAAGTGGAGAAGTGATCAACCCACGGTAAGAAGACATGGGTTCATCACTGCTTCCTTCGCTCCAAAAGGCTACAGATCTTTCATCACAACACAGCTGAGACTATAGTGAATGCTACCCTGGATGAGGTTCCGAGCTTTGTTCTGATGTGAAAGGCAGGACCTTCTGGAGGAGATACTGAATTAAGGTCATTTTCACCCACCTGTTGCAGATGCCTTTCTGGAAAAAAAGCAAATTAAAATAGATAATGCAAAGCAAAGGAGTAATCGCAGGTCTAGTGACAGCATCACCCCCAGCAGAGGATCCTGAACCAAATGTGCTGTGAAGACAACCACCATTTCTTCCACACAGTGTCTTCCTACAGGGGTACCCACACCATGGCTCAGACAGGACCCAGGGTGAGGGACTAAGTGTGAACACCTCTTCTGAGTCTCTGCCGAGGCAGCTCCCATTCTGCCTCACAAAAATCTTCTCCAGCAGCACGATCTCAGTTTACAGCTACACCCTGTCACAGTGGCTGCTGGGTACCTGCCACCAAAGCCTTGGGAAGGTCAGGAGGAGAGGCTACAGAGCTGATTGGTGTATCGGGGTAAGAAAATGAGATCCTGTAAGAGCCTTTTAGGTTTTCTAGATCAGCCACCTACCTATAGAAGACAAGCGAAACATATATCTGACCTCTGAAGAAACCAAAATGTCATTAGATATAAACATCAGTGTGGGAAATTTAAATTGCTGTTCTGTCTCTTGGACTTGAGAAAGCAGCTCTGTATTTCTAAAGATAATATTTTTAGAATTTGTAATGTTTTATGTAAAAATACATTGGACTTTTAAAAAAGATCCTTGATTTCACTCTGTACAGTGCTTTCCTTGTGCAGACTCTCTCCACCTTCTGTTTGCTTAAAGCAATACACAGAAAGTGCTGAATGTGGTTTTTGGCTGTTTCACACTCATCTGAAGAATTTCACTAAGTGTGAGCCAGGAGGAGATCGGTGTCTGGTTGCATGAAATGCTTTTGGCATCGGAGTGAGTTTGAGCAGTTCCTGCTGATCTTCTCTCCTCATTCCCAAACTGCTTCTTACTCTTTCTCACATTGCAGTGTCTGCTCTCTCCTGTTTGCTGATGCAACTGCTTCTGGGGTTGCAGGTTAAAAATATCTCTTCAAAGAGAAGTGGTGTTTTCATTTTAACTGAGATTATCCAAACAATCTGTTTTACAGGATGTTCTGAAAACAGCTGCATCAGCACAACTGAGGGTTCAACAAATTTCAGTTCAGAGGTGGGGGAATGAGCAGGGACATCTTAGAGGCTTTGCTGCTAAGGGACGCTCCTTGTGTGAGAAGTATCTCTAAGGTAAAATTGTTGCAAGTGAATCAACTGCAATATTGCATATTTCCTTTAACCATGGTTCTGTGCTTCTTAATCCTCTTCAATAAAAGGTTCTAGAAGTTGCTTTTTACTGGCTGCTTTTATTTTTCTGTGAGATGAATGTACCATGGACCTCTGTCACAGAAGCTATGTTTGTATACTTTACTATATATTCAACCTGTAACAGGGGTCTTCCATAATACATAGGAAGGATGGGGAAAATATCTGCATACTGGATCAGGTTATTTCTGCAGAACCCCTTTGGCATGTGGGAAAATCAAGAATGGAAGAGGTACCTGTGAATCCCCAGGCTTTCTTATCCTGGGCCAAATTTTTATGCCAGTGCTCAATGACAAGGATGCTGATAACTCACAGGTTGTTTTGTCCATGCAAGGTCCATTCATGTTTGCCTCTGTTGGAAATTTTCATGATAAGTAGTAAAGATAACTGTGTAAATAGCATCAAGTAAGGTAATTATATATGGAGCCATAGGTGACTTTGTGTAACAGCAGGTTAACAGTACTTGGTCTTCCTGCTGACCTCTGAAAATGATGAAGGTATAATCTGGACAGGATTCTGTTATCAATTCTGCAACTCTCTCTTACATGCACATCCCCTGGATATATTTAGATACAATGAGAATTTTGGTAACATAAAGAAGGATGCTGAAAGACAGAGCACTTGAATCAGTGATTGTGGCAAGTTTATGTATGTATAAAGCCTGCCCACAGCGACATCACAAGGACCAGGCAAACAAAACACTGCTCTGTGGAGATGGTCTTCTAAGAAAGATCATTGCAAGCTGATAATTCTCTTTAAAGTGATTTAACATTAGATAGATATGTTTTTCTTATGTGACTGCTTGTAAACAACTTCTTCCCATGGAATATTACTGTGCTGTTTGGTACAAAAGCAGCAGGTTACAGAGTGCATACAAGAAACACACCCTGTGCCTGAACCATTTGCCTTTGGGATTTCCCCAATCTGTCTGAATAGAATCAAAGGGCTCACCAGGAAAATGTCACAAGCACTTTTGTGTCCTGAATTTTGTCTCAAAGAATGTTAGGCTTCTGCATTTTCCAGAACCTCATGGGTGTAATGATCACCAGCCTTGTAAGGATGTCTCCACATAAGCTCTGGAAATTCATACTGAGACTGTTTACCAGAGCCCAGTAATCGACCTCTCCCAGGTCACATAAGTGAACTTCTTGGACGTCACTGTGGCTGTCCCACATTTTAATTTGAAGTGAAATGGAGAGCAGCTGGCTTTAACATGTGATTTGGCAGCTGGGGCCAGTAATACTTTAATGAATTGCAATAGCATGAATCACTAAAGGTATTTTAATTTATATCCTAAATATATTCCTGGTCAGTTTTTCCCCTCTTTTCTTATGCCAGCACTGTCACAACATTTACCTCTGCTCTCTTCCCTCTCCCAGCTGGATTTAGTGCAGTTTGCTGTCTGTAACCTGCAGACTGAAGGGAGTCAGACCCGCATTCCAGGGGCTGGGGCTGTGCCCATACATCACTGCAGACATAATTACATCAAAGATAGGTCTGTGCTTCAAATGAGATCAGTTTCACTGTCAGGAGATACAGAGGATCTCCATGTGGGTAAACATGCACACAGCTTTGGATTTGAGGTACAGTTCATTACAAGCATTTGAGTAATTATTCAGTAAAACTAATTAACCTCCTGCAGTTTTAGTAATTACTATTGGAGTGTCTACTTCTGCTCCATCAGTTGGCTGTGTCATTTTGTACTGGAAGTGTGATATAGGAAGAGGGCAGGAGGAAAGTGGCTGTGCTCATTCCCTGCCAGAGAGGGCTATGCACAGCAGATGAGAAGGAGCCTGTGACAGCACAAGGAAATTGCAGGGTTTTGAATCTTGATTTTTGTTGTCTCCAGTGTCCACTCCCCACCTCGCTGCTAGCAAATGAGTGTCCAGCACGGCTGGTTCTTACCATTTTTTTTCACAAGACTTGTGATTTTTGATGTCTGCATCAAAACTGTTGATTTGCATGGTTTTGTTTTGAAATATACTTCAAGTACTTCGGATTGCCACATGAATCCAGAAGCTACAAAAAGCAGAGAGGTGAATAACCACAACTCTTTATGCACTGCTATGAAAACATCAAGATTTGTGAGCAATTCATGAGTTAGGAGAGGGAAAGGAGCCATGCTGTGGTTGCACTGCCTTGTGTTTGTCAGTGAGGGCTGTTTTGTCTTATGATTGCCCAAGGTCTGCACATGTGACTAGGAAACCACCTTAGGACAGACAAGAAGCTGTTTTCTGCCTTTGAGATGTAGAGTTAAGAATTTGTATTAGGAAGTTGATTTGAACAACTTTTTTTCTAATTTGGTGGTTTATCTTTCTCATGAAAAAAAAATACAAGTTTTTGCTACAAACATTACAGGGAGCAAATCAGCAACCCATTCCTGAGGGCTGCTGGTTTTTAGGATGATTCCCAGTAGGAAGAATTAGTCAGCTTCAGCAGCTGCTATAATTATTTTTTCCGATAGGTAAAGGTACAGAAACAGCTCCTCAAGAGGAAAGGGAGACCCTCCATTCATCCACCTTCTCTGTCGCTCTAGACCAGCCAGTGCTGCCAACCAAGTCAAAGGAGTAACTGTTCTTCACAAAAACCTTTTGAAATAAAATACTCTGTCTGGAGGGTATTTCTTCATGCCCTCTGAAAAGCAGAGTGGGATGGGAGGGTGCGAGCAAACACGGAGGTGTGAGAAGTGCAGAATGACAGGAATGTAAAGAAGAGGGGAGCAATTAAAAAGCAGTTGAAAATGGAAGGCCTGTGGAAAAATTAGAGTGAGAAAATGAGGGGATTGGCTGGAATGACAGATGAGTTCAAGGCACGGGGCAAATTGCAGAAGAAACAGGATTTCTTGCAGTCTTTCAGAGGGAAGGATGCAATGGAGACCTGTTGGAGGGCTGCACCCCACAGGCTGTGTCTGCCTGCCCTGCCCAGCCTGCACCAGGACCATCTGCAGGCCCTGCCACACCACTGAGGACTCTGCCTTTAGCGTGCTGAAATTCAGGAACACGGGGTTTCTTCTCAGCCTAACATGACAGCAATAATATTTTTAACACTGTATAAGGCAAAAGGAGACATTATAGAGAGGGAGGGAAGGCTGGAAGGAGTCACTGCTCTCTGCTTGGAAAGTTGTGTTTTGCACTGTATTTTCTGTCTTGATTTAATAGTGAGTTGGCTCTTTCCAGCAACTAGGCAGGGGAGGAGGGACAGGAATGTGTTCCCAGTCTTCAGCCAAGAGCGTCCCAGGGCGTCCCGGGTGTGACCTCTTCAATGTTTGTTTTTCTTTCCCTACAACTGACCCAGATGCTGGGACTTGAGACTTGGGCCCGCCTGGCCTGGTGAACATTTGCCCCTTGTGCTCCAGCATGTGACAGTGTCAGGAGCCAGGCTGGGAGCAGTACCTGGAACTGTTTTTCTCTCCAGCAGACTGTTCTGGGAAAGCGCAACCCGTGAGGAGAAGGCTGGGAGCGCACTGCCACCCAGTGGGATGGAGGCAGGGATGGAGCATCGAGCTCTGCTGCTCTGCCAGAGGAAAACAGGCACAACAGCCCAGCACACAGCAGAGAAAAGGGAAACTACCTTTTGGTCTGTTTTATCTAGAAAACAGACGCCGTGAATGTTCAGTGGAAACAAATCAGCATTTACTTACATTCGTAGCATCTGCAGTCTTTCTCTTGGGAATGACAGCAAGGTTTGCAAACTGAGATGGATTTTTTTTTTTTTTTTTTATCATGCAGAACTGAAAAACCAACAAAGTATCTTCCAACAAACAAACAGGCTCAAACTTAATCTAATGTGCCAAACACTGGGCGGGGGGAAAGCACAGCTTTGGAAGACAAAACATTATGTTCCACCAAAGTTACAAATATTTAATTCCAAAAGCAACTTCTTTTTTTTTCACTAGTAGGTATTGCAAATCCAACTTAACACAATAAATAGTTGACCAAACTCTGGGACCAGACTGAGCCACTTCAAGTACATTCAGGGCAGATATAGCTGGGAAGTAAATTTCCCACCTACACTTCTTTTGCCTGACTGGAGATATTCCGTTGGCAGGAGTAAACTACAGCTTGTCCCTTTGTTTTTCTGTGGAGGGAAGGAATTAAGATAATTTAAGGATATAATGTCCAGAGGAAAGACAAGGATGGGCATGTATACAATATCCCCCAGAGGACCCGTGGCGGTGTTTCATCCATCCTGAAGCTCAAACCCATCCTCAGCGCAGTCTGTGCCAGGAGGCACCGAGTTCCTTTGTCACACAGAAACTGCCCCGGGCACAATCTTACGGACGGGCGTGTAGGACTTCCTGAGGGTAACGCTGCCGTGGTGAGACACCCCACGAGGCAGGACACACTCCTCTGTCAGCTTCTGGGTTTCAGGGTCCCAGCAGAGCACTGTCGCAATGACTTCGTTCCTTTCATCCCGGCCGCCGGTGATGAACAGCTTGTTGTTGCAAGGAGAAATGCCGCAGCTGGCTCTCTCGTGGCTGAACTGAGTCACCAGGCACCATGTGTCCTCCTGGGGGCTGTAGGAGTACAGAGCTTTCATCGCCCCACCTGGGAAGGAAATGGATATTGGTTTGCACTGGCCATTCCTGGAAGGGATTTTAATTAAACCGTCCACTTCAGCAGGACCCTGTTCCTGACATTCCTAAGAAGGGTTTCTGACCCAAAGCCAAGAAAAAAACAAGGTCACAGGGATACTTTATTGTTTCGAAAGCCTGATCTGCAGAATGCTACTTATTATTCATAAGGCTATGGAATTTAGGGCCAGAACAAATTGCTGTGATCCTTCAGTGTGCACCTAGCAATAGATCTTTCTCATACCTGCTGCTCCAGCTAAGGACACAGCTTCAAAAAATACTGTTTTGTTTAAAGGAGCTTAGATCATGGAGGACCAGCTGTGGTAAACCATCACTGTTAGGAATGGGTACAGGATTTTTCCACTCACTCCTCCAACTTCATTGTCTATCTGTCCATCAAACCTCCTTCTTCCTGGAGCAGGCTGCTTTCAAAAACCCTTCCTTGTTTAGACTGAATCAATAATCTTTCTATGGGTTTGTTAAACAGAGAGTGACCTTCAGTTTCTCTGTGTTTCCCAAAACTGAAGTTGTTAATTAAACTTTTAGTGCACCTTTTCAATCTTGCAGTGCCCTTTTCTTTTGAAAAAAGGTCAATACCTCAATTCTCAAGAAAGGCTATGAAAACATATTCCCTCTTGAGACTGCCAACAGCTAAATGGTTCTTATTCTGAAATTTTCAGACACTGAATGTGTCTTCTGTAGTAGCTGTACAGAATGACAATTTTTAGGGTTGGAAGAGATCTCAGGAGATTATCCAGTCCAAGGCTGGGTCACCTGGAGCAGGTTACACTGGAATGCATCCAGGTGGGTTTGGAATGTCTCCAGAGAGGGAGACTCCACTACCCCGCTGGGCAGCTGTTTCAGTGCTCTGCCACCCTCAACATAAAGAAGTTCTTCCTCAGGCTGAGGGGGAACTTCTTATGTTGTAGTTATGATAAGAGTAGTAGTTATGGAAAGAGTCTTGCACCGTCCTTCTGGATAGAGTGGGGGAAACCTTGAAGCCATGGTCTTATTGATAAGGTGCAACAATGCCTGGGATCCTCCCTGCTGGCAAAGTGTGCTACTTATAATGCATGCTGAGTTTGACAATACTAGTGCAGTACCTGAGGGATGATCGAGTCATTAAGAGGTCACTTAATTGGAACAGACTAAGAACAGACATTGTTAGTTGTAGTGATTCACCTGGCAGTTGGAAATTCATCAGTCTGGGTAATTTGATTGCTTTGGATACAGTAGCCAAATGCTCTTTTATGTTTTACACTTCAGATGGGGCTGATTTCTATCCAATTGGAATAGATTTGCTTCTCAGATAGATAAACAAGATATTTACTAGTGGATGCTGCTGGCTGAAAGATGCTGAATGAATTGTGACAGGAGTATCATGTCCATTTTATCAGGAGTTATATCAGTTAGCCCATAGGTCATGTGCCTTCTCTCTTGTCATCCTGTACAAACAGGCTGAGGTCAGCTCCACTGCTGAGGACACGAGGTATTTATGTTCACAGAAGGGGTGTGTGTATGTGTATATGTGCACACACATACAGATTATAAATCTCCCTCCAGAGCACCACTAATTATTTGGTGAATACTCCAGCTCTATGCCAGCTATCAGCACCACATTGATTACACTGCAAGTGAGAAATTCCCTGCACCAAGGCTGAGAGAGGGAGCGGAAACTTTTCAGAGCTCCTGTTTTGGAAACAAATGTTCTTCTTTTCTTTTGGTTTTTCTGGTAAAATCTGGAGATGTGTGCAGGCTCCCTCCTCCCTCATAGTTCAAATCACCACCATCAAACTCTTGTTCTTTCATTTTTTCTTACAGTTCTGGTGAATTACTGAATTAACCCCAAGTGCAATCTAGTGAAGAGCTCTGGATCTTGAATTAACCCCAAGTGCAATCTAGTGAAGAGCTCTGGGTCTTTGGGTCTCAGTGGCTCTGCTCCTCTGACCTGCTCCTAGTACTCTTATCCCTGCATAAATCCTGTATGCAGTGGGTTGTGTAATGCCCCTGGAGAGGAGAGGACACATGATGTAGCCATGAGATCATGCCTGTGCCACTATGAACACATCTTTGGATGGCTTTAAGCTGTCTCTGGGCTAGCTCCAGCTTTCCAAGACAGCTCCCATGCTAACAGGGGTTTTGACTTGGTGACCTTTCCCTACTGTTTCTGAAGGTGCTGGGTTCCCACCCCTTGCTACGCTCAGTGGGAAGAGCCCCCTGACCATCTGATCACACTCTGTGGAGTGTTTGGGTAAAACTAACACAGAAGCACAGGAACCAGCCCTGCTGGGGGCAGGCAAGGAGAGCCACAGGCCTTCATTTACTGTGTTGGGTTGATGTGGCCAGAAATGTGTATTCTATCACCATCTGCTGAAGCGGGTGGGGCAGTGACCCTTATCTCCGTGGCACATATTATCTGCTAATGGGCCATCTTTAAACCAGCTGGGGCAATCATCTTTATCTTTTCCACAACCCATCCTCCCTCCAGGAAGATATCATCTGCTGCTGGCCCATTGAGTCCCAGTGCATGACTGATAAAATTACATCATCCCACTGGGAGATGCTCCAGCCAGGGGGAGGAGACAAGCCTTTCCTACCTAGATAAAAACTGAGATTTTGGACAGAAAGATACTGTCTTTCCACTGGATTCCAGAGGAAAACCAGACCTTTCCAAATCATCCCTGGACCTTCAGAGGAAAACTGCACCTTCTACAGGAGCACTGCTTCAGCTGAACCACATCTGCCACTGCCGGAGGATGCAGCCACCATTTAATGGGACTGCTACCAACACCCTGACTGACTGACGGGGTGGCAGCTTGGATTCTGACTCTGTCAGTGTTTTTGGGATTGTTCTTTGTAATACTGTATTTCTATTTTAATTTTCCTAGTAAAGAACTGTTATTCCTAATTCCTATATCTTTGCCTGAGAGCCCCTTAATTTCAAAATTATAATAATCTGGAGGGGGTTTACATTCTCCATTTCAAAGCGAATATTTTGCCTTTATTGGCAGACACCTGTCCTTCAAACCAGGGCACTTACCCACCACATAGATGTGGTCCCTGAAGCTGGCAGCGTTGATGCACTTGGCCTCCACGGGCATGGGGGCCCTGAGGCTCCATGAGTTGGTGGCAGGGTCGTAGCACTGAGTCTTGTCCGTGGCCAGCTTCCCATTGGGGCCCCCCCCAATCACATAAAGCCTCTTCTTGTAGCTGGCTGCTGCAAAGGAGCTCACATTGACCATCAGGGGAGCAGCCTGAGCACCAAAAGGAATCATTAGTAACCATGTGAAGCAGGCAGACTGATGCCTGTGGGGAGGGAGCCTGAAGAATTTTAAGTCAGGCATCTCTTTTTAAGCAGGGTTCAGAAGATGATGTTTCTAAGGATAAAGGAGAAGTATGTTTCAGCTTTTTCTTAAGATTGCTAAAACCCTTAATAAAAATATGCATTGATCAAATGCTGAAATTAAAATTATTTTATCAATAATTCAAAAGCTAGGAAATTTCAGAAGTGTCAAAAATCTCCTTTACCTACTTACATACATTGCAAAAAAAGCACAAGAGGTTTGTTCATACTGATCTTTCTACTTGCAGCTGTGATTGGTAGAGTCATCCACATTGCTTTGTATAATCTAGAGACAATGGGTTGTATCTGCTGTTGTGATGCCTAATCTCATTGCTGTCATGGATTAATTGGTTGCCTAATTCTCTTCTCCCATTGCTTGAAGTACAATGAGTAGAACTGGAGGGGAGGGGGATATACTGTTTACCTTCAAACCTGTACTTTCAACTTAGATGTATAGCCCATACTATATATAATGCACAGCAGTTTTCAGCCTGTGCTCTGGCTCATGTATACTATATTCTTACTCCTTGATTTATGGACTACTAGCTTTAAAAGACAACTAAAAAAAAAGGGAAGTGGGGTATTAGATGTCTCACAGGAAGATTATTGGCTGGCAATCTGAGGATTTTTACTTTCTAAAGGTATGCATTTCTATAGAAACAAAAATTATTTAGGGTTTTTAAAGACCAGAGATACTTAAAAGAATTATACAAGATTACTTTTATGAATCCAAGCCCTAAGATTTTCTGATTAAAATGTTCCAAATTATTAAAATGTTACCTGATTCAGCCTCTTACCTCTGACCAGCAGTTATGAAAGGGATCATATGCTTCCATGCTGTTGATTCTCTGCATGCCATCAAACCCCCCAATGACATACACTTTGCCACCCAACACTGCCATTTTGTGTCTCCAGCGCCCGATATTGAGATACTCAATTTGTATCCATTTGTTGATGGAGGCATTGTATTTCCAGACATCATGCTTTGTTTCTTTGCCACCTGTAGTGAACATGACATACATGAATAGGATAGCACAGCTTGTATTTACTTTAAAACTCCAATATGGTTAAATGTGTGTTCTTTCACAATGGAAAGTAAATAATTATTAAAGATTATTAACTGGTCCTGTTACAACAGAAGAAAATTTCTGCATTTAGCTTACTTAATAGTGAAGGAAACAGAACCATTTCTACAGCCAAATATTCAGTGAAGATAAATCACTGTTCCTCACTTTAGCACAGCACAGCTACTTTCATTTCAATACTGAGTGCACAACCAACCACACAGCAGGGTGACATGCAGGAGATTTTGGTGCAGCACCAGGGCTTTGCAGAACTGCTCCAAGGGACAAATAAACAAATATTATTTAAGTAAGGTAGTGGAGGATGCTGCAGCTGGTAGTGCCAAATCCCTTGAAGACATGCTTGCACTGGAGAACTGCCAGGTTGTGCAGGGCAGATCCAGCCAGCCCTGTGGTTTGCATCATAAAGCAAAAGACCTGACTGAACTCCTACCAACAGTCCTGCAGGACTTGGAAGTTTTACTATTCAACCCTGGGACCATATGGCTGGGATTTCATTTTTGTACCTCTCCTTCTGGTCTCTCTCTCTACAGACTTGAATCTGCTTTGTATTTATAGCCTGAAGATCAAAACTGGACCCTGCAGACTCATTCTAGAGCTGACCTGCAAGAGGATCTTTGCTTGTGCTAAAGGAGAGAGCAATGTTTTAAACACGAGCTGTTGTTTACCTACAGTTTCTGGTGTAAATGTAATACAAACGGATCTAGTTAAGCCTGAAACCACATTTACAGACTGAGTAGCTTATTCTGTCATCTGCAACCTGATTAAACATTTGCTTCACTGGTGAATATACTGAAAAGAGAATTCATATTCCATTGAGAAAGCGTCTGCCTTCATTGGTATTCTGTACTGCAGACAGATCACTGCTAACTGATGGAGCCTATCTCTGGGCCAAATAGCAGATTGAATGGGAGATAATTAGCATGCTAGAAAGAGTCGTTTGTAATGCTTTTGTCCCAGTATTTTTCACATGTATGTGCTGAATTTTATTTGCACTCAAATAGCTGAAGTGGCCAAAGAGCCTGAATGCAGCATTCATGACTACAATGGGGCTGAGAGACTGCAGGTGTTCCCTTACTCTCCCTTGAAATTTCCCTTTGACATGAGCTTCTGCTTTCCCGCACAGCCTGAAACTCACGAAACTCATGTAGTAGCTTGAGCTGAAGTGAGTGAATTTTCTGCACATCAGGGGACAGGAAGAGATTTTTGAGAGGATTGTAGGTTCATTTTGTTACCATTTTTCCTCTGGACAACAATTCTTTCTAATTTAAGAGAAATTGTACCTAAATTAGTAAAAGCATCAGAATGCTGAATGATAATTCATGTCATTTTCAGTTATGCTACAAATGTAGTGTTTCAGGCCATCCAGTCAAAACATTTAAACTGTTTTGGGGAAATCATGATCATAATAGTCATAATCTTGTGCAAAGGACTTTCCTATTCTTCAGATGCTAAAGGAGCAGGGAAGACTCCAGACCAAGATATGGAGGGAAATGAGCACATGGGAGATCAAGTTAGGAAAAATGAAAGTCAAGTTAGAAAGAAAGAAAACAAAAGTAGAAAGACATACAGGAGGAAGCAGCTGTCTAATCAGGATTGAGACACTAATAATTGGTTTAGCTGAGAAAAAAATGCTAATGGCTTCAGTCCACTCAGCCTTTTATTTGTGTGCAAAGGGCAAAAAGGTGAAAGGCAAAGAGGGAATGGAGAGAGGGACTCAGGGATATGGAAGTGAGAAGAAAATGAAGAAAGAGAAGCTATGAGAACAGAAGCAAAGGGAAAGCCAGCTTAGGCTCACCACAGGAGGGAATGGGTTAGCTTGGCCTGGAGGTAGCCTGGATAGAACATAAAATATAAGTGGAGAAGAGACATTGGAAAAGATCTCAGGAATAAAAGAATGCAAAAAGTCTTGAAAAAGAGGAAAGGGTAACAAATTGAAGGCAAATGGAGAAAAGACCTCTCAAGTCAAGGGTATGAAGGCGAGGGGAATATTCCCTAGTTAGACTATTTGACTTAGATTCCTCTTTACAGCTACCTTTTAACAGAGGGACTAATGCCAGAAAGTCTTTATGGTGCACTGAAAGGAAAAACTTTCTTTATTTGTAGTTATGGGAAGAATAATCTAATTCTGATCCCAGAATAAAGCTTTAATAAATGTCAAATTGGAATGAAGTATTAAAAATATGTGGATTCCCAAAAGAAAGCATGCAATGGAAGATAGTTTAATTAAGGCAGTGGACCACTATTCACACTTTGGCCTACTCTCCTCCTTTCTACTCTTCTGTTTTAATAGAATTTGTTGACCAGTTTTGCAGAAAGGAAGTGTTTTACCTTCCTATGAAGGCCCTGCTCTGTATCACGGTCTGTAATGTCACAGTGATGAAAAGCTTGCTGTCACTTTTCCTCTGGAAGCAGAACAAGATCATCAAACTTGGTTTTTTGACAGGCCATCAAAAGCAGCTGTCAAATTGGCTAACGAGCTTGATTTTAACATTTTGATTGTCAGAGTAAAACCTCTGTAGCTCTGGGATCAAACCCCTGTGGAGCTCAGCTGCATTTGTGTGGGAAGTTAAATACATCTCCTGAAGCTCTTGGGATGATGGTCAGCACATGAGTTGTTCAGACCCACACTGGGTGTCTGGACCATGGGATTTCATCTGGCTTTGACAGTTTATACTCCCAAGTTAATAACTGTGGGTGGGCAGTTCTAGAGCCCTCTGTGATGGCAGCTTCCAGGGCATAGCCAAACATCAGTGACAGCTCCCTGCAGGTTCTGCAGAATGACTCAGATTCTGGCTGAATTTTGCTTATTCATGTGGAGCTTCAAATGGACTTGTCATGAGAAGATGCTGAAGCAATTTGTCATTTTATGTTTGGTAAACTGTTCCCAAGAACCCTTCTGTGGCCTTGGTCACTGTTTTTAGGGTGTTGCACACAAGTAGTCGTGCATATAGATTAACACTGTTTAAAAAGGAATCCTGTGCTCAAATCAGAGCCAGACAGTGTCCCTACACATCCCTACATGCTCTCTGGAGCATGTCCAAAGCCAAAGCATTAAAATAGCTGTAGTGCTTAATTTTTCTAAAGCTGTCTCAAGCATGGTCTTGATAAAAGCTGGAAAGAATTGTGAGAATCCTTTGCTCCTCTCTTGCACTCCCAATCAATGTCTTGTTCCTTACCTGATATGTAGACTTCATTTTTCAGAGTAATGCATGCAAATTCCACCCATTTCTTATTCTCATTCTCCGTCTCCTGCTCTGTGATTGGTAATTTTGCTACTTCCAGACGGCTTCGCCTCAAAGGATCCAGGCAAGTCACTTCTGCTACAAACTTCTCATCTTTTGTGCAGCCCCCTATGATCATAAACACCTCAGACTGGAACTCGTGCATCCTGGGCTTGGTCCTTTCTGTAATGATCTAAATGCAAGTGAGATAGAGTGAGAACAGGGCACTTAGACCTCCAGTTACAGAAAGGCCCGGTGACCTTTACTTTGATTACCTGGTGTTCAAATCACAGCAGGCTTACATCAACTGAACCAATCAGCCAACACTTTCTAAGGTGAAAGCCTGAAAAGCATCCTAGAAGCATTCAGAAGAGATTGCTTTATCCTTCTTTCAGCAGGATTTTTCCAACTCTGGAAACTCTTAGTTGTTTTTGCCTACCTATTAAGATCTTTCCAGATCCTTTTAGGAATTACCAGGACGGCACCAAGAACTATGCAGGTGAGCAGTAGTCACAAGCCTGGGTGCCTGTCAGGTAGCTGAAAAGGACAGGTTTTATTTGGGCTGACAGACTGAGAGCAAGGTCGGGAGGCCCCATGGTTTGTGTATGCCTTGGGGAGCTTGGGGAGAGCAAGACAGCAGTCGGTGATAGCAGAAAATAAGTGCTCCCATTATTTGTCCTGAAGAGACATGTCAGTGTCAGAACAGTAACAGCTCTCAACTGTGGATGGGTTATTTTTATTTGTTTCTTTGTGTATAAGCTCTTATTTCAAACCAAAGTTAGAAGATTTACTTAAAGCCAGCACCAAGCTGAAATGTGGTTAGCTCTAATTTACTGCTGGTTGGCTCAGTTTATTGACCAGGTCTTTGTTTCAGGGACATTGGAAAAGGTCATGTTCAAGGTAGGTGTTCACCAAGAGCAAAGAATACAAGGGATGCTTGGAAACTTGTGTTCTGCTTGGAGGAAATGCTTGCAAACAAAACCCACAGGTTAAATGCTGTGTCAGGAGGCAACTTGCTTAAAGTTTTACTTCTCTGTTGGAGTCGGTGAGTTAGGGGATTCTCTGAATTCTTCAGAGAGAAATCAGAGTGCAGGTATAGAATTAAAGCCTTTGGATGGATTGATGTATATTAAGCCTCTCACATGTAAAGTAGACATTTAAGTAGAAGTAAGTCAGTAATTTTAGGGTGAGTTCTAATGCTTTTAGTAAGTGAAAGGTTTCAAATGCTAGAGTAGCAGAGCAAGTTCTAGTGAAGATTGAAACACACTGATATCTTCAGTGGAGGCTCCAGCACCACAGTTGTAGACAAGACTTAGGCATAATAGAGCTCTAGTAAGAATATTGCTTACATTTCTTTGATAGAACAAGATAGATTCTATGTGTAGCTCTATATGTAACCTGGTGTGCTAAGAAACTAGAATTCTAATAGGTTAAGGAGTGGTGGTCTGAGTTTGCATCTTAATTTGTTGGAAAAATCCTATATAACAGTATGTATTGGGGAGAGTTGGTGCTTTTAGCAATTCTGGCTTCTAGCCATTCACTTATTGCCACTGCATTTGCTAGCTGCTTTGCCATTGCTTTTTGCCACTGCTTTTTGAGACTGATGCTCTGTAATAAGATGTGCCTTGTAATAAAGAGCCTTTTTAACTATTAACTGCTTTTGCTTATTTAAGATAACCTGACAAAGTAGAGCTAAGAGCTCTGGAGTCGGTGCCACAGAGCACTGGAGGTCAAAGAACCTCACACTTCTCTCTCTGTTTTTAACATGTATCTATAAATTGGTATAATTTATCCATTATTAAAAGATATTATCTACACAGACACGACTGTGACACAGGTGACACATCCACAGCACCCTCCTGCTCCCCTCTGACTGACCGAGCAGGGACACATTTCCTCACACACTCATGTACCTTGCTCCTGTTGTGAAATCTGACCTCTTGCTTGCTCTCCCCTCTCCCCCATATTTTGGCTAAGGAGATGTGACTGATACCTAACTTTCCACAGCCTGCACTGAGCAGGCAGGATAGGACTTGACTGGATGTTGGGATTAATCTGTCTCTTTGGGTGCAGGGACCTCTGCAAATGGCAGATGGGCAGTCCTCTCCTCTGGAAAGAGACTGTCTTCTTCACAGGATGAAGAACATTTCCTTTATGAAACATTTCCCCCCAAAAGTAACAGGGAAGATGTTATATATTCACATTTGAAAGAGCCATTACAGATTGTGGCACTTTTTGGTGGGAAAATTATTCCTCTAGGCTTAAAGTAATATCTGAGAGGGTCAGGTGCTGGGGCTAACACCATTTGCCTTTTTACTAGGGAAGCTGCCTGGGGTCTTCATTTAGCAAGAGTGTGTATGAAGGGTCAAGCCCAGATGTTCATAAACAGGAAGCTGTGCACTTTGTTTTAAAACAACCCACCAAAAGCTTCTGAAATCTCTAAGACAGCAGGATAAATTCTAAGGCCCATTTTGACATTTCGGTAGCACCAGTTAGTGGAAACTCAGTGTGGCTACCTTTTTCTGCCCCATGGCACTGCTCCTTCAAATCATGAGACATTTACAAAGAGTGGCTAGTACCTCCCTGTTTCGCTCACCTCATTGCCTGACAGATGGTACATTCTGGCTTCTTGGAGCAAAGGAAAGACATCTGGACACTGCCTAATGAGTTTATCAGCTTCAACAGTCTCTACAAAATACCAAGGGTCCAAGAGGGGCAGCCGGACATTCTCCAGCACGTATGGCATGAGAGAAAACCTTTCTGACTCCTTGTAGCGGACCCAGTTCATGACAGTTTCGAACACCTGTGCCTCTTCTGTGACATAGAGGTCATCGCTCTTGAGCGTGCTGCACAGGATGTCTGCGGGCAGCTCCAGGAACTCCTCGTAGTTCAGCACCTGGGTGAAGTTCTGGATGATGTAGTTCTGCACTTGCTGCTTGAGGCTGTGCAGGGAGTGGGCATCAGCCAGCCTCAGGATGCCAACGCAGTTCTCGGGCTGGAGCGCCTCGGTGAGGAAACTGGCACAGGCATCCACCATGCGCAGGAACTGTGGGCACAGAAACCTTGTATGAGCACGGGAGGGTTGTGTGACTGTGTCACAGGAGAGCTATGGGGCACCCAGCCAGGCCCAATACAGCAAAGAGCTGGGGGAGACAAGAATTAGATCATCTGAGTACAGGCATCTCCCAAGATCTGCAGTCTGAACTGAGAATTTCTTCCTCCCAGTGTTTTTTATTCCCTCTGCTCCTTTCCCCTGTTGTAGGATGCAGAAGACCTGTGACAGTCATGATTTTATTTGTTTCCCAAAAGGGTTTCCTACTATTCCCTTTGCCTCCATGAGGTCTTGGAGTTACAAAGCACAGAAAAGGACCCCAGACATCCAATTTTCTCCCCTGCTTCAACTTAACCAATCAGAACTGAGTCTGGTTTTAGGGTGAAGGTGGCTCCACTGTCTGCATTTATGCTCCACCATCCAAACTCCAAATGTATCTGAGGCCTTGTGAGAGTGGTGGGAAATGAGCACTGAGGTGTGGGAGGTTTGGAGCAGCATGCTGCCCCAGAAGGAAGGGCTGGCAGTCCTAGGCTGGAGTGAGTGGCAGCAAGAGACTGGCCATCAGCAATTCTTTTGAGCTTCCTGACAGACAGGGCTTTCTGGCAAGTCTGTTGTGGGAGAGGCCTTCAGAGGGTCTAGTGACCTTTGTAATCACCATTGACTGAAAAAAATATTGATATGTATTTTATATACAGAGTCTCCTTAATCAGAGAACTGGCTGTGTTTGCATTCAGTAAGGCATCACAACTACTCTCATAAATTTCCTAGGCAAAATAACCCCACCTTAGAGTTCCAAATGCACCTGAATCAATAATCTTTCTATGGGTTGTTGGGCCACAGGTGTTTGTGAGGTATTTTTAAAAACTGTGATCTGAGCTAGATTGCTGATGATTATTCAGGAATTGAGAACTAGTTTTGGGTAGAACTGACCAGTTACAGTGCTTCACCCTAATGGATTTTCTGTCACCTCTGTGATTTCAGGTAGAAATATTGCCATGAACAGTGCAATAAAGATGGGTCAGAGCTAATTTTGTGCATTTCCATCTGTGCTTTTTGGGTCTTTTTTCCATCCAGTGTCAACAAGCAAACCGTTTTAACTCGTGTTTTCTCACTGGGGAAAGTTGCACAACAGTAATTGAGGGGCAAAGAGGAAGCAAAACATTTTTAAACACTGTAGTGCGTAGATTTGTTTCAGTAATCAGGGTAGAATCTTCCAGACCCGTCAGTGTCGTGTTGACATATTTAGACTGTTTATCAGAGCTGAGTGATCACAGAGGCTGTGTACAGACTGCCTGGTTCCTGTTTTACATTTAGATGTGGTCAAAAGTTTAGAGAAATGCAACTGACTGATGAACAAGGCTATGTGAGGTCTCAGAACGTGTTGCTGCCATTGTGATAAAAATATGTCAGTGGCTCACGGTGGCACCAGGGCAGAGCTCAGTGACCCCTCAGCACCTGCCACATTCACCTTGCCTGCTTCAGGGATAGCACAAGGCAAGCACTTTGAACTCACGAGGACATTTCCTTGAGGATCTGAAGGGACTTTGCCACCAGGGAGGCTTCAGACCTGAGGCAGGTCTATTAAGCCTTATTAAGCTTATTAAGCATAAGCATTCAAAGCTGTCAGTAGTGAGACACAAAAAAAACAAAGCTGGGATTTGCCAAGGTCATTCATCGAGTCATCCATGAGTCTGGGAATAGACCCCAAAAAATCATTCTCACCAGCCTGCAGCAAACCTCTGTAGAGTTCTCTAATTATTTATATGTGGCTTGTTAAGAGCGATACTGCGGAGGTGACAGCAGAGGTTTTCTCAAGGCAGTGCACATTGCTCTCAGGACCAGCAGGTCCCACTGCCTCCCTGCATGGCTGTTTGTGGCCAGCAGAATGCAGAACTGCGAGCTGTGGGTGTGGGAAATGGCCCTGCTGAGGGCTGCACCACAGAGGCTGGGCTGCTGGGAGAGAATCGAGGCAGGACTTTCCCTGCTCCTGCTCCTCGTCTCTGGCTGCACTGTCTCCACACCACTGCCTTCACTCAGACACTAAACTCCCCCCAAAACTCCCCCAAAACTTGCTGGGCATATGTCAGTCAGTCCCAGGAGAGCAGGTGGTGACTCAAGAGAGCATCAGAAGGAAGACACCCCGGAGCCTTTGCTTCATCTGCTCTGATTATTCTGGCAGAGCTCTGAATTTTCTGCTTGTCCACTGTGGGTACCCCTCCTAATGCCACTCCAGGCACTTTAAAAGCCCTGTTCCCTAAGAACAGTTTCTTCAGTAAGTTAGCCCTTCTCCTAATAGCCATTTGAATCCAGGTTCTCCCTTGCTAGAGACATCCCATATGCTTATTTGGCATATTTATAAGGAGATGGACTGAAAGGTCTCTCATTCACGATCGCTCTCTGCATGCAGCACGCTTGGGCAGGATCCTGCAGCCTGCTGTGGCTGCAGGGACAGCACATCCTGGCTCAGCAGTGACACCTGCACCCCGAGGAGCCCAGCTGAGGGCACAGCCCCCTCCAGGGCTGCTCCCCGGGGACTGGGGCTCTCTGAACCTTCGAGCCCTTCTCCCAGCGGGAGCTGCCCTGAAGGCAAAGTTAGCAATGGTGCCCTCTTGTCAGGCATGGCTGCAGCTGCCACCCTGGCTCCTCCCTGCTCCATGGCCTCAGAGTGGCTGTCAGGCACTGGGGACGGATTTCCCTTAGAGTCTTGTTCATGTGAAGTGGGTTAACTCAGGGATGAGGGGTGCACTGGGGTCATTCAGGCCATCAGGTGGTGGTGCTTCAGCCATGCCCACCCTGAGGGCAGAGTAGCCATGCTCTGCTGAGATGGGGTACCTCGGGGCATCCTCCTCTGTCCCCACTGCACTTGGCAATGTCGTGGCAGTGGGTACCACACCCTCTGGCACTGCCATGGCAATGGATATCACAGCCTCTGGCACTGCCATGGCAGTGGGCATCACACCCTCTGGCACTGCCATGGCAATGAGTATCACACCCTCTGGCACTGCCATGGCAGTGGGTATCACACCCTCTGGCATTGCCATGGCAGTGGGTATCACACCCTCTGGCATTGCCATGGCAGTGGGTATCACAGCCCTCTGGCATTGCCATGGCAGTGGGCATCACACCCTCTGGCACTGCCATGGCAATGGGTATCACACCCTCTGGCACTGCCATGGCAGTGGGTGCCACACCCTCTGGCACTGCCATGGCAATGGGTATCAGAGCCTCTGGCATTGCCATGGCAATGAGTATCACACCCTCTGGCACTGCCATGGCAATGAGTATCACACCCTCTGGCACTGCCATGGCAGTGGGTATCACACCCTATGGCATTGCCATGGAAGTGGGTATCACAGCCTTTGGCACTGCAATGGCAGTGGGTATCACACCCTATGGCACTGCCATGGCAATGGATATCACAGCCTTTGGCACTGCCATGGCAGCGGGTATCACACCCTATGGCACTGCCATGGCAATGGGTATCAGAGCCTCTGGCACTGCCATGGCAGTGGGTGTCACACCCTCTGGCACTGCCATGGCAATGGGTATCAGAGCCTCTGGCACTGCCATGGCAGTGGGTATCACACCCTATGGCACTGCCATGGCAGTGGGTATCACACCCTATGGCACTGCCATGGCAATGGGTATCAGAGCCTCTGGCATTGCCATGGCAATGAGTATCACACCCTCTGGCACTGCCATGGCAATGAGTATCACACCCTCTGGCACTGCCATGGCAGTGGGTATCACACCCTATGGCACTGCCATGGCAATGGGTATCAGAGCCTCTGGCACTGCCATGGCAGTGGGTGTCACACCCTATGGCACTGCCATGGCAATGGGTATCACACCCTCTGGCACTGCCATGGCAGTGGGCGTCACACCCTCTGGCACTGCCATGGCAGTGGGTATCACAGCCTCTGGCACTGCCATGGCAATGAGTATCACACCCTATGGCATTGCCATGGCAGTGGGTATCACAGCCTCTGGCACTGCCATGGCAGTGGGTGTCACACCCTATGGCACTGCCATGGCAGTGGGTGTCACACCCTCTGGCACTGCCATGGCAATGGGTATCACACCCTCTGGCACTGCCATGGCAATGGGTATCACAGCCTCTGGCACTGCCATGGCAGTGGGTATCACACCCTCTGGCACTGCCATGGCAGTGGGTGTCACACCCTCTGGCACTGCCATGGCAATGGGTATCACAGCCTCTGGCATTGCCATGGAAGTGGGTATCACAGCCTTTGGCACTGCCATGGCAGTGGGTATCACACCCTCTGGCACTGCCATGGCAGTGGGTATCACAGCCTCTGGCACTGCCATGGCAATGAGTATCACACCCTCTGGCACTGCCATGGCAGTGGGTATCACACCCTCTGGCACTGCCATGGCAGTGGGTATCACAGCCTCTGGCACTGCCATGGCAGTGGGTATCACACCCTCTGGCACTGCCATGGTAGCGGGCACCACAACCTTGCTGACAAGAGTTTTTTCCCATCTGCTCAGGAGCCTGCTGCCCTCTCACCATTCCTTTGCTTCCACTGCAGTTGATGTGGTTCCTCAGCCAAACCCTGCTGAAGGAATGGGTAATAGAGAGGGTCCTGGAGGGGCAGGAGCAGTGTGGGCAGGTCTGCAGGTTGTTGCTGAGTTCTGGTGAGGGAAGCAGGCTCCCTGCCATGGCCCTGGGCAGCAGCTGGGATCCCAGAGCTGAAAGCCTGAGCAGCTCTGCAGGCAGTGTGGGTGGCAGAGGCTGCTGGGCGGGACCCAGGGTGGGCACCAACCTTGCAAGTGCAGTGGCTGGGCAGCCACCAGCCCAGACAGAGGAGGTGACTATTGAACTCATGTTGCAACTGTGCTTTAGGTGGAAAAAATTTGTCTGGGTCACTTGAGGGTGAGGCTTAGCTGTTCAGCAGTTCCCTGTTCCAAGCCCTTCACCTGCTTCCCCCACTGCGGCAGGGACGCCTGTTCTCTCCAAACAGCCCTCCACCTCTTCCTGCTGTCAGTTTTGACTGCATTTGGTCAAAACTTACTAGAAGGGAGTAAAAGAAGGCATTAATTATGTAAAACTTTTTCAAAAACAGTTTCTAGAGAAAAGTAGATAATTCACGTTGGAATATCTATACTGCAATATCTAGAGCTGTGCAAGGTATTTCTTCTTCGATTCTTTGCCAAGTCTCCAAGGTTAAAAAGACACACTGCCACAAGTTATTGCTGGTCAGATAAAAAAGATTCTATTTTGAATTTGGATTTCTCTAATGAAATGTCACTAATTTGAAAGAATTTATCAAATAAAATTGTTGCAATAAACTGCAGAAAGAAATTTTTCAGATGCTGATATATCCAAATGAAACATTTGACTCTTTCAACTCTTTTCTTCAGCATAAATAGCACTGACAAGCTGGCAGAACTCTAGCTCTGTCAACTTGATATAGTAGATTATTAAAGACTTAGTAGTTATTAAATCTTTTTTGCAAAAAACACATTTTCAGCCCAAACCCTCACATTTATAATGTGAGGCTTTAAAGCCTTATGAAATTTGATAGCATCCAAGATAATCACCGTTTTTAGCTGAACATTTCTGGAGTTCTTGGTTTATATAGTTGGTTTTAGTTTCCTATTCTTACTTATGGTACCCTCACAATTTTTTTATTATTCGAACAGAGTTTGATGGCTTTCTTAAAGTAACAGCCTTGGGCATGAAGTTTAATCTTAATGAAAAATAGGGAAAATACATGAAGAAACATAAGTTTATATTTTTGGTAGTTCCAGGAGGGGAAAAGAAAATAAAAACCAAAAAGCTGAGGAATAATCCTAAGGGAAAAGAGGTTCAAAAGAAAACAAAAACAAGACAGAAAAGTGTCCTGAAAATGAACCAAATGTAGCCATTTAATGCTACCAGTTGGTAGTGTTGGTGTGTTGAAAATGTCAGTGAGTTACTGCACTGCAGGCCCGGATGATATTAAAGTTACCTTTGTGAAACTTTTCCTAATATCCAATCTAAATCTTGCTTGGTACAAACTGAGATAATTTCCTGTTGTCCTATCACTTTTTACCTTGGAGAAGAGCCTGGCTACACCTGGCTACAGCCTTCAAGGAGTTGAAGACAGCAATAGAGCTCCCCTTGAGCCTCCTTTTCTTCAGACTGAGCCCCCCCAGCTCCCTCAGCCACTCTTCACAGGATGTGTGCTCTAGAAAGCAGAATTCCACAGCTCCAGAGCAAAATTTCCATGTTAGGTTCAAGAATCTGAATTCCTTCATGACCCACGATGACCACGGGGTGGGGTGTTTCTTGCCCTCCCTAATGAGAGGACTGAGCACACACACACATTGGCCCTTGGCAGCTTGTGCTGGTTACAATTTGTTAGCAATTCGCAGCGTGGTACCAGACTCTGCAATTTGGTAGACCTCACAGGTGATTTACAGGACACGTGAATACCTCGTGGACCAAAGGCTGAGTAACACTGCCCAACTCCAGCCTCCAGGTCCCAGGTTATGACTAAAACGCCTTACATCAGGAGTTCTGCAAAGGAGGATGCTAACTTTGGCTGGCAAGCCTCCATCTCAAGGCTGGGGAGATGGAGAGGAAAAGCAGCTTCCTGCTCTGGCGAGCCATGCCAGCTGCTGCCCACTAGCCCTTCTGACTGCCCTTCACAGGCTGACCTGAATTGTGGGGAGCACTGACAGGCAGACAGAACACGGGAGAAGCTCTTGGAGGCATAGCCTTGCTCTTTTCCTGTTTGCATGGCACTCAGCACAGCAAAATTCCAGTACATGGCTGCCACTGCCATTTTTTACCTTAGTGTAGTAAATATGAAGCAAAATGCTTCCAGAACCCATGAAATCAGAGAAGTTTGCAGTGTGCTAACCAAGGTAAGACACAGTGTTGCCAGAGCAGTGACATTGGGTCAGTGCATTTGAGTTTTCTGTACCTGAAAGAGGCTGGCGGCTTCCAAGACTTTCTGTACATTTTGCTTTGTGATGAGCATCTTGCTGGTGTAGGTGTAGTCCAAGAGTATATTCATGGTTTCTGCATCAACTCCTTTTAGTATGATCTTCTCCTCATATTTCTCTCTTAAATCATTGCAGAACATGGCCCTGGAAAGAAAGACATTTATCTTTTACTGCATTCCAATCAAGATGAGGCATTCTGAAAACACTGAGCTATTTAGATTTCAACACAGAATCCTCTGATTGCTTCACATTTTATGCAATTACTCCTGTCAAAAAGAAACGAGGAGATATCTTTTTGCTGCTCTCCTACCTCTGTACTCATGAGTTTGATAAAGCATACACACATGATGGATTCCTCTGTTCTCTACAGCTGACCTAGGGCTCCATGGCAGCGAGGGCAGCTGTGACCTTGCCTGAGTGGGACAGGTCCCCGTGTCTGGACTGGTGCTGTGGAGAAGTGATGCTTCCCAGCACAGTTTTGACCACATTAATACCACTGGTGGGCCAGGGGACAATGAATGGCTTATGGATTTTCTTCTAATTAAGATTCTGGCTTTTCCTCTGCTAAATTGTGGGATTGCCAAGTTGGTACCTCTTGGCTAGAGAAGCAATTGAATTTGCATGAATTGGAACTACTGTTAGACAGAAAGTGCAATGATTTCATACATGTAGATAGCAACTCTTCTTTGGTGGATAATACTGCATTTGAAAGGTGACCACCAAGCATACCTTTGGCACTAGACAGACATTTCATGTAGAGTATAAATCAGAAATTCTCTAATGTTTAAATCCATTTTGCATTGTGACTGCTGCAAGACAAACACACGCATCTTTCCTCTGCATTTTCAATTCATAGATTTAAGTATTTCTTCAAATGCTTTTTGCTTTTACTTAGGATTTTGATCAGCCCCTTTTTGCTCACTGCATTCAGAGAATGAGATGTCACATCATTTGGAATCTGTCTCAACAGATCAGAATTACATGAGTCCACTTGTAACTGCACTGGTGAAAAACATGTGCAGATCTAAAGTGTAATTATAAGTGCTCTTTACCCTGCATTCCAAGCCCTTCTTTATTAGTCATATACAATGTTGACAGGACAATGCAACCTGGGAAATGGCTAGAGGTCCCAAGTCTTAGGCCATGCTTTTCTTGTAAAAGAAGTGCCTGAATTAAGCTGTGTGATTGACACATCTTACTGGAACCAAGATGTAAACAGATTTTATTGCAAAGCAGCTAGGCACGATGAATGGCAAATGGATGGAAGATACTAGCTGCTACTTGCTCTAAGAACTACCTGTTCCTTACCTCAGCAGAAATTTTATAGCACGGTCTTAGTTACCTCAGTGTGCAAAACTGCCTCTGGATAGAGAGGCCTAACTTTTGAGCAGGAAATTTGGGCAAAGAAATTACTTGTCAGAAAAGTTGTTCAGCCAAAATTCTCATTTTTCCTTTCACTCATCTCAGCTCATTAGAGGTTTTTGCTTTACTGCCCTGCCTCATGGTCCAGCTTCTGCTACTACTGAATTCAGAATATTTCAAAGACCTTTAGACAAATGCTCCTTAACTTTGGTGACCACGAGACTGGGATCCATTTAGCTTCTGTCCCTCTGGCACTGCCAGGTGATGCAAGAGGGGATGCGTGGGCAGGTGGCCATCGCAAAGAGCAGCCCTCAGTTCCCACTTCTCCCTGGGAATGGGCATCAGCAGGGAGAGGGAGGTTGGCACGGGACAGACAGACAGACAGACAGCTGCCAGCCGTGCGGGATTGGCGGGTGCCGGACGCTCGTCTGAGTGAGAAACAGCCCCATGGAGGTGCAGGTGGTGTCTGCTCCTCTTCCTTCCATCTCTTCAGCTGGTGACTCCAGACACATCAAACCGTCCCTGTCGGGGTTCCCGTCCCACAGAGCAGTGTTTGGTGGGGTCAGTCAGAGACACCCAGGGTTACACTTGTGCAGGGCTGCTCAGAAACTCAGCATTCTGCTGGTGGCTTTGCACAGGGGTCTGGTCACAGTGCTTTGGCCTATCTGTCTCCTGATTTTTGTAATTGGTTTAGAGCTGCCATCCCCTCCCAATTTCATAGGGTGTGGATTCACGTAACTGTGAGCTGTAGAAATCACACATCTAGAGCATGCTGCTCTTCCCCAGTTGTCTGCTCTAGATCATGGCAGGGCCTCAATTGGGCTGTGCTGCACAGAGAGCTGACTGCTGTGGCCTTCCTTCTGCTCAAATGGAGTGCTTCTTATTCCCAGACTGTGTGCTGGCAGAGGGAGCACCTGACACCACTCAGGCTGATCAGGCTGAGCTTCTCTCCTAGCGACTGAAACTGCCTCTGAATCTTTGTGAACTTACCTTCAGGAGGCTCTAAGTCCGCCAGACGTGCTGCCAATTCCACTGTATGTTTCCCTGGTTCTTGTCCTTAATTCTAAACTGTACCTTTGAACCAACATGTACTTTAAGAAATGCACTTCTGAAGTAAGGGCTCAGTGCCAAATCTAAATACCCAAAAATGGCTAATTTTAGAAAAAGATCTAATTTTTTTTCTAATTTAAAATTAGAGAAATCTCAATAAAATAAAGGAGGGGTTCAAGTTTGTGAAGTGCTTTTTAAGCACCCACCCACATTGGAATGCTTGTGCTTGGAATTATGACCCTGATTTCAAGCAGCCATGCTGGAGCTTGAGAATGCTCTGGAAAATGCCTTCAACTTCTCCCAGCCCCATTCTCCCACTACTCTTGGGCAGAGTAGGATTAAAGAACTACTCTTCCACCTTAGTCAGTGGTATTTCTCTTCTCTGCTTTGTCACCATCCTGGAGGTAAATGGAGAGTTAATGTTTTTATGTCTACAGGTGCAGGATGTCACAAGAATTAGTCTGTCTACTCTCTGGAGTAGGTAGTGAAGAAGGTGCTGAACAAGGACTAGAAGTGATTAGTTTTGTTTGATGTGCTCCAGTCAGCTGCTGTGGGTTGCCTGCACTGCGGCACCCAATGTTCAGGAAGGGGATTGTGTAACTTGCAGGGGAAAGAAGCCCATGAGCCACTGGGTCCTCTTGCCTAGTTTTAACTGGGAAATCCTTCTGATTGCAGCACCTTTACTTATAGTGAAATTGGGGTTTTTTGTCAAAGTATCATCATGATAATTTTGATTTTAATTTGTGCATCTGCTGTCCATTATGCACACAATGCTGGTAAAAAATATTTGGGCATCTCTGCTTTTAGCTGTTTATTTTCTATATGCAATAAATACAGTCTCTCTGTAGAAATAATACCTGTCTCCAAACATTCACAGACACAATCCCTATTCTAGATTAGAAAAGCAGAACTGTTCATCCAGGCACTACCAGCAAAGCTTAGTGGACTCCATTAAAATTAGCTTTCTGCTCATGACACAAGTGGTCACAGGTTCTTTTTTCTCGTGTTTCCTCTGTAGCTGTTCAGTCATCTGATCACTTCAGCAGTAAAAGAAAGAAAGAAAAAAATCCCAGCCATGCAAATGTGGTTGTCTAAATGATGTTGTCTAAATGATAATGGAAAATCTGTGCTAAAACTGATACCAAGTTCCTCTGTGTGTCTAAAATTTGTTCATGTTGGCCAGTAGTCTCATATAGAATATCTATTGTACTGAAAGAATGAAAAATTCAAGTGGACCAGAAGAAGATGAATGACAAAATTGCTTTCAAGGAGATATTTCCCATTGCAACTGGTTTCCAGTAACCCTAGATGGAAAATTCCTTCTCTTTCCTCCTCAACAATTTAATGCAATATATATATTTTACCCCAGAATGGTAATAGGAAAAATTAGCATGTTCCAGAAACCCACTCCTATTTCAATAAATATAGCCTGCTATCTGAATGGGTATTCCTCTTTGCCCCGGTCCCAAAGAGACAAGTGGCTAAAGATACTTGATTCAAACACCCTTTTCTCATGCACTTGACTGCCACTATTCTGTCTTCCTTTGCATGCCTCCATGCATGCATCCTTTTTGATGCTTTTATCAGAACTCCTGCAAATACACAACTTGGCACCTGCTTTATTTAAGTCTCCAACTTTAAAAAACAAGCTGAAAGATATAAGGAATTAGAGGCTCCCTGCAGATTTGCAGAATTAACGCCAAGTTTGTACTCCTTGAACTACAGCTCAAGTCTAAGAAGCAAAATAAGTTTATTGGTTTTGTATGTTACAAACCTTACCTGAAATAATTGCTTGCTGCAGCAAGGACCACTCTGTGACAGGAGAACTCCCTGCTGTCCACGCACAGGATGACATCCGTGAGGGAATTCTCAAGCCGAAGGTTCTCCAGGCCATTCTGGAGCATCAGAGAGAGACCTGTATCGTCAAACTTCACCTTCTCACCGCTCGACACTTCCACCAGCTCCCCCATTTTCGTCGAACACTCATTGTTCAAAGCGATCTCGGGCTCCTCAGAGCTGTTCTCCAGCGTGTCCCCCATTTTGTGGCCAGCCCTGTCTCATTCAGTTGGTGCTTCGTTCTAAAAAGGGCTCCTCAGCTTTGGGCAAATCACACGGCAGAAGTTGGGCGGATTTCCTGTCCAGGGGTTTCTGCTTATCTGTAGCTGTCACACACACATAACAGGAAGCCTTGCACTTTCTCATCCTGTTAACACAAACAAAGGGTTGGTTTTTTTCAGTGATTTTCAGGCAGTATCAACGTGTTTAGAAAGGCCTTAAGATGCCTCTGGATGTGAGAAGATTACAAGTGACAGGGTCAGCCTGCTTCCCACCCTCAAGTCAGCCTCTCACTGTTATCTGCTGGTTGTACTGATAGGTGAACCACATGCCTATCAAGTGCTCCTAGTGGACTGGCTTGCTAAGGGACAAAGTGTTATATTTTGTATTTATTTTTCCAGGTATGTGGTTATTAGTAATTGACCTGGTTTGGGGTTTGGTTTCGTTTCTAGTAATATGCTTGCATATTCAGAGTGCCCTCCAAGTGGATATCTCTGTCCCTCATGACTTGTTAGCTGGCAACCATTACATGGCTTTTCTTTAAGGCTAAATGGGCACAACTCTCTCAAGAACATGGAGCAGTATCAAAGATCTCAGAGCTTATGGTCTGCAGGCTCCACTGCTGGGCACAGGGATGTGGTCCATGCAGCCAGTGTCCTGCCATCAGCTCTGACTAGCAGTGAAAGCTCAGGGAGAGAGCCTGGGGAGCAGTGTACCTATGCTCAACCCCATCATCCTCATTGATGGGCATAGCTTGAGGCACAGCTGCATCTGAGCTGTCCACAAGACAGACATGGACAGTGGTGGGACCAAGGCTGCACACCTGGCAGTGGGGACACTGCAGGGCAGCTCTGGGGCTGGACCTCCAGCACAACAGGAGCACCAGAGCTCAGTGCTGAAGGCTTCCCTTTTGCCTAGGGATGGACCAGATCTACTTGGACATCACCTGGATGGGAACCTGATCCAAGCTGAGTTAATAAGCAACACAGCCCACTGAGAGTAACAGAGCAAATCCCTGGCTTGCTTAGGAAACTCTCACACTGGGAAGTAGCAAATCAGACCTCTATCTCCTCCTGAGGGGAGTGTAGGGCCAATCCTCACCTTGGTAGCTTGAGTGCTAACCAACCTTGACTTTGTGATAATTACTTCTAGGAATCCTTGTTTGGCCAATCCACAGGTTCTTACTGTGCTTTTGATTTCCTCTTTTGTCTCCAGCTGGTACAGCTGAGCTCACAGTGTTATGGGAAACTTGGCTTCCCCCTCTTCTAGAAGGAGGTGAAAGCAGGATCTGAGAGAAACAGATTGGAAGATGAAGAGGAAGGAAAGCAAAAAATATCCTTCCTGCTTTCCTCTACCTCCTTGTAATGGGGCTTTCTTCATTTTGTGTGGTCTGTGCAGCCCTTTGGATTTTTCCTTTCCCAGCTGATTTAAATGTTTTCCTGCTGCCTTTTGTGCTAAGTTTTACTAATGAATGCTTCCTTTTCTAAAGCCAGTCCCTTCCTTCCCAAACACTCCAGTAGGAATACAATGAGAAAATTAAGGAAACCTTTCAAAAGTACTAGGTGTGCTTTAAAAATCACAATACTTTAACCCTATCTTGGGCCAGGTTCTCCTTGTTTATCACCACAACTTCTGACCTTTGGGAATTCATCTTATCAGGCTCTTCTCTGACGGTGAGAAGCTTCACATTGTGCTTATCTTTAAGCAAAAGCTGAGACTCCACAGCAATCACTTGATTCCAGTTGCTGAAGCTTTAGGCAAAGCAGTAATAATTGTGAAATTGAAGTAAGCAGTGCTGGCTGTGAGTGCTGGGAGCGGAAGCCCTGCAGTATCTGGGTCGGTCGCTGGCTGTGGTATTGTCAGTAACTGCACTGCAGGAAGGACCTCAGCAACTCAGGGAGCTTTTGAATGTTAGTAGCAGTGATCATTATCCAGTCTGCCTCTTTCTGTGCCATTGCTAACCCATATGGTGTATTTTTAACCCCTAAACATGTTTTTTTTTTCCTTGACAAGCATCTCCCCTACTTTCTTCTTACTGCTTGCCCTCTCCCTCACCAGCAGGACCAGGGAGAGAACTGGGAGGACAAAAGATGGAAAACATGGGTTGAGATAAAGACAGTCCAATAGGCAAAGCAAAAGCCACACACAAGCAAAGCAAGGGCTCAATTCACTGCTTCCCATGGGCAGGTGGGTGTTCAGCACCTCCAGGAGAGCAGGGCCCATCGCACATGATAGTTACTTGGGAAGACAAACCCCATCAAACATCCTCTCTTTCTTCTTCTTCTCCCCATATCACATACTGAGCATGATGTCACACAGTCTGGAATATCCCTTTCAACAGCTGGGATCCCCTGCCCTGGCTGTGTCTCCTCTCAACTTCCCATGCACTGCCAGCCTTACCACTGGTGGGGCAGTACAAAAAGCAGAGCAGGCCTTGGCTCTGTGTGAGCCCTGCTCAGCAATGACAAAAACACCTCATCAACCCTGTGGCCACCACAAATCCAAACCAAAGCCCCACGCTAGCCACTGGGATGAAAATCAACCCTACCCCAGACAAAATAAACACATTCCACCTGTACTCCATATCATCACATCATGCTCAGGTCCCACACTCCTCAGTACAGACTCATTATCCACCACCCCACCTCCCACCCTTGGATATAACACACACATGTCATTCCCTTAGTCTATGGACTGCCCTTGCAAAATGTCAGCAGATGTCCACAACATGTTCACAAATGTCCACAAAATGTCCTTTGAGTTAATTTAGTTCAGGCTTTAGGCTCCATCTCTTCTGGTGGTTACTTAGCACAGGAAAGGTGCTGTGTAAGGTGGAGTTCCTGGGCATCAAGGCAGCTTAGGTCAGATCACTTCTGCACTGCAGCTGCTTCTTGGGAGGCTTTTCCTCCATTGACTAGGATGGTTAATGTTATACTAATTCCTGTAACATACAACTCAAATCATGGCTTACAACAGAGGTGTATCCATTACAGTCTCCACCCCAGGTCCTTTAGGGCCAGGTTATTGAATTTAACATTGCAATGAACTCCTCCTCTTGTCCCCAGCCTGGCTGCAACAAGGGATTCCTGCTATAGTCCACCATCAGCACAGTCCACATCACAATCCTCCATGGCTCCAGGGGCACAGCTAATTCACCATAGTCTTCCCCATGAGTTGCAGGGGAATTGCTGCCTCCCCTGTCCCAGCATGGGGTCCCACCCGCAGGAGACAGTCCTTGAACTTCACCAGCAGTGAGGTGATCAGCAGCAGTGACCACCAAGGAGCACTAGAGTGTGATTTACAGGCAGGCACAGCAGCCTGCTCATTACTAACTAAACTGCAATAACAGCTATAAATTCAGACTAGTACATCCCATTGAAAATCTGTGCCCTTTGTGTCCCACATTGGGCTGCCTTGTATTCAGAGAACCCCTTGCTCAGGGATTAATCTGCAAACGTAGTGGCCAGTTTCATTCTTTGGATTAGCACAAGGACAGTGCTGAGGTGGTGAGTGTTGTGTCTTTGCAGGGATAAGGGAACAAATAACCCAGCAACCAGCTGCTCTCCTGAGGTGCTCTATGGCCCAAGACTACAGTAGCAATGTGTTATTTAATCCTGGGGCAAATCCAGCTTGTTACTTCATGGCAGAAGCTTCCAGATACAGTCTTTTATTTGACATTTAGCGACTTATTCTGTCTGCACTCATACTGTTTAAAGAATTACCTGCTAGCTAAATGAACACTGAACTGGCAATAGCTGAAGGCTTGTCTGTTCATGACTTGTTTGTCTCTTGTCTTTACTTTAGGAATACTGAGCTGACCTATGCATACTCTGTATCAGCTTGAGAGAACTGGCTAACTGGCTGGAATTACTGTGTCAATAATGTACATCTATCCCGTGTGTCATAGCAAGTTTACAGAGCTCTGTAACATCGCAGGCTGCTGCTGGTACCTGTAAAGCTTTGCACAGTACCTTTGAGCTGAGCTCAGACCTGCTTTCCATCCTGCCCTGACTTCCTCAGCTCTGTGTCTTCTGTTCCCCCTCGACCATGCTCCCTGTTTAAATGTTGATCTGTAGCCAGCACCAGCTCATTTTCAACTGTCTGCTCCTGAATCCAGGATCTCATCACTGTGGCATTTCAGCACTCCAAAGTTTGACCTCGATGGATGAACCTGCCTGGACTCGCCAGGAGTCCTGGTTCCCATCTTGTAAAGTGAAAGATTCAGGCGGCCCTAGGAAAACGTCGTGGACTTGGTGCCATGACTAAGAGGAGGGACAGAAGAAATCACACCCACCAACAATGGATCAAGAGCAAGGAGCTCAGGCATTCTTTAAACAGAGGCAGAAACATAGGAACCTATTTCTGACAGTTCTTGTTACTTGGTTTGCTTCCCATGTCCTTGTACTACAGCTAACAGGGCCCTTAGGGACCAGATGAGCCTGAGAGGAACCAGCTATGAAACACTGGAGTGCGTGGCTGCCTCAAGGAAGAGGCCAATAAAGACTGGCAGGAGGTTTTCTGGAGTAAGAAAGAAGATGCTCAGCCATCCTGGGATCACTGTGGGATCTGGAAACTTCCTACTGTAAGTAACGAGCAGGTTGCTGAACGTGCAGATGGCAATGACTTCATATTTCTTCATATTTCTGGTCCTTGCTGTGTTTTCTTCCCCTTATTGCAGACCACGTTCATTTTGCTGCCACAAGTGATACTCCAAGTATGTGTTCTGTGGGCAAGTGGCTTCTGTTCCAGGCTATCCCACCTTACACTTCTTACACTCCAGACAGCTTTCAAAGCTGAAGCCACCCAACAGCACGTTGACAGCTGTGTCTCCAGGCCTCACCATGCTTCCTGACGACTGTGGAAAGCAGCATTTCTTCATCTGAGAGAGCCTTTTTAAAGGTTCTGGCCTCCAAGAGGGCAAGGACACAACAGCAGAAGAAAGGTCTTGACAAGGTTTTGACTTCTACAAGTAGAAGAATGCTGCAATTGCTTCCACTGTGCATCCCAATAAGCAGTGCAGAAAACACCTCAGAGCACAGAGGACCCTGCTGGGTGGCAGAGACAGCTCCTTGGTGCAGAGGCGGGGGTGGGGACTGCAGCTGGACACGTATCAGGGCTCATCTTACCATCAGCTGTTTTCTAGCACAGTGCACAGCAAGATAGCTGAGGCCTGAGATAACCATGTCAACCCTGGAAAGCTGCTGGATTTTTGTCTGTGTTTTCAGTACATTGGGATAATGTTCACTAGCTCAAAATAGCACGTTCTTAATTTAGCTATGGGGAACAAACGGGATTTCAGATTTTGAAAATACATACAGAACTTTTGGATCAGATTTTCTATAAACTGCAAAGTGGAATCTTTGTTTCATTGCAGTTTACTTCCTCTGCTGAACCAGCACCACCTTCCATTTCAAAAAGTGCTGCTTGAGCCTTCTCATATCCCTCCCTCTGGGCAGCTGCAGCTGTTCAAAGTCAGCAAACAACAGTGATTTTGTGAAGCTGGCCTGTCTCATCCCCTCACTCCTGAAAATTGCCTCTAATTTAGAGAGGATTGCAGTGTTACCCTGTTGTATTGCATCTATTACATGTCCATCTTTTGCTCTCAGAATGGTTTTGCATGTATTTTAAGTCACTGGGATGCTTCTGGAAAAACTGCTGCTTCCATGTATTGTTTTCTTCGGGATAGTCAGGCATTGTGCTAACAATCCAGATGAGTGACTCCAAACCATGCTTTCATCTTGTATAAAAGAGAGGGCCCAGCTGACCAAGCTGTAAATGCCAGATTATTTGGGTTCAGTATTTGAAGTCTGGTTGTTATACTTTTCCCATGTGTGCTACAGGCTATAGAGGTCACTCTGACATGTGGATAGGCCAGCTGAGCTCGAGAATCTTTGATCCCCTGCTCATTAGCTTTTGAGGGAGTGGTGGAGGAAGGCTGCTATTTAAATAAGTGTTTGTTCTATTTGAAGCAGTTGAATTGCAATCTGGGGGCGCAGTATGGTCACTCCCAAAGCGGCAGGCAGAACAAGATGAGACACCACATAGGGCTGTATTTTAAGATTTTATAGCCCAAGATGAGATATATCCAAATGAAACTGGAAGGGCTGAGGCCAGGAATGCAGCTGTAGGTAAAGAAATGCAGCAGATGCCAGCCATGGCAGTTGGGAGAGCTGTAACAAGCCCTCTCCAGTCAGAACACTCTTTTCCTTCTCTCTGGAAGAAGGATGTCCTTTCATCAACTCCTCACACTACTGCAGGTTTTTCAAGACAACAGACAAGTGCTCCTCCTTTTCTGTCCTCAAGGTAATCAGTCTTTGAAACAAAATAGCAGCAGTTGCTTCCATTTCTTGTTGTTCCTGAAGACAGAAAGAAGTTCCTAAAGTTAGCTTCTAGTAGGAAAGAAGAGTCTCACTTCCTTTTAACTTAGACTTGAGTTATTCTCTAAAAGATCTTGCCAGTGTTACTCACAAAAAGGCTTTGTCATCAGCATCAGACTCCCTTTTGTTTCAGTTTATGTAACAAGATGCTCAGGTCACCTGTCTACTGCTGTCTGCTCTGCAACCCATTAGAATTTATTAGCATCTTCTCTGCATTATTAGCTAGTGGCTGTTTATGCACAAATAATTCTTCCTCTAAGTAAATTATACCTTTGATCTCCATAATTGGGCAGCAGGAACCAGGTCCATGCTAAAAGAAATAGAGGCCTGTTGTCCTCAGTGATATTTTGATCTTGTATTCTTCATGCACCTCAATCTGCTGCTGCCACCAGGCTCTGGCACCTAGCACACAAGATAAGGAAGACAGCCTTGGCAAGAGAGACAGAGCTCAGACACTTGTTTGCAGCTTTACAAAACCTGACCAACAAAGCAGCTCTTGAAATGAAGGAGAGCTATTCTGCTTGGCAGGAGCTGGGAAATGGAGGAAGCTGTAGTGAATTAAGTGGAGATCTGTGTTTTATTTAGTGCCTGTTTGGTGTTAATGGGACACTGGTTGGACTGAAGTTTGAGTTCTTGAGTCTATCCATAATATTTGCTGAGTGGCCCTGCAAAAAGCTCAGAGTGACCCCAAACCATGGGAAATAAACCAAATGTCTGACTGATGTCTGAAGCAATGCTGGTTTCTATTTCTCATGAGGCCTGTCAATCTCAGCCAGTTCTATGCACACACCTAAGTTATGAATTCACACTCAGAGTGATGCTCCAGAGCTGTGACCGAATTTTGCTTCAGTTTTTTGCCAGCAAGAAGCTTAGAAATGCTGGCCCCAAAATCAGAGTCCTTCCTTACCCTCCTTGTGGTGGGATTCTGCTAGTTTGCAACAGAGATTGCCTTCTTGGCTTGTAAAGGCTCTCAGCCTCTTACTTGGGAAGAGCTCAAGCAGAGAAGCCAAGGTCATGGTCTGTGTGCTCTATATCCTCACCACTTCCTGACTCAGACCAGGATGCTTTGTTTGATTCCCTGCAGGACTAAGGCTATCAGACCAGAAACCCAAACGAATGAAATCCAGTCTTAACTTTCTGAAGGCAAATGAGATTTTTTTTTTTTCCTGGAGATGGTAACAGGAAAAGGGAGCAGGACTCTTTTCAAGAGGGAGTGACACTGTGTGGTGCTCTCAGCAGATCACAATCAGTAATTTCTCTTGACCATCACATTGTACAGTTTCCACTGCTGGCTGACATGGGGTCATTTGCTAGCTTGTCTAATTATCAAAAAAATAAGGATGGCATTGACACATATCGCAACTCTTGGAACATAAGCTTATCTCTGGAAGTTTATCCCTGGGAAAAACTTATCACAAAGTTTTTGTTTTTCCTATTCTGACACAATAAAGGGGAGAATCAGTTGGTTCACTGACAAGCAACTGCTGAAAGCTGAGCCTTGCTCAGTCTGCAGGAAAGAAGCAAACTGGAAAGTAATAGAAATCTACATGTTTTCAATAAGCAAATACACAACTTTTGGTCAAAGTGCAATTTGATTTAATACATTCACACACAAGTGCTCTCTTGTACAAAACCACTACCTACGTCCATTTGATTTTTCTGTTGACTCTTTTCATCCACAGCAACTTATTTTAGCTCAAATCTGACATTTAAACTTGCAATTTAACTGTGAAAAGAAAGTGAATGTCTGGTGAACCTGAATGTTAGTTTAAAAATGGAATATAGTTTTCAGTTAGTTCTACATCATTACAGCAACTGAAGCTTCATCAAGTTTTAAAATACTGTTAAAAAACAATTGAATCTTTGCAGTTTTTCAGCAGGGTGTCTTAACTGTCTCTTATGCAAGAAGTTTAAACTTGTGTGAAACTGGTCTTTAGGTAGCATGGTAAGACAAGAGAATTCAACATTACTTACAGAGGAAGGGTCTTTAATCTTAACTCTGTATGAATCATAGAATCTTAGAATGGCTTGGGTTGGAAGACCTTAAAGATCATTTCATTCCAACCCCTGCCATGGATCCACTAGAATCCTGTGGTGTGTTCCAGGGATCTTGGGGATGTGGATAAGCCCTGCTTCCCTGCTTTACATATGCAGCCTATGGAAGAACTGAGTTGGCAGAATGTTAGCTGAGCAGCTGAGCAGGTGGGAAAATATTTATCTGGGCAGAAATCATGCTGTAGAAATGTACATTTTGCTAATTATTGCCACTTGCAAAAACCGTTACTGCCTTTTACAAAAGTGAATTATGAATGACCCTAAGTTAGAAACAGTGTCGTTGAGTTGTTACGATCCCTATGCAAATATAGGTCTGGTGTGAAGTGCTAAGATTTCAAATAGAAAAAGAGGAAGTGCTGAAAAAGTTGTAGTATTTCCTGTTGAGACCGGGAATTACGTGAGCGTGCTTTAACTGCCTGTGTACCAAATTTGAAGGAGTTCTGCCTGTGCCTTTGCTAGTTTGGTTTTTAAACTGACCAGAGCCATCTTAGCCATAGATGTGATGATTCCTGGTAGCAGTGGCCAGAAAAGCACAGTTTCCAGAGGCAGCCCTCCTCCTCCTCCTCCTGCTGTGGATGCAGGCCGGGCAGGACGGGGACCCAGTGTGGACACTGCTGAAGACCTAGGCAAATTTCAGCCAGGCCTTTTCTCAGGTTCTGAGTTTCCTTCTCAGGCCGTGACACTTTCTCAGCTCCAGCTAGCATTTTTCCCAGGATGACAGCTTTCTTGCAAATAGAAAGGAATTAATAAACATAAGATTAGCACCTGGTGTTGGCTGTGGGACAGTGCATGATGTACGTGACATGGGATGTTTTCTCCTATTGCCCAATGAACTGCTGTCCCATTTGAGATCCACGAACAGTCCTATAAATATAGGGCAGGTTTCAATAAAGTGCTTTTTTACTTCCACCCAAAAAGTATGCTGCTATTATTTGCCACTTGTAGCAAACAGTGACAACCCAGGGCTGCCCATTCACAGTCCCTCTGCATCTCCCACCCACTCGGGCATGGCACAGCAGCACTCCTGCCACCCTCCAGCAGGGACTCCAGGGGCTGGCACTGCCCCTGAGCTCTGCTTTTCTGCTGAGAAGGAGGAATCAGGAAAACCTTGCAAATATGATTGCCTAGCAAAAGATTTTGAGAATATGGAAACCATAAGTGAGATTGAGATGAAAGCAGTTTTCAACTGTGTGGCTGAAAGCAGCAGTGTCGATGCCTGAAGGCCTCCTCCCTTTGTTAAGATAATGCCAGTTGCTGCAAATACCAAAGAGCCAGCAGAGATCCCCTCCTGGCATGACAGGAAGGGTCCAAGATAAAGTTTAGAGATAAGAAAGCAGTAAAACATGGTAATGTAGCGATTCCTACAGGTTGTATGTAAATATTAGAGAATTTGTATCTTGTACTAAAATTGGTAAGTGGAAACTAGAATATTCAACATAGAAGAATATTTATTGTGTTGTAAACGGGAAAATCGCTCTCTTACCTCTCTTACTTCATTCTCTTACTTCCCTCTCTTATCTCTTAGAACTCCAACCCCCCCCACTCTCCTTCTGCCCTGCTCCGAGCTGTGGCTGGCAGCTCCCAGCAGGGCCTATGCAATAAACTGCAAACTTCAAGACCAGAATATAGAGAACACCTGAGTTTGTCCTGACCACAGTCCACCCTTCCTGGCTCCCACACTTTTCCTCACAGGAGGGCCAGGGCAGCTCCAGGAGAGAAGGCAAGCTGTCCCACAGGCAGCACTGACATTCCCCGAGAGCCTGCAGGGTCAGTGCTGGCCCTGCTGGCACAGCCTGGGTGCTGCCAGGGCTCTGCCATCCATCAGCCAAGCTGTCTGCAATGTAGGGCATTGGGACAGCAGGAGCACCACGGCGCCTCCAGGATGGAAACTGTGACAGATCCTGCACTGGCAGCGCCAGCACCGCGGGGAGGGAGGGAGCCGAGTCCAGCTGTGTGACATTCTGCAGCTGTGACACTAGAGAAACAGGAGGCCAAAACACCTTAGACTGGAGAAAGCAGGGAGCTTTTAAAAGTTTGTGTCCTGGTTTGAAGGACAGGTGTCTGCCAATAAAAAGCACAGAGACTTCTCTTTGAAACGGAGAATGTAAACGCCCTCCCTGCAAATTATTACAATTTTGAAATTGAGGGGCTCTCGGGCAAAGATATGGGAATTGGGAATAACAGTTCTTTACTAGGAAAATTAAAATAGAAATACAGTATTACAAAGAACAATCCCAACCCTGACAGAGTCAGAATCCAAGCTGACACCCCATCAGTCAGTCAGGGTGTTGGCAGCAGTCCCATTAAATGGTGGCTGCATCCTCCTGCAGTGGCAGATGTGGTTCAGCTGAAGCAGTGCTCCTGTAGAAGGTGCAGTTTTCCTCTGAAGGCCCAGTGATGATGTAGAAGGGTTTGGTTTTCCTTTGGAATCCAGTGGAAAAGGCTGCTCTGATGTTCCAAATCTCAGTTTTTATCTAGGTGGGGAAGGTTTGTCTCCTCCCCCTGGCTGGAGCATCTCCCAGTGGGATGATGTAATTTTATCAGTCATACAGTGGGACTCAATGGTCCAGCAGCAGATGATATCTTCCTGGAGGGAGGATGGGTTGTGGAAAAAGATAAAGATGATTGCCCCAGCTGGTTTAAAGATGGCCCATTAACAGATAATATGTGCCACAGAGATAAGAGTCACTGCCCAACCTGGCTTCAACAGATGGTGATAGAATACACGTTTCTGGTCACATCAACCCAACCCACTTCCAGTTATAGGGTTTTAACTTTAGAAGTGCTACTGTAATTTTTTCCGCCAATTGATACTCATTTGAGAAGTTACGTTTTCTCGTAAAATTTTCTCTTAAAAACAGAATGGTGAATTTGAATATTTCAGTGCTATTTCCATAATATCTGCCTTGGGGAAACACAGAAGTTTTTTGGAACTTCACATTCTTATTAGTGTTTTTCTGAGTTAAAGGGCATTATTAGGTTTATTTAATTTTAGAGGGAAAACATGAATAATGTAAATACAGCACACATCTAAAGAAATTAGACGTATTTGCCTTGTATTGCTTCCGGTAATGATTTGTTCCTCATTTCAGTCTCCTCTCCTTTTAAAATTACAAAATACTGTATACTATACATAAAAATGTTAATTAAAAAGTCCAAGAAAACATATCCTACCATATGCAATATTTTATATAATCCATTGTTTCTTCAAGGCTAAGTACCATGTTAATGTATGCCAGCATAGTCTAGCAACCATCCATGATGTGACAAGTCAATTTCTTTTTTATCAGAAGCTCACTGACAAACCAATCTTAGTTTTACAATAATTTCTGCCTAATGATACTGCCTATGAAAAGATGGGTAGAGAAGGCTTAGGATCAAAGAGTAAACCACAGATTTCACAATGTTTTCTTGGCAAAGCAAGGTGCTGATTTAGCTGCTGCACGGGAATCTGCAAACCCTCATTATGTGTGTTTTTCCTGGGATTACTTTGGCTAACATTTTCTTTCCTGTCTTCGTGTAATAAATCTTTGTCCAAGACCAGTGATCTGAAGTTGCTTTAGTCTGGCTGAGCATTTTAATAACACTGAGAGCTTTGTTTAGAGAAGCACACGACTCTTTTCCATAGGATTATTCCAGGTACAGAAACAGTCCTATTTTAGATCTCAGAACAGGTGCTCAAAAGCTTGTTTACAAAGGAGGGGGTGACGAGAGAGTTGCTCTGAGCTGGGGCTTTGGGTGCTGCTCCAAGGTAGATGGACGGGCACAGCAGCCATTCCACATCTTTCCCCAGCTGTCCATGCCCAAGGCAGCCACCACTTTGAGACAAGGCAGCAGCATTCAGGCTGGGAATGCCAGGCTGGTGAGTCCAGCCAGGGATTTCTGGGTAGTAGGGGGCTTTTTACTGTGCTGCTTTCCTGGGAAAGCAGGAAGCAGGAAGCATGGGATTTGAGGACAGAATTGTCAGTTGTCCTGCTAGGACCCATGATTCCTCCATCCTAAGAGAGCCAAGTCAGCCTGGAGAGAGATTGCTTTGCAGGTGTCTTAGAATGCAGGTGCTGAGCCATTCAGCAGCACTGGCTGCAAGCAGAGGAGAAAGAAATCACAGAGCTCCTGGTGAACCACCTCTTCTGGATTAACTTTACTGATGAAGCTTTGTTGATGAAAAATGTGAAGAGGGTAGACAAAAATATAAGACAGCAAAAGTATTTGCCCAAGAACCACCCAAATGCACAGCAGCCCAGAGCAGTGTGAGGACCATGGCATGTAGAATGGCTGGTCCTGCAGCTGGAAACGTGCTGTCCACTGTCACTGTTTGGGGTAGCAAGGGTATTAGTCCAGCGAACCAATTTCTAAACTTTCCATTTCTCAGCCTATTGCCAGAGGGGCACCAGAAGCAGGTGGTGGCAGGGATCTGCCAACCTGGAGGTCTCGGATAGCTTTAAAAGTCTGAGATTCTCTATTTGGGGAAGACTGGCATGCATATGCCCATTCAAAATATTGTTTATTTGCAACCTGTCTGCTTTTCTTCCCTGTCAAAGCTTTTCATGGTTACTTGGATTGGAGAAAGGATTTACCTAACTTGTGAAATGCCTGAAGGTCTTGGAGATGAAGAGGTGCAATGCTCCTGCCTATTAATTGGTCCTGGCATTGGCAAATGGTTTGAGGAGAGAGCTGTTTATTGTGGCTGAAGGGCAGAGCTGGAGTTGTGCCGCAGGGTGTTCCATGGCAGTATGGCATAAAGGGAAGGCCTGTGGCATTAGGGATGTGTGAAAAAGTACTGTTGTGAAAGGGCATTTAATGCAAACTGTGGGACTGTGCTTGGGCTTGAGGCTATGGGGCTGAGTGGGAAGACAGTGGTAACACCACATGGGCTCAGGGAACTGTTTTTGCAGGTACCTACTACTGTCTTGCTGGGTTAATGGCTGTATGTGTCTGTCTGCCATGCCACAAGAACAACTCCCTTCAAGTCATCACCTGTGAGACCAACAAGAACTCAAATATCTTTCATTTCTTTGTTTCTTTCTCCTCCCCAAGGAGAGGAACCAGACAAACACCAGCACAACAGACTCTATCTAGGCATTGGTTTCATGGTGTCTCGATACTCCGTGCTGTACAAAAAGAAATAGTTCAGTGTTTATGGAAGCAGTGATGCAATATTCATTCTTCTCAGCTCTGCAATTACATTCCCATAGTCATCTCCCAAGCTTGGAACACGGGAGATACTGGGTGGAAAGAATTAGACACATACTTTCTGCACAGGAGGATTGTTGGCATGCACCTTGTTTTGAGGTGCTCACAGCAGTGAATGAGTGGGAATCACTGGGACGAGTGGAAAAGAGGGGATTTGCATGAAACAGGAACATGGGCTGGCCTAGGACCAGGGTGTACAGGGGGATAGGCAATCCCCATTGCAGTGCTGAATATGTAAACACTACTGATGTTTTACATGGTGGCTTTTGTGTGTACTGGAAGTAACCCAGTGTAATCTCAGAGCCTCCCTGGCTGGGCAGAAGTGAGCACTGAGCGTGCAGGCAGTGGGACAGCACCCAGCTGGGCATGGGGCATGCAGGCTGAGCACAGAGCCTGGCTCTGGAAAATGCCCCATTCCTTCCCCATCCTCCTGCCTTGCTGCAGCCAAGACTGCAGGAAGCACTGCCAGCCTGAGCAAACGGCTATGATGTGCAGCATAAGTGTGCAAAGGAAAGGGGGATTTACAGAGTCAGCCAAGTGGCATGAAAATGAGAAGGGGAATATTTTTTTTGCCAGGGCCCTTTCTATGCAAGTGCCAGTGCAGCAACCCGTGCTGCAGATGGCATTTCCTGGTGCAGGTGCCATTTCAAACAGGTAATGGAAAGAGGAAAGGCTGAAAAGGATTGGTCCTGGAAAAATGCTTTCCAGCCTAAATGGGTGTACCTGCTGATTATTCCAGCAGACCAGCCCAACGTGACCCACGGGACTTTTGGCAGGATAGTGAAAGAGTCCAGAGTCATGGGAAGGATTTTAAAAGAATTTTTGGTGTGTTCTCTGTACTTCTGTGAGGTGTCTTTTAACACAGAATAATAGAATCATGGAATCATAGAATGGTTTGTGTTGGAAGGGACCTTACAGATCAACTCATTCCAAGCCCCCCTGAACTGGGCCAGGACCAGGACACATTCCGCTTGACCAGGTGGCTCAGGGCCCCCTGGAACACTGGGACAGCCACATCCTCTCTGGGAAACCTGTTTCAGTGCCTCAGCCACCTCACAGGAAAGAATTTCTCCTGTATATCTAACCTACATTTCCCCTCTTTCAGTTTGAACCCATTACTCCTTGTCCTATCACCATAGTTCCTGACCAGGGGTTCCTCTTTGGCTTCCCAGTAGGCTCATTCAGGTACTGGAAGGTTGCCATGATGAGTTCTCCACACAATCTTTTCTTCTCTGGGTTGAAGAGCCCTGAATTTCTCATCCTGTCTTCACAGGGAAGATACTCTAGTCCCCTTATCAACTTTGTGGCCTCCACTGGACTTCCTTCAAGAGTTCCATATCCTTCCTATGCTGAGAGCAGAGTGACCCTGTTCAGTACTCCAGGTAGGGGGGGTCTCATGAGAGCAGAGTAGAGGGGAGAATCATCCCCTTATGATATGAAGAGACTTTGCTGTACTTCCATTTCCATTTCATCCAGCCTTTTTTTAAATTTTAAATGCTATTTCCATACACTCTTCTCTTTTACTTACTGCACCTTAGCGAATTTTTCTGGCATACTCAAAAAGCAGATTATGCAATAGTCACTGAACTCCCCCTTCTTCTTTTCCTCACAAATTCCCAGTAATGTCACCTTTCCTTTTGCTTAGTGCTATTTGTAATCCTGCTGAATGGCTTCTGCCATTACATTTTTGCATCAGGCTTTGCAGTGATGCCATCCAACAACATTTCTCTTTTATTTAAGCTTTCTGACCACTAAAAATTTTCATACAAATGTCAGAATCCATTCTCCCTCCTTGTACTGAAGGATTTGTTTCATCTCTACTCCATTTCAGCTCATCTCTTCAATAAACTTGTGTTGGTTATTAGTTGTCAGTCTGTACTCATCTTTGTCTTAACTCAAATGTCTAAATCCTCTCTTTTATCAAGTGATACCCTCCCTGTGTTGCATTCAGGGTTTTTAATGTCCAGGTTACATGTTGCTCTCTTCTCTCTGATCATGATCAGGGCAAGGGATGTGGTGCTTAGACTGTCCTCTCCCTTCCTACTCTTCCTCAGCCTCCTTCTCTGGTTGCTGTGGCTCACCTTCACCTCTCCCCTTGTTCAGATCCAAGCCCTTCCCCAGACTGTTTTGTACAGATGCCCATGAGCAGTAATCATGGACTTTCTTTGGGTTTTTCTCTGTGTATAAGCCACTTGAACACCTTCAGGTTTTTCCTCAGTTGTAGAAAAATCTGGCAAGGAGCTACCACGCTCCGCACAGCAGAGGGGAGTTCCCAGGAGCATACTGGCATAAAAATTCCCAAAATATCTAATACCTTTACCTGGAGGAATGCACAGACCATTTAGGTGGCCCAGTGCATGGATGAAATGTGTCTGAAGAGTGCCCAGCAGTGGTATTCAAATCAACACCACCAGAAAAACACATGAACATTGGTGGATGCATGCCAAAATCTTCACGCAGGCTTCTAATTTTAGGTTTTAACCTTTCCAGTGCCCTGAAGAAGCCTTCAAAATCTCCAAAATCACCAACCTGTTTGGAAAACATTGGCCTAAATGCTTTACAAGTACTTTACATTGTTAAAAAAGTATTAACAAAGCTTTATAGAAATGAGTAATGTTTAATAATTGGTTTCAGCTTCTCAGGCAGCATGCAACTGCTTATTTTGAGAGAAATGCTTGGCGCAGCTTGAGAAAGAACAGCAAATGCCCCTGCTAGCAGAGGAATGAAGAGCAATAGGATGTAGTGGCAACTCAAGTATCCTTAATTTCAGACATCCTTGGTGACGTTGGCTTTCAGAACTGGAAGTGCCTGGATGTGACCACATGCATACATGAGCACATTATGAAATGATTGATTGCTCAATGAGTATTTTTAATTAGTGTTTTCTTTTTAATACTCCATTTACCCTCTTCACTCAAGATATTTTTGCCACGTGCAGTTTGTATTGGAGTAAACATAGTCCCTTCAGATAGCTTCTTCAAGCCAGTGCAGAGGTATCTTGATCCTGTTTTGATTTTTTCCTTCCTCTGACTCATTCCTTTAATCCCGGTTATGTTTTCTCAAGTGAACTCTACATACTCATATTGACCCCAAGAGTTACAGACTCAAAGAACTGGGGCAGACAAGAGGATATAAAGGATAAGAAATCTATTTTAAGCATAACATTTTTCTTAGGTCATATACTTTTAGATTTAATGTTTTTGTAACAAGTAAGACTTCAGGTTATTAATATTTCCTATATTCAGTGGGTGACATATATTATTGCAACAGGCCTGTATTCTACGAGGTGAACTTGCTGCTGATTTTCTTTTTGCTGTCTATGTTGTTTGGGATCTTCTTGCTTTTCCAGGCAGAGGATGAGAAATGGACTGAATGCTCTCACTTCTAATGAAGTCAAGCAGTTCTGAATTTTAGCTCTGCAGGAAAATGGTTGAAGGTTTCAATTGTTTAAGACGTGAAACTACATTTTGCAATTGACAAAATCAATTTACATTTTCGGTCTATTTTCAGAACTCAGCCTTTTAATTTTTAATTAATAATTCTAACTGTTTTGCAAAACTGCAATTTACCTGACCCGAGGAGAAATCAGAGCTTGTTTAGCCTATGAAAACCTGAGCCCAGTTTGCTCTGGAGGGGGTCAGCCCGGGAGTCCTGAGCACACACTGATCCTCTTCAAGTTTCAGTGCAGAGCACAGCCAGCTACTGCCAAGAGCACACGACTGCCTGCGCTGCCTGGGAATATCCTGGGGTCAGAAGACTGGGGAGGTTCACCAAAAGGTAAAGATATTTAATGCCTGGGATTGATATCCAACAGTAAGGGAGTGAAGTAGGGGAGCGCTGATAGAACTTGTATTTCTTCCTTTCCTTTGGCAGTAAGGGGCCAGAGGGGGAGGTCATCCTTCTAGGAAGGAAAGCACAGCCAGTTACCTGCCCACATCAGCTCCACGCCATTGCATAAAGCCTCATTTAGCACCAGGTAATGATCTTAATTTAAGCATGCACATCCCTGCCCTCGCCTCGCTGCTCTGCATTATGGGCTTGCAAGTTTGCTTATGCTAAAGGGCAGAACAAAAATAAATTTCCATACTCCCAGGCATGTTCCATCAGCCTGTGCTGGAGCGTGGGCCAGTGTCCAAATACTTTGGATATGAAGTGAATTTGGGCTCCAGGACAGGCTCAGACCTGCTCATGAAATTGCAGGGCGATGACACCAGGGTCCTGCTTTTATATTTGCAGTTGACTGGCTGCCACCCCTGGGACCCCCAGCTGTGACAGCAGAGCTCTCTCTTAAGCGTCCCAGCTTAAAGACGACCTTGGCTTTCCGTGGTCAGCAGGGACAGGGACACTCTGTCTGTGTTATTGTTGAAGAGGAACTGGAAATTCTGAATTAATTGGGTGGAGCTGTAGCTCAGGTAGACAAAGATTCTATCTTGGTGAATACTTTTCATGCAATAGATTTGGTTTTGGCCATGTCGGCTGAAGGCCCACCCCAGGACAGGGTGCTGTTTGCGGTCTGGGAGCCGGCTCCTGCCGGAGGGCTCCGGTAGGGCTCCCCAGAGCGGAACAAGGGCGGGAAAGAGCCATGCCGATGCAACAGCTCGCTGCCATGCACCTGAAGCCGTGCTGGCTCCCGGGGCGGGTGGGCCGGGTATCCCTGCGGGGTAGTGGGGTGTGCTCCCGGCACGCCGGGGATCCCGGCAGAGGGACGACCGTGGCAAGGGCTGGCAGCGACGGGGCACTGCCGCCGAGCCTCCCGCCCGCCCCGGCTCCCCCGGGCCGCAGAGGGAGCGGGCCGCGTCCGGGCGGGGCGGCGGAACTACAGCTCCCAGGGCCGCGCGGAGCCGGTGACATCATGTGCGGTGGCTCGGAGGTCACATGCCCCGCCAGCCCCTTTGTTTTGAGCGGCGCTGGCAGCGCGACCGGCGGCGGAGAGGCCCGAGCGCGCTGCACCGCTGCGGATCGCACCGCGCCCGCCCGCACGGCCCGACCGAGCGAGCGCGGTCCCGGCAGCTCCCGCGGGCACAGCGCGGCAGGGCGCTCCCGGTGTGAGTGCGGGGCGGCCGGGAGGGAGCGGGGCGCGGTGCCCCACGGCGGCCGGGGAGCTGCGGGAAGGGCTCGGAGGCATAGCCGGGGCGCGGGGCCGGGACCGGCCCGTTAGCCGCCGCGGAGGGGACAGCGCGCTCGGGGCGCTGCTGGCGGCGCGCGGCGGCGGTGCCACGTTGGGGAGGGCTGCGGGAGCCGCGGCGGTGCGCGCGCTGCGCGGTGCTGTTATTGTTGTTGTTATTGTTTTTGTTGTTGTTGTTGTTGTTGTTGTTGTTGTTGTTGCACTCAGCAGTCCCGGCGGGCACAGCGGGCGGGGGGCGCGCGCAGCCCCCGCGCCGCCCGCGGCCGTTTCGTAACGAGGGGCTGCGCGAGCCCCCAAGCCCCCCGCGGGCGCGGATTGGCCGCCGGGCGGGCGGGGGCGGGGCCGCGGGCGCGGATTGGCCGGGTTGCGGGGGGGCCGCGGCGGGCCCGAGGTGAAGGTGAGCTGGAGGGCGGGACGGGAGGAGCCATTTTGTGCCGCCGCCTCCGGCTGTGCTTTCCTGGCCTGGGCTCGGTGTCCGCGCCGCGCTGTTCCCTGCGGGAGCGGCTCCCGCGGCCCGGCTGCGGCGGGGCTGGGCGCGGCGGCTCGTTCTGCCGCGTTCCCCGCCGGGTTCCGGGTGGCTCGGCGGCCGGGCCATGCTCCAGCCCGGCGGGCGCTGCCCGGTGTCGGGTGTGCTGGCATCTGGCTGAACCCCCGAGCCCTGGGAACGCTGGGGCTCAGGCTCGGCTTTGGTTTAGCAAAAGCTCAATCACGTGCAAGAACGACAGCGAAACCAAAGGGGAAGCATTGGGACTTTCTCACTGTTTCTTCACCACACAAATACTACGCAGTGTGCTTTTTTCCCCCCTCTTTTTTTTTCTCCACTTAACTTGTTTTGTTTTTTTTTTCCCTCTGATGGATCTTTTCTTTTACAAAACGGTACATAAAGGGTCCTGCAGTTTCAAGGTGTCCCTTTTCAGTGCTTGTTTTTGTGTTGTTTTACTTAATATTCATGACTCTCATGTCCAAATCAGTTCCTGTTTTTGTCTGGGTGGCTTTTGAGGGCACTTAAGCCTTTTTTGTGTGTGTCACTAGCTTGGATTACTATTGAATTTTGACGTTCTTTTTCTTTTTTTAAGACTAAAGATAGTGTTCTTCATTAGAATATAAAACTTCTGCAGCTCAGCTAGCTCTTATGTCAATCAGTTCGGTCACTGAATTCTTGTTTACTAGTTAATCATTATTCTTAAAGACTTTGTCTTAGACATTAAAATCCTCAATATCCGTTGTAAAGCAATTTTTTTTCAGTTCTTAAATATCAACAACTTTTTGGTCTTTTTCATATCCCAAGGACAGATGAAGGAAAATAAAATGCTGTGTTTGTTTTTTTTTGTGAGAGGGAAAGGTTATGCCCTTTTTCCCCACCCCCTGTTCTTTTCCAAACAAGAAGAACACGTGCTGTGGTTCTGCAGGGTTGCTGCAGGGGGGAGTTTGTTCTCTCCTGTCAGCACACACCTGAGGTACAGCCTTATCTCTTATCTCCAACCACAGAACGCCCGGAACAGGCCAAACCTCAGCTGCAGTTCCCAGGCCTCGGAATGAAAACACCGTTCCCATAGCTGGGTTTCATTTCTGGGGTGTGCTGGGGTTACTTGTTATCTGTGGAGGTGCTGCTGGTCACACCTCAGCAGGTGACAGCACACAGGACCCGGCTGCTGCTGCTGCTCTGCCTTCCCCAGCCCTTCCCAGCGCCTCCTTTTCTCCCCTCACAGGTGGTCAGCGCTCCGGCCACGCCAGGTCCTGGGCACGGGCTGGACATCACCTCCTGTCACCTCCCCTGGCAGCCACAGAAGCCCAGCGGAGCCTCAGGTACTCAGAAACTGCACCCCGGGGGTGAGATCTGGGGCTCGAGCACACCTGGGGACAAGGTGTCACTGCAGGGCTCTGGGGCTGAGCACACCTGGGGACAGGGTATCACTGCAGGGCTCTGGGGCTGAGCACACCTGGGGACAAGGTGTCACTGCAGGGCTCTGGGGACAAGGTATCACTGAAGGGCCCTGGGGCTGAGCACACCTGGGGACAAGGTGTCACTGCATGATTATCTGAGGACAAGGTGTCACTGAAGGGCCTCTCTAAAGCTCAGCACACCTGAGGACAAGGTGTCACTGCAGGGTTCTGGGGCTCAGCACACCTGGGACAAGGTGTCACTGAAGGGCTCTCTGGAGCTCAGTGACACACAGGTCACATCCAGCTGCAGGCACAGCTGTGGTTGAAGGCAGAGGAGTAGCACACACTAGAGTGTTGCAGTAGAGGAAGGAGGAGTTTAGTGCAACATAAAAGTATTTTGCCTAAGAGGATTTACTGATAGAAAGTGTCAGGGCAAAACTTTTACCAGTCTCTGAATTGAGCTTGTAGGGTGTTTCTGAGGGACAGCTGGTGTAGGTGAAGGAAATAGAGGGACCTGAACTCGTGGTGAACTTTTAACTCAGAAATATGTGTGTGTGAGGTAACATCCATGTCAGAGCCATGTCTGTGTTTGGGAAATATTTTTAAAACCTGCTGATTGGAAGGGTGATTTGTTTTTTCCTTTCCAGTGTTTAAAATGGGCAGACTCCGAATGTTTAAGAGCCATCCTTGTTGACCCTTGCTCAGACAAGCAATCCAGTAGATTTTGTATTATTTTTTTCTCTTTGATTGAATAATTCCCAGTACTTGTCATTGGGGGAAAAATGTATTTTTCTTTTGCTTTGTTTAAACTTACTGATGAGATCTGATAAATTCCCGGAATGACTGGTAGTTTACAGTGCAGGGTCTGTCAGCAGATAAGGCATTTAAGTACCTCTGCATACAGGTCTGTCCTGCTGTGTTTCCCCCCTTTGCGCAATATCCAGCTCAGCCTCAGGCACTGATCCCCCTCTGCCTTGCCCACTTTGGCAGCTGGAAGGTGACATTTCAAAACTGCCAGTGAAAGATTTGCAGGAAGGCAACACATGTGACACTGTTACTGATAGGCTTGTGAAATTGTTTTGCTGAAGCAAACCTGCAGAAGTAATTAACTGGACAGAAATTGAAGGAAAGTACATTCTGTAATGAAGTGGAGTTCCTTTTCCTTTTTAGTATTATATTTGTGAATTTACTATATTTATCCCCTTGATTAGTTTTTACTTTGTGGATTTTTTTTTTCATTTCCTTAAACCAACAGGACATTAAAAAAAATTGCTGACCACTAATTTTGTGATGTTCCAAGCATAAAGAAGATATTGCTTTCTTCAGTGAACAGTTGTAACCCAGAACCCTTGTTTCTAGTTATTAATGATTGCATAATACAGTGCCGTCTTAACTTCTCACATAATGAGAAAGATAACCATCTTGAAGAATTTTTACTTGGTTGCTGTGTTTTGCCCTTTCATGCAACGTCAGGGTCTTGCTTCTCATTTCAGGCTAACTTCCTTTGGGAAAGATCCATTAGCTTTTGTGAAATTAATCTGATTTAAATCTGCCATGCTGAAATTCAGCCTTTAGTGTTTATATTTATATTGTTATATTTCCTTTGCTGCTGCTGCTCTGTTTCTGCCCACTTTCTCATGCTAGTAGTAGGTAGGTAGTTGCAGATGAAATTCAGTGTAGGGGGTAGGATTTTGGCAGCAGAGCTGGTGAGGAGCTGGTTGTTGGTGTTGTTTTGTACCGGGCCTGTGTCATTCCAGGGTGAAGTGATTGTGCAATACATGGGATAGAATGTCAGCTGCAGATCAGATTGTCCATTTGTGCCTTGTTGGTCTCTCTGAAGTAATCAGTTATTAGATAGGCTCATTCCAACTGTGTTTTTCAGGCATCAAAGTGACAACTGGTCCTATTTTAAGTCAAATTAAAACTGAGTATTTTGTAGGGTAAATGAGCCCCAGACCAAGAATCTACCTTGTAAATTTGTGTAAAAAAATTTTATTGGGAACATGATAGTTTTAGAACCTCTTTTCTCAATGAGTGAAGGTACAGCCTGCATTCTTTCCTTGCTGTTTGTCCAGATGGTGCCCTTTTAAAGGTGCTGTGTAAAAAGGCTGTTTAAAAAAAGCACATTCATTTTGTTCTATATTAAGTGATGACGTGGCCGGTCTGGGACTGGGTAATTGCAGCTCTGAGGATGGGAGCTCATCAGGAAATGAAGTTGCCGTGAGGAGTTGGTGCTTCCTGACTGTGCATTCAGGGAAACTGAATAAAACCTTGGAAGGCATGAAAAAAATTTCCATAAGCTTCAAAATAGTTCAGCCTGTGGCCTTGTAGACATATGAATAAATATTACAAGCATTCAGAATTGTACCAGTGCCAAGCCTGAGAGGGTGCTTTGCCAGCCTCTTGCTATGTATTGGGTGTACATTCATCCATGTAATTTTTAAGCTCAGGAGAGTCTTAGAAGTCCTGCTGTGGTAGATTGGTTGCTCTCACTGCCTCTAACATGCACTATTTGCAAAGTCAGCTGCATTTTCTTCACCTACACACTCTAATATTGGCAAATGCAAACGTCTGAGTATTTGATTTTTGCAACTTCAGTGCTCTGATAATGCGAGTGTGTGTTTGTACGCTGGGAGGAACCTTTACACTTGTACTTGAAACTGGAAGGTGTTCAAGCAAAAACTTCTGTTAGTAATTATTTCCAGTAGTGCTTTGGAAACAGAAAGTCTCCCTGTCCTCAGCAAGCTGCCCTTTGTTCATATTTCCAGTAGTTTTACACAATGAAAATATAGTTCATCTTTTATTCTGTTTTGTGTGCTAGCAGTTAAAATTAATTTTTAATTTAATCATTGATTATCAGTGAACTAATTTTTAGATGTTAGGAATGATGAAAACGTACAGTCAAGGCTACTTGTTTAGATCACAGGTTATTTGACACTAGTGTTTTAAGACTTCATTATGATAGACTTTATAATGAAAATTGAGTGGTTGGTTAATCAAATTTTTGCTTTTAGAATTTCAGTCTTCTCCTTCCAAGCCCCTTTCTGACTAGTGCTGTTATGTTAATGCTTCAGAGGCTCCATCTGAGGTGAGGGTCACACTGAAAAAAGGGAAAAGTTTAAGCTCTGGATCATTATCCAGGACATCTTTGGCTTCTGTCAGCCGGGCGATTTGCTGGAGCCGAGATCTTGAGATTTTTTTTTCTCTTGCACACTAATGCAGTACCAGTGATGCTGGAACAATCAGAAATTGCCACCCACAGCAGCTGTTTTCTGGGTATATTTTGCAGGTAACACTTGGCAGTGCTGCACTGCCCTGGGCAAGGTGCACACTAATTTGCCCTGTGCCACCTCCAAGAAACGTCAACAATTTCACCAATTCTTAGAGTGAGCAAACAAGTATCTTGTCTAATTCCTGTGATGCAGCTAAGAGTGTGCCAGACTGAATACTGAAATCTTTTAATTTTTCAGACCATTGCAGTGAGGAGAACCTCTGCAAGTTTTTCTCAATGACTCTATAGCCAACTGATGTAACAATGGTACTAATATTGGGACGCAGACTGAATAGAGAGGAGAGCGGGATACGAGATTCCCCTGCAACCAAGCGGAAAGTTTTTGAAATGGACCCAAAATCCTTGTCAGGCCCTGAGTTTTTTGACTTCTCTTCGGGATCATCCCATGCAGAAAGCATTCTCCAGATCTTCAATGAGTTCCGAGACAGCCGGCTCTTCACGGATGTCATCATCTGCGTGGAGGGCCGCGAGTTCCCGTGCCACCGCGCTGTGCTCTCGGCCTGCAGCAGCTACTTCAGAGCCATGTTCTGCAACGACCACAGGGAGAGCAGGGAGATGCTGGTGGAGATCAACGGCATCTTTGCCGAAGCTATGGATTGCTTTCTGCAGTACGTGTACACGGGCAAGGTGAAGATCACCACGGAGAACGTGCAGTACCTCTTTGAAACGTCCAGCCTGTTCCAGATCAGCGTTCTGCGCGACGCCTGCGCCAAGTTCCTGGAGGAGCAGCTGGACCCCTGCAATTGCCTGGGCATCCAGCGCTTCGCCGACACGCACTCGCTCAAGACGCTCTTCACCAAGTGCAGGAACTTCGCGCTGCAGACCTTTGAGGACGTGTCCCAGCACGAAGAGTTCCTGGAGCTGGGCAAGGACGAGCTCATCGATTACATCTGCAGCGACGAGCTGGTGATCAGTAAGGAGGAGATGGTGTTCGAGGCTGTGATGCGCTGGGTGTACCGCGCCGTCGAGCTGCGCCGGCCCGTCCTCCACGAGCTCCTGACGCACGTCAGGCTCCCCCTCCTGCACCCCAACTACTTTGTTCAGACTGTGGAAGTGGACCAGCTGATTCAGAATTCCCCAGAGTGCTATCAGCTGCTGCACGAAGCCAGGCGATACCACATCCTTGGAAACGAGATGATGTCTCCCAGAACTAGGCCACGCAGGTGAGGAAACACTTTTAACCTTTTTTCTGCAGGACATCATTTGATGTACAGATGTTTGATATATGCATGCCTGGAGAAAGATCTCTTGCAGATTATTTTACTTTCTAAATTTTGGAGCTGCTGCAGCTACACTTCTGTACTTCCCCACACGCATGAAGCTGACATGTCTCTTGAGAATGATCATAAGTGAGTCCTTTTGCACAGAGCACTTCATTGCTCTGAAAAAGAGGTAAGTGAAGTTATATTACCTTGCAAGTAAAGTACTTTCTTAAGGGTAGTGTTTGCTAGGGGAGATCTTAAGGCACTTCATATAATAGCAGTGTCTTGGAGAGAGCTCGCTGTCCTGTGGCAGGTAAACCACTCTATTTCCCCAGCTTTCTTTTTGTAACAAAGTCATGTAAATGTCAGCACACCACAAAGGATGTGGATTGGGTATTATGTATTCAGAGCATTTCCTTGCTACATCACAAATATTTTACAGATGGAGTAGTACATGTGTTTGTAATAGACAGCAGAACAACAGGTTCTTAACTGTAAAGAAACCAAATATTGTATTTTTAAAGAATCATGAAACAGTTCCTGAAGTATTTTGTGCTCATTTGGTGACATTTTAATAATTCAGAATTGCTGCCACTTAATAATGTGTTACACAAATAGGTGACTGAGGTTTCAGGAAGAAATGAGGAAGAATCTATTAGTGGCATTTATGAGCAATGGCTGTTATTATGATTCTTTTTTTTTCCTGAAAAATATTTTCCCAGCCAGTGATAGTAGAGATGGTAGCTTATAGTTAACTCCAGCTGATTTGAGCAGTATTTTATAAAACCATGTGTTACATTAAGGTGATGCAGTGATGGTCTAGACAAACAGGTTGTGTTAGGAGTTACTCCTCTTCGTTTACTCTTACTCATATGTGGTTGCTCTACAGTGACTGTGCAGGGAACCTTTATTTTTTGGCAGATGTTAGAGGCTTGCTTGAGGGGAAGAAAACACTTGGCAGTGTTTGCCCCATTAGTGGCTTTCCAGTCTTCAGTCCTGCCTTGACAGAAGAAACTCATCTTAAAAGTCCCTGCAGCCCTGCTCCCACCCAGGCTTTCTAAGCTGTGCACTGCCCTGGGGGGTCTTTGCAAGCCTTTGGATCATGGCAGTTTGGGAATTTGCTGCAGTGATCATTTCTGGGAGGGAGGAACCAGGGAATTCAGACAGTTGGAGTGGGCTGCAAGCTCCAGTGTTTGGTTTATTGTTTGTTTTGCTTTTCTTACTCAGTTGGCTAAGGAAGGCAAATACAGAAATTTTGTCAGTGTGTGGTGTGTATGTGCTTGAGAGTCTGGACATCCCCAGCGTGGGGCTGTAGTTTGTAGATGAGGTACCTTGCCTGATACAGGTGATTCCTGAAGCCGTGGGGTTTGTTGATTTTACTGCTGAGTATATTAAACTGCAATGGGCGTTTGAGTAGGCAGCAACAAGAGAAGTCATTTACAAAGAGAAAAACTGGCTGGCCTCCCAGCAGGAATTTTTTCCCCTTTTCTATACTACATTCATGGAGTAGTTCTTTGTCATGTGTTTCTGTTGTTTGGTTCTGTTGCCTATAGCAAAAAAATTGTGTTTTAAAATAGTTGCCAGGTCCCCCTTCCCTCACGTTTTCATCACACCTTTTCTGGGCATTTTGGGGGGCTTTGGGGAGGGGAGGGTGATAGAGAGCTCTTTGCCTTTTTTCTTGCCTGCCTCCTAATATAAACTGTTGCTAAGGAGGCTACAGGATAAACAATTCCCACACCCGTGCTTTTATTGAAACTTTGGGAAATAAATTGTGATTGGTTGGATGAATGTGGATGCACTTATGGCTGAAATGGGTTCTACTTGTATTTTCAAAGAACAGACCTACATTGCAATTTACAAGTTGATTTTTTTTTTCTTTTTTAAGCCAGTGAAGAGTTACCTGAAGTAAATAAAAGTTTAAAGTGTGGCATAACTGTTCTCTTTGCCACTAAGGCATGGTTGGCAAATGCAGGTCCTTCTAAGAGAGCCTTTCAGTTATGGACTTGCAATGGCACAGTGACATCTTGAGGCTGTCCCTCCTGCTCCTGTAAACCTGTCCTGTCCCTCGTGGTTGTGTTGCACACCAAATCTCCCAGTTGAGACCAAACAATGAGCAGTAGCACACTTCCATATCCAAAACTGCAGGGGCTCTTCCTGCTGTGTTCTCTGAGTTATCTTCAGACTTTCATCAAAGCTGCTGTTAAGCTGTCTGGGAACAATATACGAGCATGTTCTTTAACCAGAAGTTAGGATGTTTATGGATTTTAATGTGTCGTTTTCAGTTCCCTTTGGAAAGCTTTAATGTAGTCCCTTATTTTTCCCACTTGGAGATGGGTTTCTGTTTCACTTTACATTTTGTCTGCTACCTCATTTACTACACAAAATTGATTTAACAGCGACGAAGAAAAAAATAGCGATTTACCAGAATTTCTGTAGTTTGTTTGAATTTCTGTGATTTGTTTTGTGAATTTACCATGGTTTTGAATGTGATCTGTTTGAACTGCCTCAAGTTGTTCTGTCCAGCTCATGCTGTGCTAGTTGGTGTTTTCACCTCATCAAGAGGTGTGTGTGGAGCTCAGGAGCCCTGGAAAGCCTGTACTTGGGAATGCATGGAATTGTATGACACTGTTACTGTCATCCCCTCCCTCTTTTTTATTAAATGCCCCTCTTCTTGGTGGGATAGTGTCTCCTGGAATCTTTACATGTGTTACTTTGCTCACACTGTTTCTTCTAAGGGCTACAAGAAGAGCTTCCTGTACCACTGGTTGAGGTCACAGCTTTTTCTGACCTTCATTTAAATATATCCTTGGTTCTTTTCTGGAATTAGCCTTTGCCTGGATGTTCTTTTTTTGTATTCCTACCACATTTTGCTTTTTTTAAAAATGGGTGTGTGTTCTGTCATTTGAAAAAAAAAATTGGAACGAACCATAAAACCTGCTCAGTGCAAGACTTGTTCAAGAAAATATAATGGAGAAAATTTTTCTTACCTGAAGAAAGAATATTGTCATGTAGGTACTAAAATGTTAGGAAATTTTTTAGTTCTCTTTGGATTTGAAATACTGTGCTAAATGAATATTTTCTTGAAAAGTTGCATTATAGCAATTCATAAAGAACTCTCTCCGAGAAGTTTTTTTTTGTTCATTTAGTTTTAAACCAAAGTTTGATAATGTATCACAGTCATCTTTTCAGTGTGTGAATGGAGGCCTTAGTTCTAATCTAGAAAGTAATGCACATACAAACGTCTTAGTACACAGTTGGCTGCTGTCTTTGGGCTTGTTTCTAAGGCAAATTATGAGATGAGCATCTTGCTGTTATGGAAATTCTGTACCTGGGTAACACTTTGTTGGAAAAGGAACTTCCCCTCTCTTACCCTTTGAGAGATTCTTTTCAGAGTTGTTCCTCAAAAAAGCAAAAGCCAGTAAAGAGTAAATACATAGAAACCAGGAAGGAGCATGACTTCAAAGCTGAGCAGCTGACGAGAGTTTCTTCTGACGGGTCCAGGTGCGTAAGTGCAATTCCTCAGGCACATCTCATTTATCTCATCCTGGAGCATGTTAGCATTTAGCACTGCCTTTGCCTGTTCACAGTATTCTGCATAGAAACATAAGTGGAATATTTCAGTATGATGTGTGGTGACAAGGACATAGAAGGGCTCACTACTTCTATTCATGATATTTCAAGACAGTGAAAAACCTCATCAGGATTTAGAGGTGAATACGTGCAGAAGTTCATGTTAGGAACTTTAGGGACAGATCATGCAACTTTTACCTCAAATCCAGTCATAAGTCCTTTTTTCTTTACTTTTGAGAGGAGACTGCAGTACTCAGCAGTGACGTGAATGTCTGTTCTATGAGATACCTATTCACAGTGGGATCATACAAAGCACAACACAACAAAAAGGCTCATCAAAAATAAAATCAGTCTTGCATTCAGTTTTGCTCAACTGACAGCAGTCCTTGAAATAACTATGTTGTGCAAAGTGCTTTAATTTTAAAATGCCCTGAAAAGAAAGGAGTTTGACAAATGCTGACAAGAAATTATAAGTCTGAGAGGAGGAATAAAGGTGGTCACAGTTTAATTTGCACATCAAAGATCATTGGTTTATTTTCTACACACAAATGTGCATTCATTTTTGTTAGGTAAGTTTTGTTACTGCTGTGAATATAGAATGCGTGTAATGCAGAAGCATCTGGTTAGTAGAAGTATGATCAGTGTGTGGAATAGAGCTTAAAGGTCTATTTGGGTATGTTTCTGGCTGTCTAATGCCTCATTTATTCCCACTGAGTTTTAGCTTTTGATTTTAGGTTTGAATTTTTATTTCAGTATTCCTTAATGTTTCCACCTGTCACTCCTGTTTTCTGTTTTACTGGGCATTGGCTCTAAGGTCTTTTTGATTTTCCTTATTTTGGTGACTACATTCCTTCTGCTTTTAAACACGTGGAATATTTAGGTACTGTAAAGTATTATTAATTTTGTAAAGCTCAGGAGGGGGATTGAAGACTGATTTAGTTGTGAAACAGATTATTCACCTCATTGTCCCCAGACTGGCCTGAACTGTGTTTCTGGTCTGTGTTTACAGTCAAAGGAAAAATCTAGTAAGGGCTTTCTATGTTATTTAAGTACATGGTTTTTACATAGAACATTGTGCAGTGCCACTCCACCACTTACACAGGACTCCTGTCGGTGTGGTAATGTGTTGTGTTATGAGACAGCTGGAAACAGTGAAAACCTGTTTGCAAAATGACTTTCTTCTATTTCCTTTTTTCATTGTTGTGAAAGTTAAAACTCAATAGTATTTTTTTTCTGATTTTCACAGAGTTTTGAAGACAGTGTTGTTTGGCCTCCATGTGCTAATAAGTATCTCCTACATCTTAATTTTCTGTGTTCACTTTTTTAGATCGACTGGTTATTCTGAGGTGATAGTTGTTGTTGGAGGCTGTGAACGAGTTGGAGGGTTTAATTTGCCATACACGGAGTGCTATGACCCTGTGACAGGAGAGTGGAAGTCACTGGCTAAACTTCCAGAGTTCACCAAGTCTGAGTATGCGGTGTGTGCTCTGCGGAATGATATTCTTGTTTCAGGTGAATAATCTTAAAAAATTCAAGAGTTCTTTCTTTGCTTGGTTGTTTTTTCTCATGTCCTGTTTGTGGGGTGTGTTTGTTTTGGTTTGCTTTATAAGTCGTGGGGCAGATCTTTGTACTGTGAACTTCCAGAAGCTCAGCTGAAAGTGACTTTGCTGCTGTGAACACCAGCCCCAGCACAATCTTACCGTAAACAGAAGTGTTTTCTGGAGTTCTTGTTTGGCATGAATCTGCAGTTTTTTACAGCTGATTCCGGGACATCAATTGTATTTAAAGAGACCAGCTAATGGCTGCTTTGAAATACAGCAGGAACCTGTGTGCAGCAGCAGCTGGGAAAAAAAAACCACAGGCAAAAAAACCCAAGCAGGCTTTTCCTAGAGCACATTCAGTCCTTCAGCAAGGGAAAATTTTGGGATGCAGCTGATGGTTCAGACAGTTCAATACACTCTGTGTGTTGGTTTAACCAAAGAAAAGTCTCCTCGGGTGTGTGTGCCTGTGTCATTTGAACAAAGTGAAACCAAGGAGATACTCACAGAGCGGGCAGAGAAGAGGGTGCCAGGGCTATGCCGTGGGCAGGGGATTTCGAGGGTCTCATCTGGGTAGTGACATTACAGGAAATCTGAAGAGCTTGGGCAAAAACCATCAAAATGCATTCCAGCTTCAAGAGATAATCTAGTGTGATCTCAGCATTGTAGGAAAGGAAAGCATGAGGAAAACAACTTACTCTATGATTTCATCTTTGAAATTCACTGCAAATTACTTTTTCAGTGTAATGTATCAATACTGGTAGATCCTTATTGCATCCCAAAAGGGGATATAAAGTTTTCATTGCCCACTCTAGAGGGGCATGTTAATAGGTAGCATTACCCATTCAATAATTATTCAAATTGGCATATGTTTCATTTTAAAGGTGGAAGAATCAATAGCCGGGATGTCTGGATTTATAACTCTCAACTTAACATTTGGATCAGAGTTGCCTCTTTAAATAAAGGCAGATGGAGACATAAAATGGCTGTTCTTCTGGGTAAAGTAAGAGAAGTATATTTTAATTTTATTATAGTGGGAATGTTTGCTGTAGATAAGAAAACAGTGTAGAAAATACTTATAAGTATTACTTTGTATTTCACATCAAATAATTTTAAAAATACGTATTTTCAAATAAAATACCTTAAACAATTAGGCTCTTCATCAGGCAGACACTACCCATGGACTTGAAAATCATCTTACTGCTCATTTATTTTTTGGGGTTTTGTTTTTTCATCGTTGGAAGTGGCTTATTTTCAATAAGAAATTTTTTGGGACGCAAAGAAGCATCTGGATTTGCCTGTGCTTCAAAAGTGCTGTCAAACAGTTTATGTAGTTATTAACAGAAACTGATACTACTCTGAATGTCTAGGAGTTTTATTTGATGGTTTATATTGAAATTAAGCAAACATATGAAGTTTGTAAATGGGAGGATTTGCTATATTTTAAAGGCAAATATGCCTGAACATAAAACCACTAGTGGGACTTCCTTAGTGAAAGTTAGAAAAGATGTGCACGTGGTGTCACTAGATCTTCTTAGAGATGAAATGTACAGCTAAGCAAGCAGAGGGAAGAAGGTAATCACAAATAATGAGGAGCTCTGCTTCCTAAAGATGAAGGAAGAGACAAGAAAGTAGGTTTGCAAACTGAGAGTAGGAAAAACTTCAGTAAGCAACTAGGGAAAAAGCAAAATGCCAAAAATGCAAAGGTAAACTCAGATGGATGTTTGCTGCTGTTGTTGTTGAGTGTTATCTAAAAGAAAAAAGAGAAATACAGAAGAATGCCTTTTCTAACAAATGCTATTCAAATAAGAAGTTTCTACTGCAGTATTAATTACTATGCTTTGGCATGTGTTTGCAGTGTCATTCCACATGTGACTGAATGGAACTCTCCAGGGAGTCTTTACCTGTTATTTTTAGACCACATTCTTCCCCTCCTGTGTATAAATAAAAAAATGTGAGGAATGTATTCCTTGACAAACGTAGCAAATCAGCTTTCAATTAATTTAACATGATATTTAAATGTCATACCTGCAGTAAACATGAAGTGATGGCAGTTTTGTCCGCTGCTTTCAATTAATTTAACATGATATTTAAATGTCATACCTGCAGTAAACATGAAGTGATGGCAGTTTTTCCCGCTGTGTGCAGGTGTACGTGGTGGGAGGATATGACGGGCAGAACAGGCTGAGCAGTGTGGAGTGCTACGACTCCTTCTCCAACCGCTGGACTGAGGTGGCGCCCCTGAAGGAGGCTGTGAGCTCCCCGGCTGTCACCAGCTGTGTGGGCAAGCTCTTCGTCATTGGGGGTGGCCCTGATGACAACACCTGTTCTGACAAGGTTAGTTAGCTCTTCTGTGCACAGCAAACTGGATTGCTGGTTTAAAGCCAGGGTCCTTCAGGAGATCTGCTTGAACTGTTTTGGTTTTTTTTGCTGGATGGAGTATGGAGTTATTCTAATGCAAAAAAATACAGAGTAGAAAAATGTTAATTGAGTGATACACTGTTACTGTCTTTCTCATGCATACATTGCATAAGTCTTTGGCTTCACAAGTTCTGTGAGTTCTTAAATGGGCGTGTTCAGAAAACAGTGTCAAAAGCTGCGTATGTATGAATTATTGATCTATGGATCTGCATTTACGTTGGCTCCATTGTTTAGGGGAGGCACTGCTGCTTTGTCTGTCTTTGTGTAACCTGGGTGGGCATGCCAGGCTGCTCCTTCAGTTGTGCTTTCAATCTGAAAGGCCTGTCTTTGTGTCCAGGTGCAGTCATACGATCCCGATACTAACTCCTGGTTGCTCCGTGCCACCATCCCCATTGCCAAGAGGTGCATCACGGCCGTGTCCCTGAACAACCTGATCTACGTTGCTGGCGGGCTCACCAAAGCCATTTACTGCTATGACCCCATTGAGGACTACTGGATGCATGTACAGAATACATTCAGCAGACAGGTAATTACCAATCAAAAGCCCATAGACACGTGAAAGGTACTTTTTGACACTGTTATCTTGGCATTAAATTAGTATACATTTGCTCAAACCTGATAAAATTATGTCTCTGATTCCATTCTTGCTTTACCTCTTCATCTGTGTAACTCAAAACCTTACAGAAGAGGAAGTTTCTAAAGCAGTAGTTTTCAGCTGGGTGTCACTGTTAGGCAGTCCAGGCTTTGCTCGAGCGCTCTTGCTGTTGAAGAACAGGATAGTGGATGATGATTTCATGGTATAGAAATTACCTTCTGTTGCATGTTTTCATTTAGACTGAAGGGAGCAATTTCCTTTAATTGATTAAAGCCTTTCAGTGTGACAGGAACTACTGAAGGTTGTTTTTACAGTGTGGAAAAGCCCCACTGTATAGCACAGAAAGTGTCTGACTTCAGCAGTGAGAGCTCTGTCATTTCCACACCTGGGACACTGAGCAGGAGATGAACGTGTCCCCTCAGCAGTGAAGTATGTGTGCTGCAGTTACATTTCCCCATGTTTTAAAAACACCAATCACATACTCTGTAGTACTACCTTAAGAGAAATTTGTTCTTTTTTCCCAGCCTTCCCTCTGTTCTTCTGTTTTAGTCTGTGTTCTCTATTTAACTGAGTATTTTTTCCATGCCTGCTGTTGAGGAAGAAATAAAATCCTCTCTCTGCTTCAAGTAAGACTTAGCACTGTCTTTTCTTGTGCACTCTTTTTAGTCGTGCCTTTTTTCCTCTTCCCATTTACATCCCTCTTCATCATCTGTTACTGCTCTAAGGTGCTTCTCCTTGTTCCCATTCTTTGCATTAATAGTACCCACTGTGGTCCCTCCTCTGAAATTCTCTGTTCTCTCCTCCTTTCCCTATCTCAGATCTTTCAATGGTAAGTACGGTGTTCAGTTGCATTCCATTGTTCCCTTTATCTGGGAAGATGTAGTAAAGGCTTAGACCTGAAATAGTCTTTTCTGTAGGCTTGTGCTGCTACTTTCCTTAATTTTTGTGCTTTCTGCGCTGCCCCTTTCAGGAGGGAATATCATAGGCCAGGCTGTTTACAAAAGGCAGTCACAGTGCTGCCCTCCTGCACTGGGGCAGACACACATTAATCAAGTCTTACTTTTGAAATAACTGTGTATTCCCTTGTGCTTTCTTGAAACAGGAGAATTGTGGCATGTCTGTGTGTAATGGGAAAATCTATATCCTTGGTGGAAGACGGGAGAACGGTGAAGCCACAGACACTATTCTTTGTTATGACCCTGCAACGGGCATTATCACAGGAGTGGCAGCCATGCCCAGGCCAGTATCGTATCATGGCTGTGTGACCATTCATAGATATAATGAAAAAGGCTTTAAACTCTAATTTATTTTTTTCTTGAAAAAAGAAGAAGAATGAATCCAGTGGTCTGCTGCAAAACAGGCTTTTTAAAGATTCCTGAAGTGGGAATTCCCTGCCTAAGTGTCGTATGAAAATTATATCCTGTGCCTTTAGAAAAAGGGTTAATTTAACTTACCAAACAAGTCTACAAAGCTAGCCAGTTACCAGAGTTCAGTTATATCTGCTGTGGGCTCTGATATGGGAGCAGGACGTTGCACAGGCATCAGAAAGTTTGCCCTGTGTGTGACTAGTGATTAAAATCTTGAAAGCTTTTTGGGGAAAGTGCCTTCAGCATTTGTGCCTATGTCTTTAAAAGCAGTATCTTCAAGGTGTTTCTGGTTCTGCTAATGGGAAAAATGCATACGCAAAGAAATCCCAAAGAATCATCTAGGATAATTGTTTGTAATTTATAAAGCTCAATTAAAATCCATATGCATCATTCCTACAAGCACATGAACCAAGTAGAATTTTTTGTCAGGTCATGCATGGGTTGGAATGTAAAAAAAAAAAACAAAACAAAAACCCACAAAACCACCAAACCACCTACAAAACAAGCTACATTGGACAAAACAAGAATCTTTGAGGAATGCTGTATTCTGAAGGAGTAATTGGTTGGTTGGTGAGCCACTACAACACACTGCAGTGATGACTCTGTATCTTAACCTGTGGAACTTACTCACAGTGTTGATAATTGTCCAGCAGAGAAGTACAAGGCTACATGACATGGAAAAACAGTGGGTTCAGTTATGCATCTGTGAGGTAAAGTTTGAATCCCAGTTTTTACCTTTTTGAATAGTATGGGTGAAGGCTGAAAGTTACTGGGTTCACTCTCTGCTCATTGCAACGTCTAAACTATTTAAGAAATAAAAGGATGTTGAATTCTGGATTCTCCCAGTTTTCTGAATCACATTATAAATTACCTGGTGATAGAGGTGGGGACTTGAGTTTGTGCCCTACAGCTTGTAAATTGGTCTTTTGGATGTCTCATCTGCAGAGATGGCAGAGTATCCACTAAGTATTTCTTGGCCTTTCTTCAGACAATCACATATTGTAGTACAGTTAAACTACTGTATAAGCTGCTTGGTCACAGATAAAGAAGTTCTGGAAAGGTCCCTCCTTTCACCAGAAAAATATCTATGGACCAGTCCATGTAGCCATATGACATGTTTTGGATAATTTTGAAGCCTAGGAAGCACCTTTATTTTGATACCACCATATATTGGGTTAGAGCTTCTTTCAGTAAAGGTATTTTTTTTAAGTCCTCCCTAGATTTCTGTACTAGGACTCCTTATTTCCAGTACACAGTTGTACAGTTGAGGCACAAAGTTCATAAAAACTGAAATAGCACTTGGGAGTTGGAAAATTAATGCGATTGTTGGTGTACCAATTTCCTGTAAATCACCAAAAACCTTAGAACTGCCTTTCAAAGGAATTCTGAGGACAGCAGCCAGTAGGGAAGTTGGTCAATGCCAGGGCGGAAAAAACCCCATAAAACCCCTGCAGAGCCAAGCCCTGGCCTCAGGGTTCTGGTCTATGTGCTTGCTCAGGAGGGTGAAAACAAGCACCATCTCTGGAACGTTGTTTGTTCCACTGGACTTTCCTCATCTGTTTTCCCAGAGTATTTCTTCATGAGATGGAAATTCTGACCCTCAGTGAAGTTATGCCAAACTGGGAGTCACCATTTTCAGTAACATGGTCATGAGTTTTAAAGAGCACTGGGAGCTGCACTTTGAGATGCATTAACTTGCAACCTCAGGAAAGGACACAAATTTCAGTTTCTGGCTGAATACCAAACACTGCTTTGGATACAGTAAGAATATTGATAAAATATAAATCATTGCATATCAGTGATGTAATCAGGATGTCAGTCTCTGAGCATGTACATTCACATTGCCCTAAAGAGAAAATCCCTTGTAATGTAAGACAAGTGAACCAGGTAAATTAATCCTTTTTTAAGTTTCATATTTCTGCTCACCAAGTTTTACTTTGAAATGGCAATTTTAGTACCTGTGAATAAGGTCTGTTGATTGCAATGGTAATTGCCTTGTAACTGATTTTATGTACTAACAGTGTATATAGCTTGTGCCATCATTGTAAATGGAAATGTCAAAGACTATAGGAGCACTTCATTAGAGATGCAATTTGAAAAATATCCTCCTTTCCTTTGATTTCCTCTTGTTTGTATTCAGACTTGTAATGTCATGCTATACTGTTTTTAAACAGTGCTTATTCTGTAGGTGTAGAACAGTGTCATTTAATCTGTTTATAATACTGCACTACTCTGTAAATAACAAAATACTGCTTTCCATGGTTTTGAAGATTAATTTTATAGTTTAGTTGTCTTTTCTTAACAATTTATGTACTGTTACCTATTTTTGGAAATGACAGTGTTTAATGAACCAGTAAATGCAGAAATGTAGATGCAGAAAACATCTGCTTACAGTTCTTGAGAATCTGTATCAAAGCTGAACAGTTACAGGTATGGAGCACTGCCAAATGGCAGTTACTTATGCAATGATTTCTTTAATACAGGCAGTAAGTTTTTCTTCTTGCTTGTTTAATCTGTAAATAATTTGTACTTATGGCCTGCTCTGTTACAACAGTTACTTTTAGATTTCCTAGAAAAGAACAATTTGACCCTGATTAATGAAAATGTACCATTGTTCTAGAAGGATGCATTAATTTGGAACTTGTATTCCTGAGCCACTTGTTCTCCAATGCATTTCACTTAGGTATAGATGGATTCAAAGATTTAACCTCTCACTCTTACGCATATCTAGATGCTTGCAGTTTATGGGCTTGAGCTGCACATTGGTTTTAGGTTTTTTCTTTGTCTCAGCTAGAAGAGAAAATTATTAATGTCATCTACTATACTCAAAATATTTCCATCATAAATGGTAGTAGGTTTGGTAGCTCTAGAGCACTTGCACAAAGATGTAACTTCAGTCCAACCATACCTATGAGTGCTCAAGCATCTCCAAGTCAGACCTAAAAAATAAATTCTTAGCATTGTCTTCACTCTGCTAAACAGAAATGATTAAGTATTTTTCTTCTCTATTTTGATGTTCACTTCTTTTCTTAGCAGTGTGATGTTAATTGAAAAGACAGTTGATGCCTTCTTGCAGCCAGGCTCCTAGAAGGTTCTGAATCCCTGATCACATGCAGCCTCTAGCCCGTGGCTTGTGGCTGAAGCATTCTCCTTTTACAGCCACAGAACATTGCCTGGTGATCATGTAGTTGTACCTGTAGACTCCCTCCTTGCGAGTGGTTAAGTGGGCATAATTTGTGTAATCTCTTCCATTTTATACTGTGTCTGATATGCATTTGGGGGATTGGCACTGTGCTTTCCCCTCCAGCACCAAGGGGTCCAGACTGTACTGGTTTTTTTCTTTTGATTGACACCAATGCAGTTCTCATCAAAGACAGCTTTGTTTGTACTCTGAAGCAGAGATATTAATGCAGATTATGTTGCTATGGACCCTAATTTACTGAAGCATTTTTAAATAGTATTTTTAACATGGCAAAGTTTTGAGCGAGGCTGGTGATGGAAGAAGAGGAAATGCTCACCTGGACAGAGATTCAGAGGAAGCTTTGGTCACCTGTGCTTGAGAGTAAGGATGCTACTGCCTGCAGTTTCTTCCTCAAAGTAGTTGGGTTCACCTCATTATCTTAGGTAAAGACTTAGAACAATAAGCAGGCCTGCTCACTGCCTGTGAGTTGATGTTTCCTCCTGCCTGAGGCACAGGGGACGAGCTGGTCAGCAGAGCCCCAGCTGAGTGCAGCTCCAGAGAGCAGACAGAAGAAACACATTGGAGCATCCAGGCTCGGAGGTGGCAGGGGCAGACCTCGTGCGTTTGGGGTTGTGATTTGGCTGGGCTTGCTGAAACCAAGGTGTTCAGTATGCTCATAAGCTTGCAATTCCAGATGCTGACACTCAGGTGGTAAAAATGTTTCACATTTATCAACTCACTGAAGTCAGCTGGAGCAATAAAAAGGCAGATATGCTCATGGTCTGCTAGTGGCAATGCTCAGGAAAACCAGGGGTTCATTTTTCTGAATTGCCCAAATAGGCAAGTAGCAGTGGGGTTCTTTTTTACCACTGAAGATGGCACAACCCAATTCAAGAGCATTAAGAATCTCACAAGACTTCATCACTGAGGCACAATGAATATTTTCATCTGAATGTAGTCTCATGTACACAAGAAATTACTAATGAAATTATTTGTTGTGCCTTTTTAAAAAATTTAACACCACATACTCAGAAAAGGAGCCTAGAGGGTAAGAAGAAATTTCTAAGCAGAAACCTGCTATCTGGTTGGGGGCCAAGCAGTGCTTTGGGTTTAGTAAAAGATGTTTAGCACACAAGTTTCCTCAGTATGGAATTATTTCAAATGGCATTAATTAAAATGGATCACAACTGTGACAGTGCTGTGAGCATTGCCACAAAGCAGCAGCCTCCCACCAAGCCCAGACCAGCTGTGACTCTGTTCTCTGCCTTTGTGTCACACAAGTTCATGATAATGCTGCTCTCTAAGAACTGTAAGCTATTTGCAGGAGTATTTTTTTCTACTGTAGAGATCCAGCCTATGCTGATATTTTATGTATGCACATCTGTATGTGAATTATTTTGTGGTTGTTCTCTGATAGTGCTGTTACAAGTGATGCACATAAAGGCCCTGTGTACAACTTGTTAATAGTGTAATTAGGACTTAGTTTGTATGATTAGCTCCAAAGAAAATAACGTGCGTTAATTTTGAAAATACCCGTGCCTTGAATTCACCTATATTTTTATCTATTGTGAAAAAGAGCTTGGCTTACTCCTTCCAGTTTGTTACCTTTATTATGATTGGTCTTACTGTCCAGACTGTTAATGTCCTCCTAGGAGAAATAAATCTTGCCATTCATTAATCAGTTAAACTTCTTGTTTAGAACATGCCTAGAATGCTTCTATTATTACAGTACTATGGCAGATTTAATCTAGGGAAATCAGTATTTGTATTTTTCTATTTTTTTGTTTCCAGCACGCCTCAGTGACAAAGGACTGAGTTTAGTCTTTGACTTCCTGTCCTTAATATGTAGTTTCTTGTATTAGTCAGTAGCCTCTGTGATATTTCTGAACTCTCTGAAGTAATCAACCTCTTATTCAAGATACAAAATATGAAGCAATAATGTGGTGCAGCATGGCAATAAGCAAATCAAGAGACTTGAATGTAATGTACTGTTACTAATTTCATCTGTGTAAATGCTGGACCTATGAGTCATTCTCCTTTTGGTGCACCTGTAGCCTTTGGAGTTGGATTAATAGGAACTACTTGGCCATGGAAAGAGGAGTTTACCTCCTGAACTGTTACTCATATGATATTTTCGCCTGAAATCATATTTTGATTTTCCTTTATTTGCTAAGGAAAAGAGCAGTTCTTGTTATTCCTTTATTTACTGAAATATAGAAGCTGTAGTTCCACGGAGCGCTGATCTTGCCCTCAAGAACAGCCTGGTGCAGCACAAATGACATTTAAACAGGAAAGCTCAGACCACTTACTGTGTGCCAGAGTCAATGTAACGGATCTCACAAATAACATTAAGGTCTTCAGACTGTGCTGACAGTAGAAAGGTGATTTTGTAATGTAGCACAATTGCAATAACACCTGTTACATTTAAATATTATTTCTTGCATAATTCTTTGAAAGTTTTTTAAAGTTCAGTGTATCTAATAAACATTTGCCTTTTGAATAGTTCACTGTTTTTTGGGGTTTTTTTTAGTTTGAGATGTTCCAGGGTGGGGCTTGGTGGTACAAGGAGGAAAGTCCCTCCTGGTTTTTTTGGGTCATGTAACTTGTTGGATTCTGCCCCTTGTGCAGTCTCTGTCCTTTGATCTGCCTGCCTCCCAGTCTAGGTGTTTTCCCTGCTCATCTTTCTGTCCTACTGAGGGGAATTAAAGGTAAGCTGGAGGCTGCAGAAGAATAATAAATGATAATAATAAAAGAAGAAGAAACTTGAAAGAAGAAGAGTGAACTTGAGAGAAAGCTGAAAGAAGTAAAAAGCCAGAGGTGGGATGTGAAATATTGGTTAGTCCTGGGTATTGTGATGACAAGAGAACGTGAATGGACTCAGAAGGCAAAACCAGCACAGGAAATTGGGAAAAGGTAGCAAAACATTGAGAAGGTGACTGGCAAAATGTGGGTTGGAAAGAATCCCCTAGGTTCATTCTCCTGAAATTAGAGGCTTGGCCATCTCAAGATCTCACACACACGTCGCAGAGCAGGGGGCAAGACTCTGGTAGAGCCCTATGGAAAATGTGGCAGTGCCTGCTGCAGCTCTACAGCATGGCCAGGCTCAGGCACAGCCACAGAGTGGCTCTTGCTGCAGTGCTAAAGCAACTTCCAGTCAGGTTCAGTGCTTGCAAAAGCTCAGCTTACTGCAGAAGGAAGTAATCTGGAAAAAAAAAGAGGATCCCCACAGACTGCAAAGCAATGGAAATATTGAGAGCTGGAAAGCCCACCTTAAGATAATTTAAGTCTTAAACACAGTAGTGGTGGCAGTATTCTAATAACAGCTTCTTCCTCTTTCCATTAAGCAGAAACAAGGAAGAAAATAAAATAGGACTACATTGCAGCCATTCCTTATAAGCAGATAAGAATTTGAGTTCTAAGAACAGTCTCCATCCATCTGCCATACTTCACATCTGTTGCTTGGCAGTAAGAAAGACTAGTAGTATCAGAAAGGATAGTAGTGATGCTGAGATGAGAAGAAAAGAGGACTTTAAGGGCTAAGCTTTCAACATTCACCATAGGCTTGCTAGCCAGTGGCCTCATAAATAAGTTGCCTATCCATGAGTGAACAGGATGTCAATTTGTGCTAGTTCGGGGCTCACTGCATGAAGCAGGAGACTGCCACAGACCATTAGCTGCACCTGACAGACGTATTGCAACCTGGCCAGAACAAACACAAACCACGGCACTGACTGCACTGGTTTAACTCTGATTTAACAATATGAAGTATGATGAGCACTAAGTATGGTATAAGGATTTACTGAAGCATATCTAAGGGTAGGCAAGGGCACCCATCCTGGCCCATCCTGTGAGCTGCTGCAATCCTGCACCTCAATCAGCCCAGGACTCCTTTCTTGCAGTCCTTTTCTTTTGCTAATCACAGAATCACAGAACCCATTAGGCTGAAAAGACCTGAGAGATCGAGTCCAACCTATGACTAAACATCACCCTGACAACTAGACCACAGCACTAAGTGGCGCATTCACTTTTTCCTTAAATACCTCCAGGGAAGGTGACTCCACCAGCTCTAGGGGCAGCCTATTACAATGTCTAATCACCCCTTCTGTGAGGAATTCCTTCCTAATGTCCAACCGGACCGTCCCCTGGCGCAGATAAGCTTATCTCCTCCCATCCCGCCCCTTTTGCCCTACAAAAAGAGAGCGATAAGGTTTCCCTGAGCCCCCTTTTCTCCATCCAGGCTAAACGTCCCCACCTTCCTCATCCGCTCCTCACAGGACTTGTGCTCCAGACCCTCCCCAAACTCTACAGCCATTCTCTGGACACACTGAGGCACCTCGAAATACCTTCCATATTAAAAAGTCGTCCTCAGATATTTTTACACGTTAAAACACGGTTGTTCCAAGCAGCAAATCACTGCATTCGTCTCTGCATACAGGAACCCGACGGCGTCGCCAGTCTCGGTTTCTCCGCTGCGCAGGCCGTGGGCAGAGCGGGCCCCCGGTCCGGGTCCGCCCTGAGGGAGGCCCCGGCCGTGAGGCGGCACCTGCCCGCCCCGCCCCGCCCCGCGCGCGCTGCCCGCCTGCGCGGGCCCGCCCCGGCCGTGACGGGCGGCGCTCGGCCCTGCGCTCATGGCGGCGGCGGCGGCGGGACGGCCCGGCGGGGGCCGGCACTGAGCGCCCCGGGCGGCGCGGCGAGCGGGGGCGGCCGGTGCAGGCGGCGGGGCGGGGCCGGGCCGGGCCGGGCCGAGCCGGGCGGTGGAGCGCGGTGAGCGGCGCGGTGGGCGGAGCGCGGGGAAGGAGCGCGGCGGCGGCTTTGTGTGCGCGGCGGGGGAGGGGAGCGGAGCCGCCGCACGTGGGACCGGCCGCGGGCAGCGCTCCGCCCTCCGCGCCCGGGGCAGCACCGACGCCGGCACCCCGACGCCGCCCCCCGGCACCTCCGCGCCGCCTCGGGGGACTCGCTGCCCCCTCACGGCGGGGTCGCGGCTCGGGCTGAGCGGTTCTGGCCGAGGGACAGCCGGTGTGTGGCCCCGCAGTGGGAGCCCTGGGCTAGTGCCAGGCCCACGCATCTTGGGTGCGCAGCGTTTCCCCTTTCCACGGGCGGCGGTGCCGTGTGTGGAGGGAGCCCCGCTCTCCGGGGGTCACCCGCCTGACGGTGCCGTGTGTGGAGGGAGCCCCGCTCTCCGGGGATCACCCGCCTGACGGTGCCGTGTGTGGAGGGAGCCCCGCTCTCCGGGGATCACCCGCCTGACGGTGCCGTGTGTGGAGGGAGCCCCGCTCCCCGGGGGTCACCCGCTCACCTCGGGGGGTTCCCGAGCGTCGCTCCCGAGGCACGGGCTCTGCTGAGCCGCTGTGGGCTCAGCCACAGGCATCAGGAGGCATTTGAAGCTCCTGGGCTGTCAGAACCAGCTCCCGGCTCTGAACCTGTGCCATGATCACTGCCCCTCACTAGAGAGGTGCCCCTGATTTTTTCGGGGTACACCAAACAGGCTACCCCATGGTGAGAGGTTGAAGCCTGGCCAGAAAGTCACTCTGGGAAACGTTAATGCTTTTATTTTTCCTCTCAGTGGAGTAGAGATCATGTCTGGGATCAAGAGAGTGATCGCAGAGAAGGACCCTGACTATGAGGAGATCACCATCACACATCCCAACAAGCGGCACAAAGCAGCCGAACAGTCAGGTAGGAGCTGTGGAATTGGAAATTCTGTGGGTGTGCATGCTGTCTGTACCAGTCAGCAAAAAGCTGGGGTAGGAGTTAAGGAGCGAAGGACAGATATTGAGCAAGGCAGGTAGTGATACCTCTGTGTAGCCAAAGGAAGATGTATCTTATGTGAACTTATCCCTCCCTGCTATCTGATCATAAGTAAGGTATGAGGATGCAGCATTTGGTGCAAGATAGGAGATGGAACACAAGTTGTCCACATCCCCACCACTTTGGTTTCTGTTGCTTCCTAAAGTATTTACAGTCCACCTTCCCCTGCTGAATTATGCTTGTCAGTTATGCTTGTCAGCCTGTGCATTTGTTCTGAGGCTGAAGTCTGCTTGGGAAAGATTGGCAGGTTGTTTACATTTGGGGGATAGAGGTCACAGTACACCATGGGGAGGAGAAAAAAATCCACGACCCTGCAGGGTGAAAGACATGCACAACCCTGCAGTACATGCACTGGCTGTTGGAAGGTGACAAATGTTTGCAAGAGCTGGCAGATGAAGCAGGAAGGAGCTTCTTTGATGAAGTGTAGAAAGGATAATTTAGGGAGAAGGAAGGAGCTTTGAAACATGCAGGAGAGGAGGAAGAGGAGCACGACTGAAGGAAAGGTGGATAAAGAGGTAGTGGAGCAAGTGGCTGGATGAGTAGGTTTGCATTTGGCAGGCTTGGATGTGCTTGCTTTGGGAACCAGCCTGTTGGCAGAGTGCCTGGGACAGGTTGCAGTCTCTGGGCAAATGAGAGTAGAGCTGCTTGCCCCGGGGACAGGGAGTAGGCTAGTGATTTTTGGCATAGCACAGCTAGTGAGAGAGGATCCTGATGGGAAGAGCTGACAAACAGGGAGGTGAGAAAACTGAGGCTGGCTGTGGGCTCTGAAAAAGATCCAGGAATAGAGCTGGAGCTGCCAGTTGGAGAGAGACAGAGGATGGCTTCATGTGGGATGTTTTGGGGGATGCTGTACAGCTGGGCAAGTCTTAAGAGACTGAACTCTGGGTTGAATGTGTTGCTGGGCAGGTCCTGTGTGCCACGTGAGGCAGGGGCTCTGCCAGTGGAGGCCTGGTGCAGCTGTGCTGGAGCTGGCCATGTCACCACTCCCAGCTGCCTGCCCTGCCTGGCTTCCAGAAGTCACCACCCTCTCTTCTGGCAGGTTTTTAATCTGCTTCTGAAGCAACTTTTCTGAAGGTCTTGATGATGAGCCGGCAGAGTCTCAGGGCCTTGGAAAACTGTCCTTGCCAAAGTGAACTTAGCTTTCAGAAGATTCCTCCAAATTGGCTTCTTCTTTTCATGGAAGATCTCCAGCTTTCAATACTAGAATTCCTTAAGTACACAAATTTCACTAACATGATCCTAATGAGAGACTGTGGTTGACACTAAGCTGGGAAAAATGAATATAAAGTGTTCTTAAAAGCCTCTGTAATATAACCACAAATCCTAAAGTGCTTAAATCATCCCGATGCTGCGATGGCATGGCATCAGCCTTGTAAAGAGAACCATACCTCTCATGCCTTCATCTGTTCAGGTTTATTTTAAGTGTATAGCCTTACATGAGAATTTCCTCATCATAGTGTTCATGGCTGGAGGTGAATTATATCCTTCTGGTTTTAAATCTTGGCTTACTCATACAGATTCAACCATAATTGTGTTTTAATGCAGGCTTGAACTATTTCTGGTCCTAAAACATATATATATACAGAAACATATATATATATATATTTACATATATGTGTTTGGGTGTATATATGTATGTGGAAAGAAGGAAAATTATTTAGGATATCCCTGTTGCATATAGAGGCATCAGTTGCCTCACTCCTGTTGCAGCTGCCTGATCAGATAGTAAAGTCCTCAAGATGCCAGCAAAGCTTTGACTTGCTTTTCTTTCCCTTCTCTATGGTGATATTGGAGGCTTCTTCAAACAGATATGTATTTTTTAGGAAGACACGCGCTTCCTCTGAAGCTCGAGCCAAAGTCTTGGTGCAGTTGTCTCCTCTTTCATATTGAAACAATGAGATTTTTCCAGGCAAAACCAGACTCTTCTGCTGATCTGCTTGATAGTGGGGTCACTCTACTACTGACACAGGCTAGAGCACCTTTTCCAGGCTTTCTTCTAGAAGTGTAATTTCTGCTTTGCCAGATTCTGACTTAGAATTTGCTAAAAACAGAAGTTGTTTGAAACCCCTTGATGTAATGGAGGTGATTTAAATGAAGGGTGGTATTAAAATCTACAGTAGAATAGTTCTTATGTTTATACATGTCCTAGAAAAATATAATAACATGCCAATTCCATTCTTAGCCACTAATTTACTGTGAAGTATTTGCACAATTTGAAGTCCTAAACTACATACTTTCCATCAAGGTCAGTAAACTCCTGCTGAAAGGCTAAATTTTTTGACTGCTGTGCTGGAAGGGGATTCTGTAAGAGGTGGACCAGCTTTTGATAATGTAGTTTCCTTTGTGAGCAATAAACAGCTTGTAGGCACTCCAGAGCAGGCTGTACTTCTTGCCAGGGCTGTATAAATATGAGTTTGCTTTATTCTTGCTGCGTGAGGTGGTGTAAATTTCCTGGATGTGGATCTGGCCAAGGAGAGCAGAAGAATGTCCGTGGTGTTCCAGCTCAGTCCAGCGCAATCGCAGCAGTGACTGTGCTGGGCCAGCACCGTGGAGTTTTCCTTTTACTGTTTACAGCTTTTCTGAGGCAGAAATAAACAAACTGGCCTGTTCTTCCCGTTTTCTCGTATTTGTCATCTCAGACCTAAAAAGGGAAAAGTAGCTCTCCACATAAGCTGGCTTTTAAAGATACATGTGGTTTTTGTTAAGACGTAACTTTTTTTTGGAGGAAAATGATCCATCCCTGTATGTGTGTGCTGAACTTATTATCCTTTCACTTCTTGCTCTATAGTGATTTCTGATCTTTCTGGTTTCGAATGGAGCCTCAAAAACAGAAATGTAAATGCTTCCTCCTTCTTTATTTTCCATGTGTGGCCTTGTACAGCTCGAGATGTTACTGTGCAGAAGATTGAGAGCATTATAAAGGAACAGTTTGCTGTCGAAATGAAGAGTAAAGAACATGAAATTGAAGTTATAGATCAGGTATAAAAGTTTTGTTCTTATAAATACCTAAGGTCTTGGTGTTTGGGGTGTCAGGGATTGCTGCAGTGCTTATCCTCACTCTGTGTTTCCTTTCTGCAGCGCCTGATTGAAGCCAGGAGGATGATGGACAAGCTGCGTGCCTGCATTGTGGCTAACTATTATGCCTCTGCTGGTCTCCTCAAAGCTGGAGAGGTAAAAACTACTTTGGGAATAACAAGACTTCAGGGAATCTTTGCAGAGGAAGGTGTGGAGTTCAGTGGCTGTTCAGCTGATGTTTGGTGTTAAGATGTGATTTAATGAAATAGTGGAATATAAACTTCAGGGGTGGCAATGGGAGGAGAGACTTTTGCATCATTTGCTGGGCCTCAGGTATTCAGCAAAGAGAAGTCTTCAAGAAGCAGTTGCAAAGTTGTTCAGCAGTCCCTGGTTCTGGTTTCTGAAATACTCTGCATTTTTTTTTCATCATCAGTTTTTCACTAAGAGCACCTTATTTCTCAGACACTGCACCGGTTGTCCTTGCAAAGCCTTGAAAAGTGTGGAATGTTTTCCCATTTCACAGGAGGAGAGTGGCAACAGATGTGTTTGGGGACATTTAGGAAAAAAAGAAAAATAATAAAGATTTCAAGGTTTCTTTAGTCTTGGGCAGTGCTGTGTAACCGTCTGCCCTTTGCCCTGGCAGTCAGTCTGGTAATGGGTTTGTGAACAGGCTGGTGGCAGCAGTAAAGCAGGAGATAAATCAAGGACATAGCACAGAGTGATTAAAAACTCACAAGTTTAAAAAACCTCAAACCCTATTAGTTAAATCCCAGTTCTGAGAACTCTGTCCTTAATGACTGCTAATTGCAGATGTTTATGACTCCCAAATTACATGTAGTTCATTACCAATGTAGACATTTTGTTACCATCTTTGCAATTCAAGTTGATCTGATTTTTGGAGGCTGTAGATGGGTGCTGCAAACATGGGTTTCACTCTAGTCCCATAAGAATTTCTCTTCCAAGTGCTTGCTCTCAGTGCTACTCCTGGTTTGCCTTCTGTGCTTTTCAGAGGAGTTGGAGAGAGATAAGAAAAAAAAGGTTCAGCTTGTTTTTCTTTCTGTGAATTTGAGTTGAGCAGCTGGAGTTGGAAAAGGCTGTGGCAGCCTTGGGAAGCTTTGAGATCTCTCTGCCCCCTTTGGTTTTTGTGTAGGCAGCTGAAGAATGTGACCTAAGTTCTAATCTTCCTAAACGCCTTTATCCATTGTCATCATGTGTCTGCAGAAGCTGTACTGTTCCTTGTTCTTCTTGTTCTGCCATGCAGGGTGTTCACTTTTTCCCCTGGTGATTTTCACACTTTCCAGAAATAATGGATTTTGTTGTTGTTTTGAGGTCTTCACAAAATTTACTGGTGCCTGCTTGCTTTATGTAGTTTCTTGGTATTTTTATGAGTTTATGGCTAGTCTAGATATCTTTGATTACAATTTAATTTTTTTTTCTAAAAGTCCTGATTTGCACACAGGTTAAATTAGTTTTTCCTTTATGTTGAAATGGTTTCTGATTTCAGTTTTCTTTGTTGTCTATTTTTAATTTTGGCTTGTGTATGTTTGGCCAGGCAGTGAAAGATTGTCTTGTTTCTGCTTCTGGTAGAATAGGAGTCTTCATAGTTAAATTCAGAACTTCTGGGAAGATGATTTGCAAGTTCCTCCCCTGTTCACATAAATATAAACAGTTCTCAAACGCAGTGCTGCTGAGTTTTGAGACTTGGGATTCCTCATGATTGTGCTTTATTATGTTTTCCCACAAATTATTGGGCAAGATGTTGGTCATTTTACTTGACTAAAGGTAAAACAAAATAAGATGTTCTTGGTGTGGGTTCGATTTGGGCTTTGGGTTTTTTTGGACACGTGTGTGTTTCCTTGCCCTTGGATAAATGGCTCTTACTCTCCCAAAGCTGGTGATTGAGGGTTGGTAATTGCTCTGCTTGTGCATGTAATGGACACTTGAAGGGAAGTTCTGGAATGGTCCTTTAACGGCTGAGGTGGGACAACGTTTATAACTCCTCTCTGGCTACCACTTCTCAAGGACAGTTCTGCTGCTCTGTAGTGATGCTGGTATCTGACTCCCCCTCAGTCATGGTGACAGAATTCTGAATCAGGGAACTCAACCTGGATTAAAAATAAAACTGCAAAGGGGAAAAACCCAAACAAAAACAGTAGCAAAACAAACAAAGTAACAAATAAACCCCAAGTCAGTTTCTTGATTTGTTTTCCTTTTTGACATGCCCCATGAATAATTGTTCCAGCCTGGCTAATGTGGGTACTTTGGGCAGGGAAGAAGCAGCCTCTTAGAGCTGGTGCTACCTGTAGGAAAAGCTGCCAGTGCCAGTCTGGTGTGAGCCTGTGGCTGCAGGAGCTGGAGGGAGGCTGTCAGTGCTGGACTGCTGCACAGGGGTGTTTCTGCTGCCTTGGTTCATCCTCAAACCCAGGTGACAGGGAGGTCTGATGCCTGGGTCAAGAAGTGGCCAGGGGACACTTGTTTTGAGTTGATGAAAGTTTTCATTTTACTTCTGAGGTAAAAAGCAAATGCTATTGAAAAAGAAGGTAATAAAAAAAAAAATTGAATACTTGCCTGTGCTGTCCTCCCCCTTGCAGGTTTAGGAGGATCTAAGATTAGCTCTAAGATGTGCATTTTGAGGAAAGTTTGCAAGCATGCCTAAGCACATCATTACTTATCCCCTGTTAAGCTTTGGGAGCAGACAGGGTGTAGCTTGCCTCATAGGTGTTGACAAGGCTGCCAATGAGTATCAGAGCTAAAGAGCCTGATGCACTGACTACCCTGCTTGCCTGCAAGAGCCAGGCAGCCGTGGCCTTCTTGTGTGTGGTGAGACTGGAGGTGGCTGCATGGGAAGAGGCTTTTTTCCAAGGGGTGTTCTAGGTAGTTGAGGGCAGCCCTCCCTTCCAAAACCCAGTGGGTTTCTGAGATCAAAAGATATGAAGGAACAGATTCAGTTTGGGGTACTGTTTCTGAAAGCCATTTTATCTTCTGCAGCATGTGTTTTTCCTGCAGGGCAGCTGATTAAATATTTGCTCTTTCTTCATTCATTGACTTTTTCTCTTCTGGCACAGCTTTGGTTTTATCTGGGCTGTGGGAAGTAGTGTCTAGATCTTCCTGGGGAAATAGTGTCCAGATCTTCCTGGGGAAGTAGTGTCCAGATCTTCCTGGGGAAATAGTGGCCAGATCTCTTTGGGGGAAATAGTAGTGGCCAGATCTTCCAGGGGCAATAGTGACCAGATCTTCCTGACTTCTTTGTTGCAGGGGACCAGGTCGTGTGACACAACAATTCTTAATCATCCTTCAATCAAGAAATTCTTGGAATCTCCCTCGAGATCTTCATCTCCAGCTAACCAGGGCTCAGACACTCCCTCTGCCAACCACTCTGAGAGTGACACTCTCTCTCAGCACAATGACTTTCTCCTGGACAAGGACAATGGCAACTTGGATGCCGACGAGCGGCTGACAAACAGCCTGGACCAGAGACAGAGCAGAAATGCTGGCCGGGTAAAGTAAAACTCGAGTGGTGATCACGTTGTTGGAGGTGTGTGCTCTGAGGACTCAGTGCTGGCACCAGGAGCTCTTCATGTTTTCACCCACCTTGCTGAAGATGTATTTCTTACCCTCTCCAACTGCTTGCTCCCACTCCCTCAGCCTGGCTCTGCTGTGAGGCCACCTGAAGTGTCTGTAACGTGGGTACCTCCTCTTACCTCAGTCCTGCCCAGAGTGAGCTCAGCAGGCTCAGGTGGGGTCAGCACAGCCCTGCCCCCCTCAGCCATAGCCTCTGGGGAAGGAGGTGCTTCACAGCCTGAGCTTGGGCTCTGCTGTACGGGTGGAAGGCAGGTTGGGAGGGTAGAGCCTGCAGAGGAGAACAGTGTGTGTTGTTCCCAGCAGTGTTTTCAGGAAGTAATGCTGCTGCCTGGCTCTGGGTGCCCATGGGGACTGCATTGCTTAGAACAGTTGATCCACTGGAGAGGTTTGGCCTCCTCAGCAGCCTGTAGTGCATACAGTAACAATGGAGGGTTAGCTCACCTTGGCAGCGTGAGTTGGTAGAGCCTGGGTGCACAGCTTGGGACCATACAGGAGAGAATTGTGTTTTTTCTTGATGGTGCTGCTTGCTGTTGTGCATTACCACCATTTGCTTAACTGAACCTGTCTGACCCAAGTAAAAATACATTCTGTCAGTGTTCCCTCATGCTGTTTTGAGGGATTGTTTTTGGCCTGGATCCAGTCCCTCCCTTTGTGGCTCACTGTGCAGCCACACAAATGCTTCACCTGTTGGCTGCAGGTAGCATCACTGGGGAGACTCACTCAGTGTCTGCAGCTGAAATGTGAAATGAGGTTAAACTCTTCAGTTCCTTTTAAGTGGTCAGGCCTGCCAGAGGAGTACAGCCAGGGTTGGGTATATATCAGTGAATATGGCTGCATTCTTCAGCTGTATAAGTTGCTCTCATACATGGCAGAAAGAGCAGTGATTCTGCCTCCATTAAGCCTTGAGAGCAGGGCTGCAGTTTGCTGGAACTCTGCCTTGGGTCTGTAGCAGAAGGCAGCTGAGCCATACAGTATGTGGACCCACCTGTATTGTAAACCACCAGACCAATGGAGCTTGTTTCTGTGCTGGGGGCATAGATGGATGGAGCAGTTGTATTGCTTGGGGATAGCACACTGGGACATCTTTGACAAATGCAGAGGAGGCTGAGGGAGTGATGAGGAGCAGGAGCCATCCCAGCCTTCTGTGACTCCTTGTTTCCCCTTTGAGGCATCCCTGACTTAGCAGAGGAGGGGGAGTGGTTCCTCAGTGAATCCAGTGCTTCTCACTGACCCTCCTCAGCCGAGTGCTCAGTGGAGTGCATTCACTGGGCTGCTCTGCTCTCCTCATCTTCACTTGAGGATGGCAGTCCCTTACTCTCCAGCCAGACACTTCATCCAACAGGTTGTAGAAAAACCTCTCAGTCCTGTGCAAAAGACACTTCTGCTTGTGTTGGCATAGTGGGTGGTCAGATCATTGTACTGGGAGTCTTGGCCACTGCTTAATAGCTGGGGTTGTGTTACAGGGTGGCTGGATTTATTGTGCCAAGGCCTGGCTGTGGATCTGTGGGTTTGCCTGGATGGCAGTGACAGGTTATAGCTGCTCTCCCTGCTCAGATGGAGCTGAATTCCTGTCTCAAATCCAGCCTCAGTTCATCACTGAGGCAACACCAGAGTCCCTCAGAGCAGCAGAGGCTGGGAATGAGAAAGATTCTGATTTTCAGCCCCCACTCATGGGATATTGATCTTTGCTCCTGATACCAACACAATGCCATTCTAGCCATGCCTGGTTTTATTTCTGATAGTGCAGGGGCAGTGCTTTTGAAAGCCAGGCTGGAGTCATGGCTCAGCTCCATGGGATGTCACACCATGTCTGCTCAGTTAAGCCACGCATTGTATTTTGACCAGGGAGGATAGCATTGTTATATGCCTGAGTTGCTTAAATGTGCCTGGAGAGCAATTTAAGTATTTTTAGGGATGATTCCTTGTTGGTATTTCACTTATGCAGGTTTTTGTTGTTTTTTAACAACGCCTTACTTTTCTAGCACCAAACAAAATGATGTTTAAGAGGAATGTTTGGGTTTTTGTTTGCCTTTTTTTTTCTTCCCCTACCCTCAGGACAGTTCGGGTGTTTCAAGCTCTCAAAAACCAGGACAACGAAATGCCGGACTGTCAAATGATGAAACTTCACGACTTTATGTGAAGAAAACGATTGTGGTTGGCAACGTCTCCAAGTTAGTATCCAGAGCCTGAGGGATGGTCCTTTATTTCAGGATTAAATTGAATAGAAAGTTACAATTAGGAGACAAATTAAATTGCTAGGCTGTCACAATAGGAGCTGTTACCCTTGAATAATCACTGTACCCAAGGCAGCCCTCCTCTGGTCTCAGCATGAGTTTTTTTGTGGAAGGATCAGGTGTTTTAGTAGTTATTTTGTTTATAAATTTATATATGTACAGAGATTTTAAGATCTCTTTCTCTCAAGAGAAGTCTTTCAGCCTTTTTTGATCAGATAGAAGTCAGAAGTTTTCTCCCCGAAAATTTAGAGAGGCAAGTTGTCCTAATTGAGTGTGTGGGCAAATTCAGTGTGTCCATGGGTACCATCTGGGGTTTTCCTAAACAGAAGAAAATCTCCAAGAGAACAAAGCGCCACCAACCACAATGAGGAAAATTGTGCAAGTTCAGAACAGTCTAAATAAATTCTTACAGCTTTTATTTACATTTAAAAGAAGAAGACAGGTAAATATGTATAACTTTTGATCTTCAAGGAAATTAGTAAAGAAAGGCATTAGTTTTAGGAAACTGGACAATTCCAGGTTTTAGCTCTCTTTCCTTGCTCTACTCAAGTCAGTCTTTTGCACAGAATATATCAGACATGTGCTGACAGAATTTAAGAGTCAGAATTGCTTCTTGAAGATCTAACAAGGGCTGGACCCAGAAGTAAGGATTTACTGAAGTTGCTTAAAAATTATAAGGAGAATTGCATTCTTTTATATTTATGGTAGCAGAGTTATTGATGTTGTGTTCTGGTGTGGTTTTGCTTCCTGATAACTCAGAATAGGATGGGATAAGGAATTTGACAGTGGTAGAATGTTAAAATTAAGTCGTCTTAATTAAGAGCCAAATGTTTAAATGTGTGAATGTCATATGGCAGCTCTGCATTAAAATAGAGGAAATGTGTTAGAAACTGAAGATTAGATTTTGGGACCTGTATCTGTTCCTGGATGAACTGTCAGAGTAAGGACAAACAGGTAGAAATGTTCAGGGGGTAAGGTTCCCACATTCATTTTAACATACCCAATTCTTTTGCATAATCTTTTCCGAAATACTTTTTACAGTATTTGTCTCTTTGGGATTTTTATCTTGTGTTTGTTATTTAATTTCTTTGCCAGGTACATTCCCCCTGACAAGAGAGAAGAAAATGATCAGTCAACGCATAAATGGATGGTGTATGTTCGAGGCTCTCGGAGAGAACCCAGCATAAATCATTTTGTCAAGAAAGTTTGGTTCTTCCTCCACCCCAGTTACAAACCTAATGACCTGGTAGAAGTGAGGTAATAAGGAATTATTCCAGTCTCCTTGCTTGCCAGCCTTACAGTAGTGCCAAGTTTCTTGCAAACCATTCTTAGAAAATTAGCAACTTCTTTTCCTGGTTTAATACTCCATGTGTGTATTTAACCTCTGGCTTAACTTGGCTTACTCCAAAATAGTAGTAAAAATAAATAAGGTTTTTTTTATGCAGCAAATGGTGCCAAACAGGTTGTTGGCCTGGGGTTTTTTGTTTTTTGGGGTTTTTTTGGTTGTTTTTTTTTTTTTCAGTTTCCTTCTGAGAAAAAGCATTCAGCTGTTGTATTTCATGCTATTCATGTGGGTTGTGCCTCTCCTGTGTGTGTTACATACACTGCTGCTCAGGTTAGGCTTCTGGTGCTAAACAAAGTGTTTTCTACCACCCACCTATTCCAGTGTGGAAAAGCAAGAGGAATCTCCAAAAGCTGATTTGCCTATATTTTTAATGCTCCATGTGTGCTCAGGCATGAATAGCCCATCCAGAATATTTCTCCGTGGTGTGACATCAGTGGCATTGAAGATTTTCCCATCAATGTAATGGTGCTGTGCTACAGAAACAAGGCAGCTTCCCTGTGCTCTCCCAAACCTCTATCCCTGTTTTCCAAGCTGTCACCCTGGTGGGGGATAGGTTCTCTCTTGACTGCTGCAGGAAAGTGCCCTGTCCCTCTTTCATCCTTTTTCCTTGGGCAAGACTGAGCGAGGATGCCTTGGAAATTGTTGGTGTCATCCCAGAGAAATTATTCTCCACAGGATGTTCATCTGCCTCTTGGAGGGAGGAGTGTGGGAAGGGCTGCTTAGGTACAGAATGGCAACTTATCTCTGGCAAAATTAAACTACTGAAAGGCAATTCCAGGAAGACTTATCTGAGATAAGTATGGCTCAGTAATGTTTCTGAGAAGACAACCCTGAGCAGGACAAAAGCAAACTCTGTTGTACTTCTTCTGTAACATACCAAATTACATTTGATTCCTGCCTTTCTGTGCGTTTTTCAGTTGTCAGTGCTGGCTGTGTTCTGTTTTAATCCCATCTGCTTAATAGATTTCTGGTTTTACAGTCCCATTCATCGTAGTGAACATTAATGTTCTGGATTAAAAATTGCCTTTTAACCTCTTGCATTTTTTAAAATCATATTTGCATTTACAGTAACAAGCTGAAACACAGAGTAAATGTTACAGATTCTTCTTTTTCAGCTTGGAGAATGACAGTGATTAACTTGTCCTTGTCCCTGTGCTGTTCTGTTGGTATTATATGGAGCATGTACCTTTTTGCTACTAGATAGGGAGCAGTAGGCAGTGATTGCAAAATGCTGAATTGGAAGCTCACCTTGCAGTGAGCTGGCTTGGGGTTTTTTAACCAAGTGTTTCTCATTTAACGTAGCGCAACCCTTTTTTTGTTTTCCTTTTTTAAAAACACCACGCTTGTTTCCCACGTGTCTCATCCAACAGTTTTACCATTTTCTTCCCTGTCCCTTTGTCTAAAGTGAAAAAAGTATGTTTTCAGCTGTCAAAGCCAAAACATCCCCATTGCTGTGATTACACTCTCTGTGGTGAATAGCAGACCTGAAGATAACTTTAGCTGTCAGCTAGAAAGAACAGTCTTTGGTTTTCTGAAGAGGAGGGAGGTGAAAGCTGTACCACTTCTGCATCAAAATGTAATCACTGTTTGTTTCCAGAGAACCTCCGTTTCACCTGACCAGGAGAGGCTGGGGAGAATTCCCAGTGAGAGTGCAGATACACTTCAAGGATAGCCAGAACAAAAGGATTGATATCATACACAATTTGAAGGTATTGGAACAAAATACTTCAGAGAAAGGCATTTAAATGAGCTCTCCTGCATAATCTAGAAGAGGCTCTGCCTGTGTATGTGCTTTTGCCTCTCTGTGTTATGAGTGTCCTGGTGGTTATTTTCACATCGAATAGTTGAGCTGGAGAATCAGAACAGGTCCAGGAAAGCCTCTTATCCTGTCTCTATCGAGCTGATGCAGCAGCTGGAGCTGAGTGCCTAGAGCAGCAGTGTTCACCTGTTTTTTCCTTACAGTTTGAGATTTTTATCATGTTTTCACTGGCTTTAACCTAACAGGGTGCTTCAGGGCTGTCTTTCTGCTAGTAAAGTGCCTGCCATGTCTGTTCTGTTCCTTCAGCATGGGCACTCATCAGCTAATGATTATCTTTGTTGTTGAAGAGGGCAGGGAGGGCTGAGATTCCCTATTCCCTTTGAAGAGAGCTCCCTTTTGCAACTCATTCACCCCTGCAGCACTCAGGGTTTCTAGTATGCAGTAGTCCTGGAAAACTAGGCCACAGCTCGTTTTCCTTTGAATTAGTAGTCCCTGGCATTAGTGGACTTAAGTCCTGAACTGGGTTACTCTCCCGTTTCTTTGAGCTGTGTTAATTTTATTTGAACTCTGCCTGCATTAATGAATTTCATGCTAAATAAGGTACACCATTGCAACCTAAAGTATAGATGGTAGAGAAGGTTGAAAATATTCCCTTGCATCTTAGGGACATTTAATGTAAAGGGCGAGTAAAATATATTTGGGGAGAAATTATTACCACTGTGATGGATGGTGAAGGAAGCTCAGCCTACAGAAGAAAACTGAGCCAATCCATGGCACACAGGAGCTCAAATGAGCAAATCTTTGCTGTTCTCACACTGAGCCTGTGGCTGCTGTTCTCCTCTGTGCCTGGCACCCCATGTTCCCCCTGAGTTCTGGCACATCCTTCACCTCTCAAACCCAGCTGCTTCTACAGGTGTCTTACAGGTGCCTCTGGGGTGTTATCCCAGCCTCTTTACCAGCTGATGGCTTGGTGTAAGACCTTACTTAATAAAAAAATTCAGTCTAAACACAGCCTTTGTGTTGGTCAGTTGAAAACTCAATTATTTCCTTATATTAAACATCAGTAATAAAAAAAAAGGACACTGCTTGAGGACTCCTCTTAGATGGAAATATTTCCTTAACAATCTCATTTCCTTCAGCTTTTTTGCTCCTTTCCACTTTAGTGTGGGCTTTGGGTCATGGCTGAATTATTTGCAGAAGAGAGGGAGGGCACTTCTCAGCGCACACAGATTTCTGACCTTATGACCTCAAAATTCTGAATGCACTGCTGCTCAACTTGCAGAGTTTGAAACCTCTTTCAAACAATTTGTGTTGTAAATTCTAGCTAATAAAATGCTTTGCCCTTGGTTAATATACTGTATTGTCTTTTCCAGCTGGACAGGACATACACAGGCCTGCAGACACTTGGTGCAGAAACGGTGAGTCGGGGTCATGGGATGGGTTTGATTCCCTTAAAGATGTTTAAAAAGAAAAGATGCATGGAGCTAGTCACAGAGTCAGACCCATTTGATTTTACAATTTCTAGGATGTAGATTTTGCTCTCTTGTTGAATGAAAGGATTATGACACCTTGACACTAATCATGACACCAGTTGTTGCTTCTCTTTCCTGGTTCAGGGGAGACTGTTTCCAGCTCTTCCTTCATAAAGAACTTGGCTTGTACTGGAGCTTTAAATTTTATTGTTTTGTGAAGCTTTTGGTATGAAATGTTCTGATTTGCATTCTGATCTGCTGCAGAACTTACACATAAAAAATTTTAGTTCAAGGGATCACCCAACTATTCTGTTGAAATTTTACAGTGTATTAAGTACTTTTAAGTTTCTGTATCTGTCAAGATTCAGGACTTTAATGGAAAAGGAGCTCTTGAAATAAATAAATTCATTAATAACCCATAGTTTGAAAAGCTCTAAAGTTTTCTTGATGTTATTTTCCTCTTGCTGTACTGTAGTGAATGGAAATTTTTATGGTGAAATCACATTACTTCAGCTTTTCAGTTTGTGGAGAAAACATTAATGTGAAATGTCTGCTGTTATTAAAGAACACTTTTGAAGAGTAGATCATGTGGTGTGATTCTCAAAGCTTTACTAGAAAAGACAGGCTTCAGTTTTGTTCCTGTCCCTACAGGGGTATGAAGTCCTTTTTTAGTGGGTTTCTTAGAGCTGGGCTTCATAATCCTTCTAGTGTTTGCAGTTCAGATTTCCCCTGGACCAAGATGTGCTGCTTTACTGTGGGGGTTCAAGGTTGCAAAATTTTTGTTGTAGCTCAAGTACTGATGGACATTGGGAACCGTCCCTGAAAAGGATGGAAATATTATGTAGAGCTGGGTGAAACAAAGGGAGAGGTATTAAAGTAGTTTTAGACCTCAAAATTAAAAGCCATAGTTGGTTTTGGGTTTTATATCTTTACGTGGCTACCAAATACTAATGTCCTTTCTCCTGTTTTTGGAAGGTAGTGGATGTGGAGCTACACAGGCATTCCCTTGGCGAGGAGTATCTCTTCTCCCAGTCTTCAGAGTCTTACCTTTCTGATGTTCCTACATCTTTATCTCTGCCACTGAGTATCCCAGCACCAGTCAAAGCTTCTTCACCAATTAAACAGTTGAGGGACTCCAGCCCAGATGCTTCTGTGGACAAAGGTAAAGCAAATAGGTGTCAGTGAAATGCAAGTTCTTGGAACTTTGGCTCTGCTGGATACCTCCTCTTAATTGCTCTTACGCCTTAAAGGTTGTTGGTGCTACCTGCTTGTTGCTCACCCCAGATCCTGTTTTCTTTAATGTGCTCTGAAATGTATTTCAGAATTTGTTATAGAGTTTTGGAGTTTGGTTTGGTTTTGTGTGAGTTTTTTATCTGAAGTTTGTTGAGCTGTTTCACTAAAACACAGTGAGTAAGGAACAGCAAATGCAGTTGGAAAAAAGGTGGTTGGATAGCACTTGTAGTTTTGGCTTTGGCAGGCTAGGTTTCTGAATGTTTTGGGGACTGTGTATACATTTCAGGAATGGGTCTAGTGGTGTGTTCAGTTATGTATGTTAGTGCCTAACATGAGCTGACTATGAGGGAACAAAAATCCCTAGGTATCTGTAATTACTGTACTGTGGAGAATAGAGACTGAAAATGTTGTGTGTGTTTGTCTGAGGGACAATGGCATCTCTGCCCATCGTGGTCTCATTCTCCCCTTCCCCTGAAGGGATCAGGAAAGTCAGGATCCATTGCAGTGGGGCTGCAGCTGAGGCCTTACCATCACTTGGATTACCTGGAACAGGCAGAGCTGGCCCCTGGGCACTTCTGGGATTTGTAGTTCGTGTGAAGGAGGAAGAGCTGTGTCTCTGGTGGCATTTAGCTTTGTTTTCTGGAACACTTGCTGTCGAGGCTTGCACAACAGACCTTGGTTAACTGGGCTGAGATACAAGGGTGTGTGTTACACTTTGCAGTGTGAGAAACCTGGACACAACCACTTTGTATTTCAAAATAGCGTCAGATGTTGCATGGTCTGATGCTTTTCTTGATTTATTCCCACACTTCTGTGTTCAAGGAGTGGCTGTAAGCTGGTGCCATGCATGGTTGTGCTTCCTGATAGGCAGTGTGGTGTCACTGATGGTGTTCAGGCTCAGCAAGAAGAGTGTCTGGTGTTTAAATGTGGTCTTTTCTTGTGGCTAAGAAAGGCCAAACACAACCAAATTTTAAACACACAGTTTTTTTATTCAAACAGGATGATTATTTATGTGAGCAGTGCTACAGCCAACAGGAAGGAAGTAAACCTCCCTCCTTTTTACACTGACAGGCAGTGGCTTCTCTCAACAGCTCCAGGTTAATTGATCTCCTTCTACACCAAATAAAGTGGATTCCATAGCCCAGCTAAAAAGGCAGTCTCTGCTCTCTTTGAGTTCTTACTCCAAAAAGTGCACTGCGAGATTCTCTGCGAAGGAGATCCAGCCTTGGTCCTGTGAAGCCCTAACCAGGGACACTTGGAGCTAGCAGCAGCTTTTGGTCAGTGGAAGGGCATTCCAAGAAATTGTGTAAGAAGTGACTGATCACCGCCACAGCTGAACAGGCTGTGCATGACATCATTTTATTCTTCTTGTCCAGCAGACCTGTGCAGGAGCAATCCCCTCCCTCACTTTCTCCCCATTCAACGCTTCCCACCAGTTGATTTCTCCTTCCCTCTTTCCTTTAAGAACGTGTTTGTCATACCTGAGTTATGCTTGTGTACAGAAGCACAGTAAGGAATCAGATGTGCCAGCCTAAGAAGTATTTCTGTTCTTTTCCCTGTTTTGATCAGGATTCTCTGGGAGTGCTGAAACCGAAAGACATGCCGCGTTTTATTCCCTGCCATCCTCGATAGAACGGACTCCCACCAAGTTAGCCACACAGAAAGTTGCCTTTGGCTCTCATGGAAATTCAGCCTTTCAACCCATTGCAGCTAGCTGTAAAATAGTGCCTCAAGGTCAGAGTCCAAGCCCTGCAGAGTCACCAGGAAAATCCTTCCAGCCTATCACCATGAGTTGCAAGATTGTATCAGGTGAATGCTAGTTTACTTACCCAGTGCCTCCCCCTGAAAAAGCAGAGAGTGAACCAGTTGGGCTTGTTTTGTGCCTTGGTTTTCTGCCAGTGTTGAGAATCAGACAGTAGGAAACTCTAGAATAAGGAGCTAAGCACACTTCTTAATGTTCAATGAAAAAAAAGTACAAGTGTGAAATGGTTCACAACAGATTAAAAGCAGGATGAGAGTTGTTCTCTCTCTGCCCTGTTCTTGAGTGCTTTTAAATATGAAATAGATAGTCTTGAAAGGGACTGCTACCCACAGAAAGGCCCATGCAAAAACACATTTTCCATGTGGAATATTTTTATGCTGAAAGAAGCCATTCTTCTCCCTGCTGCTTTCATACAGCTGGGATGGATTAAGAAGAATTTGTTTTTTGATTACTGGGCAAATAATTAGTTTTAACCTTGTAGACTCAAACAGACCCTCTTGTGCTTGCCATATTGCATCAGATGGAGCAGCTTTGGTCTTTGTCTTCCAAAAGTCAGCCTTTTGTTGGATTAAATTGCCATCTGGCTGCAGTGGTCAGTGTGGCAACTTCTGATCCAAACATGGCCAAAGTGCTGCTTTGCTCATTTCACTTGTGGTCCCTTCCCTGCCTGGGTGTGATGCCAGTCACTGGATGATGTTTTACATCAGAAAGTATTAATATACAGCTCACCATGGCACATGCTGCGAAGCTGCAAGGTCACCTGTTGCAGTTCTTCATTTTCTGGTGTTCAGGGTAGAGAGGATGAAGCACCAGCTATCAGTACATGTGATTTCTGGTGATCAGCTCCCAGATAGTTTTCTTAAAGTGTGTTTGGTCTGTTATGTTTTGGTTTTGTTGTTTTGTTTTTTTAATTAATTTTCAATATTGTTCCTTGACATCCTTAAACTGTACTCAGGTTGATTTAGACTTGAACCTGTGCCAAGTGCTTTATTCTTTCTTTATAAACTTTTCTCTTGATCTTTTCCCAAAGCTTCCTAGAAAGCAGGAATTACAGGAGCCATGCTATCTTTCCTAAAGTCCTTGGACTATTCTTTGTTGATCTTTTTAAATGTTTCCCTGCTAAACATTTTTCTGCTGTCTGCTGAGAAGGGTTACCCCTTTCAGATTTCAAAGCAGTTTATAAGACATGGGGATTTTATTTGATGAGCATTTATGTTCTGACTGTCAATAACTGCCAAGAAAGATTAACAGGCAAGTGAAGCTTGATGTTTGCTGCTGTCTCTTCTCTGATCACTTCTTTATCAGTCCTTTTCTCTGAATTTCTTGTTTACCTCTTCATGCAGCTTTTTTCTTCTCTAGTTTCTCTCTCTCCTGGCCACGTTACCCAGAAGCTGCCCATTTTACAGATTGATTTCAAGGGTTTCTGCTGTAGTGAGAGCAGTGAAGGGACTTGGGTGTTCCTGCTACCCCAGGCTGTTCCATGCAGCCTTTTTAGGGGAACTCTTTAGTTCCCCCTCTTGTGTGCCTGTACCTTGGGCTGCACAAGGGCAGGAGAGCTCAGCCCTCATTCTCCATCTCCTTGGATGCACTAGTCTTGGCAGTGAGAATGGCATAGCTAATAACCCTCAGGATTCAGGGGTGGTGGACCAGATGGCTTCCCAATTCCTTATGGGCCCTGCTTGTCCTGGTAGGCAGATTATGTCCAGGGTAGGTATGAGCCATAGTGCTTTATGTGCCTTTTCTTCTTTCTGTCTCCTCTTTCCTCCTCCAAGTCCTGTGACCTCACTCAGGCTGGGAAATGCATCCTCAAAACCCATTCCTTTTCTAAGCCATTTTCAGAAGTACTGCTATTACCATGTTTTTATGTTCTGACAACACTTACAAGCTAGAAGCATTGGACTTTTTTTCTTAAGGTTCTCCAATATCGACCCCTAGTCCATCTCCGCTACCTCGTACCCCAACGTCCACTCCGGTGCACATGAAGCAAGGCTCTGCCAGCTCAGTCCTCAATAACCCCTATCTTATTGTGGACAAGCCTGGACAGACGGTCGGAGCAGCAGCCACAAGCACAGGTGTGTAGTGTGACCACAGAAGGCAGTGGCTTAGTCTTACCCCTTCAGGTTTGTGCTCCCTTTAAAATGATCAGTACAACAGCAGCGTTTCAGCCTGTGGAAGTGGAAGAGTGCTCAGCAGAGAAAGAGGAAGGTGTTGGTTTGCACGGCTGGCCTGTGTGCTTGGCTCAGGGTATCTCAGACTTGAGCATTGCTTCCTTTAGGAAACAGCACAGTGTAAAGCCAGCCTGAATTCACAGACACCTCTTCAAAGAGAGCCTGTTCTTTCAGGTGAAAAGGGAAGGGGAGAAAGTGATGTAGATAGAATGTGTTGCACAGCTTTGGACAGAAAGAGTGCACAGGTGATTGGGTGACAGTGCTGGTTTGGATGTGGCAAAGAGCATGGACAGGTCACAGTGACTGGCAGATCAGTTTTATGTCCCAGTGTGGAGCACAGCAGGTGTGTTGAAATGCAGAGACTCTGGTTACCAGGAGAGCAGCTATGATGGATTTTGTTACTGCTCTCAGCTTCTACCTGGTCCAATTCCAGCTGGTTTGGATTCCTCTTAATTGGATTTCCTCAGTGGTGACAAAAGCCTGGGTATCACAGGGAGAGCTGAACTGCGGGACACAGGTGATGGATAGAGGAGTCAGTCAGTAATCTTTGTGTTGGGGTGGAGGAAAGGTCCCTCAGAAGTCACTTACTTGTTGTGATATATGGCCAAGAACTGCTGTCTATTTAAAATACACTTGTTTGTGTATGTGCGTGCTTCCCAGCATCTCAGCAGGATGCCCAGGCCAAGTGAGGGAGGGCAGCATCCATGGAAAACAAACCATTTGCTGTGCATGGTTGGAAAACACAAAAATTTTTACCTATGTTTCCTCCCTTTATCTGAGGGAACACAGCTGTCAAGTTCATTTTATCCTCATCACAGAGGGAATTGGTAGGGTAATTGGTAGGAATTGTGTAGCTCTATCTGAATTTTCTGTGTTTTGGTCCTTTCTTGGTAACACTGGTACTGTTTCACCAATAGGGTTTGATTAATTTTTTTTTTTTTTAATTGGTTGGGGGATTTCTTCCTCTTACTTTCTGTTTCTTCTTTACCTCCAGCCTGACTGTGTACTCTGCCTAAGTGGTTTATCATGGTTTGGGTAACTTTTGGGTTCTTCTGGTAGGGGTTTGTACATGGAGGAGAGGATGTGCAGATGCACCAGATCATTGGGATGTACAAGTGTTAGTGCAGTTATTGTTAAAGTGCAGTTATTGTTAAAGCTGCAGTTTCCCACCAGTGTGGAGATGTGCAGGGTGGCCTGGCAGAGGCTGCTTGCTGCCTCTCCCTTCCTGCAGTCCTGCGCTTGCCCTGTATCCTGCACGAGTCAGATCACATCAGTGGCAGAGCAGAAAACTGATACTTTCCCCTCCCCAAACAGCTTGGCTGTGGGAGAGCTTCATCACCAGATCCTGTGTGAGGGTGCAGGAGGGTCTGTGGAACTGACTTTTTGGCAACAGCAGCTGGGCTGGGTTGAGCACAATGTGTATTACAGAAAAAGTCATTGGGGCATTTTTGATGAGGCTGTAGATTGTATTTAAGAAAATGGGTGAGATCTTACTCTATGAAAGCCAGCCTTCCCAAAGCCCTTGTTCTCAGAAATGGCTGCTCATTTACTTCTAAACTCAAGTGTGGATTATAGTACCACTGTATGAGACACTGGTTTTTTGCTTTCATGTGTGTAATCTGTGGCTTTGGTATCTCTTGAACAAACAAAACTGTCAAACCAATCTTGTGCACACACTGATAATGCAGGGTAAGTTCACCACTGGACCCCCATCCATCCTGGGGCCAGGACAGTGCTGTGGTACATGTGACAGTCTGATAATTTTGCAAGAGCATCTGCCACAGATGACTGTGTGTTCATTCCTTGTTTCTATTTCTTCCTTTCCCTTCCTCACTCTGTCCCTTGCTCTTGTTACTCCTCACTTTGTCTCCCTCTTTTTGTGACCTTTCTTTTCTTTCCAAGCTTTCCTCCATGCCAGTGTCCAAGGCTAGTGTGGGATCTGGGCAGCAGAGGACTTTGCATCTGTCCTAATTGCACATATTTGCACCAGTAGCTGATATCCTCAGCCACCCAGGAAGGTTCTGAGCATTTGCTTGCAGCACACAGAGCAGTGGATGAAGAGCACCTTCTCTGGGGCATGGTTCTGCAGGTGGAGATTCAGTGGTGGATCTGTTTTGTGCCCATGGCAGTTCCTGCTGATGTACCTGGTGGAGGATGCAGATGAAATGAAATGCTCTGTTCCTTGGTAGAAGAGGTTTCATGTGAGCAGTGGCCCTGCTCCCAGCCCTCACCCAGCATGTGCTTTATTTCCTGCTGCACAGGGAGCCCGACCAGCAAACTGAGCAGTGTCTGTCAGGCCTCTCACGGGACTGGATCTCCAGTGTCAAAGACCCATGGGAGCAGTTTTGGCACCTCAGCTGTCAAGGTAATGTTCTCATTTGGTGTGTACTTCCCCTTTAAAGTCCAGCTTTCTATTAAAAGGCACTTTTTAGCCTTAAAAATTCTGCACTTCAGGCAAGTTCCTTGGATTGTCATTTCATGTGAAGGTTTACTGAGTCAAACAGATGGAGCCATAGGAGAACATGGTGGTTATACAAGATGATAGTGTCACTTCATGCAGCTCTAATTAGGCTTGCCTACATATCTGTTAAAGGCACTGATCTTTCTCTCCAAGGAAATCCATGGAGGGCATAGCTCCCCAAACGTTGTCTCTTTCAAAAAAGCTCTCCTGTAGCTGGCTTTGATCTTCTTCACTTAGAGTATGATTAAACCAGAGATGCCTACCTCAAAACCTTCACACTGTTCATTATTTTTGTAGAGCAGCTGTTCCTAGCAGCCTGAAAATAACTCATATAGTGGTTTTACAACTGCTTACATTTAGAAAAATGTTTGTGTAAACAGTGGAGTAGCATTGTTGTGTAAACAAACAGCAATAAATACAGTTCATGCTTCTGATCTGCAAAGCCCAAAAGGTACAGAGCTGAACTGTCTCCTATAAAGTCTGTCCCTCATCTTGTGCTAGGGATGATATTTCTGGCAGGGAAGTGGCATCAGCGAGTCTCTGAAAGCAGCTGGCGGGTGTGCTGTTGGAAACAGGAGCAATTCCCTGACTCCAAGCCTCAGTGTTAAAGCAGGATATGGTGGGGGAAGGCTTGCCAGTCAGCCTGCAGAGAGCAAATCACTTCACATTTGGAACTGAGATGCTTTCTGTATCTTCTGGAGAAAAAGTGTTGCAGATTGTTGTCTGAAGCAGTTAGTTCGGAGTAGCATTTTCAGTGTCAGGTGTGCAGCTGGCTGATCAGATTTTAAAAACCTGTGTGCTCAGGTGGATTTCACTTAATTTCACAGATGTTGAAAATCATGCATTATTCTTTATTTTTCACAATTTTTCTGAAAAGTTTCCGATGAGTCAAAATAGGCACACAACATTAGTAACAGCTGAATTCTGTATTTCCAGGGCAATGTTAAAAACAGAAGATATTTTTAAAAACTCATAAAAATCATACTTCTGTAAACAGAAATGTAATTTGATTTATGTCTTCTGGTTGGTGGAAAAGCTGTAATTTTAGAGTTTCTTTAAAGAGAAGAGTGTGCCTGATAGTTCAGTGGAATGTTACAGATTTGTACATAATTCACCACTTTCCTTGTCTTCACTGTGTGCTAGTTTTCTGTATTTATTTGAATGACTTCAGGCTGTATTTCTGCAGCCAGTCTCAAATGCAGCTGCTATTGGGAGGACAGGCTGTGCCCCTAGCCTTGTCTTCACACCTCCCATTTGCCAGCAGTTGTGCAGCTGTGTGGTGACCTAGAGCAGACAGCCAACCTTTGTGAAAACTGATGTTCCCAGCCACGTGTGTCACTGCAAGGAAGATGCCAGGAGTTGCAGGGCCAAATTTCTGCTCATGATCCAGCCCAAGGATGGGTCAAGTGATTGTAAAACCATGGCTTTGGGGTTCACACTGGTTGTAAAAGAGAGCAATTGCACTCTAACAAGCTTCCTCAAATGCACTTGACTTCTCTGCTGGCCTCAGACCCAGAAATGCTAGGTTCAGGTGACAAAATGTTTTTTACTTAATGTTTGTTGTTTCTGCCAAATGATGAGTTCTGTCTGTGTGCCTCTGCATTGTTCCAGTTAGAGGAGAGCACAAACTCCTCTGAGAGAAGCATTTTCCCCTCTGTAACTTGTTTCTTCTTACACTGTCTTATCTCTCTGAGACTGTGTATAGGATCACAAAATGATTGAGGTTGGCAGAGACCTCTGGAGATCAACCACTCCAGCTCAAATACAGTAGGTTCCTTGGGAATGTGTCCAGTTGAGTTTTGAGTGTCTTCAAGGCTGGAAAGTCCCCAGCCTCTCTGACCAACCTATTACTCTGTTTGGTCACCATCAACAGCAAGGTTTTCCTTATCATTTCCTGTATTTCAATTGGTGCCCATTGGCTCTGTCCTGCATGGGATACTGTTGAGTGTTCTCTGGCTTCACCTTCATTACACCTTTCTAGCAGGTATTTGTATGCATTGATAAGATGCCCCCTCAGCCTATTTGAATTCTAAGTGAAGCACTTGTATATAAAAAATTAACAGAGAGCATGAGTCAATATTTTTGCCTCCGTGTGACATGATAAGAAACAGTATTGTTGGAGATGTAACTTCCCAACTAAAATTTGCCTTGTGGGTTATATTAAGAAAGTTAGACTCCTTTTACTCAAGTGTTGACTGATTTTTGGAAATGTCTTATTTACCCAAGTGATTTGGCCTGCCCAGGTGGTCCATGCTGCCCTTTATTAGCAGTCACTTGTTTTATTTCTTTTGTTGGATGTATCACTGATTTTTGCACCATGTCTTCTTATTTGCAGCAGGAGGATTCTCTTTTTGCCACTATGCCACCCCTTTGTCCCATTGGGAGTCATTCCAAGGTTCAAAGCCCTAAATCGGTCACTGGAGGACTGGGAGCTTTTACAAAGGTATCCCTCCTGACTTTTGTGTTGGGACAGGCAGCCCAGTAGTGTCATTTCATGCTGACTTGTGCCACAGACCATGGAACTTCAGTGCTTGTAAAACTCTTACTGGAACCAATGTATCTTGCTGCTAAGGGCTCTGTAGCATCTCTCAAAAATGTGTCTTGTTTTCTTTCCCTGTGGATCTGCTGTACCTGAGATTTTGCCTTTTATCACCCCTTCCATCCTTTCTGGGATTCTTTTTTGAATCACTTTTGTGTTCAGGCTGATATTTTAAAAGCTATTTTTAATGGGCTGCAGTAAAAGGAAACCGCAGTAGATCTGTCAGGAACTTCTTAAAAAATTGTAACAGTGATTTGTGAATCTCAGATGTTGCTGCTTCTGACTGTGTTTCCTTAAATATTACCACATGGAATATAAAGTTCTTTCTGGCAATGTTAGGAGATCCAAGTAAAAGGTGAAAGAATGTTTCCTACCAGTTACAGTACCTACAACAATCTAACATGAAAAAAAACCCTGAAAGAGGCTTTTTTTGTGTCACTGCCCGTAGAGATTAGATGTAGGGGAAGTGTAAAACATACACGCAAGAGAATGTGTGTGTGTCAGCTATAATCATTTACAGTGTCTATAGCTATTGGTTGTAACGTTGCAGGATAGAAATAAAAAACAGGTTCAGAACATGAATTTGAAACTTTAAAGTGTTGTGGCTCTGTGTGGAGGTGCAGTGTCTGAAGAAGTCAGGCCTGGCCAAGTCCCTTGTCAGGATGCGTGGTACTTGTAACACTGCCAGCAAGTGCTGTGACTCTGTAATTCCCATGGCCATCTCTGAAATGGGGACTGCTTTGTCACTAAGTCACTTTGTCACACCACCCCACAGGCTGTGTGGGAGCAGCCCTCACTTGGAGCTGAGTTAGAGTGCCTGTGGTGGCGAGCACCATGTCAGAGTTCAGAGTGTGCCTGCCCTTCCCTACAGACAGGCTGCTCCACAAGCAGTCTTCAGTGCTTGAAGGTGATGCATTGGAGTGGCTCCCTAGAACAGAGACTAGACAAGGTTAAGAGAATAAAGTGGGTATTTATTAAAGGCCTTCAATAGATACACCTGGGGCAGTGAGAAGTCTCAGAGGCTACACCCAGAATTGACAGTGGTCACAAGTTTTTCAGACAGATGTGAGTTTGGTCTATTTACATATTGGGGATCAATTCTCCAATTACAGCTTCAGGTAATGACGTCATTTACCCCCAGTTTGCTCCCCCCGATTCACTTTTGTTTATACTTTTTGGGGCCTGAGGCTGTAGGGTGTCCTTGAATCTCAAGTCCAGAGGGATTGTTGTGTCTGACCAAAGTGTGAAGACAGTTACTCACACTCTAGTTGGAGTTTGGAGTTATGCACTAAAGCAGTACAGGATTTGAAAAATACAGAGTCTAAAATCCTAAGGCATCAGAGTGTTTGCTTTCTGTGACTGTTTGCTCCTTGCCCAGGTGATCATCAAGCAGGAGCCCGGGGAGCTGCCGCAGCAGGCGGCGGTGCCGGCGGCGGGCGCGGCCCAGCCCGCGGTGCAGCAGTACGTCACCGTCAAGGGCAGCCACATGCTGGCCCTGTCCCCACAGAAACCCATCGTGAGCACGGGCGAGGGCATGCTGCAGTCCAAGGTAAGGGCCATGGGGGCACCGCTGGGGTCCTAACAGCTCTCTGGTGATGTTACTGCAGCCCTTGGGAGCAGGGTAGCTCCTGCCTCCCTCCCAGGTGGCAGCACCATGGGTAGCTGGGTTGCTCTGTGCAGAGTGGCTCGTGTCCTACTTCCACTTTCTGCTTCCACTTCCTGCAGACACTGTTGCATTTTGTTGTGTGCAGGAACATCTGCTTCTCTCCAAGTGGTTGCAGCAGTGGGGTGCAGGTGCTTTTGGACTGTCAACCCAGAAAGCTGGCTGCCATCAGCAGCTCTTGCTGAAACTCATCCAGGTCATTCCATAAGAGAAGGTGAATTGTTTCCTAGTAATGCAGGCCTGCAGCACAAGAGAGCAGCACAAATAGGGAGCAGGGTGGAGGCTGAGCCAGAACTAGCATTAGGTGAAAGCAGTCCTGCTTGCGTGCAGCTCAAACATCTTACTGTAGGAGTCGTGCCAATGCAGTCCTGCTTTGACTGGAGTGACACAGCTTCTGAGAAGGCACAGTACAGTGATAAGATGACAGATGTGTCAGAATTTGTCTCCATTCTTGCCTCTTTCCATTGTGGACAGAGTCAAATGATGTGTGAGGCACTAGAGATTGCATACAGAACTTTCACGTTTGCATAAGTAAATACTTTTTTTGCATTTGCAACATTTCCTTGTTCTTTTCCCTGCCTTTTTTTCCCATTTGAGCAGATATGCAAAAAACTCATGTTCCACTGCAGTTACTGTTAGCACATAAAATGGAAGCACTTTGTGGGTTCTGCTTTAAAGGCTGCAGTTTTCCCAGGGAATCTGTTCCCATGAATGTGTTGAAACTGAATTTCTACATCTCTTTAATTCACCAAGGCAAGCTTTATCTTCAGCTGGAATTAAGCCATTGCTTATAAATCAGAAGAAAAGGAATTGCCCTCTGATTTGAATGAACTTAATCTTTTTGCGCTGAGATCCTGACTGGGTTTAACAGTTTATCGTTTTACTTGGGATTGGCCTCTTGCCGAATTAATTCTGTTCCTGAGTGAAGAGCTTTTGTTCATGACCAGGCACATCCTGAGATGTCTGGAGATGGGGGAGGTGTAGCAGCCAGGATCCCAGGATGGCTGTGGCCAGCAGGTTCCCATGCCATCCCAAGCCATCCCATCTGTGTGTGTTGCAGGTTGTTGGCGTTCCGGTCGGTTCTGCACTCCAGTCGACAGTGAAACAAGCGGTGGCAATCAGTGGTGGGCAGATCCTCGTGGCAAAGTCCAGCTCCTCAGTGGCAAAGGCTGTTGGTTCAAAGCAGGTTGTGACTCAAGGTGTAGCAAAAGCCATCGTGAGTGGAGGTGGAGGGACCATTGTGGCTCAGCCCGTGCAGACTATAACAAAGGCGCAAGTTTCTTCCACGGGAGCTCTGAAAAGTACATCTCAAGGCTCAGGTAGAGTGATATTACACCTTGTTGATAGCTAGTGATAGGTCTGTAATGGTTTATTCAACTGCAAAATAACTGTGTGATTGAAAAACTTGGAAGTGGGTAGAGAGCCCTATAGGGAAATTCAAGCTGACATTAATAATGAAGGAAATGTTAATTCATTATTTGTGAAGGGGAAGAGGGAACACAAGTGCTTTAAAACACACAGTGTTCTGGGAGTGGAGACCAGATGTATAACTGGGGAATGTGCAGCAGACCTTGCAGACTTTCATGGAGCCAGGTCTCCCATTTTTGCCTGGCATTATTGTCCTTTCCCTGTGAATCCAGCCAGCCAGTGCCAAAGTGTCTCTGTTTCACCTCCACATCTTCCCCAGTGCTTACAGGTACAGGAGTATGGGCAGAAGCTCCCACACAGCTGCTTTGGCTGAGCACAGGCTGTTGGAAAGCTGTGTGGTGCCTGGGACAGCAGGAAGCCTGCAGACCCCACAGCTGTGCTGCTTTGGCCTGCAGCCACAAGTGGGACTGCACACAGAGAGATTTTTTCCAGAGCTATTAAAAAAAGTGTCTGTGCATCACTGGTGGAGTTAATCTGCGGTTAGAGCAGCTAAGTAGGGATTACTGAGGGCTGGTTGCATGTCACTGAGTACTTCCATCCTGTGCAGATTTTCAGTGCATACTACTTTCTGCAAGCAACTGTTTTATTCCTTTTTATTCTCTCTTTCTAGTGATGGCTACACTGCAGTTACCAGCCACCAACCTGGCAAACTTGGCAAACTTACCACCAGGCACCAAGCTGTACCTCACCACCAACAGCAAGAACCCTTCTGGGAAAGGAAAACTGCTGCTGATACCCCAAGGAGCCATACTGAGAGCCACAAATAATGCTAGTTAGTCTTGCAGGGAAATCTAATGAGTTTAATCATGTAATCACTGCATAATTAATGTTTGGCATTTTTGCTATAAAGGATCCTGGTGCTGTGGAAATCAGTAATGGGATAGGGTTTCTTTGTTCACTGCCCCATATATGGTGCTTTTTAAGGCTGAGATCTCACAAGTGGCTTTTGTTTTCAGTGAAACTGCTTTTCATGCCGTGCGCTCAATGCAGAAATGTTTTTTTGGTTAGTAGGCCTGTGAATGGAACTCCCAGTGAAATACCTGCAGCTGGGGCAGTCCAGCTTTGGTAATCTCATTGGCAACAAGGAAGATCACATACTTGTGATATTTATGACAGAGCCATGAGTATTTTTTTACCCTTGTTTCTTAATGAGAGACTACAAGAAGTTGCTGTTCAGGCTGTTCCTTCTGGAGGCAGAGCACTATCAAAGGGTCACTGCAAATTACCACTGCTTGGTATCCATGCTCTGTTATTATGTTAACAAAACTGCATTGACAGCCAGTGAAATTAAAATTGAGAAGCCAGTGAGATTCAGAATGTTTCCAGAGCTTTTTCCTGCAGATCCATAACCTGCAAAAGAGTGATGAAGAGATTGTTCTTTTGTTGGACAGCATTTTCATTTCATAGAAAGTTCAAAACAACCCACAATGAACTTTGCTTGTCTGCCAGCCCTCCTTATCTCCCCAATAGATCTTTTGCTCATGGCATTAGCTGAGCTGTACGAGAGCACAGCAGCACAGCTGAACTCTTCTTTACTGAATAATAACATTACTTGACTGCAAAACATGAGGCACCAAATGTCTGGCAAAGTTTTTTCAATTACTTCTATATACAGGGATGCTTTGGCAGCTGGCCCTGTCTGATTACCAAAGGCTCAAGTCTTTTCCTCTGCTTACAGGTCTTCAGTCTGGTTCTTCTACTAATAGTGGAGGAGGAGGAGGAGGAGGAGGAACCCAAAGCACAAGCAGTAACTTGTCACAGCACCTCACCTATACATCCTACATCCTGAAGCAGACACCCCAGGTCAGTGGCACAAGCATGTCAGTGGAAGCACATCGACATTTCAGGCTGCAGGGGTGTTAGGTGGATGTCCTGTGGTTCTGCAGGATGTGAAACATTCTGGGACTGATGTGGGTTTTTACTTGACATTTCTGCTGCTCTGCTTCCATCAGGAGGTGTTCTGCAGCAAGAAGGTTGCATCCAGCTCTTAGTGCAGGAACCTCCAATGTAGTTAGCAGTGCCTTGTTTCAGAAGATAAAACATTGTTGTGGCTACATTATACATTGACACTCCTAGATTTCTGTTGACTCTTAAGTGTGTTTCAAAGTGCTGACCTCCCTGATTCTTTCTGGAGCAGGGCACCTTTCTGGTTGGCCAGCCTTCACCTCAGGGCTCTGGGAAGCAGATGGCTTCAACATCAGTTGTTCAGGGCAGTGTAGGAGTTGGAGCATCTTCCACACAAGGACAAGCTCTAAAAGTGATAACTGGACAGAAAACAGCTCTGTTTACACAGGTAATATGCAACTAATGCGTTTCTCTCTTGATAAAGTACAGGAACCACAGCCACACATTATTGAGAGCATTTTCTTTCACAGTTGTTTGGTTTCATGTGGAGTTTTGTACAATTGTGGTACTGAGGAGAGCAGACAAAGGTTTATTTTCATCAGGCTACAGATTTCCAGCTTTCTCTTTTCAGAGGGGGTTAGCTTGCAATCTGTGTAAGCCTGGAGTTGCTGCTTTGTAAATGGGCTCTGGGATTTCTTAATGAAATGGAATTGGAAAAGTGAATAATCAGCTGCAAAAATGTATTTAAATATTTGGACTTTAGAAATGGGTCACCTGCTTTAAAATCTTTGGGTTTGGTACCCCTCAAAGGTCCTTTTTTTAAAAAAGTACCAGGTAGTCTCTATGAAATTCAAATTAAGAGCACTTGCAATTGATTATCCAAAATTCAAGATTGATAGCTATTTATTTGCATAGTCAACACTTATAAAGCTGACTTCTGAGGTGATAATTTTGTTCCAGCAATTATTGCCAGAATTTGATATTTTTCAAAAGTATTTTGAAAATATTTTCTAGTAATATAAAAAGCATTTCTCTTGTTTGTTTTATGGTTTGTGTTGTTTCGTTTTGTTTTGATTTGTTTTTTTAAAAATAATTTAAAACCCTAATTAATATATGTTTTCCTTATGCTGCATTCTTTCTCAAAGGCTGCATCCAGTGGACAGACATCACTGGTGAAAATATCAGATGGGTCTATAAAATCAGTGCCTGCCTCATCCCAGCTCTCCAAACCTGGCACCACTGTGCTGAGAGTATCAGGAGGTGTCATCACCACTGCTGCTGCTCCTGCCGTGGCCCTCCCCGCAAACGGGGTGTCCCAGGTGAGAAACAGCACTGCCATGTTCTGCAATGCAGTGTTTGCACTCCTGCCAGACAGTCCCAGGGAAGGACCTGTACTGCTTTTCTCCCTGTTGGTGCTCTCCACAGTCAGCTTGGAGGGATGCTGTTCCTTGTAGCGAGCAGCTTGGAGCAGCCTGTGAGTGCTGCTGGGAGCACAGCCCTGCACAGTGCTCAGTGCCTGAGCTGCTGCAGCAGCTGCTGGGCCCTGGCTGTGTGCAAAGGCTGGCACTGCTCTCCTCAGGGCAGCTGTGAAGCCTGGCAAGGAGCTGCTTTGGCATGGAGGGAGCAGGACACACAATATTTGCATTGCTAAAGTGAATGCTTTTGTAGGTGGATGCAGCCGTGCATCAGTTCATGCAGGCTGTCCACCTGGAGTGGAGCTGCAGTGCATGGGGAGCGGAGGAGGCAGCAAAATCAAGTGTGGAATTCACTCTGAGCCTTTCTTTCTGTGCCTCCCAAATGCCTGTGGAGAGTTGATGCCATGCTGCCACAGCCTCCATTCTGTATGTGCCATCTTTGTGTGGGGGCTTTTGGATATGAGCTTGAGAATCTTTTGCTTCCTAACAACTGATAGATAAAAATTTGGTGTTGCTACTTTTACTACTCATATTACCTTGTCGTGCTTATTTTTTAATCACCTGTGACATGAAAAGGGATTTGTTATCCCTCTCTGCCTCTTATGCAGCAAACAGATAATGCAGCTTCCAGTTCATCAGTTTCTGGAACTCCTGCAGCAAAGACACCTGGACAGCAACACCAAATCTGTGTAAGCCAGAGTCAGTCTACTTCCTCAGTAGTGAATAAGACTGCGGCTTCCAGTGTTGTAAGTGTTGCTTCCTTGATGACTACAGCAACGCCTGTGACAGCAAAAGCTACAGTATCAGGTATTAAACTACCTTCCCACCATTCCTAGAGAAAGTTACAGTCCAAGTGTGAGTTCTGTACATGTCTTCACTGTAAATGGAAGAATTTTGTCACCTAAATTTCCCATTTGTGAATGTGTGAAAGTCATGCTTTCTAAAACATCTTATTAGCATAACTTTTGGCTTAACCAAGGAAATTTCTGATAATTTGGCATCCTTTTGGAGTTGACTGCATCTGTTACAAATGACAGCACAAGTTGCCCTTTGGTATTGGAGCGGGATTTTAGTTTTCATGCCAGGTTTTCACTAGAAGATGCATTTTGCCTGTCAGGAGCAGAGTGTGTCACTATAAAGATACCAGCAGTACTACAGACTTGATTAGTTTGTGAAAGTGAAACTCCACTGTATGCAGAGAATGAGCAGAATTTGTCTCTGTGGCTTTGCATCTGCTCTGTTGGGCTTGAAAAGGAGAGAGATGTTGATTAGAGGGAGCTGGAGCCTTTGAAGTCAAAATTCATTAAGTACCGTGAAGTAGGCTGAATCATTCAAGGTAATTAAAAATGAGCTGCCCTTATGTGGAGGGGAATTCTCCTTATTTAGTTTTATCATATTTTCAGCATGTTTCCTGTCAGGGAGGGCAAATACAGCAGGTCTAAGAGTTATGAGTTAAAATTGGAAATTTTTGTTTAGATTCATTTACCTTTTGGCATGTTCTGTTCACTTGAAGTGATTTCTTATGAAGTGGAAGCAGAGTAAAAATACAGAAAAATGAAATTAAGTGACACTGAGCTCATCTGACAGTGTCTTTTTGGAGCAGCTCTTCTTGTTTCCTCTCTACTCAGACTTAAATTTCTCTTTTCTCATGGGTAGATTTTACCCAGAGCTTGAAAATAAACAGCATAGACTGCTAAGACTGGCAGAATCCTTCAGGAAGCAATTCAGCATTTTGCTCTTTGCAAGGAAAGCAGCCAGGTGGGTTTTTTTGGAGGAAATAAGCCATACCAAATAGTTTTCGGATTAAAACTCCCATTTACATGTGAGAACGCTGTCTAGATTTTGTTTTGGGGATTTTTTAATAACCTGAGGCATTGATTTCATCGTGGAAAACTCTCTTCAAGAATCTCAGAAGGAACAGTGGCTATAAAAGAGTTATTTCAATGTGATAACAAAGAAAAACTCAAAACTATCAAAATTCTGAACATTTGTGTTTTTAAAGGCAACTTTTTGAAAAAGATTTCAAACTTTCCCTTGTTTTATATCAAGCAATGTCTCCCATCCACCAGGCTGATAGGGTTTGTTGAAAAGGTTCCTTCCTAACAGCCTGGCTGTTGGGTCCCTTGCTGTCCTACCCTGACACATCAGCCTGTCCCACACAAAGGAATGGGTAGCACTAGGTGAGCCTTCTTGCCTGGAGGTGAAAGCCTAACTGACCAGTGCTGGGCATCCTTAAAAACCAAGAAAAGACATCTTCACCAGAACTTGCACATTTAGTACTTGGAAAGCAGCTGTGTTTCAGTGCTACTACTACTATTAATGATGTCAAAACAAATCATAGTTACAAAATTTCTATGGTGAAACTAAGAAGTTTATTGTTGTCAGTTTTAACATAGAAGCCTGCCAAATTTCTACAATCTGAAGAAAAGTAAACTGCAGATTGAATACAACTACATGGAAAATATCCAGTTTACCAGTAGAAAGGGTGGACATAGGCCCTAATCAGTGTTAGAGTGGTGGCTGGGGTGCCTTGAGGTGTCATTACAAGGAGATGACATGTCCTTGTGGCAGGAGAGAGCTGGCAGACAGGTAATGAGCTCTCCTCTCCCATTGGACTGTGCCAGAGCTTGGAGTCGTGCTGATTTCTCCTGAACTTACTGAGTGGCATCACTGAGAATTCTGTTTATATCTGAATGTTCTGCTTGTTCTTTTGGCCTTGACTAAAATCAGGGATTTAGTTCAGTCCCCAGTTTGATGTACTTCTCAGCCTGAGTAGCCATCCTTATGTGTGTATTCAGTGCATGTACAGAGACTCACAACATTCAGTTCAGGTGTGTCCTTTGTCAGGCCTGCTGCACAGCAGCCTTGGGCTTGTCCCATAGTTGGAACAGGGTTGATTGTGCCCTGCTGGCTGCAGTGGATGCTGCTAAGCTGAGCTGCAGAGGTGTGAGTGGCACTGGATACCTCCCTGAGAGCAGCTGTGTGAGTACAACAGAGCTGTAGTTCCCTGGCTTACCACAGCCTTGAGCACAAGATCTGGTCCTGACAAGAGTGTTTTACTCTGCTGAGTCTGCTTCAGTTGGAAGGTTTGTTACATCAACTTTTGCTTAAAATTCCTTAGGTAATGAGGAGATTTGCTTTACAGCTCTCAGAGTGCTGTGCAGCATGTAAGAGTGTGCACACTGCTGTGCAGCACCACGGCATCCGAGCCATCGCTTGTGTCAGTGGAAACTCGTCCTGACAGCTCACCCAACTGTGGCTTGTTAAGAGGGTGGCAGTGCTAGGTTACATGCCATCCTGCTTCCAGCAGAAAGGGAGAGAAGTAGCTGGAGATAAACTAACTGGTGTGTTTTATTTAACATTTTGTCTTCCGTTCTTCTTGCAGGGTTGCTAAAAATCCACTCAAATCAGTCTAGTCCACAGCAGGCTGTTCTGACAGTTCCCAGCCAGCTTAAACAGCTCGGTGTAAACACAGCTTCTGGAGGTGTTCAGACAATACTCATGCCTATGAACAAAGGTAAAGGGCAGAGGAGGATGACAGATGGTATTTGAAAATCTCCTTTGACACAGGGTAGCACTTGGTCACTGTTGGCATACATGGTTCAAAGTAGAGGTAGAAGAAATTGTAGCAAGGAATTCATCCCTGAACTTTGTGCTGCAAAAAATGTGTGATGCTTCTGAAAATGTTAATTTGTTGAAGTGTATGAAATTTGATTTTTTTTTCTTCTTCTTTGTTGCCCCCTCCTTTTTATTTTCTGTTCATCTTCAGTGCTACAGTCACTTTCTACCAGCAAAGTTTCAGCAGTTTCAGCAGTAACAGCAGCAAGTACAGTTGTCCCAAGTCCCTCCACGGCATCCATTGCCAAAGGTAAAAAGGGATTTCTTAGTAAGACAAGTAGTAAAAAAAAAAGCTTGTGCTGCTTTATGCAAGTGGCCTGACTATTAAAGTAGATTCCATGACTATGGGTTCTTTTATTTCCATTATTAGTAGAGTTTAAATCAAGTTTAAATGACACCTGGGAGCTAGGAATTTAACAGTGACTTCCCCCTTGACAAATCCCACAATGTAGATGATTATGGAGAAAAATGAGAGTGTTCTAGAAAGCTACAAGGAGTACCTTAAACACTCATTGTTTCAGTCCATATTTGCAGAACTGCTTAGAGCAGCAAGTATTCAACCCTAAATCCTGCTGTTCTCAGCCAGATGTACTGGAGGTTGCTTTCCAGCAGCACTGGATGGAGACAGTGCATGTCCCTGTGCACCCAGAGGGGAAAGAGGTACACACAGTCCTTCCCAGAGTAAAGCATGGGGCAGAGCTGACACACCTGAAGTCCAGTTCTGGCAGAACTGTCATGTCTCTCTCCATCCCAGCTGCGTGACCAGACTGCCTGGTTATTTGGGCTCGGCACATCTCTCACTGCTTCTGTCTCACCAGAGTTCTCTCCTAGACGTGAGAAAGTTCACATGTCAGAATCAGTGATGTCTTCAAAAGAAGTTGTCACTTTGAAATGTCATTTCTTGTTAAAACTTGGTTTTAGGCTTTCTATCCAGCTCTTTGTTTGCAGATGGGCCAAGCATTTCAGTTTAGATCAGGCAGTCATATGCAAAACAGCAGCAATTGATTATGCAGGTTTTCTGACAAGGATGAGATGTGAGCACATGGAGATCTGTGGGGGGAACATGTTCTGGTAGGTCTCTTTCAGCAAAATTGAAGGTCAAATTTGTTCATGCTTAGCAATGAGAATGCAAACAATAAGGGATGTTATGTAAGACCTTTAGTCTTACTGGAGTCTCACAAGACTTCTGGTACTTTTATCAAGCTGACTGTATTTTTTGTCTTAAAATATGTTCTGTTTCTTTGAAGTTAAGATGGAGCCTGATTCAACAGGACAAAGCTGCAGTTCTGTGGGTACCCAGGAAGGCCAAGCAGCAGTTAAAACAGAAGAGAGCTCTGAACTTGGGAATTACGTTATCAAGTAATTGTTCATTTCTCCATAAGGATTTTTGGTCTTGGAAGTGCTGGGGGAATGGAGATGGTTCTAGGGATGCATGCAGTAGTGTTATTACCTAGAAATACATTATAAAATCTGTCCCATACACTGCTGTATCTGTACTAATCCTGTTGGGTGGCATTTGTTTCAGACAGTGTTGCAACATTTTGTTTGTGAATGGATTTGTATGCACAGTTCACAAAAGGGGAAAAGTTATTTGAAGATTTGCAGTTGTTTTGGGCTTTGTTAAAATCACAAGCTACTAAAATCTCTTTATCATCCTCTGCTTGTATAAGTCCCATTGCGTGTCCTTAGTCAGGTCACACTGCCCAGTGAAATGCAGCTCTGAAAATGGGCATCTGAAATAAGTAGAACTGTCCACCTTCTAGACTCTCAAGTCTTGTTAAGCTCATATACTTGTGTAATTACTTAGTATGAGAGCTGCTTTGCTTCAGAATTAGAATTAAATAATAATGAGTATTCAATCACTGGATGCTGTGAAATCCAGTGACTTGTTTTTGATGCTTTTGCAAGTACTTGTTAGTGTTTTTCACCAGAACTCAGACTGTATATTTCTTGCAGTGTGTATTGCTCTTGATTCCTCCAACTCTCCTGTCTGTGTTTTGTAAAGTTTTGTTATCACTGTGTATCCCTGCAGACCATACCGTGATGGAGAGTGTGTGTAAGAGACAGGAATAAGTCTTCAGTCACTACACACTGAAAATTATCTTAGTTATAAGACAACTGTTGGAAAATATTTAATTAATTAAATTAATTAAGTTGAATATAGGCTATGACTGGTTAAGTCAAGTCCCATAAAGGCAAAGTTTCCCATGTTTCCTGCTGGGACAGCCTGCACTAGTTAACCCTCTCAAAGTAATGTTGCAGGGATTTTCTCCAGGCCTGTCTTCAGTTTCTTCAGCCTGACAAATGCAGCTTGTGGACACTTTGGAAAGAGGAAGGGCTGTTTGAAATACCTTCTCTGGATTGGGGTGTAACAGTTTATCCTCACACTGCTATTTGAAGTGCCTTGGGGTTAAAGACTTTAAACCATGCAATGATTTTGAGACCTTTTACATTTGATTCATGGCTTCCAACAGCAATCTTCACTGTGATTCTTTTTATCCCTTGCAGCATAGAATATTTGGAGAACATCCAGCAGCTTTTAACAGCAATAGTGAAGAAGGTTCCATTAATTGCTGAAAAAAGTAAGCAGTAAATGAAAAGGCTTTGCTCTGTATTGTCAGTGTATCAACAGAATGCTTGGCATACTCCTGTAGCCACAGAAATTATTAAAAGGTGGAATGAAATGAAGCCATTCTCCTAGGGAGTTTACCCCAGGGGTTATTCTGAAGATGCTTAGAATTGCATTCTTCCAGTAAATTCAAATATGTTGATAGCAGTTAGAATCTTTCATCTATTTTTTTTTCATTAGAAATAGATTGTATTTCTTCACATAATGGTTGCAAGTAGGCCTTCTTTTTTGTGGTTTGTCCTTAATGGATTTGCTTTTTGCTTTTCTTTTTTCTTTTTATAAATTTAAAACTAGAGTTTCATCAAGCTGGCAAATACAGTAACAGCTCAACACTGAAATGTGTTTGTTATTGGGGGTTTTGCCTTCTTTTTTAAGCAAAAGGGGATAGTTTGCAGAGAAACATCTTAATTTTTTGTTGTTCTTTATTATTTCATTCCTCTTACTCATGTACATAACCGAAAATATATCAGCTTTCTGTGGTAACTAATGCACTTTGAACGAGTGGTCCTGGAGTCTGGGTAGAGCAGACCCTCTCAAGCAGAGGCAGCAAAGAAGGAGTGAGAGGCACAGTGAAGCTTTCATCACATCCAGCTCTTATGCTTTTGCCAGGAAACTTTTTCACTGTTGTTTAATTTTTATGTTGTAATTAGTTTGGGAAAAAAATTCCAGTTTTTCAAAGGAAAATAATTTGGTTAGTAAGGCAGACTTATAGGTCTACTTAATAGAATGTTGGTGGGGAGAGAGGCTTAAAACAGCCCATAGCTGCAGGTTCTGTGTATATGACCCAAAAGGGAGGCTGGTTTTGCATTCAAAACCCCGTGTCAGTCTCTCTTGGAGAGAGCACAGCATTTGTTAGAGTTGGTTGCAGTCATTGAGCCTGTGATCCTGAAATGCATGTCCCTCTTGCTCTTTGCTAAATAACATCAAACTCAGAATGCATCTTACTTCACTTACTGAAAATTTAATAGAGTTTTTGATTTTGTGTTTTTTCAGGTGAGGATGTAAGCTCTTTTTGTGCCAGTTCAGTGGAACAGTATTACAGCTGGAACATTGGGAAGAGGAGGGCAGCTGAGGTAATTCTCTCCTCCAGTGTTTTGTAAAGCAGGAACATAACTAGGAACACAAGAAGGACTTTAGAAATTATGGAACCTTCTTTGTTGTCTGATTTGTTTTCTGAATAAATCTGTTACTTTAAATGGCAGCATTCCTTACTGCAAGGTGCTTTGACTTGTGTTCAGACAGTGATCCAGTGTATTGTTCACAGACTTTCTCAAGCAGAAAGGATGCTGAAGGTCATTTTTCAGTTTATTTATAGTAAGATGGTTTTTGAAGAATTTTAAAGCTCTAAATTCTTCCAGACTGGTAGTACCTTATCCTCATCCCTCCTCTGTGGCATGTTACAGTCAAGGGAATTTTACCCAACAGACGTCATCGATCTTGTTAGAGATTGTGTCTGCTTTCTGTAGGATGAGAATTGAGGGATCTGACATAAGCAGTTCTACTGCTGAAATAGATTGTCAGTTCCCCAAAGATAAATATTTCAGTTAACTTGGACCTTTTGTATTGTGGTTTCCCTCTCTTTCTTCATAACTTTGCCATCTTTACTGTGGAGTTTTACTGGGAAGATGTTAACACTGAATTAGATCCTCTGTTGTTGCCAGCTTAAATGATCAAAGAGCATAACCAAATTTTAAGAACACACTTCATTTTAGTGGATTTCTTGCACCATGCTATCTTTGATGTTACTTGGGAGATAAAACATTTCAATTCAAGAGAAATGTGACTAGACCCCTGTAAATGTGTGTCCCTTTTCTTGAGAATTTTTTTGGATGATAAAGTGAAATTTAAATAACCTATCAGAAATCACTCTGACTCCTGAGAAAATCATGTTCCTGTTTCCCCTGCAACCTGGATTATGGTTCTGGGCTGTAAGCTAACCATGAATGTTCTAGCCAGTGTGATGAGCCTTCTCTTTGATTGGTCACAGTGGCAACGAGCAATGACAGTGAGAAAGATCCTCCAAGAAATCACAGAGAAGTATCCCAGATTTCACAATATCACACCCCCGAAAACAAAGCACGTGGTGCACTGGTGTCGGTGCCATGGCTACACCCCCCCTGACCCTGAGACCCTGCACAGCGAGGAGGACTCCATTGAGGACGTGCTGACACAGATAGACAGTGAGCCAGGTGAGTGTGGAGGGACAGGGAGCTCCTCTCTGCCAAAGACACTGTTCATTAAATGCCTGTGTACAAGCACATCTGGAGCAGGGGCATTCTTACTTTCTTTGGTTTTGCTTAATTCACTCCAGAATAACAAAACTTGGAGATGGTAAGGGCAGGCCTACAAGTGGGACTGTCCCTTGTCCCTGTCAGTCCTGGTGTTTTTCTGGGGCTTCTCTTAGTTTTTATTGTGCTCTGGGGCCCCTGGAGGCTCAGTGTAGATGAATCTCATTAAAGATGATCCTTGCTCCATAATGTAATCATTTATAAGTGGATACACGAAGTAAGCATAGGGAGTAATGACATTTCTGTCCTTGGGTAGGCTTAGCCTGTGTTAAGACCATTCTGAATGAGTTCAGGTACAGAACCAAAGAAAACAAACCTGGCAGTGGCAGTGTGGAGCTCAGTGGGAGTTAATTCACCTCCAAAAGTGAGGTGAATTTGCTTAATGCATGAAGCTTCATGCTTTGTATTACAGCTGCTACATTATTCCACAGCATAGCTCTAGGATCCCCTCAGCTCATTTCAATATGTATTAGAATCACCTCCTTAATTTTGTCCATTCTTCACAGTTAAGCTCTCTTGTTTCACCTTCAGATAATCCCTTTCCAAGAGCTGTCTTTCAATTCTGATATACAGAATTTAAAGTATTTAAGGTATTTCACAGAAGTGTATGGAATTGATATGTTGTAAAGTCTGGCCTTGCATTGCAGTTGTTGAAGGTGGAAAGGAAGCCTACACCCAATTTATAATAATTTTATCTAAATCACTGTATTTGTGTTTGTTTTTGAAAAGTAGAATCTTTTTACTGCATAACTTTTGCTATGGTTTTGCATAGGTTTTGCTGGCTTGTGTCAGTCATGCAGAGAAGAGGTTCCCTTTTGCCATTCCACTGTGAGCCTGTCTTGAAGCATGATAATGCTCTTCACAATGTGAAAGATGATTTAGCACTACATGGTGCCTACATGTAAAAGCTCCCCTTCTCTAAGCAAGTCGGAGAGCATCAGACTGATTTGCCATTTGCCAAAAAGCTTAACAAGCTTCTGTGAGAATGTCTGGGAGATTGACATGAGGCTGGTTTTGTATGAAATGCAGCCTTCCTGATTGGTGTAGGAGCAGATGTGGGAGAGAACCGTGAGTGTCATGGAGATATAATTAGAAGGCTCTCAATGACTGTTTGCATTTCTGTTCATCCTTATATTTGGTAGGCACTACAAAAATAACTTGCAATTACCTTAATTTCTTACAATATTTTGAGTGTGCATCTGTTTATAAACAGCTTTCCATAACCTATCATGTGTTTAATTGATTGTTTCTATTTCAGAGTGCCCTTCATCTTACAGCAGTGGTGAGGAACTGTGCCGAAAACTGGAGGAGCTACAGCAATTTCTGAAACAAGAGGCAGAACACGAAGAGGAAGTAGATATTCTCAATTTTACTGAGCCATTAAAAATAAACATTAAGAAAGAACAGGAGGAGAAACAAGAAGAGATGAAGTTCTACATGGCTTCCTTGCCTGCATCAGAGTTTGTGAGGGACACTGCTGAGAAGGTAATAAGTGAATCATAAAGCTAATTAGAACTTGTTAAGCTAGTTGTGCTCTTACATTTATTTAGTTGCATTTCCTTCATCCTTTTGTATAGGCCTTGGGACTTTTTAATGACATTTTTTATACATGCCCTGGAAAAATTGACCTTCTGACTCAAGACATGCAGCTGTTAGTTCTGGCAAGGGAAAGGGAAGAATGCCACATGGGAGCTCATTTCAGAGTAGCTGTTTTGCAGGGCTTAGTACAGAAAAACCATCTTGAAAGGCTAAAAGCAAATACAAATGAGGGATGAAGAGCACTAGCACTGAATTCTTCCTATTCTATCATGGAAAGATGTGGACTTGTTGCTTGGACCAATGCTGTGTAATAGCAGTTCCTGAAAAGGGGTTGTGGTAAAACTCAGCAAACTTCTCTGCTGTTTGGATTTCTTCTTCCTGTTCAGTTTAGGACAGGAGAGAGGGAGATTTTCTGTTACAGCAGCAGGAGTGAGAGAGGGGAGACTGACTTGGCTTATAGGAAAGAGTGCTTGCTATTGTACCAGAGCAGCAGGAGGGATTTGCATGGAGCAATTGTTGGAGAAAGAAAGGATCCCTGTCCCCACCTCACCTGCTGACATCAAGGGACAAAACTTTGGTTCTGCAGTGTGTCTGGTCTCTAGCAGCATAGGTGACAAAGGCACAGGCACAATGAGAGTGGAACTGAGGGATGAAACACCCTTTTGATGTGGAACTCCTGTGCCAGGAGTACTGTTCGAAGTGGTTTCAGTGGCCATAGCTGGGTGCTGGAAGATGATGAGTAGATGGATTGAAGATATGTACAGTTTTAAAATGGAGCTTCCATTCTCAACCTGAGAATGTGCAACCAGTGCAGCCTGGGTTTTGTGTGGACTTTCTGAAACAAAAACTAAAACGTACTTTTGTTTCTTCTGACTTTCAGAGGCATTTCTACAGCCTGTGCTAATTTAACACAGAATTTTTTAAAATTAAGCTGGAGGTTATACTGCTTGAAAGCTCTGTATATCTACTTGCTTCTCTTTTAACTACCCTTTGTAATTGGGGTTTTTTCTGTTAATCTTATTTAATTCTAGTACAATGTAGGTTGTGTTTTTGATATACTAATTCTTTTTTCCCTCTTGTGTCTTATAGATAGGGATTTCTTTTCAACCTGCTGAGGTGCAAAAGAATGTTTATGCATCCGTAATAGAAGATATGATTTTAAAGGTAAGAAATTATTTCACAAGAATGGCTTGTCTGTAATTGTATTAACTCAGCAATTAGGAAAAAAAAGATGGAATGTCTTTATTGATGTCTTTGAAAGATGGAATGTCTTTATTATCAAATTGAAGTCTGTCTTTCTGCATTAATAGGTAGATAAATAGCTGACCAAAGAGGGTTGTACACTTTTGTGTGGGTTTTCAGTTTTCTAACCTGATGGCTTGGCTTGGTCACAGAATAGTGATTTGCAAATTCTCACCCTCACTAAGATACTGACTCATTCTGTAATTTTGAAAGTACCCCTTGTTTTGTCCTTCCCTTCAGAATTGGGGGGGAATCTTTCAGATTGTGTAAGATATGAGGTTAGCTGTATTTTCCTAAATACTGCTCAGTTACTTTGCCCAGGTTGTCTCTGCTGGGAGACTGCTGAATTTGTGTGGAGAGTAACAATTCTGCCATGTGTGAGAAACTATTTCTCTATCATAATTGCTTCTGAAAAAACAGAGAAATGGTTTTGCACCAAAATTTGAACAACACAGATCTGGAATTCTTGGGTTTGGACTGACAGCTAACACAGGTGATTTCTAGCAGCATTTTGGTGTATCAAAGATGATTTTTGGGGTTGTTTATACAGACTGCAGCTTATCAGATGAGTTTTAAAAAAGCTAATTGATTCCAGGTAGCACATGCATCATGGGCATGCCTGTGCTGTGCTCCCTGTTACTTGCCACAGTTGAACTCTGATATAGATACATCCATTCGTAGACACAGATTGTAGCCATCAGGTTGCTCCGTTGTAATTGTAGTTATGCCAGCTTTCCTCACTGAACCTTGCAGAAACCTCTCCTCTGGTCTTGACAGAGCACAGAAAGCCAAGAGCCTTAATTGGCTTTTGACTGAACCTTGGTTAAGCTGAGTGTTGGGCATATGGCTGCACAGGCTGGGAGGTTTCTGTGGGGGTGTCTTTACACAAGCCTGGTGACTTCAGGGAGAGGGCTGGAATGCAGGTACTGGCTCCCAGGAGAATATCTGCAGTCTGCATGTACAAAACCAGCTTTGGAGTGTGAGAAGAAGGGTCCTGAAATGCTCTTGGAAGTACAGGATCTGGAATGCTTTATCCACCCTGCTGGACATATACAGCTCTGCAGGTCTAGGGGGAAAGCAGGCTGGGCAGTTTCAGCCTGAGCTCTGTGCACCTCTGGGTCTCCTGTTAAATAAACTCATGTCTTAAGGAATAAAACACAGGTGTCTTGCCCTGTGCTGATCATTTGAGGATTGAAGCCAGCCAAAATTTCAGCTGCTTTTGGTCAAATAGCAAGTTCCTTTGCTGTTTTTGTCATGCTGCCTCCTAATGCTGTCTCTTGTCTCAGGCCACTGAACAGCTGATGAGTGATATCCTGCGGCAGGCGCTGGCTGTGGCGTACCAGACAGCTCCTCACAACAGGTACAGCACTCTACAGGGGCTGCTCTGCACCACTCACACCCCACTGAGGGCCTAGGGCTGCAGGAGTCTAGTCAGGCTTTGTGTGGCTCAGGCCACCACACTGAGGGAATTTATGGACTCTACTCTGAGAAGAACCAAGCCTTGAGAGGGGTTTGTCATTTCGTGGCTCCCTAGGGGGAAAGGATGGGAACATAAACGTTAAAAAGTGAGGCAGGGTTCTCTGGTGTTGCCATGCCTCAGAGGCAGATGAGCTGTTTCTGCAGAGCCACACTGGAAGGACCTGCTCACTCTTGTCCATCTCAGGTTACTGTGTAGACAGCTTAGCCATGGCCTGCCAGAACTTCACCTAAATAATCTCTTTATTTTACTGATAAACACTTTTCTGCATCAGATGCTGAGTGATTTTTATAGAATCATAAAACCATTTGGATTGGAAGGGATCTTAAAGCTCACCTCGTTCCACCCCGTCATAGGAGGGACACCTTCCACTATCTCAGGTTGCTCCAAGCCCCATCCAGCCTAGCCTTGGGCACCTCCAGGGATGGGGCAGCCACAGCTTCTTTGAGCAACCTGTCCAGTGCTTCACCACCCTCAACAGTAAAGACTTTTTTTTTAATATCTAATGATTAGGCCACATTTTGATTTCTGTTCAGCAGCATGATTTGGGATAGCTTAAATTGATTTTTAAAATCCCAATCACTATGAGAAAACACTCAGTTTAAATATTCACTTGTATGCAATATATAAATATTTACATAATGTATTAAAAAGTATGTATACATGTTATATATAGAAGTACATACACAACAAGTATGCTATACAAGTTCAAGAATTCATATTTTAGTACTTGATTTTCATGTCCCAGTGCCCAAGAGGCTTCCCTCCAGTCATTTGAGTGGCTTTTTTTGTGCTGTGATATTTTAGTGCTTTCCCTGCATTGCTCTAACACCTGCTCTTACATCCTTTTTTTGCTTTGATTGTTATTTTTTACTTGCTGCTTTATGGACATGTGGTTTTTTTGTGTATTATAATAGCATCTCTGATGCATTCCCTGCAGGACTCCAAGAGAGATCACAGTGATGAATATTCACAAAGCCATCTGTAATATTCCCTTTCTTGACTTCCTCACAAACAAACATATGAAGATACTAAATGAGGAGCAATGAAATAGAGCAGAGAAGGTGCTACAGGAAAGGTGGATTTATGACTGAAGTTGGGCTGACAAATCCAGTATTTCTGTAGGACACTACTACATTTATAGCATTGGGCTACTAGATTGTTACCTCCAATTAAAGATGCACCTTAATGCAACAAAATGATGCTCTGTTCCAAATCAAGTTGTTAAATGTCAGTGTTTACTTGGTAAGTGTATGTTCAGTGGCTGAACATTGTCAGTTTGCATCGAGTTGCTAGCTGTGGGAGACTCCACAGGCCTGGTCCCTCTGAGACGGCTCTGCTGGTGAGACTGAACTGGTTTTTAAGATGAGAAATGATGTTTTTAATGCAGTCTACGTACGAGTTGGTTTCCCCATGCAGTGAGCAGGGCACTCTGAATATGGGAAAAGTCAAAGGTAGCTCTGTAAGGTGGGCCATTTGATTAGATGGGTGGATTAGGTGTGGATTTGGGGGAGCAGAAGGCTGATGGCAGCAGCAAACTTGGCCATTCTTGCCTGAGCATGATATATGTGACTGAGAACACAGCTGGGTAGATTTGTCAGCAGCTTACTCAGCTAAGTGTCAGCTATCCAAAATCTTTGCCTCTCTAGAGGAGGTTTCAGGTGCCACCTTTCTTAGTCACCTTGGAAAGGATAGACTGGCACATCCTCAAGCAAGATGAGCAAACCACACTCAGGCTTGGAAAGATTTGAGTGACCATTTGTCCTGCATGGGGAAGGAGAGGAACAAAGACTATGTTCAGGGTTGTGGGCTTGGGCTGGCTGAAACGCTTCCCTTGCCCAGCGAGTGCCTCCCCAGGCTGCCAGAACGTTTGAAGAGTGCTGGAGGGCAGATGACAGAGCTACTGTACAAGTCCTAATGTTGTAGCAGTGTTCACCAAGTATCAGCCTAAACTGTGAATTTGCTGTGGGAGCAGCACTGCTTTGGCTTAAGTTCTGTTCAACACAGAGAGGCCTGGTGGGATCGAAAAAAATCAAAGATTTGCTGCTTGTGGGGAGATCCTCTGATGTCTTGACTGCAGGAAGAAGTTCTGCTACTAACCCCAGCACTTACCTGTCTCAGGAACACCACTGGTGAGGGAGACATGTCTGCAGCGTGGCTATCAACACCTTGCTGAAGAAAGCTTCGTTGGCAACATCCTGACCACCCCACATCCACCACCCCTTTGTCCTGCCCCACGGGTGCTTGCTGGTAGTGTGACTAAGCCATTGTGAGGTTGGTGGGACTCCCGTGGGACTGTCGTGTTTTCAGCATGCTTGTTTTGCCTGGCAGTGCTGTCATGGGTGGAGCATGGGCCAAACAGCCAGAACCTCCAGTGTGCTGATCTCAGCTGGGTCTCTGATCTGCTGCATGGCCTTTGATTTAATCACTCTGTGCCTCAGTTTCCCCATGGCTGAGCATGGGGAGCAGGATACCTACCTCACAGGGGTGTACTGAGGCCTCGCTCTTGTTGGTGCCGTGCTTTGACAATACAAAGCCTTTTATAAACATTAAACTACAGTTACCTTTCTTGGCCCGGGGTAGGAGCAGAATGTTATCTTTTGGTGCTTTTTTGGGGCTAGAAGACAGGCAATGGTAACTACAGTAGCATGCAGGAACTGTGAAAAATGGTTCAGTTAGAGATTTCAGACTTGGAAGGAGAATAGTGTAAGTTTGATGCAGTTGTTAAACTGAAGAAAGCACCATGTACCTCCGATGGGATGCCACCTGTCTTCTCCACCTTAAATAAAACTGAGGTCTGCAGGAAAGCCCCTCTCAGTTCATCACAGCTAACAGGGAGCTGCAGTTCTGTTGAGTATAAGAGTGGCAGAACCTGATCCCTGAATCTAGGAAATGGGACCAATGGATGAAATCCAAACAGCACTCAGAGAAGGACTTAAATGCCCCCTAGGAAGGACATTACAGATGCTCTGGATTCAAAAGCTAATCCTGGCTTGTTCGGGTGAGCTGAGTGCAGGATTGCCTGTGAAAGGAAAGGGCACAGCTTAGCCCTGACATTACTTTATCAGCGGAGGTCAGTGTGACGGAGTTGAGCAGCAGTGATTATGTTTCATCTCAGTGTTGAGTTGGGAGGAATCCAGGTAGCTGAGCTTTGTAGGCTGTAGTGAACTTGGGGTCTGTACTGCTTTCAGGCATCCCTGTACACTTCATGAAAGAGAAGGGCATTTTCAGGATCCCTGTCCCTATCACAACAGCCTGCAGGTTCTGTGGGAACAGCCTTCTGGGCAAACTCAGTCGTGCTATGGTCTGCAATGACCTCGAGACTGTGTGCAGCTTTGGGTGCCACAGTAGAAAAAAGACATTAAGCTATTGAGAGCATCCAAAGGACAGCCACATGGATGGGGAAGTTGGAGGAGGAGCAGCTGAGGTCACTTGGTCTGTTCCGCCTGGAGGAGACTGAGGGCAGACCTTGCTGTGGTCTTCAGCATCCTCCTGAGGGGCAGGTACCAGTCTCCTCCCTCATGACCAGTGACAGGACCTGAGGGAATGGCATGAAGCTGAGTTAGAGGAGGTGCAGGTTGAATATCAGAAGATTCTTCCCCCAGAAGGTGGCTGGGTACTGGAACAGGCTCCCCAGGGCAGTGGGCACAGCACCAAACCTGTCTGAGTTCAAGAAGCATTTGAACAATGCTCTCAGACACGTGGTGTGACTTGGGGTGACCTGTGCAGGGCCAGGAGTTGGGCTCAGTGATCCTTGTGGGTCCCTTCCAACTCAGCATGTTCTGTGAATCTGTACACATGCATTTCCAGCCCCTGCCTCTTGCAGGCTTTGCTTCTGGGTAACACCCAGAGCAGCTTTTGAGGATGCAGGAGCTCGTTTTTGGGCATCTGTTTGCAAATAGTGGCTTCTTTGCCTGTGTCCTGCTTTTCTGTGAGGAATGGAGTTTCAAAAAGTCCTGAACCTGGCCTTCAAGCAGGCAGGTACAGACCCCTTTTTATTAATGGGGTTCTTGTAGTGGAGATCTATTGCTACATTTCTGAGCAACCACAGGTTATTCTCCTAGGAGATGCTATATTATTAGTATATAAAGTTTGCTGAAGAAAAATAAACTGTTAAAAGCAGATAGAAACCACATGTTTGTTTAGTTCTTCAGATGTAGGAAACGTTTTCAACAAGTTATTTGCATTTTGAATAGTGGTGGGAGAAAAATTTTGTTGGTGAGAAGTTCATGTGGGAATTGCTTGGAGGTAAGATAGAGCTTGTGGAATTTCACACATCCCTTCAGGTGTTTGTGGAATGCTACAGGTGCAGTGTGTTGAAATGTTACGGTATATTTCTCTGGCTTTTTGAAGAGTTAAAGATCTCTTTACGAATATTGCCCCTATTTGTAATGCTGAGTCTTTAAATCCTTCATGTTATCTGTATTATACTGTATAATTGTGTAATATACGTATGTTTACAATAAATTCTTTTATTAGCTGTGCTAGGATTGTCTTGACTGTCACCTGTCACTCAAAGTTTTTCCAGATCCAGAGATATTTTTGTGCTCTGTGTATTCAGAACGTCGTAATTAGTTCTGGATAAGAATTGGTAGTTGAGGAATTGATGTGAAGGAAAAGGTAATTTTCCCCTTTTCTAGTTATTTTAAAAAACTCCTGGTTTTGGAAGCTGGGGGGAGGGGAAGCCAGGAGCAGAGCCCTTCCAACCTTTCATCTTCCAGAGCAGCGAGCTTAAAAGAGCAAGTCATTAATTTGTGTGAAAGACCTTTGAAAAGTAAGGTGGGTTGAGGTTGGCCAGCTGCCAGACACCCACCCAGCTGCTCTCACTCCCCTTCAAAATTCAGGAGAAAGTATCGTGCCTCATGTGGGTCAGGATCATGTAGCACTGAATCACTAAGTTTGGAAAACACCTCTAAGGTCACCAAGTGCTCTAGTCACTGCAAGCCCACCACAAGTGCCACATCTACATGTCTTTTAAATGCTGTCACAGATGGGGATGCCACCACTGCCCTGGGCAGAGTAGATAAAAACAGGGACATCGTGTACTATTACTGCCATAGGCAGAACAGGCTCGACTTGAGGAAAATTAGTTGAACTTATTGCCAAATAAAAGCTGGAGCGCAAGAGGCAAAGACAAAAATTAAAAACCAACCAAAGAACAAAAAAAAAAAAAAAAAAAAAACAAAAACCACAAACAAAAAAACCCACCAAAACCGGAAAAAAAGCCCCAAAACCATCACACTGCTTTTCCCCCGACTCCTTTTGTTTCTCAGACTGATGTCTTTAGTCCTTCACCGCTAACTGCCGCCTCCTCCCTCCCTCGGGCCGGCCCCGGCCCCTCCGATGGCTTGGGCGCCTCGGCTGCCCGCGGGCGGCGGGAACCGGCGGTGTCCGGCACGGGGCAGCCCTCCCCCTCATGGAGACCTCACAGCGACCTCCCCTCATGGACACCCACTCACAGCGACCTCCCTTCAGAGATTCCCCTCACAGCGACCTCCCCTCACAGATTCCCTCACAACGACCTCCTCTCAGAGACCCTCTCAGAGCTCCGTCCCCTCATGGAGACCCCCCTCACAGCGACGCCCTCTCAGAGATTCCCCTCACAGCTCCGTCTCACTAGGGACCCCCTCACAGAGACCTCCGCTCAAAGATCCCACCACCCCCTCCCAGCGCTGGGCATCGGCGCTTCACGGACAGGAACCGAAAGAGTAAGCGAAGTAACCAAGGTTCTGTGTTCTCCCCGCCCTGTGGGGAGGAGCCGTGGGTGTCTGGGGACAGACTAACGCGCTGTTGTCTTTGGAAATGCTGCAGAACGCTTTAATGATAAATATCACAGAAGAACCTTCTACCCTGGAAGTAAACACAGCCTTTCTGGGCTGCATGGCATCAGCAATCCATTTGTGGCAAACCAGGTTGGTCCCAGGGATCAGACATTATCACAGCGGCCAAGGTAGAGGAAATGGGTGTGAGTAAGGTAGAGGTGATGGCTTTGCATCCCATTTTTCACTCTCAAAGAAATTAGTGCAATGCAGAGAGAAACATGCGGTTTATGAAAGCAAGCAGTAACATGCTGCTTGTGAATTTTGCAAGTTCACAAGAACTCTTCTGAGCAGTGGTGTATTTCCCACACCAAAACTTACATTGAGCATGTGGCAGTGTAGGTATTCACCTGTTCCCTGACATAAAACTCACCTTCAGTATCCCAACAGGCCAGGTGTCAGCAGGATTAAACGAAACAAGCAGGCTCAGTGTCACTCCAGAGGTAGTAAATTCTAAAGTTACAGGTGTAAACCCTTCCTTTTTAAAGGACATTTCTTTACGTGTCAAATACCCCTTACTTGCAGCGTGATTCAGTTGAAAATCCTTGAGGGACTTGGACATGGGCCCAGAGCAATTGGGAAGACAAATACTAGTGTGAGAGCAGTACTGGAAGCAATCCTGGCATCACAACTCCCTGGAGCCACGTAGATTTGATTTCTTCAGAGGAACTTGGTGTGATACCTTTCAATTTGGCTGAGGCAGGCATTTTTCGTAGAAAATCAGGTAAGTTGCAGACATTGACAGCCAGTGGCATCACCCTGGACCTTACAGTGATAAGTACCTGCTCACTTTTCCTTCTGTTCGTTGCTCATGTACATTAAGCAGCAGCTTGTGAGCCTTTGGCTTTCTCCTGAAGTTTTTGAGGCATAGCTAGAAGACCTACTGCACTGTCGAGTGAAGCTGGTTGTATCTTCAGCACTTTTACAGCCTAAAATGTTCTTGGGAATAACTGTAAAGCAATGGTCTCTTTTAACATCCAATGCTATCACCTTTTCCTGTGATTTATGCGAGATGGCAGAGTGCAAGTGAGGTGAATCTTAAGGAGCATAGTGTGGGTACTGCAGAAGGGATCTTCAAAGCATGTCATCTACATCAGAGTGGATCGATCCTCTGCATTTCACAGGGAATGCAGCTGGGCCAAAGCTCTGGGTGTGCCCCAAGCTGTCCTTGCTGGGGCTGTGCCTCGGGGAAAGCTCTAGCAGTAAGGAATTGACTGCTGATGGCTCTGAATGCATCCCTAATGCCTTGCCTGGTGTCCAGTGTGCTCTGCTGTCATGCAGTGACAAACTGCACTGCAAGGCTGAATACTTGAGGATTGTATTTTACAACAAAAAAAAAAAAAAGAAGAGAACCAATAGCCAAAATACATTTTAATTTATTAAATTAAATCCAGTCAATTTGATAAAATACAATCTTATTATATTACCAACCTGCTTAAACCTGGGTCTTTTTTTAAAGAAATACAGTCAATTAAGAAGAGATAATAGACAATTTCCTTTTTACCTTTTTTTCCTTGCTGTTAATAAAGTCCAGGATTGAAATGAACTTAAATTGTTTGAACAAAACTGTTAAAAACATTATAAAGAGATTAAACAAGCAGATTGAATTCTTAGAAACATCTAACATGCAAAACTTTTAGCACGGTTTGAATGCTTCAAATGAATTTCCTGAAAAATGAATTTCCTGAAAAATTATTTTGGCAAGCACTAGGATTACTGCAGGTTTCTCTGGATGAGGGGAAGAGCCATCCCTTGTCCCAGGCAAATGCAGCTTACTGCAGGAGTTCCCTATTCTGGTGGTTGTGTTCTGTCCCACTATATTGAACAGGGATGGCACCATTACATTCTCACATAATGCAGTGAGAAGATACTGTCTGCATGTACTGCAAATACAATTCATATGCCAACAGCTCAAAAATTGTTCTCAATGCATACATGTTTGCAGAATGCCCCAAATTCATTAAATTTGCCTTAGACTTCAGCTAGTAAGAAGGTTAAGAAAAAATCCTCCTGTGTTAAAAGTTTGTTTCATTACAGATGAATGAATATCTGATCACTGTTCAAGTCTGAGGATAGTTTCCCTTTGTTCTGGACAACACACATGTGTTGCAAACATAAAGTAAAAGTTTTTCAATTTTTTTCCCCAAAATAATTAGTAAATCCATTAAATAAGCAGTAGACTAATTATATTGCATAAGTTATCGAAATAGAAATTTTAAAGTCTCAATGAACAAAGGCTAAAAAAATGTTTCTTAAAACACATGTACCTCAGCAAAAGTTAAATGCACAGCAGTCTAAAAAAGTCAGCTTCAGAACAATGACACTTGAAACAGCCTATCTTAAAAATGACAGATGGCTTACATTCTACATTACATTTTTTTTTAAAGAGTTTCTAAGTAACATTCGCTTGTGGTTGTTCCTAGCATTAGCATTACCAATATACAGGCGAAAATTTAGGAATTTCAAGGCAATATTTTCCACCTTGCATATGCAAAGAGTTAACATTTATTAAAAGTATAAGCATATCCTTTTCATTAAAGGATCACAAATTGCTTTAGGTAAAATCCATGTACAATATTTACAGTCACCCTAACAGCTATACAAATTATGTAAGTATCTTAGATCCTCTGGAGGAGTCTGGTGGGTGCCTGGCTGTATCCCTGCACTGCACTCTAAACCAGTCTGGTGCACTGTCTCCTGTAGTTCAGTCCTCTCTTGCTCCTACATCAGCTCTCCAATTCTGGAAATATCCAGCTTCCCAGCCTTACAGGTCCAAGACACTACATGTGCCAGATTTATTTTAGAGTTCAGTGACATCAGCTTCCTCCAGCTTCTAAAACAACTCTTGAAGTTCAGACCAGCCCCTTTGAAGCTGTGCTTTCTGCTGATGCCATTTGAGGTCCTACTCCCAAAACCCCCCAGGAAGTTCAGAAGTCAGCCAGACTATTCCCTGTCTTTCAGTGGCCTATTTAGAGGGTGTTGCTAAATAAAATGGTTTGGGTTTTAATTATCCATCCTGCTTGCAACGGTATTCCCTCCCACCCTATGCATTTCCGAGTAGGGACGTTGCCTGCAATCCTGCCCAAAGTCAATCTCCTAATGTGATGCCAGCTGGCATAGCAATGAACCTGCTCCTGTGAAAAACTAGGTCACTCCTCGCAGCGTGTTTTGCCAGTTCTGAACCCAGTGCTTTGCGGTTGTTGTGTTAACAGAAAGTGTGTGTGCATATCATTAATCACTGGAGCTGCTTTTGATAACACCAGCTCTTTGATCTTAACACTCCTCATGAAAATTGAATAGTGGTACATCTTAACACACACTCTGCGTTTCAGCTGCCTGGGTGTAAGGAGGGTTCAGGTTCACACGTTGAGGATCCGTGATGGCGCCTGGAAAACAGCAGAAGGGTTGGGGGAGAATCTGGTCTTCACATCTGGGATCTAGTGGGTTGAGGAAAGGAGAACGCATTAGTGTCACACAGGATACAACTGTCTAGAGAATTTGAGGAGCCTGGGGTGTTGTGAGGATCTATCTGCTCTCCCTGTAACCACTACCCAGGTGTTGGTCCACGGCTGGCCAAGAGTGAGACTAGCCTTGCTCTACAGGGTGATTCAAGGACAGGTGTAATGCTGGGCCAGCAAGGAGGGACTTGGTTGTAACCCAGCCCTTGGACCTTGAGATATGTGGTGTGATGGGGATAAGCATGGCTGGGTAGGCCTTGGCTGGACCCAGCCTCTGCAAGATGAAGAGCTGCCCCTTCACAAAGCTCTGCTGGAAAATGCTCTACAAGCACCACAACAAATTCACTGATGGAAGGGTGCTGGATTTAAGTGAGAGGAATTACAGTGATGTTGTCTGGTCTTTAAACTTTCAGTGAATGCCATCCAGGCTCCATCAAAATGCTCCACTGTAATGCTTTATGGGGCCACAGACTATGTCTGCTGTGAATAAAGATGCAGACTTGGAGGACTCAAAGGAGAAAAACTAGTTACTGGACATGCCAGGCTGTTAGACTGCAAGGACTTGGATAAGGACGTAAACTTCTCACGCCTGGAAGAACAACAGAGATAACAATAGTTGCTTTCTCTGATGTCTGTGGAATCAGAATTTCATGCAATATGTAGCCCCTGTAGATGTACTGAAGCATGAAGGACACCTGGATGTTTCTGTCATCCCGAATGCTGAAGACTCAAAGGATTTTATATAGGACTGGCTGTAGATGTGCATCCAGTCCAGGGCTCAGGGTGAATCTGGCCATAAAACATGAAAAGGCTGAAAGCTCTGCTGAGTATGCTGATACCATCCAAGCAGAGAAAGAAGTGCAAAACTACAGGCAAAGAGTATAGGGAAACACGGAAAGCTATTGATCTCTGGCTGATGTTGTTTCACTGCTCTGATTTTTCCATTCCTCTGGGCATGCATCTGGCACACTAAGGAACAAGTGAGATGTCACAAACAGCATATGCACAGCTCAGTGGCTGGGGAGAACCAGAAGCCAGAGCCCTACACATAGGCTGTCAGGACATACCATAAACCTGATTCCCACATGTCTGGCAAAGCCCAGGGCTTCAGGTAAGAGGGAAAGTCCTATTGGCCAGGGAGAGTCTCACTTCTCTTTGGACTGGTGGCTCCTTGGCACCATTCTTCATTCCTGGCTACACCTTTGCCATGCTGTCTGTTTGACTGTGATGGTGCCCTGGGGCTCCAGGACATGGGATCTTTGCTTGCATGGCTCAGAGTGCAGTCAGTGTCCTTGGCAGCATGTGTTTGTGTCTAGGATTCTAGTTTTCTCTTTCTCTTCCTCAAGAACTGGGATAGGAACCTTCAGGGGGTTATCTAGGACCCCCTTCTTTGCATCCTATCTGACTAATTAGAAAACACTACATTTTGACTCCCTAGGGTCAAAATGCAAAATTAAATTAACAAGGGTCAAATACAAGGCTTAATGGTTTAATGCAAGGTCTATCCTCATTGCTGCACCTCAGTAAACAGCCCAGACTACTCAGAGCAAGGAGGAAGTTTTGGTGAGGTTTGCAAATTCTGTTTTGCCTGAGGTCACTGTCCCACTTTCAGCAGAGCTGGCTATACCCACCGTGAGCCTTCTTGCAGCAGTGTGCCAGCAATCCTCTGCGGAGGAGGCACTTGACTGTCTGCTGATTAAACACTTCTTCCTTGTCCCCTCCAAGGCAAAGATTTACTTTTCACATGTGGCCCTGGAGCTGCTGCTACCTCTACTGGCACAGAACACTGCGTCTGGGGAGCTCAGCCCTGGCCTGGCTCTGTGTTCTGAGTCATTCAGTGCAGCCTGTGAACAATTCCTGTGGTTGGCTGGGAGGTGCTGTTCTCCTTGGTGGTCTAATGCAAAACACAGCTAAAACAGAGCCTTGCCAGTGTGCACTTTCCTTTCTTCTGGGAACAGGGAGTGTGGGGGGCCCTGTCAGGGAAAATGCTGAGCACAGAATGTTTCCTCGTGGGATTTTCAGTAGCATTTGTACTTCATAACAAGAAAATTATCATTGCTGGTGTAGAGAAACTCACAGAAAAAAACTGTACAAACTCACAGGAAAATCCCAAAGAAGACTCAGAGCTGTGCAGCTTGGCTGCTTCATCACAGCTGTGTCCTCCTTGGCATTCATAGTGGGGGCAGCTTCTGCCCACAACAGCAAGGGGGAGTTCTGTGCTGTCTGGGCAGGTGCTGTTCCTTAGGCAGTGATTCCCAGGCAAACACCTGTGCCCAAAGGCTGAATCTCACCTTGTAACTCCAGTGCTAGTCCACACTGACTTCTCTAAGTTAGTGCAGAAGGTGTTAGTGGCACCTTACACACAGAGGTGATGACACACACCTTGTACATAAGGCATCCAACTGAGGATCCAACTTGAACCTTCTGTCATGCAGTTTAAAATCTTTGTCTCAGGTTGAATTATTGTCTAGCATGCTTTTCTGAAGGCAAGGGATGGCCACATTACCTAATAGGCAGTGACAAAACAGTTGTCAGTGAGGATGTAGCTTTATCCTGCATGCACCACAGCAATCAAATACAAGGAGCTCCTGATTTTGGGCATTATGCACATTGACTTTCGGATTTTTTAAAAACTGCTAATTACCTTAAAGTCTGCCTTGTAGCTTGTCTCTTGAACAAAATGGTCTTCTGGGATAATGAAGCCTTGTTTTGACTTTATAGGCTTGGATGGTTTTGCTCCAGTCCATGGGCGATACTCGTGTCTGAAATGAGATTGTCAAGACAGAAGAACTTGTAAAACACAACGTTCTCACAGGGTACTTCCTTCTCTTCAGAGCAGTTGCAAAGCCAGAAGGCAAGGTAGGTTACAATCAGCTGGCAAGGTTGATCTTGTCTGAGGCATATCAAGAATAAAAGAATGAGCCTAGCTGCCTGTTTCTCTCAGAAAGCCCAGACTGAAAGATGGAATAGGGCACAGACTGGGCTAGCTGGATTCCCTCACTTAACTCTTTTTTTTTCCCCTTCAAAATGTGCTCTCTCCTGGAGGCCATTGATGCTTTTTTCCTGGATAAGAAGTAGTCAGGGTGACTTTCTGCATGCCAGCCCACTGACCACTTACAATGTAAAACACTGTCTGGCATGCTGGCCACTTACACTCTAAGACACCTTGGTCTGGTGCGTGGCCCTCACATATGCCAAGAGCCTGCTGATGTTGCCACACTTGGCTGTGGCTCTCAGCAGCAGGCATGCTTGCCAGTATGTGCTGTGCTGCACAGCTGTGGCAGCTCGGTCTGAAATGCATCCAAAGGGAGACACCTCTCAGCTGGCAGATGCTTAGGCTGATCATTTTCCTTCAGATGGGGGAAAGTTCTTTAAATCTGCATGATAGTGCCTGAGAATGGTTTGCTGTTCCAAGAATAAATCAGCCAAGGGTCATCTGAGAAATGGGAGCAGAGACTTCACTGAGAAAGGGGCAGCACCTTTTCAGAGCACCAAAGAACAGCATTGCAGGGTCTGCTTAGTTCAGCTGCCAGCTCCCTTCTGCAGCTTTGCCTCTGCTCCTCTGCACCCCTTGTCTTAAATAGGCCTCACTAATGCCCTTGCCACTAGGACTTTCTGGATGCTGCAGTAGCAGCCAACTGAGCTATCTTGTTGCTCACAGGAAGACAGAAGTCTGCACTGTTTGTGTGTGTATCTCTGGCAACCAATTCAGGCAGCTTCTTTAGCAAAAAGAGAGGTGACTAACTGAGATATGACAATCTTATTTTCATAACCCTGGCATGGTTCAATAACCACATTTTACTATCTGCTTATACACAGATCAAGGGGTAAGACTGAAGCTTGTTTAAAGTGTCAAGCTTATCTTTGATCACAGCCTTTCTGAGTTTCATTTTCCCAAGCATGCTATTTGCTATATTTGTAATAGCTGCAAATTCCTCTTTTAAGTATCTAACTCAAAGTGCACCAGTGTGGAGTATTATTTTAGAATGCGTAGTTTGGACTTGATCCTTTCAGTATATTATGGATAATGCCCGGTGGAAGAACTTCCTGCTGTAGGAAAGCAAAGCCAGGCCCCTGTCAGGGCTGTCTATGTGCGTTGCAAATCTTGTTTATAATGTTTGTTCTTGCTGTCCTGAGCTGCCACCTTCTGCCTTCTCTACACCATGTTGTTTGGGCCTGCTCAGGCAGTGGCCAGGCAGCTCCCCTGGTGCTGCTGGTGGCATTCCTGCACCTTAGGATAAGGCAGCACTTTTGAAGAAATTTTGGCCAAGCAATGCTCCAAGAAGGCAACCTTTCAGCAGGGAATCCCAGATGTGAATGAAAGCTGAGTTAAATCTGACCTCTGTTCTGCTGCACAGCCAGAGGGAAGACACAGCTACTGGGCAAAATACCAGCAAAATGGTATAAAACCATCAGTTACATCCCCGCAGTTTCTGGGAACTGGAACCTGCTGCTCCACATAAAGCCCAATTTCCTCAAGAATGCTGGTGGCATTGATTCCTAACCATTCATCCTTGTGCAACTGGTCTCCCTGCTGCAATGGAGTGTGTCTTCAGCTTTCAATGAATGACTGTGCTGCCTGCCTGTGCAGCCAACTCTGTCTCGATGCTTTATAGCAGATCATTTGCCGATTTGGCATGCCCCCAAATACAGTCCTTTTAGATCACAAGACCCTCATTTTGGCTGGAAGTCAAACCATTCTCCTCTCAGCCTGGATAGTCAAAATTATTTTTCAAGCACCTACGTGCACTGAGGAAATGCTCCCCACAGAATCAGAAACATAAGGGCAGATAGAGTCATGGCCCACACCACAGCAGTATTTCTGACTTGGAACTGGGATTTTCCTCTAAAGGAACCCAGAACTCTGAGCCAAAAGTGAAGGGCAGAGCAAAACAGAGACAGCTTAGCTCCTTTTGGGAGCTGAGGTACTTAAAACAAGAAATAAATATTATAACCTTTGGTCAAGAAAATGCAGCTCACTAAATTTGCTCTGTCTCTAAGCTTGCAGGACATGTTCCCATCTCCAGCTGCATAGCCAAGAGTCAGAAAGAACCCGAGTCCAAATATCAGTCTGGTGACTTGACTAGAAATCAGTCTTGGAGTCATCAGTGGAGTCAATCTGATCAAAGCCTGGGGAAGAGGAATGACCTGTGTTTAATGTTACTTAGTGTAAGATGTCAAGTGACAAGATTAGTGACTGTCTTCCCCTTTGTACCATGTGTAGTGTGACAGCCAGCTGCTGCTGGGAATGAACATGCAAGACTGACTGTTGCTGCTGGAGATAGTAATCTTCATCCTTCCCACTGCACCCCTCTCCTCCTCCCCTTGTGCCTAGACAGCAGCAGTTGTCAGGTTACTTTGGGACTGCAAGCACCCGCAGTGGAGGAACACTCAGTGACCAGGCTCTCTTTAAGTTCTGTTCTGTCCTCCACTCTTACAACCTAGGGGTGAGATTTTTGATCTCCATAAATAGAAATGACCCGGTGGTACCTGAAGTACTAAACTATTGGGGTTGTGAAAGACTCTTGAGTAGCACACAGGCTTTAAAACAGTATGGATCAAAAGGGAAGGGCTGCTTTTTGTCTACTGCTGTTTCTTTACCTCTAACTCACTCTAGGAACAATTAAAAAATAGCTTTTTGCATGTGGGTTGCCACAGTGCTTTGATCACATAAATCATTGCTTTTTCAACTGTTTCTTTGCTTTTTCTCAAAATCAGTTAATGGAGTTGGAGAAAAGGGATTTCTTTTGTAATGTGTGGGGATGTGTCTGCAGGGGAAGGTTTGAATCAGTGCAGTGTGGAGAATGAGGCTTGTGGCCTGCTGGGACAGTTTAACCCGGGTGGTGATGAGAGGTGGAAAAAGTGGGAGTACAAATAATGTATAGGCTAGAAAACAAAAAAACCCCCAACACTGGAGCGTTAATTACCAGGGTGCTGTGATGAAGCCCAGCACTGATGAGAGCTGGTTCACTGAGCTGGTATTTACGTGCCACCTCCCCCCTTGGGTGAGCAGGACTGCCTGTACCACGCTGTCAAACAGCTGAGACAGGGAGCCAGGCAGGAGAGATGTCCCCACCATCATTCATCGAGTGGCCTTGAAGCCTTCAGAGCGTGACTTGGGAATGATGGATTTGGGATTGGTCTTTCTGTTCTTTCAGTGTCTGCTGCTGCTGCAGCTCAAGCTGCTGGATGCTGCAAACTACATGATGACCAGCCTATGTGCTGCCTTCAGCTCTTCCCTTCCCCCATGAAATGTGCTCTGCTAATGTTTTCTGCTTTGCAGAGAAAGCTGTCTGCAAAATCCTTTTTATTTCACTGACCTAGTGAAAATCTAGCCCAAAAAGCTTTTTAATTTCACCAAGGTGGAGGGCACTTCTGTTAGGCATAAGGAGGCAGACAGTGGGAATCCCAATAGTGCTGTTTGCAGTGCTGGGGCTGCTGTTTCCATACAGATTTATCTTCAGCATTGATAGTCATACACCACCAGAACACTTGTCATTTTAATACCTCATCTTTATGTCACAGTTGCTTCGCATGATTAATTATTAGTGGCGGTTCTGAGCCACTGCATAACATTTCTTATTTAAGAATTGGGGAAAAAGGCTCATTCTGTAATAGCTGACCATAACTGAAACCTATGCTGCCTGACCTAGTCTGTGTTCATTCTTCTGCCCTCTTCCTTCTCATACCCAGCACACCAGTGAGAATTAAACAGCATAATGAACATTCTTCCAAATTTCCCTTTAGAAGGAAACTTGTGTGCACAGCTTGGGGTGCCTTTATTTCCTTCTGAAAGTACAAACTACTCTAGATGTCCCCCAGGGAAGCCAGACTGGTGTGGGAGAGGTTTTGGCAGAAGGTGTGGGGTGTGAAATGTCTCCCTGTTTCCAACACAGCTCTTCACAGGCTACTGCCAGGGCCGTGCAACTGGTTTGCCCAGGCAGAGCTGGGTGGCCAGCAGTGCTCTCCCAAGGGACAGGCTAAGTCCACTTGTTGGCAAGACCTCCACAGGTCAGGGAGGGTGCTATGGTGTCTCCTGGCAAACGGAGGATTGCAAATGTTATAAGTCATGGTCACAGCGAGACTCTGCATGACAAACAAAGTCAGGAGCCCTCCTGGATATTAAACTGCTTCTCCTCTGAACCGTGTCAGACACCGGTGGAGTGCCCTTCCAACCCTTGGACAGGGGCAGATTGTGCCCATCCTCCCATCCAGCCGAAGAGCCCAGCACGATGACAGAAATGGAGGAAAGGAAAGGCTGAAGGAGGGGAAAAAACAGGGATAGAGAAAAGTCATAGCACAAAGACAGAGAGACCAGTGCACAGGAATTACAGAGGAGGAAAAGAGAAGCCACCTGTCTCAACTCTCACCTCCAGTAAGGTCAGGCAGTACCTGGAACTGTTCATAAATCACAAGAAGGAAGCAGCAGCAAAAGACTAGAATGAAAGTACAATACCAAATCCCTAAGACTCAAACTGTTATCTTAAGGTGAGTTTTAGGGGCTTGCTTTGCTCACAGGCAGATGCCCAAGGAAGAAACACTTATATTGGTGTGAAGAACAGGCTTCCCGTTTATCAGAACTATGTGACTGGGGAGGTGTGGGTAGTTCTGAGGGTCTTGAGTTCTGCCATTCACCCGCTGTCCATTTTTTCACTCTAACCTAAGTCAAAGTGAACTTCAAGTGGAGGAAATTATTCCTACTTTAAGAAAACGTCTTTGAATCCCACATTTCAGTTCTATAGCATAGTTTGCACAACAGACATCCTCTCTTGAGCCCCTATTCCCAGCCCCATTGTGCCTCTCCTCACACACCTCTGGTCCCCTCCAAGCCCTTTCTGCCCCAGCCAGGCTCTGCTGTGCACAGTGAGTCCTCTGGATCCATCCCAAAGCCTGCACCAAGCAAGCTTACTTCTTAAATAGCATAAAAATCAAGGGCTTGAGTATTAATTTCCCCAAGCAGCAAGATACTTAAGAATGTGAAGATAACTGTAAGTCTTGATTATAAAAGATTTACTGCTATTATTGAGGATAAGCATGCCTTTAAAGATCTTGCTGGATTAAGGATGGAGCTCCTCACACACAGTGCTATTAACCCTTCTAGCTCAGGTGCAAGCCCTGGTCCCACACATTGCCGAACACAAGTGCAGGTATTTTCTCTGGTTTTTGCACAGCTGCAGAAAACTGCAATAAGATGCTTTTCAAAGTGAAGGAGTCACTACAGTTCACTTTGTTTTTCCACACAAGCACTATTTGAAAGCAGATGAATGTACAGACAGCCAAGTAAGACTCTCTCTGAGTGCATCCATAGTTATGGGAAAAAGTGTCATTCCTCTTCATTCTGTGGTATCCCTCCTGGCAGGGGAATGTCTGCTTCATGGTCATGTAATGGAATGTGCTAAGTATTTGTGCAAGAAGGTGGCAATTCAGTTTGCTGAGGTATCTTCCACCTGCTATTCCCAAAAATCATAAGCAATGGCTCAACAGGCACCTTTCTCCTTAATTATTCCAGCTCTTTATGAGGTTTATCTTCACCAGAACAACATGGTTGACTCTGGGTGAGCAGGAAACCCTCCTGACCTCAGGACCCCAGTTTGGTCTTATTCACTGCTATGCCTCCCAAGTGCAAACAAGTTGGGTGCTCTTGACTCCACACCTTCTTAAAATACCTGTCATGGAAACACCAACTGCAAAGACTGGCCTCTGCTCAGGGCCTGCATTGTATGTGAATGCAGAAATTTGCAGTCATCTCTCAGCTCCCCAAGTGCCAGTACAAGTAAAGATGATGGGTGGGGGTAAAAGAGGCAAAACTGCTTACAGCACTGGTGCAACGTTTTCGCTTACACACCTGAACTGCTTTCCAAAAGCTGGCAGGTTACTGAAGGGAAAACTGATGTCTGTTGTGATTTATAGTCTAGCTGGGCCTTGAACAGGGTCCTCCTCCCAAAAATACTGGCCCTGGCAGAGAGGCTGTGCCTTTATCCCTGCTGCTTTCCAACAAGGTAAGAACATGACATCCAGAGAACAGAGCCAGGTGGGGATACCTGCTGACAGCACCAGCTTCTCTTATCCTCTGTTAAGGGAGCTAAGTAAAGCACTTCTCTATTTCTAGAATATCTGCTAAATGCAATCAAGACTTAGCACTACAATTAATTGTGTGCAAAGCCTAAAGTACACAGCACCTGCAACTTACTGCTGAAGGGAGACGTCACTTCTGTGACACTAAAGGACAAACCCTTGGGAAGGTGCAGAAAGGCCACTCAGCACTTTCTTCGTCTGCCTCCTCCAGCATCAGTAAGGTGTAATCTACTGCAACTCGCTGCAGCAGTCCCCAGGATCTTTTCACAGTTGGAGCACATCCCATTTTAGCCTTTCAAGTGCAGCTTATATTGATTTGCCTTGGCCTTGTGTGCCTGAGCTCCCACAATGCAGCCTATTTGGTTTGACTTCAGTCAGATCCCACAGAACTTCAGCCAATATTGAGGGACTGGGGGGAGACAGAAGCTGCCCAAAGATCTGGGGACACAGTGCAATAGTTTGTAGGGCAGGCAGTTGTGCTGTCCTTCCACCTTTTATTCAGTTATTATTTCAAAATACAAAAAATATTCGCTTCCTCAGGAGTACAGGTACTTTTCTAACACTCCCTCCACCTCCATCTTTATTCTGGCCATAGACAGACTCCTCCAGTCTCAGTCATTGATCCCAGAGGTTTATTTTGTTGTGGGAAATGCCAGGTCATGCTGACCAGCTTCACTATGTACAGTTTTGCGTGCAGTTGTGTTTCCTTCTGAGCTTAAAGGAGAGCGCAGAATGAAATCTCACAGGAGCATTGCACTGATACACAAAATGGTGCTGAATGTTCCAGGGGACTCAACACTACACTTGAGCAGGTGCTTCACAGAAACAAACACAATAGACTGTCAAAATTCCTGAATTAAAAAAACCCAAACTACAAAACCTAAAAAAATCCCAACATCTTACAGAGCGAAGCAAGAAAACCGCTACTGCCATTATAAGCATGAAGTGGACCATGTATCAATGCCAACTCTTCTGCATTGTCTTGTTTAAGACAGTCTTGATTGCTCTTTCCCACTAAGGAAGCCCAGGCAGCTGCTGAGACTTGACACAGTCACAAGGTACAGGTGGAGGTTAGTGACCAGCAGTGCCCACACTGCAGGAGCCAATCCTCCAGGAAGAGCCTCTTGGTGCATGCCTGACCCAGCTGTGCACAGAACCTGCTGAAGCACCTGGAGCACAAAGGACTCCAATGACCCATTTCTTGGGAGAGTGAACACAGCTCCCCATGCAGGGAATCTGCTCCCCCTCCTCACTGGGCTGACATGTTCTCCCTAGCAAGGCAGTGAGACTGCCTTACAAAAAACATGTGTTATCATACCTTTGCTCCTCTCTACCGTCTGCTGCAGTGCTCCCTGCCTGCATGTCTCTCATGTAGAACACTCTCCCTTTTTCCAAGCTCCCAAAGACATGATGGGGTTCACCAACCTCTTCCTCAGGACACAACAGGCCTTAATAAGGATAAACCCCCTTGCTCTGCCTCTACCACAGGTGATCTGACTGCCCCACTGCCCTCTCACTTTTGGGGGAGTACAGTCTACAAGTGGGGGAGATCCCTGTTGCCAGAGCACAGTAGGGCTGTGTATGGCCACCAAGGGACAGTTTAATAAACAAGGAGGGTATTTATCATCTTTGATACAGAGCAAGATGAAGAAAATCAATCCTTAATGGTGCACCTGAATATTGGACAGATATCTGCAGACTGCAGTGCTGCCTTTGGAAAATAAGGTAAGAGGAGAGGAGTGAACTGTACTGGTTTTCATGGAAATGTCCTTGTGCATTGTGAGTGCTCAGCTTAGCAAAGGCAGGTATGCCGTGATCACCCCTTCCCTGCTTCAGGCTGCAGGAATGCCATCACTGAAGCTACCAAATACAAACCCAGTACCCCAAATGTAACTAATAATGAGTGTCACTCTGCCAAGTACATGCTCAGTCTAAAAAAAAAAAAAAAATTCTGAATGAAAATATACTTTTGGAGCCTGTGAAGCTATTGTGAACTTTCCTCCTACTGCTTATTGTGATTCCTGTGTGCTCAGTGGTACGGTGAGTTAATTGCAATGTTGTACCAGAAACTATGGGAATTACTGGAATAAGGCAAAAGTGGTTTGACTTATATAGTTCTGTCTGCATCAGTTGTTTATTGTGCCTTCCAACAGCTTTTAAAGGTTTTATATGAACTTTCCTCTGACATGGCTGCCCTGGCTTATGCCTCCATCCTTGTTATTAACCACTCCTTCTTTCAGCTATGAGTAGTTCCTCAACTACCTTGAAGTTTTAGTTTTGTAAAACTTGTTTTGGTTTGCATGTTGTTATGCTGCCCCAGCCAGCTCTCTGTCCTGTGATCTGTAAACTTCTTGTTCTTTGATGATGGCAGTTGAGAGCCTTGTGTAAGAACAGACAAGTAAGTCAGAGGGAAAGAAGGTGAGAGAAGTGACTGAGCACTTGAACAGCTATAGGAAAGCTGTGTCTCTAATGCAGGCTGATGCAGCCTTCCTCTCAAGTCAGGCTGAAAAGGCAGGGGTATGCTTCAACAACGAGGTGGAGATGGATGTGTTTCTGAAAGATGAATCTTGCTAGCCTTGCTTTACACAGGTTTTTCTGAAGTAATACCTCGCTGCTTTGAAACTGAAAAGTGCCTTGCCTCAAAACCAGTAATTACTCTGTGATTGTCCTGTGAGATGTGGCAAAGGAGAAAACAGCAGATAAATTCAAGCACTGCAGTTATCCTTTCAGAGTCTGCATGTTAACTGCACATAGCTGCCTGTGCAGGAGGAGTGGGATAAGCAATACTGCTGTGCAGGGTGGTAATCCTCCCCGAGGCCCCCAGTTTGTCTTAAAAGCACTGTGATAAATAATCTAATGAATTGCAGTGATAAAGAGAAATGTCTCCTAGGTAGATAATAATAGGTAATAAGTGCCTAAATGCTTGTGAATCAGTTAGAACAAAAATAATTACTCTATTAGTATACCTCATAGGTATATTAAAATCTGCCAAACATCATTATGAGGGAGCATGTGGTAGTAACATGAAACTGATACAATATTCAACAGCAGCACTGTAAGGGCTGAAATCCCATGGAGCCCTCCTCTCATGAAGGATGTCAATAAGAACGAAAGTCGGTTTTAGGTGCATCCCACCTGACTGCTTGTTCCAGAAAATAAGCATCTGTAATCGGTCATACTGTTTAGAGGGAAAGGAAGACATCATTAAGATAAGTCACTTAATTTTTAAAGGCTCGAGACAAGTGGTTTGTGACAATTTTTTCCATTGCCCAGTAGATGACATAGGGGATATATTCTGCAAATGTCTTCTTGTCTGACTAATCTTTTAAGGCTGCAATTTGTCTCGCCTTGAATGTCGCATTCCAGGAGTTTTAAAGGGAAAACGATGATAGCACTGAGGGATATGGCTGTTGGGCACGGACGGGACGCGGGCAGCTCCGGCTGTCGGAGGTGCCGTGTCTCCCGGCAGCGGGTGGCAAAAGCGCTGCTGCGCCAGGGATGGCATAATGGATCCCACCCCGGCTGCCGGACTGCCAGTGGTGCCGGCTCCGCTGCCCCGGCACGCAGAGGGGCCGCCGGGGCCAGGCACCCGCCCGGGGCGTAAGAGACGCTTTAAACAGCCGCACTTCCAAAAGCAAAAAATCTGCTTCGGCGAAAGGCTGAGCCCGCCGGCGAGCCGGCAGTGCCCGTGCCCCTCCCCTCGGTGGCGGCTCCCCCGCGCCGCGGCCGCCCGCCGGCATCCCCGCCCCGCGCTGCGGAGGAGCGTCCCCCGCGCGCGGCAGAGCAGCCCCGGCTCGGGGCGGAGCGGAGCGGAGCGGGGGCACCGCCGGGCCCGGTTACCTGTAGGAGGTGGTGTGGCCGCCGTCCGCCTGCGAGCGCGGCCGGAGTTGCTCGGGGCCGTCGACCGCCGGTCTCCCGCCGCCGCCGGGCAGGGCGCAGGCGGCGCGTCCCGGGGCGGGCTGGGGGGCGGCCCCGTCCCTCCCGCCGCCGCCGCCGCTACTGGCGCTGACCCAGGGGAAGTCGTCCCTCCTCGGGAGGGGCCACGCTCTGAAGTCCCGCCGGTACTGGGTCTCCGCCGCGAAGGGCTCTTCGGCGGGGACCGCCCGGCTCTTCCTGCGGCCGCTCGGCTTCCCGGCGGCGGCGTCCCGCGGGCGGCGCGCCGGGGCGGGCGGGCGAGCGCTGCCCCGCGGAGGCGGCCCGCCGCGCTGGGGCGGCGCGTCCTCCTGCTCCTCGATGTCCGAGTAGTTGTGGATGGTGAGCGGCACGGAGAGGTCGGACTTGTCCAGCTGGCTCCAGAAGCGGGCCAAGCAGCACACCCGGCTGATACAGGGCCAGGCCATGGCCGCGGCCGCAGCCCCCGCCTCGCCCGCAGCGGCGCCCGCGGCTCCGGCGCCCGCAGCCGGCCGCGCTCCCGGCTTCAGCCCTCATCGGCGGCAGCCCCTCCTCCCGCCGCCCCCTTCCCCGGTAACGACACCCCCTCGCCGGGATTACGGCCCGCACACGTGACCCGGCTGCCGGCGGGAGCCCCGTGCAGCGGCGGGGGCTGGCCGGCGGTGCGGAGCGCGGGGACCGCGGCCGCCACCGGACCTTGCCTCCCCGGGGGGCACCGGCTCTGCCCGTGCTCCTTCGGTCCGGTGATGTCGGTGCTTTAGGATCCGCTCTGCGCCCGGCAGCGCCCTAGCGCGCCCGGTGACGGGCACCGACCGGGCGAGGAACGCTGCTCCGCGCTAGCTGGGTGGTGCTGCTCAGTTGTACTTCGAGGCAGCCGTAAACACTTAGGATTAGAAAAAGCGTTTGTATGCGAAACCAGGCGCTTATAAAATAAGTGATCTGGGTGAGAAAGAGCAGCCTTGTGCTGTTGGTTTCCAAGAGCTGCGTACAAATCCCCACCTTTCATAATCCCCCTCCATTTACATTAACAGTTTAACCAATTCACTTTTAAAATACTACCTATTGATCAAAATCCAAACATCTATTATATATCTTAATATGGGACCTACATCCTTTACTGTTCGCTGGAGACTGCAAATTACAGCTTTCCTTTTGTACATCCAGGTTCAAAACCAAACAACCCGGACACAAACCATTGAAACTGACAGAATTACATACGGAATAAAGTCAGGCTTTTGACATTTTATGGCCTGTAGCCACTTATTACATAATGCTCCTCCACAATTCCCCATTCACTGGGTTATTACCAAAGCTGAATCTCCCAAAGGATCACCAAACTGTGAAATGCAAGGCTGTAAAAGTGAAGAATGCAGATAAACTGATATGCCACATACTGGCAAATCTATTGAAAGGCTAACATGCATTTTGTTTAAGAATGTAATAATCCAATTATAGGTGGTTATCTGATAAGCAAGGGGTAGTGGCTTTACATTGAAAGAGGGCAGGTTTAGATTAAATAATGGGAATAAATTCTTCCTAATGAAGGTGGTGAGGCCCTGGCCCAGGGTGCCCAGAGAAGCTGTGGATGCCCCAGCCCTGGCAGTGTCCAAGGTCAGGTTGGATGGGCCTGGAGCAGCCTGGGATAGTGGAAGGCGTCCCTGCCCATGGCAGTGGGGTAGAACGAGATGATCTTTAAGGTCCCCTCCAACCCAGCCCACACCATTCTGTGAAACTTAATTAAGAAGTTAATTATGCAATGGCACTTGAGAAGGTAAAATTTATTGCTTTTTTTCAATTAAGCAGTTTCTATCCTAGTGTATTAGCACCTCACTCCAGTCCAGATTTGCACCTGCTTCTGGGGTGAAGGAGGACTAGAAATGTGCATATGGACTGGGGCAGAACCTCTCCTTGAATTTTTGACCTCTCTTTGAAACACAGTCATGGGGATAAAAAGATGATCCTATTGTCTTAAATATCTGATTTAGCACTTGCCCCAGCTGGGGCAAGGAGACTCAGAAATGTCAGGTAAAAACATTTTGATCCCAACACAGAACTCTTTTTCACAATACTATATAGGCTGTTGGATGCTGTGTTTCATTTGTTGTCTGAAAACCCCACAAATGTAATTCTACTTTTAGGAATATGCAGGGAGACATTTATTAATTTTCTGATGCTCTTGATTTTCTGGAACTGCTCTATTCTACGTTGTAATTTTTAAAAATAAATAATATCTGGTAAATAGACTTTTCAGCCATGGGAGAAAACAGAACATCTGTTTTATCATGTTATCATTGGCACAGTACAAATGACACTCTGATCCTTGTTCCTAGGCCTGACTTAGCAAAATGCATTGGTGAATAAATCGGATGTCTCTGCTCATCCTGTGCCTGACGCTTCCTAGTACTGAGTTCAGCTCTGGCACTGCATGTCTCAGAGCCCACCTACAGCATCAGGGAGTGCTTTGAGCAGCTGCTCATCACAGCTTGTAGGATGAAATTGGCACAAAGGCTAACTCAGACAGGAAACCAGAAGATGCTGGATGAGATTAAAAAGTTGTCTGCATTTAGAAGATTTGTCATGATTAAAAGCTTGGGAGGAGGAGGGGTGGAATACTGCAACACTAAGACAAAAGCCATCAAATCAGAAAGCAAAACAGCTCTTGCTGCCAGGAATGGGGGCTGAAAGCTCCAACAGTTTTAACATTAAAATGAAATTCCAATAGAGCAGATCACTGAAACAAATTATTCCTTAAACATAGCAAGGCCAAAGCAGACTTTAAAGCCACTGAAAAAGGATGAAGAATTGTGTCTCTACATGATTAACCCTGACTTTGTACTTATTGTTGTTTTCCTACACAAACACTAGCTGTTTTCTCTGCCAAGTGTCCACATAATCACCACATTGTATTTTTATTCACAATAATCTCTTTGAAAAGGGAGGGGAAAGTCTTTCAGTGTGGTTGGGGTTTTTTTTCTAGGGTTGGATTTTGGGCTTTTTATATCATTCTTCTAATTTCCTTGTCAGTCAAAGGTGTGACTAAATGCTGAGATACTGACTGCTGATGCCACATTTTGCAAGAAGGGCATTTGCTTGCCAGAAAGGTATCTTGTGCACTTTAGCGAGCTGTTATAACTTCAGGGCATTCCTTGTCTGAGTGACTTGAGAACTGGTTTTTTCCTATTGCAGCTTTAAAGTCATTTTGGACAGAAAAGATAGTTTGTCTTTCCCAGACAATGTTGCAGAAAGGCTCAGGTGCAAAATTACATGAAACCCAGTGCTTAACCACTGCTTGGTGAAGATTTCTGTACAACCTTACATATGGTACACACCTCTAGCATCTCTATAAATGAGGAAAATTGAGATACTGAACAGCCTTTAGAAGGGTGAATGTTCTAATGCCTTAAGTTAAGGTGGAGCTTAGGCATGAGACCCTCAAGCCACAGCCACTGGCTGAAAAGCTGGTGACTCCCAAACCTCTGTGGCAGTTCCAGTATGTTGTTTTTCAAGTGCTTCGAGTCACTTCCTGCAAACTGAAAGGGTGCAGCAACACACTGCAGGGAGGTCTAACACAGCACAAGTGGGACTCCACACTCTGCAGATGATACAGGGCCAGGAGGTACTATGGTGGTACAGACTGGTGCTATGTTGAAGAACTTAATTGCAAGCTTGGCTTATCTTGCTAGACCTGTAAAATGTGTTCTTCAGGCTTTATGCATTGTATTCTCTGCTGCTTTCAACCAGGATCTCTGAAAAACTCAGCAAATTGTGGAAGAGACAAGGTAAGTTGTTGAGTGGACAAAAGGTAACACAAGGAAGAGAAACAGGGAGGTAAAAGGAGTGGACAAACACAATAGATGTAAACCCAGCACGTGAATTAGTCTGAGGTATGGCTTTTGGGCTTCTCTGGAGGAAATGCTCCCTCAGGACAAGCCTGTTCAGTGGCCATCGTGCTGCTGCTGGCTTTTCCCGGGCTGTGGTGCTCTCACTGTGTGTTGGGCTGCCCTCTCTCTGCTGCAGGCAGGGCTGCACTATGGCTGATGCTCTGACAACTGGCATGCTTGGCCAGAATACCACTGCACAGAGCAGGAAAGGGAGTGGTAAGACTGGAAACTGAAAGCCAGAAAACTTCAGGAGCAGAGCAAAGGAATACTGAGGTACTCTGGCTCCTTCATTTTTCAGTGTTTACATTGACAGGCTTGTGAAGTTACAAATCCTCAAGTGCCTCATTATTCTAATGAAGAAAAAAAATTAAGCAAGCACTGGCCTGGGACAGACAGTTTACACCAATTTTGTACTCCATCATTTATTAAAACTGGTGCCAGTTAGCATTATATATTCCTTTTCCCCACAGAAAATTTATTTTATGTGAGGCACTGCTGTAAAGTAAAAACACCCACAAGCTACTTCTGACAAGTGCAACATGTTCTTTGGCAGGTCAGTCCATGTGGAAGGACTAACTCAGGAAAGAGTCAAGGGCTTGAAACCACCAGCTTGTGTCTGATTCCTCAGCCTTTTGTAACGGGTTCATTATCATTCTTGCAGGACAGGCATGAGGTAGAAGCACACCCCAAATCCAGTTTTTAGTTGTAAAATAGGAACACTGGTCACGGTACTACCCTCAGGTTTACTTTAGTAGTTACTTCTGGTTACAGTATTGCTGATCTCAGGCACCTCATCTATTTTTGCTGAAGCTGCTTATTGTCTAAAACTGGCAGATTCTGAACCAGATGTTACAGGTTTAAAATTCTTAGAAAAATCTTAAAGGAAACTAACAACACAGCACAGCTTAAAGAATACCCCTCCACTCCATCCCCACATTTATGCAGTGAAAGAATACAGAAAGCAGTGTAACTCATGGCAGAATATAAAAAAGCCACAGTATGTGATTCTTCTCCTGCACACAGTTATGAAAAGAATATTTCATTCTAAAATCTAACAAGGTCTGAAAACTTGTTGGAACTCAACAGAAATGAAAACCACAAGCTGAATAAGCCAAAGCTGGACCATTAAACCAGTACATAAGCCTCAGCAAACAATCCAGTACTGCTTCATGTAGTTCAGGTTTCAAATCAAACAAGACCATTGCTTCACTTCATCCCATCTTTTCACCAATAAAAACCACTGAACTTTAGCATATTAGCCTTATTTGAGTCCTTATTTGAGCACCTTGTATTGTCTGGCAGACATTAGAGATGTGTGTGATCCATTAACTTCCTCAGTTCTGAAAATGTTTATCTTCCTACATACCAGTGGTACCCCATTTTAATTTTTTTTGACAGAGAGTTATGTCACTTAATTGAAAAACGTGTTTTATTCCACCTTTAAAAAGGTGATGCAGACTGTTACCTCAGAAAGCAATAGGATAAAAACCTTTATTGTTCCACCTTTGTCAGAGTTCATTTTCTATGGATATGCATTTTTGTAACATAATTTTGTTACTTTAGAAAACTCAGCTCCTTAGAGGCTTAATGTGGAGTAGCAAAAAACCCTTTGAAACCAATTCAATCCCATGTCTTCAAGTAAGATGCCACTTGGGCACAAGGAATCTCTAGGATCAGAATCAGTTAGATCTTCCACCTCCTCCCTTTCCTGTGTTCTTCGTCCTCATTTCATGCCAAGCTTTTACCAGTGGTTCTCTGTTCTTCCATATGAGCTCATGGCCATAAGTCACGTACCACCTGGGAAAGAAAGTCAAAGTTAAAGCTGACTGCAACTTCGCTCTGCATCTGAGGGAAAGCTGGTTGAGCACTGAAACCAAGTAAATACTCAGTATAAGAGAGAAAATAAACTAAGGCACAAAGAAACATGTGTTTGGAAAACAGCAGGTAAGCCACTCATTCTCTTGATTCCAAACAGTTAACTTTGTTGTTCTTGTTTGTCTCAGTCCTGAGAATAAACAGTTTTCACGCCTTTCAAGCTGTTGTGATTTCTACTTAGAAAGGCATAACAAATTATCCCAATTTAAAAGACTGTTCAAACAGTTCTGTTGCTTGTGCTGATCCTTACTGACAACACCAAGGAAAAGTGTTTTTTTCTTCTCCTATATAAATACAACTGCCCCATAAAGAACAACTGTGTTCCATTCAAAATGAATTTTCTTCTATATGCACCCTACAGATTAACCTATCAAAGTCTTCTAGCTTTGTTAATATTCACAGACAATTATATATGCAAGTACATGAATATCAGCATAAGTGATTACACAATGCAAGTTATGCTGGAGAGGCATGAGGAGAAGCAATCCCATGGAAATCAGTTGAAGGTTCTCTCCCAAGCCCAACTCCACACTTGAGTCCTGAGGAACAAAAGCACTTTTCTGTGAACCAGCAGCCTGTGAACTGGCCATTCCTTTAAATCATACAGCTGCTTTCTAAAGCAGGAGGCACTGTGTAAAAAATAGTTTGACCATTCAGCATAGGTCCTAAATAAGGCCCTCTTTCAGGATGAAGTGACCAAAATTATCGCTGAGTAAAGCAAACAGGTAAAACCTATGTAGGTGAGGAAAGCAAGAAACTTGCCAACTCCAGACCACTTTTACTGCAACTGCAATCCTCTTTTATTATGTGAATCTGCATTACCAATGCAGATTGTTCCTTCATTACAATGAACAAGCTGATACAGATCCATCAAGACAGAAAGCACTTATGAATCAGCAAGACTACATCAGATGGATTTGTGGTACTGGAGAAATAGAGACTGTACAGCACAGAGCTTACTGACACCAAAGCCAAAAAACAGGAAACTATTTGGTCTACAAGCTGGTTTGCCTTTAAGTCTGGCCTAGTGAAATCACAGGTAGGCTTTTCAAATGCCTACATGAAATATTAAAAAATGCACTTAGTAATAGGTGTGCAATTGGTAGAAGAGGAAAAATTCCACGTAGTTCAAACATGGAATACAGAACTGTTTCCTACAAACTTGTTTCTAGTAGTTATTACAAATTAGGAAGACTCCCCACAAAGACAATACAGCAACACTGAGAAAACTGCACCAGAGGCTGCTCAAAGGAATTTGGCCTGAGCTTTTATTAACTCTGCACCTCTCTGTAAATTGGTAATTAGAGGAAAAACACTGACACAAAGACCTTTTTTTAGCTCTTTAAAGTTATTTTAATTTGTCCATTCTGTGTTTTGTGAGAATCTTTTCTGCCCTGTGACTCTCTTCAATGTGCTGGCAAGAGCAGGACAGAGACAGCCAGCCCAGGTTATGGTTACAGGACCACCTGACATCTAATCCATGATTCTAAGGTAGTTCAGCTCAATTCTTTCAGGTCATCTGTTAAGAGTGTTTTCCATAACATTTTAGAGGACTAAAGGGTAACAGTGAGTTGTATTCATTGCTAGTTAAGATAACATTACAAAAAAACCCACTACACTTCATCAACATAGGAAGAGAGGAAAATACAGGATTAATTTAAGTACAAAATAGAGTTAGTAAATACAGACTTACATTCCAAAGAGAGCTCCCCCAAGGTGTGCAGCATGGTCAAAAAGTCTCCAGCCTAAAGCAAGCCCTGCAGTGTCAAATGCAATTATGGCTTTTAAAGCCTAGAAAGGAGAGAACATGGAATGGACAGGATCAGTCACAGCATAAAATGGCCAATAACAACAGTTTTCTATTCGAGCATACAGCAACAACTGGGAATCAAAAAACATCCTATGACTTTTATAACAAAGAAATTACTATCAAAAATTGTTTTAAAACTAGAGACTCAGTCTCCAGCTGTATTGTGCTGTCAAAATACAGATGTGAGCAGGTACAGAGTACTGCAGGGTGGGAACATGCCCTTTTCAACACTCAGTCTCTTCCAATCTTTAAAGCTACAAATTCCTCCTGACCCAAGTTTGGGATGTAACAGAAATTACTTGAAAGAGTACATGCTATAAAAAACAACACAAAATATGTAATAGCAACACTCTCATTCTCTAATTCTATGTAGCTTAGATTTATGTGCATCCGTGCTCCTGAACAAAACCTTCTAGTGGATGGAACACATGGGGGAGCATCCCTGTTATCTTATCTGATAAAAACATTTGTTGGAAGGCAGAAAATCAGGACAGCAGTGAACAACTCCACAGCCAGAGCAGCATGAGCTGCTGCTGTACCATTTTCAGAAGACACAAGATTTCACTAAATGCCTCATTTCATAAAGATTGACAGATTTAATGCTAGGATGAAATGGAACTTTAGGCAGGATTTCTTTCCTTAAGCATAGGTGTTAGAATAGAAGCTCCATTGCTACACTGGCTTGTTTAATTTGAAAGCCCATTACAGTATAGGTAAGGTAGATTAAAGGAGCGTGTAAAGCTTAGATAAACAATTACATAGAAGGGCTAAAATCATTCCAGTGTTTCTACTGCAATGGCTGATATTGCTCTTGTTTTGCTGTTGCAGTGAGAACTTGCTCATGGCAATGCTCTCTGTGGCTCTGCTTATATTTCCACCCTGGCCACCTTTTTTAAGAAAGATGCAGTTAAAGGGTGGCATGCAAAAAAAAAAACCAAAAACAACCCAAAACCCCCAGGTCAACTCAAGCAAAATTGCAAGAAAAACATGACAACTACATCTAAGAATGTCTGTTCAAATCTGTAAGCTTCACTTACAAAAAGTATTAAATCTCATGATCTCGGAATGACCTGGCTTAACTACTTTAAGCAGTAAAACACCTTTAAGTAGTGGACCAAAGATGATTAACTTATTAAAGAAAGTTAAGATATACATGAGAAGCTTTTCTTAAATGTGGCAGTGGATGTACATAAAAGAACTTAATGAAACAAAAAAAAAGGAGTCCTAGTACTTCACACAAAGACAAGTCTCAGTAGCCTACTTCTAATTCCAACAGTGTTCCTAAAAGTATCAAAAGATGATAGGCAAAAGAGGAGGCAAATATTCCTCCAGGGCTGGAATATAATCTTGAGAAGTGAAATTTTGTGTTTCTCATCTTGATAAATTTTTCTTTATATTTTCTTTAAAGACCACATACCAGTTTTAATCAGCCTGTTTCAAATGCTGCTATAAAAAATACCACCCATCAGAAAGAAGATATGTATGTAGGTTTCCTCAGAGAGGTGAACCTGAACCAGATTCATTCACTTCTTGGGATTAGATCTGAAACAGACCCATGGAGGATGGAATTTAGGCAAATTCTGAATTTATCACACTCTGCTGTAATGACTCTTGCTAGGCTGCAACAATTCACAATCACTGGGACTTCGATGACCCCTCTGCTCTTTCAAAATAAATTTAACAGCTTAGAAACACAGAGGAAGAGCACACATGCTCAGATACTGAAGAGGCAGGGGGAAAATGTTTTGAGAGTAACATTTCTTTGAAGTTCAAAAGCACTTACACTTCCTGCTGTAAATGTGAACATAGGAAGAAGTATGATGGCCAGTTTCGCTTCTGGCATCTTCGTACAAACGGCTGCAAGGACAGTCATTATAGCTCCTGACTGGAAACACAGGAAAATACATCAAAGTAAGCTAAGATGTTACATAAGGGGTAATATATTTTTCTGCATGTTTTCCTTTTGGCTTTTATTTTCAAATGCAGCCTTGTGGTAAGCCTCGAAGTACAAAGCACTGCAGAAAAGTTCAGAATAAAAATAAAACAAGACACCACTATTTAATTTCAATATCTGGAATTATAAATACTGGGGAAGAACATCCTTCAAATCCTCTTATGTAATTAAGAAATACCCACTCCCAAATTTAAGATGACAATTTCTGTAAATGTGCTTTTCCCCAAGTAAACCCTAGAAATCTAACACGTATTAATCAAGCATAGACACATCTGATGAAGGGAATCATTCTGAATCTTGTACAAAACCAAGGAAAATAATAGATGGACAAGGACAAAAATCTTTTGACAATGAAACAAGTAATTCCTTAGACTGTACTAAATTGACCATGGGCTTTTGTATCCCTCGACATAATCTCAGTAGAAAAGCTCTGAATGCAGTAAACTAATGCAATGTATGGTCATTTCAGATCAGTAAGACTAAGGGAAAGTAACTTGCTCCAGGTATAGTTCATTCATAAGACAAAGGGACAATAGACAGACAGCATTTCCAGAAGTTCTAACTTTAGGACAGCTGAAGTTTTTTTCATTCTAAGAGAATAATGACAATCTGACTTTGGGCTTTTATTAAAATTATTTAGGATAGTAAGTTAAGTCTTTAAAACTGGCAAATGTCTAGGTTAACCTCAAATTTAATGCAGAGGTTGCAAATTTAATTTAAGTGTTTTAAATCATCCTACTACTAAATACACTTGGAAAGAATTGGCAGCTACAGGAGCTCCTCAGCCTGCTTCACACTGTTCATCGGGTGAGACTTTAAACAGGAGTGCTGCCCTTCCTGCACAGCATGCCCTACAACTTCCACTGGGATCACATGCTGAGTTTGATTGTTTGATTACATTATCTCTTTCCAAAGTATTCTATTTTTAATTAGAGAAGACTGCTACACAATTATGAAATACCATTTCTGCAGTAAGTTACATAACTGATCTGCTCAGGGACAAGAGCTCCTGCTGCTCAGGACTCATTTACAACCCTCAGCATTAAGTGGTGTTAGTTCTGGGCAGCAGCTGCAGCAGAGATAACATATCTGAAGAACACGCAACTTGTTGCACAAGAGAACCAGTTCGCACCTGGTTAATTGATTTTGGTAAAGCTTTCTGGTTTCCATTACCCCAAATATACTCTTGGCTTTTTAAAGAGGTTAAAGAATGCAACAGGCTTTCAAATTGGCTTCAAAGATCATTATCAGTCTTTCATATTCCAAGAAACTTACAGCTCCAAGGGATGGTTCAAATCTTCCCGTGGCCATTTTAGCAACATAACTGACAAAAGTGGAGATAACCCCTGAAAAAGAGAAATTACTACTGGAAATGATGGCAGCAATGCAGACCAGCATCACAAAGTACAAATTAACTGTCATCTTTTGTCACAAAAATTCCAAGAGACTGCATTAAGGGCTATTTTATTTTGGTAGTAAAGCAGGAATTAAAACCAGATACAGTTTTATCATATTTCAAAGCCCAGTATCTTAAACCCACCAAAAATCTGTATAACAGCAAAGTAGTATTGGCTTTAGTATAAAGCAATGTGTGGGACTGAACAATGGTCATCTGCATCATGTATTTATTAACTAAGCACACAGTTTACTTGTATGAGCATGTATTTTATATTTTTAAAGTGTTGGAAATATATATAGTTAACATTACCAGCAGAAAGATATACTGCAATGAACTGCTCACAGCCCAGAAGAGAGACAATGCTGCTGGAAAAGCTCCACAGAACATACATATTTGCTGCCATGTGGAAGAGAGAGAAGTGACTAAATGTAGAGAGCAGCATGGGAGAACACAGGGCTCCTACAAAACAGAAAAGCAATGAAGTCAGTATTTTAATTTGCTTCAACTTACATGTCATGTCGACTAGAAATTTATCATGAGACACTATAGGCTAATTAAACTAGATTCTCAAATATAAGCTATGTAATAAATCCAGCAATGGAACAAATTTCAAATTCCAAGCAATGCCTTTTGGAAGGGCAGAACATACACCTCAAAGATTGTAAGCTGTAATAACAGTCTTAGTTACCTACTGGGGATTGTTTCACAAGAAACATTATCTTATGACATGTATCCTGTTTTGAAAAAGAAAAAAGGTATTTTATTTATATATATATATGGTGAAAGATTTTTAATATATAAGCCAAATAAAATGAATTTGAAACAAAGATGAGCTCAGAGAAAAAAAAATAGGTTTCCTTTTAGAAAAACTATTAGCTCTCTCCACTGAAATGGCAGTCTTGAAAATGCAAACAAGCCAATTAGCAGGTTTGAAGATCAACATTATTTAAAATAGGAGTGTTTGGGGTGACATGCTCAGATCTGGGTAGCAGATATCTTTAGCTTTGGAGTGCGTGGGGAACTGGTTGAGTTTCCACATTTTCAGCAGAAATTAGGAGGATAGCAGGAAGTACCTTCCAAACATTTGTCTCCTTGTCCTTTTAATTATTTTCTCTGCTGTAGAAATGAAACCCCATTTTTCTGCCGTTAAATATTAGTATTTTTTTCCCCTAGGTGATTATCTTCAACACATTTCACACACAGTGAAAACCAAGCTGGTGCTTGGGTTTGTTTGGGTTTTCTTAATGTGACTCAAAGCACAGCTTTGAAGCGAGGACTCTGTACACAACCTACAGACTAGTGCTTGTCTACAGATGAAAGCACACATGCATGTGACTGATGATGGTTCTATCTGCATCCCACAGAACATTAAAGGGGGGAAATAGTCACATTTGACTCCTTTTATGAATGGCACTATGTAGTACAGTTTATTTTCCTTCTTTGCTGATTTGCACTCTGTCCAAGAAAGCAGTTTGGCTGATGTCACTGGGAAGAGCAACTCTCCCCTTTATTCAGGCAGGAGCTGCATCTCACTACATGCAGAAAAAGGCAAGATAGCAGGCAACAGTTTTGATGTTGTAATATTTAGAAAAGCACCAGTTGTGTTTGTTTTAAAAATCAGATCTGTTACTCCTAACATTCTTCTCCTCAAACCATTTCCTGCCTAGATGGAATAATGAGATTGCTTGTGGATGATGGAGCTCTAAGTAAGCCATGTGCCACCTGGGCCTTCTGCAGTGTCATCAGAGGTTCTATTACATGTCTGTATAGCAAAGCCACCAAAATTATTGCTCACTTACTGGAGGATGGATTCGAGGTGAAATATGTAAACATAATCCGTCGCATGCCAGGCACTCTCCACAAACAGAATACAAACACATTTGCAGCTATGATACCTATCAAGAGGGGAAAAGAAAGCATAAAAGCAAATTACAAATGTAATTCACCATAATGCTTACTGAAAGCAAGTATTTAAAAAGGCAGCTTGTAGAATTGTGTTTTTTCTTCACAACTCCATTAAAAGCAATATCCACTTCTTACTTTGTATACAGTTTAGAAAAAGCAATGAAAAATACTGAAAGCTACATTTCTATAGTGGAAGTCTTTCAGAAATATGACATTTAATTGCAACTGTTCTAACATCCAATGTAATGAATCCAGAAGTCCAGAAAGATCTGTGCTGAGCAGGTTCAAGTTATGGTTTCAAACTGCTATATTCTATTGCAGAGTCAATGAAACAGGAGCCAGCAAAGAGGTCCCATTTCCTGCCCCTCTTGCAGTTTATTTCCAAATGTTTCTTTCCAAATCTACTGCACAGCTGCATTTAACTGCACCAGAGGAGAAGACTGGGGAAACCATACAAATACACAGCACACATCCCGTCCATTTCTAAGGGGGAGCTTTGGTTTTAAGAAAATTGCCAAGTTGAATTGGCATTGCTAGGGCATAGTGACCTTTGGGTAACACACAACTTTTTACCTCACAGATGCTACTGCAATCTTACTTTACTTTGAGTAAGAGTGGAAGCTATTTATAACATAATGAAAATGTATTATTTCTTGTTTAAAGCGCCTTCTCTATTTCTATCCAAGCATTTAGCGTTTATAATAGCTGGAAACATTAGAGGTGAAAAGAATTGTTAAACAGCATTTAAGTAACCTTACACTAACAACCTGTTAATACAGATTTAGTAACTACTTAATGTAGAATATGTAGCAGGAGATAGGGCTCAGCTATGGGATTCAAATAAAGTTTTCATCAAGTTTGTTTCACACATTACATTTATCTTGGGGATTTCAGCTGGCATTAGGCTAACCAATCAAAACTGCATTATAACCAAAGGAAAGCTCAAAGGCTAACTTTTTGCCACTTTTCATATGTCATACTGCAAACATGTAATTATTAGGCATTTAATTCTCACATTTCAGTGGAATACATACACCTATTTCTTCTAAAAGTGTTTGCTGTTTTTCATAATTCTTGAGAAAAATTAGTGCTGGGGGAGGATTCTGCTTAATCCTCCACACTCTCTTAAACAGATGCACAAGAACTTTTTAAAGGCATACAAAAATAGTTTGTGAGAAGGAAGTGTAGCAGAAATAGTGTATGTGCAGGTGTAAATTTACACATGCTTTGTGCCCAACAACCTAAACATGGTATGAAAGCCATCTGTTTTAATATACTGTACCTGTTTGCCATATTTCTCTTCCTGTGAATGTCTAATACTTGTAAGCTAACACAAACCTGTCACAGTCCGCTGACCCTCAGTCAGGTTATTCCACCAGCTGTTAACCTGAAACAGAATTGTTGTTCATCAATGCTACCATGAAGCACTTGCAATTTCAAAAACAGCCATGTAAGCTCATATGTTTTTAAGAATGGAAAGCATTTGTTTGAAATCTGTGAAGTAAATCAGTTTCAAGTTTTTTTACTTCTGATTGCTTTAGTTTTTCAAGTTGACATTTCCTTACTGAAGAACAGCTATCTACCCTCTTCATAAAATAACCCAATATGGATGAAGAGTTTCTACAAAAAGAATGGGGTTATATCCTTTTACAGAACTCCAAGGGGTTTACCCTGCTTGCATTAAACAAAGATCTGTCCCACAATGCTGACTTTAGCAGATTAGCCAAAGTTAGCCTAAATCCTGCCTCAACTAAGCCTCACCCTAATGCTGTCTAACATCACACCACCCACCTTTGAGTGATTCCACTTTTGTGCCAGGTTCACTTTTGCAGAGGTGGCTCACAAGATGTGGAATCCATTCCCCCTTGCGTCCAGTTCACCCAGCCCTCCTCCAAGTTTAAAACCCCTGAAAAAGTTTATTTTGAGCGCAGTCAGCCCACAGACAATTGCACCCCCTTTCCCTTCCTCAGCTTTTGTAATCATTTTGGACATACATTTTCTTGCTACCTCAATAACCTTCCAACCTTATTGATGGGGACGTCATAACAATTATCTGCAGGTTGGAGGCAGGGGATGCAATGCTGTATGAAACAAAGTATTCACTATTTGATATCAAAGTAACAAATTCACTGCATTTTTTTTTTGTTTAATTATCTGGCAGAGGATTTTCTTCACTATTAGAACACAAAACACACACAGTTTTTCTAAAATACAAGGATTATATGCCCCTGAGAAACACCAGGGGGAATCCTGAACTCTTAGAAATAGAACTTACCCGTTGAAGATGGGGATTGGGAGTTTAAGCCTATTAACAACAGGGCAGTTTAGTGTTCTTTATTGGATAGCTAATCACCAGATCTTCCCCTTCAGGTTTTGAAGGAAAACAAAAGTATAAAGGCATAATTATTTAAAAATATTAAGTGCTGATCATAATCTCCCCTGCAGTTCATATACACCAAGCAAGAAAGCATGCTGGGATAAGGGTAATTTTCTTTCTAGCAGCATTTACATGGTTCTGTGTTTCAGATTTTTGACCAAGACAGTACTGATAACACTAATGTTCTACATTTTGGTGAATGGTGTTTGCATCACATCAAGATCTTTTGCATTTCTCGCTCTGCTGCTGCAGGTTGCAACAGGCTGGAAGGAGACACAACCAAGCAGACAACCCAAACTAACCAGAGATATTCCCTATCAAATAATGTCATCCCCCCCAAAGAGGAGATTTCAGGAGGTTTAACATATCTTTCTCACGAATTGATTGTGCACTGGTCTTTCCGCAGGACATGGTGAGTCACTCCCTATGCATCACTAGTTTTCTTCTCTCTTCTCACACTTACTAAACAATTTTTTGGTGACAGTATTATCTTTACTCCCAAGTTTTCTTGCTTTTCTTTTTCCCCTAGCCCTCTGGGGGTTTGTGGGGTCTGTGAGCAAGGAGCCACATGGAGCTCTGCTGCCCACCACATGCCCATTTCCACAGCAGTGCTGGTGTGCACTACACACATTAGAAAAACAGCGCCTGTGTGTCCTACCCAGGATCCTGAGCCTCTCCAGCCTCACGTTCAACACTACTTCCCTTGGAGAAGCAGACCTGAAAGAGTATCAGGCCTGGTCTATCACAAGCCAGTAGTAACCTTGAAACAAATGCAAATATACATGAATGTTTAGGTTAGTTTTAAGTACATCTAACGAAAAGCTTAATGGCTGCTACTTTTAGGATGCCAACTAAATCTTGCAGCACTTACTGTGTTCATGCCACCCAAACTCAAAAGTACTTTTGTGGAAATAAAAGCACTTAAAGTAAAAAAGCCCTCTAAAACCTCGTATATTTTTAAGGGTTTAGAGGCTGAAAATACAAACGTATTTCAGAAGCCAGAGCACTAAAAAGTCTTAAGCATAAGATTGAGAATTTTATCTAGCTCTGTCCTCTGGGAATTCATGTTCGCTTTTAAGAGCACTTAAGAAGAACATTTGTTGAGGTTTTTTTTTCATGGTGAAAAAGCAAATGGTACCTAGTTTAAACAAACCAATTCCTACTACTGACCTCTCCTTCCTGCAGTTCTGGGTGAAGATGGTATTTTTCTCTATTTCTCCATTATCATTTTTGCACTGATACTGAGTTACAGTTTTCTAGAACTAATTCTATCAGTTTGCCTTGCAAGTCAACTTATCTACTGTAATTTTTTGAGAAGCCAATATTTCTCCAAGTTCCAAATCCAACAAACCAGGACAAGTATCTGCTGTACAAACGATGCTCACGCCAGAGGAGAGATGCGGCTGTGCCCCGCAGCTCCGCGTGGATCCGCCCCTGTGCCAGCAGCCCGGGCCTGGCTCTGTGTACCTGCTTTCTGAAGTCGCCTCTCTTCTGCGGCCGCATTTTATCCATCCAGTCCGCTCGAGCTTCCTCAAAGTAGGTCTGGACGCGCGACTTGAGCGACTCATACTGCCAGATGGCGGCGGAGCCGAAGGCCGAGCCTGTGAACTGGGAGACACCGGACAAAGGCCCAGTGAGCGCTGCTCCCCCGGGCTAATGCCACGCCCGGCAACGGGACCTGCGGCACCGCTGACCAGCGGGACCCACAGCACGACACAGTCCTCACGGCTGGAAAACACCTTCAGCATTAAGTCCAAATGTCAAGCCGACAGCACTGAGTTCACCATGCCCTCGAGTGCCACATCACGTGTTCTTTCAACACCCTCAGGGATGGGGACTCCACCACTGCTCTGGGCAGCCGGTTTCAATGCTTTGCAACCACTTCTGTTCTTTTTTTGCCCCCTAACATCTAATCTAAATCTTTCCTTGCGCATCTTGAGGCCATTTCCTCAGGTTTACTGAATGTTCAGTAATGGTGCGTTATCAAAAAGGTTCACAAACAAAACTGGTCAAATTAATTACTAAGTTCACCGACATGGAATGAAACTGGCTTACCCTTACAATATTTCCATTGATTTAGCTGAGGTTACTTTGTATTAGCTCAGTACAACGCCACAGTACCTAGCCAACAACCTGAGGTACCGAGAAGCGAAGCGCAGGAAGGGAGCATTCCCCTGAGACAGACAGGATCCGCGCCTCAGCGAGCCGCTCCCCAGGCGGGCACAGCAGCCGGCCCGCAGGAGCCACTTACCCCCACGGTGAACAGGAGCGGCTTCACCAGGCGGCGCGGCGAGGGGCGGCCGGCGGCCGCGGTGGGCGACGGCGGGCAAAGGCTGCGGCGCGGGGCCGGCCGCGCCTCGGCGGCGGCGGCCGGGGGCTCCTCGGACCGCGGCCGCGCCCGGCGGAAAGCCCGCCGCGGCTGCAGCAGCAGCACCGCCAGCCTGCGGGGAAACACGCCGACCGTCAGCACCGCCCGCGCCAGCTGGCTCTGCCCTCCCTCGCCCTCCCCGGCCCGTGCCGTGCCGGCGGTACCTGTGCGGCCGCGGACCCGCGGCGCGGGCCCAGCACCGCCACGCCATGTTGGCGCCTCCCCGAGCGCTTCCGGGGCAGCCGGGCGACATCTTCCCGCCGATGACGGCGGAGCCGCTCGCTCACCGCACGGCGAAGTGCGGGCGCGGCTCTCCTGAGCCCTCCGCATGGCAAAGCGTGCATGGGAGCCCGGACGGCTCCCTCTGCCCCCGCCGGGGCTCAGCAGGCAGCGCGGCCGGGTCAGAGACCCGCGGCCGCCATGTCGGGTGGGTGTGCCTGCCCTGCCGCCATGATGAGCGTGGCAGCGCTTCACCGCCGCAACCTCCTGGATGGGCAGCGCTGGCGCCGAGGAGCCAGGGGCTGCCGTGGTTACACAGAATCACAGAATGTGCTGAGTTGGACGGGATTCACAGGATCATGGAGTCCCACTACTGGCTCCACACAGGACCATCCCTTAGAATCCCACCATGTGCCCCTGAGTGTTGTCCGAATGCTCCTTGAACTCTGTCAGGCGTGGTAATGTGGCCACTTCCTTGGAGAGCCTATTGCAGTGCCCAGCCACCCTCTAAATGAGGAACCTTTTTCTAATATCCAACCTCAAGCTTCCCTGACACAACTTCAGGCCATTCCTTCGGGTGCTGTCGCTGGTCACCACAGCTCAGTGCCTGCCCCTTCTCTTTCCCTCAGGAGGAAGGTGCAAACTGCAGTGAGGTCTCCTCCAGGTTGAACAGACCAAGTGTTCTCAGCCTCTTCTCATAGGGCTTCTCAAGGCTCTTTTCCATCCTCTCCTCCATCTCTCCTTTGGACACTCTTGAATAGCTTAATGCCTTTTTTTATATTGTGCCCAAAGCTCCCCCCTCGAGTTGGGGCCAATGAGCAGAGCAGACTGGAACAATCCCCACCCTGGTCTGACTGGCGATGCTGTGCCTGCTGCCCCCCAGGACATGGTTGGCCCTCCTGGTTGCCAGGGCACTGCTGATTCATATTCAACTTGCCATTGACCAGGACCCCCAGGTCCCTTTCCACAGCACAGCGTCTTGTTCACCAGTTTGTAGATGCATTGGGGTTGTCCCATTCCAGGTGCAGAATTTAGCACTTTCCCTTTTTAAACTTCACACAGTTGGTGATTGCCTAGCCCTCTGATTTATCAAGGTCTTTCTGCTGATTTATTGTACTGTTCTCTAGAAGCCTTATGGAATAGGCAGAGCCTGTTTCTTCCTAACCTGAAGCAGACTAGGAGGCAAGGTGGAGGCTGGAGCTGCTCCCTCAGCATTGCCTTGCTCCATGTGTGGTTCCACATCACCTTGCCACACCTCAGCAGCTTCCCTCCCTGGGCTCCTCTACCCTGCCCTGCCACATCTCACCTCATGTCACGCCACCTCACCTCTCTCCTGGGCTGCTCCAGCAAAGGGCTGCTGGATGACCAGATTCCCACCCCACCACCTCCTTACAGGCTCTTCCCTGTATCTGTATCAAGAATAGTTTAGCCAGCAGGGCCAGGGAAGTGATCGTCCCCTGTACTTGGCATGGGTGAAGCCACACCTTGAGTTCTGTGTGCAGTTTTGGGCCCCTTACTCTAAAAAGGACATTGAAGTTCTGGAGCGTGTCCAGTGAAGGAAACCAAGGCTTGTGAGAGGTTTAGAAAACTTGTCTTATGAGGAGTGGCTGAGGGAGCCAGGGTTGTTTAGTCTCCAGGAGCTCAGGAGGGACCTCCTTGCTCTGTACAACTCCTTGTCAGGAGGGTATAGTAGTGATGGGGACGGTCTCTTCTGCCCTGTCTGCAGTGAGAGGATCAGAGGAAACGGCTGGGGCGGGAGAAGAATCAGATTAAATATAAGAAACATATTTTTCCCTGTTCAGGAGGTCAGGCATCAGAACAGACTGCCAGGGAAGCAAGTGGTGGAGGTGCTCAAAAGGTGTCTGGACCTGGTGCTGGGTGATGTAGCCTAGTGGCTTAGGGGTACAGTAGCAGTGCTGGGTGGACAGTTGGATTGGATGATCTGAAAGGTCTCTTCCAACCTTGGTGATTCTGTGATTCTGTAGTTATTCACACACACCTGAGCAGGTGCCACAGTTTCCCTGTTGTCCCCTTGCTGCCAGTCAGGGCTCCTGCTCTCTGGCACTGTACTGCTCTTCCCAGCACCATCTCCATGCAAAGCTCTGTTGTACACACCACCAGCCTCCTGAAATTAAATGAGAAAAGAAAACAGGTGTTTGCTTTGAAAGTATCTTCCTGGTTGCATGCACCTTCCTGGGTGCCTGTTTTGCTGTGGAGATACTCATGGGACAGCACAGCTGCCTACATGATGCCAGTCACGCCTGGGCCACCAGACAGAGTGCAGAGCTGCCAAAATCCAGCAGCAAAATAAACAGAGTTTTATCTCAAGGCTGCGCGTGGAGGACGAGAGGCAGCAGTCACGTATCGCAGCAGGAAAAGTTCCGCATGGGTGTGAGGAGCATGCTCCACAGGAGAGTGCTGTGCAAATTCCAGCTCTGGAGACTGCACTGTTGTGACTGGATAAGGCTTGGGTGACCTGACATAACACTGAAGCTCTGCCTTAGTGGCAGGTTGGCATCCATGTGGCCCCTTCCAACCCAAGTTATTTTGTAGCTCGTTGTGTGAAGGCAAAGTTAATAGCAAGATGAGAGTGATCTGCATATTGTAATTGCAGGTAGCTATAAGACTGATTAGTTATTAAGATGTTATGACAACTTCAGGAGCAAAGTTAAAAAGTCATATTCTTTGGAAGTAGAAGGAAATGAATTAACATTCCTCTTTTTATTTTGTTTCCTGGTTTTTTCCCCTATCTAGTAGTGAAAAGAGTTCGCCTTCTCACCCCAAGGCCAGACTCTGACCAGAGAAAACCTCTGTGAGCTATGGTGGGGAACTGCTCTAAGTGGTTTAGAACCGTATTTAAATTTGCATTTTATCTCTTTCTGATTGCACTGGTGGCCATGGGTCAGCCTCAGAATTTGCCTGAACTAAGAAGTGATTAGTAGGTTCGAAGATAGATACTGCTGATGTTAGAAATGTGTATATACAAATGAAACCAGTGTTGTAATCAATGCTCTTTGTCTGTTTTTCTATGTGACAAAATGAAAAAGAAGCAAAAGAGAGTTTTAACTTTCCCTTTTAGACAATTTTGCCACTCATTTTTGCTTCCAAAGACCTTATCAGGGGTAATTTGTTTATTTAAGTGATTTCAATATTTTTCTTTGCTAACCCTTCCTGCGCTGTGCTCAAACCACGTACATTTTGGCTGTGCTGTTTTTAATATTACAATGATCTTTTTTTGCTCCCCTAGGGTTTTTTTTTATTACATTACAGCTCTTACTTGCATATAGCCTATGTGTGTACTTTGTGAGGGATGATGCTCTGGACTTGTGTAATTCCTTGTGTTTGGTTTATTGTCATTCTCCTTTGGACAGTTGCAATGCATATTTGCTATCAGCTGTGCCATCACCTCAAACTTATAAACATGACACAGTGTACCAGCTGAACATGACATTGTGTGCCAGCTGGTCCTGTAGGGTAGGGTCCATGGAATGGGTTGAAAGGGGATGGATGTGCTGTTGGGATACCTGAAGAGTCCTATGGGGTTTGTGCAGTAGCAACAGGGTCAGGAAGGGGTGAGTGAGGGTGGTTCCCTGAGACAAAGGAAGGAAAGAGAGGAGGAACTGCAGCAGCAAAGTGGCTGCAGAGCTGTGCCAGGCTGCCAGACCTCCTTCAGCCGTGAGCCCGGGAGTCTGTCCTGCCTTGGGCCTCGGCTGCAGTCACAGTTTGCTTTGTTAATGTCATCCACTGCACAGGTGTCCAACTGCATATTTCTTCTTTAGGATGCATCCCAAAACAAATGCATAAAAATTTCAGGTAAAGCAGCCATTGTGGAAGTTGTAGCAATGTTTCTGCAGTGCTTTACACTTTGATGGTGCTTGGGCAACTCAGTGGCCCTGACAAAGTAAATTATATGCCAGGTTAATCTGAGTATATTTGGTACTAATTTATATAACATTCTGGTAATTTTCCCTTCCACTGACACATTGCTATAGTGGAAAACCATGCCAGATCTTTGTGCAACAGTTGGACAGAGCTTTGGCCCTGAGTCCTTGATTTTTAGAATAGGACAAAGGTCCTAAAGAGTAGAAAACTTCCACTTAGGTGATCAAATCGGTCCTCACAAAGTGCTGACACTGATATATCACAGGAAGGTAGAGGAAACAGGTTAGAAACATATCATAAAAGTGAGTATCACAATTTATCTTGCTTTAAATTTGTATTGGTAGATATTGTAATTGGTAGATGAATAATATACTAAAGCATTTGATAATTTTAATTTTAAAATTAATTTTGAGTTAGCAAACAAGTAACAAATGGATGAAACATTGCAAATAAAAATTAGAGAATTCTTCAGTTGTATTCTGTAGTTTTGCTCTGATTGCATTTTTTTGTGGTAAATGTGTACAATGATAAAAGTTCTCCTAAGAAAGTAACGTACAGAATATTCGATTTTTTCAGTTACATAATGTGACTTAGATTCCAGCTCTAAAATTCCCTGTGATACATTATTTTGTAGGTAGGCATTTTTTGATGTTTTCTGTGTGTGTATGAACTGTTTCAACAGGTTTCTAATACGAGAAATTTTGGGAAACCTCTTGGAAGAAAACTCCTGTCACAATGGCATCATCCTGTCTACAGATTTGTGCATTGCTGCTGGCTTTAGCAGGATTCACCACATTACTTGTCACTACCATGTCCAGCACATGGAAAGTTTTGGACACTAAGACAGAGCTGGTTACTGCAGACTGGGTTTCTGAAGGTCTTTGGATGGACTGTGCAGCAACTGCTGTTGGATCAAAACAGTGCAAGAGATTCCTCTACATGCTGAGTTCAGACCGTAAGTGATCATGGCATATGTTTATAAAATCCAAGGATGGATTTTATTCTTTCTTTCTGGACAGCATGTTAGCAGGTTGGTGGGCACAGAGTGCAGTTGTCCCAGAGGGTCTAGTATGGCCAAATCCTGTAGTGGTTGCAGACAGGTTAAAGAGCCTCCATGAAGCCAGTGTTTCACCCTGCAGTTCAGCTCAGTCACTGCTGAGGCTTTGCTGCCCTCTCTGGTGTGTTGACATAGAGGTTTGGGTGATATACAGTAAATCTGAGAATTTTTCTTTTAAATAGTCTTGGAAGAAATAGTGTATTTTCACTCAGCCTAGTACTTCAATACAAGCAGGTCATAGTTCCATGAGCACTGGTGTTTGTTTGTGCTTTGGTGTGAGACAGGAATTATTAGATATTCCAGAACTAGTTTCATACTTTGTGCTAAATCTGTGTACCTGGGTATTTTTTCTGGAATTTCTCAGAGGTGGCGAGCTTAGACTAAAATACATCTGTGCAGTGTATGCTTCTGTGTTTTCTAGGGTTGACCATGTTAGCAGGGTAGTTTATCTGCAGCTACAGAGACAAGAAATGTCTCAGTAGGGGCTGGAAAGTATTTGTTGGAATCGTTCTGGATTTTAAAAGTATCTTTCTGTAAACACTATCTTTATTGTAAAGGACTGGGAATGACTGGCATTGAAGTTCTTTCCTCAGCAAACTGAGTGTAGAAAAAGTAATACTGTAGCCTTGGGAAATGGTATTTTGTTAAGCTTTCTGTCTTAAGCAGAACCTTGCATTTATTCTTTTACAACTTTCAGTTTTGTGCAGTCACTTTTATGAGTGATGTTAACATAATTTCTTCAAGTCTTCCGTGCTTTATGGGTTCCTGATTGCTGTCATTGCTATTTGTCTGGACTCTTCCAGCAGATTTATTCTGAACGTGCAGTGCTTAAACCTTAAAAATATCACGTGTCACAGACTATGAACCTTGTTTTTCTTGACACAGATGTGGACTTCCCTGGAGTCAGAGCTGCCTATCTGTAAGGCAGATATCTAAAGGGTGAGAGTTTAAATCTCAGGATTCAGCATATTCATGGTCCTTCTGCAGGGCCCTCATTTTGGTGGCCTCATCTGCCTTCATAATGAAGATGCCAGTTTAAGAATAAGTATCAGCATACTGTAACGAGGCCAGAGTTTGTAGCCTCAAAAGGAGGTTAATCATGTGCTTCTAAGGATTTTAAAAACATTGCTCATTGCATCAGAGGCAATGTCAGCTTTTCACATCGTCCTGGTACCCATCCAGCTCATCTCCAGGGCCTCCTCTGTGTAGGATGCCTTAAGATTCTGGAAATTGGAGTGATGAGATGGGGCCAGCAGTGATGGCTTTCAGTTCAACTGACAAGGTTAGAGCACGCCCGAAGAAAAGCTCCCAAGCTGTGGAAGGTGCTGATGGGAAGCTGTCAACACCAACTCTTAAGCCCTGCTGTTGCAGAGCGTCTTGCAGAGCAGTACTGGCTGTTATTCCCATTGCTCGACAAGCCACCATTTACAAAATTTAGTGAAGAATAGCTGCATGTTCTTTAACACATTGGATAGTGATTTCCTGAAGGGAATTATTAAAATGGCTGGTGCCGTAGAGGAAAACTCATGCACTTCAGGTTGTCAGTTTAATCTTTCTGGTTTGTATGTGTGCTTTATGACTGCCTGTTGAAATATGTTTCTTAACTAGGGAGAGATTTTTTTAAAATTATACTCTTTGTTTTTTATTTCTATCCCTGGCAGCACTGTAACAGCTGGGGACACTTGATTCAAGGTCCCAACTATCTCACATTTGAAAGTGCTGTCAGCAGAAGTGATTGCTGAGATCACCAGCATAGCACCAGTGTATGAGTAAATTAGCTGGAAACATTTGAAGGGCTTTTAATGAAATGCAAATACTCCAAGGTACTGGTACAGTGTGTTCATTTTACTATGCCATCATTTTTCAAGTTTCAGTGACTAAGCAGAAAGAAGGAATTCTGTAACAGTCACGTGAGATCGATTCTTACCAGGCACTATCTGGTTTCCTTAAAAGATTGCAAGTTTAGAGCTGCACAGGATCAGACTGCCAAATCTGCTCTTGTTTAAATCAATGACAATCCTCTTGGCTGCCATGGGATCCAAAATGCCATGGTGGCATGGTAATAGCCTTTGGCAACTGAAGCTACAAACCTACAGCATCGGCTCAAAGTGACCAGAGAATTTTGATGAAAAACAACAAATATCTGTTAGGGACAAGTTATGGATCTCTCAAAGGCTAATCCTTCTGGTCGTGTTTACATAAATGCTGTGGATCTGTTACCATGTTGCATCATAGCAGAATTATTTTATGAAGAGACTCTGACTCCATTTCCGGGAGATAAGAGGAGGTTATCACTGCAGGAGATGGTTAACCCCGTTTGGATCCTCAAGTAGTTTCAAGTATTAACGTGAATGGGTAATGTGAATTGAGTCTACGATTCTGTCTAGCCAAGAGCAGAAGGAACTAAACTGAGTTTTACATATGCTTTGCCTAGAAAAGCTTTTTTTTAACCCTAAGGTATTCTAATAAACAGATACAATTTGCTGATAGGTATTATTTTTCTTATAGCTGTTTTTCTTCATAATTTTATTCCTTCTGAGACAGGTCTATCACACTAGCTCCTTCCTTATATTTTAATATATTGTACAATTGTACAGTGTGACTGTTTTTAAGACTGAATGGGTTTAGCTATAGATCAATAGACAGTAAAATATTAAAGGAAACCACTCATCCATATACCTAATCTTCATGAAAGAAGCTGGAAGTACAGTTGTTGTGGATTGCTTATAACCATAATTCCAAAAACTGTGCTAAATTTTCTAGCAGAAGTATAAAGCTTCTGTTCTCAAGCTGTTTTATGTATGAATCCTCAAGAAAATATTACACAAAAGCTTTTTGATTTGACAGCAATAATAAAATTACAAGCAATTTGTTGACTATCTAAGACAACTAAAATCTAGTCGACTTCAGAAAAGAGACAGAAGTAAAATATTTGCCTATATTATCACTCTTATAAGGTATTTTGTAGAAATACTGACTGGGCTTTCTAGGCTGAGAAAAAGAATAGGCTCATTTTTCACTTCCTATTAGAAAAAGAATTAATATTGTCATTTTTTTTACACATTAATATCTTTATCATTAACTGCTCCCACTTCTTATTGTCATGCCCGGTAAGCCTTATCTATGGGGAAAGAGCAAAGAGCAAAGGTAGACTCATTTTGGAGTGAAACCCAGAGATAAAACAGCAAGGAGGCTTCTGAAAGGCTTCACTTGATTGTAATCTAATTATAAGGATATTTAACTGTTACTGCTCACAAGCATGACTGCTCCGTTGGAAATTGTTGGCTTTCTTTTGTGCTTGGGTGGCTTGGCAGTTATTGGAGCTACTTTGCCAAATAATTACTGGAAAGTCTCCAGTATACATGGTTCTGTGATCACAACATCTACGTTGTTTGAAAACCTGTGGAAGAGCTGTGCAGAAGACAGCACTGGAGTATCCAACTGCAGGGATTTTGACTCTATGCTTGCACTGCCTGGTAGGTGACTTTGGCAGCCTTGTTTATGCTGCTTAAAAACTTATTGGCAAAAGTAGTAAGGCTTATGTTTTGGTAATCTGGTAATACTGGAAAATAACTGGCCAAGAAGGGCTTTGTAGGCTGAAGTAATAAAAATCTCTCAAGCAGCAGAATGTGTCAAGCATGTTAGGAAATGCTATAAAATAAGGCAAACTAAGTCAGTTGATCAAGTGTATAACAGGCATTTAAAGTGGGTTGTAATCTCCTCCCTAGCATCTCATGGGATGTGTTAGTAGAAGACATTTTTAAACTATTTATTTATTTATTAAGAATTATTTTATAGACCTGCTTTTGCAACATTTCATAGCTAATGTACTGTAGCTGAAGTTTTTTCACGTAATAGAAAATACTGTTTTTAGCTGAGAAGTGGTAGTGGTTTTTGTGAGTTGAGACTGAAAATTGTAGATAATCCAATAAGTACATGATTATATGTTATGCATATGATAAGTTATAGAAGGAGTATATGCTATAAATTAATATATTATTAGGCTTGTTAACTAATGGTAACTACTGTCAGGGCTTGTTAACTAAAGTCTATTTGGATGTGGTTTTAAATAACAAGAAATTTAGATCTGCTGGCCCCTGTCCTCTGTATCAGCCTTCATCATAATTGTGGTTGTCCTCAAATGTCCAACTAAGCAATATGCTGTGGATAGTAAGTATATTTATAGACAGCAAAATTATTTTTTATTAATCTTGATTCAGTATATAGATATTTATTTGGAATAAAAATACCTTCATTCTAGCTGAATCTGCCCTAGGCGGTGGCTAAACTAAATAGGTAGGATACTCCTAATCTGAAGAATGTGTAACATAGGATTAGTGGGAATGAGGTGTTAAATTCACTTTCTCCCTCAATCTGAAGTAAAGGCTTCTTGTTGACCAGCTCTAACACTCTCATAGCAATTCTCTGAAACTGTGTCCAGTATTTAGGGAATAATCTGTTCTTTACATCTTTCAGTCTTCTCTAGCAATTGCTTTTAGAATGTGTGTGTATGAAGAGGAACATAACCCCATTTAAATATCTTAGCCTCAGTAACAGCAGGATCCTTCCATCAGACATTATCCTCTACAGAACACTTATGGCACTGCTGGGTTAGTAGTTGGACTTGATGATCTGAAAGATCTTTGCCAGCCTTAATGATTCTGTAATTTTGATTTGCTTCTTGTAAAAACCATTCCAAGGGCTGGTTTGTAGTTTACTGCCACTGACTCCAGACAGCATCTTGTCATTGATGTGTTTACATGGGGTGCTGCTTCTGAGAGTATGTGCAGATTTGGGACATGGGCCCACAGGAGATCAGCATCTGGAGAAAAAAGTGGTTTTGAAAGAATTTGGGGGTCAGAAAAGAGCACCATGACTGTTCAAGCAAACAGATCCGAAGGCAAGCAACAGCAGGGCTCCTGAGAGCTACAGGTAACATAATGGAGTCAGCAGGAAGGAGAAAAGTTGGGCCAGAAAGTAAATGACTGGGGCAGGCTCTGAAATGAATTTGTGAAGATTAGGTTTGACCAATTGAAGAGGAAATCAGTCCTGCAGTTGAAAAGATGGCAGTATAGTTGAGGGGCAAAGGCAGGGGGAAGGGGAAGGAAAAGGGAAAAACATATAAAACATTTTTAGAAAGGAAAGCTGAAAAAAAAAATTCAGAAGACACTGGATGGTAGTAACTGTTGAAAGGACAGCTGGGCAAAGCAGGAAGGAGGAAGAAAATGGGTTTGGTAACAAGATGGGCTCAGCAGACAGTGGGACCTCTGAGAAACATCCATACACTTGCAGATACGCATTTACCAAGGCAGATTAAAATTTACCATGGTCAGTTTAGGCGTGTTTCAAATTTCCGTTTAGAAACTTAACTGAAACTGCTGCGAGGATGCCAGGGACTGGAGGGAGGGCAAAAAGAAAAAACAAAAGTGTCTTTGTTACCTCTTATCAAAAGGATGATTTTCCACAAAAGTTTCCTTATTGGCAACTGAGCTATCTGGAAGACTTCTGGGTTTTGCTTTATCTTTGGGAAAAGTCAGACTTGGTTTTTAAAACCAATTTAATGCTTTTGAGTTCACTAAACCATTACTCTAAATGACAAATATTTGAAGTGAGGAGCTTTTTAAATGCAATATTGCACAAGACTGAAACCATGACTGGCTACTCCATAAAGCCAGCCCTGTCTGTCTAGTCACAACTAAGTTAAACATTTGATATAACTAGTTTGAGAGGATTTGGGGATAATTTCTTACAGTTGGTGTGGACTAATAAAATTAACTGGCTTTGTATCTTGTTAAATAAGCTAAATTTAAAATAAAAAATTGAGTTTCCTGAATTGTGAACTAGGGTTAAGTTAACTAAGTGTGAACTCAGTCAAGGCTGTTGAGGTTACAGTATTGTGGTACAGTTGTATGAAATCCCTTTCCCATTGGATTACAAGCAAGGGTATGCTTGTGGGTCCTGGAAAGATGTGGGGAGTCCCATCTAACACTGCAGGAGTCCCCAAGATCTGAAATGTGAGTTGTTGGACCCTGCTGGGTGATTGCTATGGTGTAAGATCCCAAACCTGAAAGCAGCGTTGTTGAGTACTTACCTTAACAGTATCTTCTGCAGGCAAAAACCTTGAACTGTTAGTGGTATTTTAAGGGATCTTTCCACTTTTCCACTACTGTCTTCATTTTTTTCACAAAATTTTAAAATTAGTGCTTAACAAAGCATTAACTCCTCAAATGATTTTAGCCTTTAATTCTGCTTATTGCTGTCTTTGGTAACTCTTAAGTACCAGTATCAGTACTCTTAAGCCACATCAGGCTAAGTTGGAGTGTATCAGTTTGCCTCCTGTCTCTGTGATTTTTCTTGTCTGGATAGTTACAGGTCACTCCACTACAGAACTAGACAGCAGGTTATCGTGGAGAATGTGGGGGTGGTCAGGGAGCAAGAACTTGCATGCTGGCATCAGTGATGTGAGTGTCCAGTTGGAATCAGGTCTGACCCTTCTCACATACATGAGTAGAAATCATAGAGTCATAGAATTGTTCAGGTTGGAAGATGACTTAAAGGTAATCAAGCCAACAAAGTTAGCAGTTGTGACCCCGCAGCAGCATGGAACTGCATGGTGGCTGCTGCCTCTAGGGCATCTTCTGAGGGAGCCGCTCAGACACGCACAACCACTGAATTCACAGTTACACCCCAGATAGGTCAGCAAACAAAGACGAGAAGGTTCCAGAGTTCCAAGATACAGTCCCAGCGAGGTTTATTGCAAAATCACACCGAAGGAGTCCAGGGACAAAAGACCCAAATCACTGCAGTGTCTCGGGTTAAGTATGAGGTCAGGGGCCAATGGTGACCTACAGGGAGCTGAGGCAGATTAACAGTGCTGCAGAGCACCGTGAGGGAAGCCTCTTTGTCTCACTGCAGATAGCGAGGCATTCTCGAAGCCTGTGGCAGACTTTTCCAGGGCATTACACTAGAAGCTCCCCTGGGAGTCTCAAGGGCCTCCACATGATCCTATGAGGTTGTGACAGTTGGCACGTTTATCTCACAACAAAGGTGCCAAAATGCCATTTGACTTGGAGCCTGCCAAATGCAGGGTGCCATTTTAAAGGAGCCCAAAGTCCCCATCTGACCTTCTTTCTTAGGCTGATTGATAATCTAGTCCTGAGTTTTGTGCAATTGATACCTAGATGTGAAGACCAGGAGCTTAAAGGATGCAGAATTGCCAGCATACCAGATTCCCAACATGCCCACAGCAGCTGGAACCTCTCCACAGGAGAATGTTTTAGGGAGGAGTGTGGCAGCTTTCAGATGCACTCACCTCCTGTTCATTACACCAAGTTTGAAGTGCACTGCTAACTTGAGCACTATTCTTTCCTATCTGTCCCTGGAAGAAGCAAAGCTGGCACCTTTCTCCAGTTTCTCAGTAGTGCCAGAGCCTTGCACACCTTGACTATGACCTGGATTTCGGATGTGTCCTGTGCACTCAGCTGTACACGTGTCAGGAATTCAGAAGGGCTTGTGAGTAGGTGACCTTTTCCTGCTCCTGCAAATGACTATGTATATCAATAGGTATTTTCACAGGAATCTAAGGGATGAGTGGCTTGCTGTAGTTTTTCAGGGTTTACTAAAAACACAAGGGGATTTACTGAGCTTATAAAGTGTAGACATAGTTCAACTCTCAAATCTGTTTGACTTGAAGGCTAAACACACTAGGGTTTGGAGCCTTCTCTTAACTATATGACAGTTGGGCAAGATTTACTCATTACTGCACCTGTTAATTTTGTTACTTCCTCTAATCACTTTTATTTTTTTCAGCACAAGATTAATTTAATTTCTGTATAGATGCTGATTTGTTTTCTGTTTTTCTGTCCTAGCTCACATTCAGGCATGCCGTGCCCTGATGATTACTTCCATCCTTTTGGGATTCTTAGCTGCAGTACTCACACTGCTTGGTATGAAGTGCACAAACATTGGGTTGAGTGATGAAGATGGAAAAATGAAGTTTGCTGTCACAGGAGGATTTCTTTTTGTTTTAGCAGGTAATATCGAGGCTGAAATGAGACCACTATTGATACTTTGTAAATGAAATAAACTTGCTCTTGGTTTAAATGTGTTACAGCCATTAAAGGAATCATTCACCTGTGTGCTTTTTAAACTTTTTCTGGTAGGTCTCTGCTCCATGGTGGCTATTTCTTGGTATGCTGCAATGGTTACTGCTCAGTTTTTTAACCAACACTATGCTGGAACCAAGTAAGTTAATGTGTCTGCCATACCAAACTCCATAGTGTGTTAGACAGCTGCACTAACCTCAGCTGCTCCAGGGTTTCAGAACCTGGATGGATCCCATTATCCAGTCCTACAGGAAGGAAAAATTGTATTCAGGGAATCTTTTCACCTCAGAGGTGTTGGTGGGGAGAAAGGAGAATTCTTTTCTGGAAGTGTTAGTGAATGTGTGAAGAACACCAACTTCACATCTGAGGGGAGTTTTGTACAGTGTTTGCATTTTCTTGAGAGACTCAAGTGTGTATCTCAATGTTATGAAGAAGAAAAGGTAAAATTTTTAATCTGCTTTGGCATTTCGACCAAAAGAGGTACAAAACTCAAGTCCTGGCTAGAATAAACTACCTCAGATGTACATGCATTGGAAAATAGCATACAAAGCAGCTCAAACTTTGTACTAGTGACCTGCAGAGAAACCTGCTGCCTGTCTTATATATATCAACAGCTTGACATTTGTTTGCCTTATGAGTTAATGCAAGGCAATCTGTGGGATTATCAGCTAGTGCAGTTGCATACAAACAAGTTTCGAGGTATAAAAGCCCTTACTCTTTGTCTGATATAGAAGTAACAGTTGTCAAAACGAAATGGCAGCTTATGTCACCCTTATCTAGGTGTCCTGTTTAGAAATGACGAAAAAGGATAGAGGTGACTGGGCCTCTCCTTCAGAGAGGGGGGAAAAGGAGAGGAAAACATTTTCTGTGGAATATGAGGCATCTATAATATACTTCTACCAAGTATATAATTCATAAATCAGTGAACTATACATCATTAGTTGCTAGGATCATATTTGAAGTGTTTTGTAATTTCCTGCCCAGGAATCAGTTCAGGGAAGTCAGAGGTGAAGTGCTTTGTGATAAATCAAAGTACTTTAAGCAATTGCTTTTGTTGTTTGTCAGTTTTCCCTGTGTTTTCAATGAAGTGCTTAGAAAGAAATTGTATTTGTGCAGTTACTTTTTGTTGCTTTATATGCCCTTGAGAGAACTATATGAAGGGTAATAAATACATTAAAGAACTAAAACAGCCGTTGATAAGGAATTTCGGTTAGTCGGATAGTTGGTGTGTTTTATAGTTACCTGCTGTAGCTTTGGGGCTCCAACATCAATGCCTGTTAATCAGTTACCAGAGGGTTTGCAGTAGCTAAAGAATTTTTAAAAAAAATTTTTAATATCTAAGCTTCATGTTTAAGCTATTGATTCACTGAGCAGTTCTTGATGAATTAAGTTTGATCATTGGTAAAGCTGGACATGGGGTCTGTGAGGCAGGTTTAAATTCAATTGCATGCCAGTACTGATCTTCACTCTTAAGAGGCTGGAAAATCTGTTTTTTCAGATTGCATTTTTTTGGTCTGACTTCAGCAAATTAATGACGTTGACCTCTGCTAATTCTTAGAGGAGCTTCTCCTACAGCTCTGAAGGCAAACTAAGTTCTCCTGCAGATGTCTCCTATATACTTTGCTTTGGTATGACATCTACAGCATTCTTGTCTGTAGGTGACTGGTGAGCATAAATGATTGCAGGCACTAGGCAATGTGCAATTTGTACTCCTGGGTGTTTTTGATAATGATTCTCTGCTTGTTCCATGTTTGGAAGGCCCTAAACTAGTGGCTCCCATGTGTGATGAGAACACTGAGAGATGTGAATTTGTGTAAACCTCTGAAACCCTCCTGTTAGCAATGAATTCCAGAGTCAGAAGCTTTGACTTTTAAATAATTGTGTTTCCCAGTGGAAAGAAAACACAAATCTCTGGTTCCATGGTACCTTCAATGCAGTCCATGACACTTATTTTGCCCTTATATTTGGGTATCTCAGACCACAGATCTACAGGTGGATTGTGGATACAGTTTTTGTCTGATCATAAAAATTTGTTTTCCTCTTTTTTATGAAACTCCTGCCAGACTTTTCTATACTCAGTTGTATCTAGTCTTTGGGACAAATTCATTATCAATTAATTTCTTAGACTGGACTAGGGGATTTCCTGAAAGGTATAGTTTTGTAAAATAGGGAACTATTCTTTTTCAGCCTGGGACATTCATAAATGTCTTTCAGCCATACAACCACAGAGGGTGCTGAATATCCTTTAGGATATCTAAGTTTGAAAACTAGCCCTATGCAACCAGCTACTTATAAGTGACCTAGTGTTGTGTCCATAGAAAACTGATGTCTGTGGTCAGCCTTTTCTCAGAATATAGACAGTAAGATCTGAATCATTCAGTTTCACAGAATCATTTCAGTGACACAGCCAATAAAAGGGCAAAATAAGTGTTGTGGATTGCACTGGAGGTATGTCATTATTATTTATTATCAACAATTTGTTAAATGTAAACAATTATTTATTGCTTGTTTATGTTACTTAGTACTCTCTGTACTGTCACTAACTTGGCAGAGCAACTCTATACAAATAAGAGTTTTCCTGAGCAGACCCAAAGCCAGATCTGCTCTCTGTTAACTGTTGAAGTGCCTTTTGGTTAGCTGATTTCTATGCAGATCAGACTTTGTTTGCATGGCTTTGTGATCCTGTTATAAGTTATTTCCATAAAATCTCTCATGTTTCAGGTATGAACTAGGAGAAGCTCTGTACTTAGGCTGGGCTGGATCTGTCCTTTATATACTTGGTGGGATCTTACTGACCTGTTCATGCAGAGGGAAGGAAAACCAGAATTACAGGTAATTTTGGATTTGTCGGGTGAAGTGGTAGCTGTCAATCACATACCACTTTCTATCTGTGCACTATTCTGTCCCTCACCCCCTGGTATAAATATGTATAAATTACAAACAGTGCTATGCATGTTACAGACTGGTGATGGCAGGGGATGCTGTACCAAACACTTGTACCTCCCAGACAGGGTACTTGATGCATCACCATCAGCAGTCACCTGTAACTTATATTTGGTAATTCTGGGCACTGCTGAGTGAAAATGTGCAGTGAAAGAGCAAACTGTGGCCAAAAGAAAAGTATATAAAACCCCATAATGTATTATAATCCAGTTTCTCTGCAGTACTCACTGTGAGTGAAATATTCAAACACTGTTCAATTTGCAGAAAGTGTAAAGGCATTTCCCAAAGCACATGGAATTGATCATTAGAAACACTGGGGTTTTTTTTGTTCTTTATGAAAATGTCTTGTCACACATCAGATCAGGAAAGGTGAGATTTCTGGCCTCAGTATTTAACCTTCCCTGCATTTTTGTTTCAGTCTTAAATTGTGACACATACAGAAGGCCTGTTTTTAAAGAAGAGGGATGAAATAGGCAGAAATAGCAGAGGCCTGTGTTCACCAGAACTCAAATAGCTTGGAGGCTGTGCTTGAGAGAATTATAATGTGCCAGGAAGAAGCATATCCACTGTTGGTGTATTTAATCTTAGGAAAGTTATATCAAAATGTAGTAAGTGAGTGTTCCTCTGATACTCCATTGCCTAATCTGAAACCATTTCAGTTTTATGGTAATATTTCATCAGCCACATTGGACTTTAGATCTTGCTCACCTTACTTTGATACAAAGTACCAAATGTCCTGAAATGTCCTGAAAATCAGGTAGAACTGAATACATGAAATAAAAATTCAATGAATGACAACTGAAGGAGTTGGGTGAAGATACTTCTGTTTTCTTTCTTTGTCATCTTAATTCCTGATTAAAACCTGCAGCTTGTACAAAGGTGCTGAGGGCTTCTGCTTTAGGGCCTTGACTGAAACACCTCAAGGAAGAGCACATGAGAGTTAGGAATTGTCTTGGTTTAGGGCAAATTTGGGAGGAAACTTCCAAAGGGGTTACCCTGCCAGAGTGTAGCTGAGGTTATGAGGGAGATGGGCTGTGCAGCCTATCAGGGACCCCACCTATTCCCCCCTTAGCTACCAGAACAGGAGGCCTCTCATTTCTGGCCTGTTGTGAAGAATGTGCTATTGGTGGGTTGGATACAAAGCTGAGTAACTTCTGAAACCATGGGCATGTGTCTAATACCTGTTATTTTGTATCTTTTTTCTTGATTTACAGTCCTAAAAAATATACATATTCAGCAGCCCAGGCAGCTTCTCAGCCACAGAGGTACCCCAGGAACTCTGAGACCATCATAAGCAACAAGGAGTATGTCTGAGCTTCCATTCTGTGTCACCTGTAGCGTTAGTGGGTTATGGACTCAAATAAGGAAGCAAACTGCTTCTTTGTTCTGGTTCCAAGTTGCAATCATATGCCTTAATTTGGAGCAGAACCAGGAGGAGGTATGGCTTTCAGTGTAAATAGGAATGTAAAAAGCTTTCCACAGAAGATGCTGTGATGTGAAATGCTGTGGCATGAAGGTTTTCTGCGTGCTGAGAAGCCTGGTAAAATTTAACCAGAGCACAGTATATGCTGACACTCGAGAGCAATGGTTTCTATTTCAGCTGACTCAAACATGTGGAACTGATAGCTGTATCTGACTGCAAGTTCATATGCCTCACAGTTAGAAATGTGTTGTGTTTTCATTAATGTTTAGCTTCCTTCTTTTTTAGCAGCTTAAGCTTTTGGCAAGAAATAAACTTTGTTCCACAGACTGAAACAGATTTTTTTACGAGTAGAAACCTCTAATAAAGATATTACGTTATACTGAAATTCTTATTATATATGATAATCAATGTTTATAAAAGCTACAAAAAATTTTCTAGCAACCACTCACCTTCAAATTTGAAGATGTGCAACAAATTTCTTGTTGGCTGTAATGCAGATACAGAAGATAAACAATACAGAATGAACAAAACACAGCTGGGAGTGGAGAAAGCATCTGGTGCAAAAATGCCTTGTGGTAACCAAGAAAATGATAGCCTGAATTTTTTGTTTTTATTTCTATTTTTTCAGCTTTTAAAATAACACTACTTTAACTTTGAGCAGTCTTTAACTTTGGGAACTTTTACTGCATCTAAATTGTCTAATTCATGTAATTCCCCAGTGATTTTATTTTCTGTCATTGTTCCATCATTAGAATTTCTGCCTTGAACTACTCCACTGCTGGGAGCATATGTTTACCTTGTGTGAACACTTAGGCAGATGGCAGTGAGCTAACTTCACATTTATGCTTTCAGCAAGGTGGAATGGAATTTCACCCTGCAGGTTCTCAGGTTCCATAACTTATCCGTTTTAAATTACAAATGTATCCATAGAGTTTGACAAAAACTCTGTTTTGAATGACTAATGGAAAACACATAGCAGTCTAATCTGGAAGTTTCATGCTCAATAGATAATTTCAGAGGGCAACCTGCAAGCAGTCTCAGCAGAAATTATTTAGCCATGCTGCTTGCATGCAGGAACAGCTGACTTGTAAACTGACACATAAAGGCATGAACTGGGCACTGTTGGACTTAGTAAGTAAAGCTAAAAGGACTGCTGATTATTTCTAGATTGCCAATGTCATCTTCTTCCCTCCACTATCATCTGCAGTTTTTAAAGTTATTCCTTTGGTGTTTTAGAGAATAATTTCAAAAGCTGAAAAGGCACTTAGCCTGCATGGTGGGAACTGAACTCCTTACCATCATCTGTATATTTTGTCCTCTGGAATTTTAGGTAATTTGTGAAGGTACTTTGGTCTAGTTGAACACAGGGAAAATCGCAGAGATAAAGCATCAAGCACTGTCAGTTTCCCATCAAAGGTTGTGTCAGCTCATTAACATGAATTATGATCCAGTAAGTGAGGGAGAAATTCAGAACTTCCTTGTCTGGCATCATGTCTTCTAATAGCATCACTGGGAAGTTTAATTAAAAAACAGGAATAAAATCCCAGTGTGGTAACTCCTTCCTTTGTTCAGTAAATCGTTGCCATATTCAGTTCATTAGGGGAAAATAACTGCTGAAGATTCCATGCCTTTCTCTGGTTTGTTTACGGTCCTCCCAACCATTTCCTGTTTCTGCTGTTATTCCCTGCTTCTCTGCCCTGTTTCCATGCATTACCAACAGAAATGCTCTGAATTAATTTAACGAACCATCAACTCAGTTATAGGGGTAAAGTGTTTTATGAACAGATGATTTAGGAAGTGATTTTTTTCCTTATTTTTAAAGTCTGCAAGTCACTTCACTTTCTTTAAAGTATCTTCACACATCATTATTTTTAAGTCCTTTGCTCAGCAGAGCAGACTGCTTTCGTTTCTGCAAATCTTCTTCATATCTCTGCAGCTGAGACCAAAATCCTGCATTTGGTTCTGCTACGGGTCTGGCATCTTTCACAACCTAGAGAACAGGAGAGACACGGTAGAAGCAAGGTATCCTGCACTTGTGGGACTCATGCAATGAATTTTGAATTTAAAATGTTGAGAGGATTTACTTTGGTTTTGATTTGGCTACGGAGTAACAAACAGCTATTTTGGTGAGCTGACTTCACTCTTCTTGCCAGGAGCTGGCTCATGGGCCGGGTTACAGAACAGGCTCATGGGCAAGACATAAGAGCTGTTGATTTGCTGAAAATGGGGAAGTGTATCACCAAGTGCAGTGACACTGCTCGTGTTTAAAATGATAGTGAAACGTGGTCACTCTCTGCACACCTCAGTATAAATTAAGGAAATTTGCTATAGAAAGTGATACACCTGACAAATGGGAGAAGACTAAAAACCCATTGAGCACACGTAGTTTGTACTGGGTTGGCTTCCTAGGACAGCTGATAGCAGTATAGCTATGGCTGAGAGCTGCAGGTGCCTGGGCATTCAGCAGGCCTGACAGCAAGTCTCAGTGCTGTGTGGAGCTGTCACATAGCAGCAAAGCCTGCACAACAGTTCCTGCACCCACTCACTTCGTGTCTCTGTCTTCACTTATCCTGACTGTGAAAATAATAGAGAAAATGTTCACTAAGCAACCAGCTTTGTATGTTTGCTACCTGTGCATAAAGCCTATTGGTATTTATGTTCATCGTAGAAACCCCACACTGAAAACTTATTAGTCTAAGCTGGGCATGAAAAAACTTACAGGGAACCTTTTATTCAAATGTGGCATCTCTGTAACTGGTGATGGGCCGGTGAAAGCACCAAAATAACTCTACAAGAAATCACCATTACTCATAAGAAGCATTGCATTTCTGCAGATAGGAGTCTGCTGCAGGCACCTTACCTGGAAGGCGTCCTTGAGCGGGAGGTGCTGGTGTCTCATGAGGTAGGCGGTGCAGATGGCGGCGGAGCGGCTGCGGCCGTTCTTGCAGTACACCAGGCAGCGGCCGCCGGCGCGCAGCGCCCGCTCGATGGCGGCCGCGCTGGGCTCCAGGTGCCGGTACAGGTCCTCGGCCGGGTCATCGAACACGGCCACGCGGATGCCGCGGACGCTGGGCAGCGCGGGGAACGGCTGCTGCCGGGTGACATTCACGCAGAAGGTGACCCCCTCCCGCGCCAGCAGCTCCTCGTCGCACGCTGCCCGGGCCGTGCCCAGCAGCAGCGAGCCCGTGACCCGGCAGAGCTGCGGCATCGGCGGCCCCAGCGCCGGCACCGCCCGCAGCCCCGCGCCCCGCTGCGTTTATCCGCTCCCAACGGCTCCAGGCAGGTCCTAGCGCCGCCTGCACCCCCAGAGCTGCGCTTGGAAAGCTGAGAGCGCTTCCAGAGCCCGGTGGATTCACCCTGGCTGTCCCCAGAGCAGCTGCCAGCTGCTGTCTTCTGCACGGGAATGCTGCTGCTGCGGGCTGGTGCAGGGATCGAACGCTGAAGTTGTGTCAGGGCAGGTTTAGGTTGGATATTAGAAAAAGATTCTTCTCCCAGAGAGTTGTTGGGCACTGGAACAGGCTCCCCAGGGCAGTGGGCACAGCGCCAAGCCTGAGAGAGTCCAAGAAGTGTTTGAACAGTACTCTTGGGGACATGGTGTGACTCGGGGATGTTCTGTGCAGGGCCAGGAGCCGAACTCCATCATCCTTCTGGCCCTTCCAACTCAGCATTGGAAAGTCATTGCACTCCTCAGTTGTGATTCTGTGATTGATCGGATCTTCTCCAGAGCACCTCGGTGCCCCTTACGAGAACAAAAGCATCTTTTGAGTGCCCAGAAAATGATTTACTAGGCTGGTCAGATAGCACAGTGCTAATCTTTCTGGACTTCAGTAAAACTGCTGGTGTGCTACCAGGGTAGAGAGAATCTTACACAGAGAGTGCTGACATGTTTTGAACTGCACAGGATGGGTGGGGAAGGGCCAAGCCCAGCCAGGTTAGGGTCACATTGGCCAGTGCTGGGCAGGTGCTGCAGGCTGGTCCCAGGTGCCAGCTGCTTCCTGGAGCCTGAGCTGCTTCAACCCTTTGCTTTCAGGCAAAACAGGAGCATTTGACTGATACTTGCTGCTGACATAAAAATAAACCTGACCTGTTGCAGCAGCAGAGCACAGATTGCTGGTGTGAAATGCAGTGCCCTTAAGGAATTAGAAGTGAGGTACAAGAATGAGCTTTTATTTGACCGTGGAGGAAGGAGATATGTTGGCTCTGGGGCCAAGGGTGCTCTCACATGAGCACAAACACATGGTGTCCCCTCCTGTTAACCAGCACATGCCTCAGCTCCCACATGTAGGCTTATTCATCTTCTCCTTGCTTCCTGTGCTCGAGGCATGTGGCTCAGGGCCCAGGAGGAGTGGTTCAGGCTGGGATCCTGCAGCTGGAAAGGAGAGAGCTCAGTGGGAGACCCCTGATGCAGCCCATCCCAGCAGCATGGGACAGAAGGGCTCCTGGATTCCTCCACAGCCCCTCTTTCCAGGGATTTTGGACCTTCCCTGGCAGTAGGTCTTACCCAACTTTCCATGGCACACCCCTTATTCCCAAGGATTGCAAGGAACCTTCCTGCAATCACTGCCAGGGATTTCTCTGTGGGACAGGCACACTCAACTCCCCACACTGTGGAAAAAAGCCAGCTGCTGCCCTACCTTCCTCCGACAGAGGCTCATCCTCCTCCTGGCTGCACTCTCAGTGGGCTTTCTTGGGCCCTTGCAGAGAGTCCCTGGGTGGGCACAGTCCAGTTCATACCAAAACCATGATCTTTATTTGCATGGCATCACATTTGCTGTGCCACAAACCCCCCACTGCTCCGTGTGGATGGCAGCAGCCCATCTGATTGCTCTGGGATTTACCAGACAAGCCTGGTGTAAGTTACTGGTTTGCCAGTTCCTGCAGCTCATCCCAGCACTGGTCCAGGTGTGGCCTGGATGACACCATCTCAGGGCACCATTCTTGTCACTTCAGCACAGCAAACACAACTGGGGCTGCCCTGAGCTCTCTCTCTCAGGCTATGGATGCTTATCCAGCCTGCAGCTGATTTAAGGATGGTCATTCTTGCCAGAAGGGTGGTCCCTTCCCAGCAGTCTGCCCTGCACCGTGTCCCTGTGCAGAGGAGGAGTTGGGAACAGGGCAGCTGTCACTACACACAGAGTACAAGTTAAACACAAGTGCCATCTCCTGGCAGTGAAGTGGTTGCTGCCTCTGTAAGAATACAGTCCAACTGCAGGTAAGAGCCTCACCCCTGGTTAGAAAAGGTCTGATGCCTCACTCCAGATTCTGCTGGGGTATTTCTGGTCTTGGTGGCACTGCCAGCTGGGGTGCAGTGCCAACAGCCCCAGTGACAATGGCTGTCTCCTGTCCTCCTGCCATGCACCTGCAAAGTGCCTGGCCCCACTGTCTTGGTGAGCTCCCAGTCTACACTGGGCTGCTGCTGGAGCCCCCGATGCCTTCCATGCCAGGGAAGCAGAGATGTGTGGCTGCAGGGCAGTGGGAGCTGAGCTTGTACCATACTCTACACTTCCTGCAAGCTCTTAGCAGTGCATTTGCAAACATGCAGTGTTCAGTGACATTATGAACTGCAGAAATGTTTTCAGACACATTTAGTAAACACCAAACCAAAAGAGGCTGTTATTTCAGACCAAAATTAGACACCAAGGAGGCAAAGCAGGTGACTGGTGTGCACAAAACTTCTCCAAGGAGAAGACCTATATTTTTTCACTTGTCTCTATTTATATAAATACATGCACATGGTGCAAATAGCTGTAGCTGCAGAAGAGGAACCTAAATAAACACCTACTCACTCAAGGGTATCAGTCAGTTTATTAAATTTAGCTGATATTTGCTTCCAGGCAGAAGGACACACTTTTAGTAGTTTTCAGTTACCAAGTTTCCCTTAGGCATGAGCAGCTTCCAACACATCACCTTGACAGCTGCATTCACCCACTTCTGGAAGGGGACAGAGCTGAAGCACAAATCTTTCTGCTGCACCAGTTCAGTCTCAGGAGATCAAACATCCCCCTGGCTGCTTTGCTTGCTGTGAGCCCATCCAACAGCTGCACTGGGGCAAAGCCATGGTCTGTAATTACCACACTTTGTAATGACCAAGGACATTTCTGATTTTTTATATTGTTATGCCATGACTTTCTGTGCCTCTAGATGAGAAAGAGACAAATTAGTATCCTGCTTGGATGAGTCAAGCCAGGCTCACCTTGTTCCCACAAACACACATCCATAGAACCCAGGAGCTGCTCCTCTGAATGGTACAGGAACCCTACTGCCAACACTGCCATCAGCCCATTACACACTTCCCACATGAAATGAATGGTTTCATTCCTCAGGGCTCCTGACCTGGCCTTTATCTGTGCCTTAACAAGGGAAAAAGAAAATGCCAGACTCGGCTTAAATGGAGAAGAAATAATTGCCCTGTAAATACAGATTTGTCTCCAGCCTTTTTATTTATACAAGGATTCAAAGAACATATTTCAACTTTAGATAAACAGTGCAAGAGAGTTACAAGTACCTTGGTAACAGAAAGAAATAGATAACTGTCCAGCTATGCTGATAAGTGAAATAATTCTTACTCCTGCAGATAGAAATGCATCTGTTTAAAGCAAAGGTGGACTTTAGATATTCTGCTATACCTTAGCTCCTACCAAGCCCACTGGAAAACAACAGGCAGCTTGTCATTTGTAAATGAGAAGTAGCTGTGCTCTCAAAGCCTTTTGAGACCCTCACCATTGTTTAAAACATACATGTTATGGCACAAAGAGCAGGCTGGAAGACAGAGACACCTGGAAATCCACCATTTATGGTTCTCCCCTTCCCAGGGATGGGGTCTTTGTAAATATTTTTTTCCTTCACCACTACTCTCTCCTGTCAAGTATGAGACCTTTTCACACCAGAACACGATGGATCACCACCTTGATAACATTGAAGCAGATGTTTCTCCCCAGCCAGCCCAGTTCCTCAGAGATCCCCAGAGCAGCCAGCAGCCATGGGGAGGTGTGTCACAGTGTATTCCAGCAGGAGCAGCCCAGGAAATGTCATCCATCAGCCCTGAATGGCCCCAGGTTCTGCACCAGCCCAACCACAGGCTCGGGACTTGTCTGGACCTGGGTTGATTTCAGCTTGTTCAGCCACACCAGCAGCTGTTTAGTCAGCAGTAATTGCAGTTTGCTTTAGTTTAGAGTTGATATCCTGGGGGTTCTCAGCCATCTCAGCTCCTGGGGAAGGTGGCACAGCCAAACACAACTGAGGCCATCCGATGGCAGCAGCTGGGGAAACAACTCCAGGGCAAGAGAGACCACAACAACTGAGTAACCAGAGACCAACAAAAAGCAGCAGTGTAGGCTGACCATGACCAGATATAAAAATCAACCCCAGCAGGGCTGAGGGGGAAGCATCACCAGCACCATGGAGCATCAGTGGGTGCAGAGGGGCTGAGCCCCTGCACTGCCCTCACCCCAGGCTGCTGCCCTGCTCTCCCCTGGCCTGCCTTCTGCAAGCTGCCACCCCCAGGTCAGGAGGATGTGGAAGTGGGAGCTCAGCCCCAGCCTGGAGGTGAAGGCATCAGGGTTACCCTGCATAACAGATTTTACTGTTTCTTTGAGGTTTTGCCTTATTAATTTAATTTGCACTATCAGTTTTTTTTTTCTTGTAACAGAACCACTAGTTTGGGCTATTAAATTGTTAAAATATTAACTGGATAATCAGTAAATTCCTGGCTTCACATTTAAGATGTGAAGGGGCCCATAAGAAGCTTTTGAGGATAACAGGCAGACAGCAAAAACTAATTGCACAGAAATGGAAGTGACTTTCAAGCTCCCATTCTGCAAAGCAAAACATTGACCTCAGCATCCATGTGTTAAAACCCCAACCCAACTGTGTTTTGAAGAGGGTACAATGTTTTAATTCTTCCTCCCTCCCGCCGCTCTTTTTTTATTTTTTCCTTTGGATGTAAAGCTTCTGCAGGATTGGTTGTGGGGACTGCTGTAACTGAAGGTTAAATTTTGTATTTGCATTCTGATATAAAAAATGAAAAAGAAAAGCTGAAACTCTTTAGAGCAGTAAAAAATGTGAATTTACTGTATGTCTAGTAATAAATAAACCTAGACAAAACCACATTTATCCTCTCCAGGGCTCTGATGGGTGTAGTGGCACTGTCTGCCATTGTCCAGCACCCCAGTGTTCATTTCTGACACCTGGCCAGATCAGGTATGATTTTGCTTTATGAGAAGGGGAGGCCAAGGCAGAAAGGATGAACAGTCAGTGACATTAGACACTGTCACCTGGAGAGAGAGGCTGGTCAAAGCTGGCCTAAAATCTCTGCCAAACCTCAGTGTCTCAGGCCCCAGGGAGGGCAGGAAATGAACTGGCTTTCAGCATTACCTTGCTCATGTCCTCATCTTTCCTTAAATTGCACACTTTAGAAACTGCTAATGTTAAAAATGGGGTTTTTTTCCCCCTTTCTCAGAAAACAGCTGAAGCCCAACCCCATAATGTTTGCTCAACCCAAAAGCACATCTCCTCTGACAAGAGAGAGAAGAAATGCTCAAATGCTGTGCAAAAGCAAGAGACAGGCCCAGCTCTGCCCTCCCTCTCACCCCAGTACAATCCCATCTGAAGCTCAAACCCAGCCTGTGTGTGCTCCTGGCCCAAGCAGTCACAGTGGCTGTGCTGGATCCAACACCTGCTACACCTGTGGCTCCAGCCCACTCTTGCTGCTCACCAGGCACAGAAGCCTCTGGAAGCTCCAGACACACAGCTCTAACAAGCACAGACACTCCTACAGCTATGTGAGGACATTTATAACTTCACTCACCACCCCCAGGCCCAAAGCCTGGCACAGAGCCCCCCCACCAAGCAATCTGGGGTTAGGAAGCTGCCCACGTCACCCAGAGGCTGGTGAGTGGTGGGATGGGGCAGCAAAGGCTGAGCCTGGCCCTCCCCTGAGCCAAAACAGAGCTGCAGGTGGTGCCTGACCTGCTGGCTCAGCCCATGCCTGCAGGGGTTAGGGAAGGTGTATTGGATGATGGAGAAGGAACAAAGTGGGAATCCATTAAAAACCTGCAATGCAACTGGAACAACCACAAAAGGTAAAAAGAAATCCCAAACAAACATTCCCCTGGTGGGTGCTGCCTTGAGCCAGTGCTCTGGGTAGGGGCCCAACCAATGCTCCAGTGAGTAAAACATCCCTGGTCTCTCTTATTACCAATAAAAAAAAAAAAAGATTCCTGTCTATGGCTGGGGCCAGAGAAGTAGGAGACAGCACAACTGTCTGTCACACAGAGAATCCCACTGTGCATATTTGCATCTCTCTGTTACCTACAATGGTACTGCACTGCAGGTACAAATTGGACCATCGTCACTTGGGTAAAAAATGGCTTTCCAACAAGCATGCAAAGAAAAAGTACCCCAAACCCCAACCCCCAACACTCATTCCCAGTCACTTAGATGTAGGAAACCTACATTTCAAATTGTCGTCAGCTATGAGCTCTAGTCAAGAAACCCACTTGTGACCTTTCCAAAGGAAAAGGGAGTCCTGCATTTCTGGGTCCAACAGCCGCTGCCAAACTCTTTCAGCTCAACCCACCAAAGCTGCTCATGCTCCTATGCGTGCCCCGGGGAGGGCAGGGCCCTGTGGCCAGCTGGGAAGCACAGAGAGGATCCCAGAGCCCTGGATGCAGCCCTGGCCGTGCGACGGTCCCGCTGTCTCCGTGCTCACAGGTGCTGGTGGCTCCAGGAACAAGGGCAGGGCTTTGCATATTCCACTGCCTGGAGGGCTGGGCACAGCTCCCCTGCAGCCCTCTGCTCTCAGCCCCGAGAGCCAGGCTGTGGCAGTAACAAAAGTAAAACAATGAGGTATGGAAAGAAGGGCCCAGCATTGGGGAAAGACCAAGAAAGAAGAAAACAGCTCAAGCACTGCCAGAAATAGCAAACAACTGAAACCTTCTGAAAACCTTCTTTTCTCCTCCCTTTTCTTGTTTTTTTCTTTTTTCTTTTTCCTTTTTTCCTTTTTTTTTTTTTTGCCAAGGTGAATTAAATATGTCCTTTGGTTGGTTGGTTGGTTGGTTGGTTGGTTTTGGCAAAGTGAAGCCTCAGCCGCAGTCTGTTCCCTGGCTGTGCTGGTGAGTTACCGCCACAAGTGCAGCGCGGCCAGCGAGAGGAGGAGGAGGAGGAGGAGGGAGGCAGAAGACAAAGATCTGCTGCTGGCCCCATTGACACCGTGTCCAGACTGCTTGGGAATAGCATGTGTTTCTGGCTGCCTGGTGCTGGGGCTCTTAGAAAGTCTCTTGCCACAGACATCATCAGGGCAGCTGTCCCCGCTCCCGGAGCCGCTCACATCGTCACCTGCACAGAGACACAGTGGGGTGAGCTCACACTGCTTTCCTTAGGGAAACCCTTCCTCTTCCTTAGGGAAACCTTTCCCTTTTCCTTATGGAAACCTTTCCTTTTCCTTAAGGAAACCCTTCCTTTTCCCTATGGAAACCCTTCCTTTTCCTTATGGTGGGCAAGGCCTTACCCTCCCTGCAGCCCCGGGGGGATCTGGCCACCAGCCCTACCCTGGCCACCCCCTCCTCTCTGCATCCCTCAGCATGGGATACAAGCTCATCCCTGACCTGCTGGCTTTAATCACCTGTTGCTGCAGCAGCTGGAAACTCTGGAGCAGACAGGAGCAATGGCCCTGTCAGCAGGGCTGGGGCCGGAGACATCCCTGCAGGTTTCAGCAGGGCTCTGGGAACAGCACAGTCTCCAGCCACCCCACGAGATGGCTGCACTCAAGCAGCCCCAAGCCAAAAGCCAGGTGCCACAGCCTCCCTGCCCCCAGGGCTCAGCAGCAGTACCTGCAGGGACACCAGTGCAGGCTGCAGGACTGCTTGGCCCCCCTCACCCCCTCTGGCCCTGCCCCACTCACTGGTGTCCTGGAAGTCCACGTCGTTGCCGATGTTGGCGTTGCCCAGGCGGTTGGTCATGATCTTCAGCTGCATGATCTGCTGGCGGATGGTCATGTCGGGCTTGGTGATGTCCACCTCCACCTCTGGGTTGTTGATCTGGTTGGCCAAGCCATCCCCCATCACTTCAGGCAAGTAACTGGGAAGGAAGAGAGAAGGTTTTGGTGTCTCCCCTCCAGCTCAGCTCACCTCTCCCTACAGACACCAGGGAAAATCCAGGCTGTGTGAACCCCAGAGGCTGCAGTCAGTGCCACTGGCTTGTGGAACTGCCTCTGCAGCTGTGTTTGCTGGGAGACTGGCACTGAATGGCCCCAGCCCAATTTGACCAGACAGGCTCCCAGGGAAGCCTAATCAGCTGGGACCTGTCAACCAGGGCTGCACTGCTGCCTTCTGCAGTGCCCTGGTCCTGCTCCTGCACATCTGGGACACTGCTGGCAACAACGTGAAATATGGAAGAACTGAAGGTGTTGATTTCAGGCTGGCAAAGTCAAGCCCAAGAGGTCTGCAGAGAGAAGAGAGAAAGGTGCATGTCCAGCAGCTGCCAATGTCCCCTCAGCCATCCTTTAACCTTGGCTGGGGTAGGAACTGTTTCTGTAGCTGTTTGATGTCACCCAGGTGCCCTCTCCCAGAGGGAACAGCATTTCAGAGCAGGTATGGATAGAGGGATGTGCATGCAATTCTCTGCAGCAGCTCTGGAGTGTGATAAATCCAGCCCTGCTGCCTTCTGAGTGCATGAAGAATTGCAAAACTGCTTCCTTAGTAGAAAACTACACAGTTATTCCATGGTGAGTGCATTTCAGAGCTTAACCCTCAACATACAGCAAAATGACACCAGGCTTGACATTCCTAGGAATGAGGTTTTCCAGAAATGCAGCATTTCTCTGGACAGGCACAGACTGCTCACTCTGAGCAAGTGGGGCTGGCTGTGATGATGTGTAAGTGCCTTTTCAAACCCATCCTCTCAGCCCAGACTGGTGCTCCTAGCACTTTGACCCACTCCATACCTGCCCTTGGTCATCCCATTCCAACATTTGTCATCTGATGCTGAGCTGGACATCATTTTTTTGCTGCACAGGCTGCTGGGCAGGGTGATCCAGTATGTCTTGAGAGCTGTCAGATTCCCTTTGGCATCTAAAACCTGTAAACAAAGGGGATGCTCAGGGCCAGGAGAGTTCTGCGGTGCCCCAGGGTGGAGGAAAGTGCAAGGATTCTGCCTATTTTTTGTTTTACCATCACAAAACCTGTTTTTATGCAAAGAAGGATGTATCATCAACCTTCCCCTAAAGACCAATCATCAACCCAAGTGCCCAAGGCAAAAGGTTACATGACAAGGACTGTTCCAGTACCACAGGACAAACCAGGAGAAAACCACCAGACTAGGAGCCTCTTCAGCTAAGTCTGGCACCAAATTCCTGGGAAATTGGTTATCAGCAACATAGACCCAACCCTGTGCAGAGGCAAGAAGACCAGGTCTACTTGGTCTTCCTCAGACGTGCAGCTGAGCAGCCCCAGAGCAGTGTGACCAGCACCAGCTCCAGAGACAAACCCACCAGCATCTCCAGTGCTTGTGCAGAGGATTTGGCTTCCAATGTCAACTTCCCTCTTCTCTTCTTGTCCTCACTACTGGAGCCTTTTGTGCTGATTTTGGGATTTCCACAGCCCTGGAATACCTGAAAAACAAACCAAACTCTCTATCTCATGTTTTGATGCTACTCCTTTAATTATTTAACACTCCACAGTCATGGGTTTTTTTCCTTCTTAAGCATGTTTATCCTTCCTATTGCCAAGATTTTCAGAGATTCTGGCTTAGTTTCTAGTGCCAGATGTGTTTTCAGCACATTGTAACTGGTTTTGGTTACCACTATCAAGCAAAATATTCAATAGTAACACATGTTTTTGGATGAGCTGCCAATATTGATATTAAATTATTTATAGCAATTTTATCTGTTCTTCTTATGACTGGAAAATAAAATGCTGGGAAGAACAAGATGGGAGCTGCCCACACTCATTACATCAGTGGTGTGTGCTTCAAGACTACAGAGCATGGGAGCTTCACTGATGGACAGCAGACCAATGTGGGACTATCCCCATGACTCCTGCAATCAACATCCACACTTGGGAAATCAATGTGCCTCCAACCTGGGCACTGCAAGGACAGCAGGTGTGCCACAGTCTGTCAGATTGGATGTTTCAGGGGCAAATGAGGCAGCAGAACTGATTTATCTGTTATCTTCAGGTACCTCCTACCATCCTAACTACCTGTCCATGTGGGCTTTGTAGCCAGAGGGCAGCAGAAGCACTTGGAAGATACAAATCCTCAGACCTGGCCTCTAGGATGAGGGGAAGGGTATCCTAGAAACAGCTTCTCCCATCTCTGCATCACCAGTCCAGGCAGCTGCAGATCACCAGGGCTGGGCAGCTGAGCCTCACAGGTGGCAGGAGAGCTCAGAGGGCCAGGCTGGACACAGCTCCAGAGGTCAGGAGGGACTTTGCACTGCCAGTTTGAGGCAGAATATGCCAGCCTTTCCAAAGGAAGCCACTGATTTGAAAAGAGGGCTCCAAGCTTGTTGTGGCTGCCAGGGTGCTGTCAGAAGCCATTGATAAATGTGACTTTGGCTGGTGTCCCCTTTCAGCAGAGCAGTCAGACAGACAGACTGTGCTGACACAGCTCATGCCACCTGCTGAATGCACTGCCCCAGCCCTAGCCTAGCCCAGTCCCCTGTCCGTGTGTCTGAGGGACTTCAGCCTCCAAAGGTCCCTCCTGGGGTGCCCTGTCCTGCTGACCAGCTGGATCTGATGACTCCAGCAGCTCAGCACCAAGCCAGTTTGTTTGTTCATCAGCCTCGTTCACTCTGTGCAAAAAACCCACCCTGAAAACTGCACGTGGAGCATTTTCTACTTGGTCCTACCAAAACAAAACCTTGCTTTCACTGCTGTATCTTGCTGCCTATTGCTGCTGTTGGCAGATGGCCTCTTCCCAGGAGATAAAAGTCTGGGAGGTGTCCAGGACAGGGGCAGCTCCAGCACAGTGTGGTACCAAGGTGAACCTCTTGCCACTCTAAATGCTTCAGGTGAGAAATGCAAACTGGTGCTGGAGAAAACACAACTCCAGCAGACTGAGGGGTCAATAGTCTCCTGAATAATGAGAGCAAACAGGCCTCTGCAGACTCTGGTGGCTGCTGCTGCCTGTCCATGAGAGACACAGGGAGAAGGGGAAGTGTGAGGAAGCAGGGAGAGTGAACACAAGGCTCAGTACCACAAGTGCTTCTTTACAGTTTTAGCCAGACCCCAGGACAGCCTGTGGCTGAGGGTGGCACTGGGGCCAAGGGCCACTCCTGGCTCCTCTCACAGAATGCATTCCATGTGGAGGAGCACATTCCCTGCAGGTGGCTCAGGTGCAGCTGCAGGGAGAGCTGCAGATTGAGCTCCAGGTGCTGAGATGAATCTGACAGAGAACAATGGCACAGAGGCTGTGAAGTGCCCACCCTTTGTGTAAAAAGGGCACAGGGACTTGTGGCACCAGCCAGGTGAGCAGGCACTGAGAGAGCTGGGTGAGACTTCTGCATATTTGGACTGTGAGGGGATAACCCAGGACTTTGCTGTCCTCAGAGGCACCAGCTCAAGCTTTTTTTGTGTTACTGTGCTGTGAATAGATTGCTTCATGGAAGGAGAGATCTGAGAGTGCCATGGGAAATACGGGATGGAACCAGTGAGGAGACCTGGTCTGGCTGTGTGAGTGGGGTGTGCAGGAGTCAAGCAGGGACCCAGGGGTTGTGACCTGCATTCTTAGGGGCTGCAGTGACAGCCTCTGATGGTGGCAGTGTGGCTGCCAGAGTGCCTCCTGACTGCTCAGACTGGGAGGTTACCTTAACAGCAGTGCCCCTGGCCTGGTCATGTCTTGGCTCTGAGATGGCCAGGACTGGCCTGAGACAGTCCTGAACTCAGCTGACAACAACATCCTTCATCTGATGGCTGTGCCATGCTCAAAACCAGAGCTCAGAGCTCTGCAGCTCCTCCCTCTGCTATCTGTGCCACCAGCAGAGTGCTCCATTCACCTGGTCACTAGGTCATGCTGAGGAGCCCAGGAAACATGGTTGGTTGCTCCAAACAAACACCAGTTAGACTATTTAGCCCCTTCCATTTTACCAGATTTACTGTATTCCCCTTGGAAACACCTTTCTTTGCAGATGATGCTATGTTTTCCCACACCATGGATTTGCTTTTATGTGGAAAGCCTCAGTCTCACCTAACGAGGGAAGAAAGAACATTGCCTTTCATGTCAGAAAAGAAACCTAACCCAGTACTTGGGTGCACACTGCTGTTGGTGCTTTGATGTGTGCCAGTGAATTCCTGTTTGCCAAGCAATACTTCTGGCCCTTCCCTTATCCAAAACTCAGTTAGGACCTGTCCCACTTCTTTCATGTGCATTTCTGCCCTGACTGTGGGAAAGCTGCAGGACCTGGGGAGTGTCTGGGCAAAAGGCAGGAGCCCTGGAGGGCTGCTTTTGCTCCCAAAGCTTCTCTTACCTGCAGCTACAGAGGTGACTGTGGTTAAGTGTATAAATATACTAAAAATAGAAGACCAACAGAAGAGACCTCCATGATACATACTTCATGGAAGACAGGTGAGCCTCAGGAGAGCCTGGTTTGTACTCTCCAGATGGACTACCAGATGGCAACTCTGTCCCACGGTACAACTGATAGCCCAGTATTTCCACTGCAGAGATCCCCTTGAGGCAGGTTAAAGCAGCTGCCTCCTGTCACTGGGGACTGTGCACTTCATGCAAATGCCTCAGCTCAGCCAAAACATCTCAAAACTCTTCAGCACAGAGGCCCCTGACAGCAAATGGCACATGGCCCCTGTCACTGTGCATACAGTCCCACCTCCTGTGCCTGAACCCAGAGGAGGCAGGCTGGATGTGGCAGGGAGCAGGATCTGGAAACACCTGCAAAGGTTTTTGCCTCTGTCAGATGAGTGGTAGGAAACCAAGGTGATTTATCATTAAAAGAGTGGGCATTTGCCCTCTTTCACTCTTCACCTCCCCCAGCTCAGCTGAACAGCGAGCACAAAAGAGCATTTGGTCCTGGCATTGCACATGATGTGTCCTCAGCCAGGCCCAGGCACACACTCCTACCTTGCTGGTGATTGAATCTTTGTTTTCTTGCAGGTTAGAGATGGCTTCAGCAATCCTCACGTGGATGGTGCCTATGACAGTGTCCACGTTGTAGGGGCCATCGATCCTATCAGCCACCCCCATCAGGGAATCTGCAACAGGCACACACAGCTCTCATCATCTCTGGGCAACCAGGGGCAGCAGCAGCTCCTGCTGCCTGGGAGAGGCTGCTGGGCCCTTGGCAGCTCAAATTATTGGCAGATGCCTCTCCATGTCCAGCACTGCCCAGGTGCACATTTGTTTTTCTCACTTTCTATAGGCAAAGCCACTCTCTGAGGCAAAGGAACAAATGGTAAACACACTTTGGGCAGAGTGCTCACCCAAAGTAACTAGCATTTCCCTGACTGATACAGAAGGGAAAACCAGAAAACTGGAGCAGGATTATTAAGAAACACACAACAATAATTGGCCCTCACCCTCCTAACTCAGGGCATGACTTCAGCAAAGCACTGATCCAGGAGAAAGTGGGAGAGTTGGGGTCAATAAGGTGTCAGAGGTAGTGGATGTGGGAAATAGTTTCTGTGGAGTGAGAAGTGAAGGAGTGAGAAAAACAGTAATTCTTCTCACCTTCACCTCTGGAAGGACAAAAGCCAGGGAAATATCAGGCTATACAGGTACAGAAGAAGACCAGTATGCCCACAGCTAAGTGGCAAACAGGACAGGGAGTGACTCTCAGCTCCTCTTGGAAAGCTCTGGTGTACAAGCACTCCCACCTGGCCTGGAAGCTCCTGCTTGGATAGCTGCTTTGGGACTGTGTTGGCTTACAAAGAATTGCCAGCCTCTGCCCACTCCCAGAGACAATTCTCAACACTCCAGTTGGGTCTGAAGGAAGGACAGCCTATATGCTCCCAATATAAGAGGATAAATTTTGGTAGCTTCTTTTTGTAATCTAGGAAATAAAATCTCCTGTAACACTGAAGAGCTTGTAGTTTAATTTTGTTGCCGCTCAGGGGTTTTGTGGTGTCATCTTTCAGACTGTATTTCACACAAATAGTGCCTTGCAGAGGCACTTATCTTGATATACAGACATTTAAATCAAAGGTTGCACCCCTAAATAGTGAAAAATTATATTTTGACCCACTTACTATAAAAATCTCCCTTAATTTGTCCTGCCCTGATTTGTCATACTGAAAGAGTAACTCTGTATTTAGTGTAACAAAATCATCTCCAGCTACACAGAAGGGCCTGGAGAAGGGTGAAGGAAGGACACCACCAGTGAATTGCTGCCTTTGACTCCACAATTTGCTCCTGTCCTTGATCAGTTTGTGGCCTCTGACACTGAAATGTACAACTGCAGTTTGAAAGAAGCTCCAATTTCCTCCTAGCCATCACCCCATGACAGTGTCTCTCGGGAAGAGGAAGCCAGAATAAATGCAAACTGCACATGGAATTGCTTCCCTGTCAATCAAGGAAAGCTGTGCAGTGATGTTTGAGGAGGGAGGCTGTCATCCTGCCAGGAGAGTGGCAGGAACAGTTGGCTGGCTCTGGTCAGAAAAGCCAAAGGGCCACTGACCCCCTGGGCAAGGGCTAATTCCTCCCTGTCCTTTCAGCAGGCTCCAGCTGCTCCCACAGGGAGCATTTCCAGCTAGCTGTGGCACAGCTGGTGTGGGCACCTCTCCAGGCAGCACCCAGCCTGGCTGTGCTCTGTCTCCCTCTCATCCTGCAGCATCCCTGGAGAGGCAGGTGAGTCTCCTTGACTTCAGCAGGGCTCTTGTTCTGCTGGTAGATAAAACCAGCACTGGGAGATAAAGGAAACAATGCAATGGATTCCACTGACTGATGAATGAAAAAAGATATTTGTCTTTACAAACAAACTGTAGGTTTGCTGATAAATGAAATTGGATATTGGAAGATGAAAGGAGCAATGGGAAAAACTATGAATTCTGTAAGAATTAAAAATTAAAAGGGAGGGTTATACATTAGAGGGGAATCTCAGGTATCAGGCATTCTGGGAAGTCTGTGCCTCTCAAGTACCTCAGCCCAAGGGAAAAAAGACGGGAATGCAGCTGGGAAATTGGGATAAAAAGTAGACTGCATCCTCCAAAAATCTGAGAGATCCCAGGGGAATGTCCCATGGCCTCTCCCTTTATTGGAATAAAGTAAAAGGACTCATCTGTCTCCTTTTTGGACATAAACCTCTGGTGTTTGAGGATTAATTTTCCTGGCATCAGGTTACACTCCTAGCAAGCAGGTAGCAGCAGTGACAAGCCTGCTCATGTCTAAACAAGCTCACATTTTCTTTATACATAAAAGTGGATACAATTCATGATTATAGTGAAAAATAATAAAAACAAAAAAATTAACAATTTGCAACTAAGTTATTTAAACAAATATAATGAAATAATTAAATATTCCTGTGCCTCATGTCCATGCTTTTTGGATTCAGCATTTTTGTTCATATTGATTTTATGGCGTATTTTCATAATGACAGGAGTCACTAAGTAACACCTCACAATGCTATGTGTGCACAAGGAGGACTGAGAGCTTTACCACCACCCTCTTTATTGCCAAACACAGCCTCAGAGAGCTGGAGCAAGGCCCCTTACCCATGAGGTACTTCCACTCGGTGCTGAGGTCAGCCTGGTTGGCCAGGCAGCCCTTGACCACGTTCAGGCAGTAGTTGTTGCAGGGCTTCACGCTGGCCATGCCCCGGCAGTGCGGGCAGTACATCAGCTTCATGATGGCACGGCTGCACTCCTGGCTGAGGGACACCTGGGGACACACAGGGCACAGTGAGGCACGGGCTGCTCAGGGGGATGGGGGACCTCCCCCTTCCCTGCTGTGATCTGAGCCACACAGCCCCCCACACGAACCAGGAAAAGCCACTTCCCTCTCACTGCCCCTCCTTCCCCACTCTTCCTCCCCACGGCAGGGACAAGAGCTCTGGGGCAGCTGCCAGCTCCTCAGGCTGTGTTTGAACCCAGGCTCCTGGGAAAAACCTGGCTGTGAGCAAGCACCATGCCCCTTCCAGCCAGGTCTGGTGGCCACAAGGTCACCTTGGGCTGTCCACCAGACCCTGGCATGGTGCAGTGTGCCCCTGGAGTCTCTGCCATCAGTGCCACCACCATGGCCCTTCTGCAGGGGTCTGGTGCCACTGTCCTGCAGACACAGGTGTCCCACACACACTGCACCTCCAGCTTTCTGGGGAGAACACACAGTGGGGCCCCGGACACAGAACCTGCCCAGCTGGCATCATTGGAAAGGAGAATAGTCTTGGGGGAAGACTTGCACAATGCCAAAATTATGTGCAATTGAGAGCACTTGACAGTGGGAAGTGATTTCTCTTTGTGAGCACTTCAGGAGCCACAGGCAGTTGGCAACCTGGGCCAAGCCACACCGTGCCAGCAGCTCAGGCTCTGCACATGCAGCTGGTTCTTTGCAGGACTCTGGAGGTGGCTTTGCCACTTTTAATCAAACCACTCTGGTCCTGCAAGCACAGAGCCAGCACAGGTGCAGAGCCCAGAGAGCAGGGCCACAGCTTCAGCAGCACATCAGTGTCCCCCCCAATGCCATCAGTGTCCCCCAGTGCCATCAGTGTCCCCCAGCCCATCAGCCATGGGCCAGTGTCCCCCCAGTGCCATCAGTGTCCCCCCAGCCCATCAGCCATGGGCCAGTGTTCCCCCAGCTGCCATGGCCAAGGGCTGACAGTACACTGAGGGGTGAGTAAAGCCTGGCAGACTCTGCAGAGAGGCTGGCAGAGCTCCACATTCCCCTGTCTTGTCTTTTCTCTTTTGTGGTCATTTTCTGTCCTTGCTCAGATCCATTTGCATTTCCCTTGTAAATCTTTTAAAATCATCTACAAAAGAGAGAATGAATGTCTGTATGAAGTCTCCCTTGTTCCAGATACTTGACACTCACAAGGAGCCCAGAGGGGAGAAAAGTGACAGAAGGGGCAAATCTTGAAAGGAAAAATCCCTGGGCCCTCAGCTGCAGCTGAAACACTGAGAACTCTCTTTACTACTTGTGAAAAATACTTTGAACGTGGCCTGCTGGGGGACTCCAGAAAGATTCAGCTCTGAGGTACCCTTGGGAGAGTGTGAACATGCTGAGCCCAGTATCAGAGATTGTATCAGTGAAAATCCCCAATCCTCCCTGCTGAAACTGCCAAGGCTTACTGGAAGCTGTGTGGGAGCACCTGGCTTCCAGAAAACCTTGGAAAACAGATGCTGGATGGTGCTGAGGTTCCATTGGGCAGGAATGCACTAAAATAACTTTGTGAGAACCTTCTTCAGGATGAGGACAAACACGGCTAAGTTTCAGCGAGAGAACCCAAACAGAGCCTGCTTCCCTGGCCTGGCAGCCCAAAGGAGCCCCGGGGTGACTGTGCATAAACTGTGGCCAGAGGGGCTGAGCCTGGCAGGAACCCCACTCACCCCAAAGCTTCCCTCAGCTTCCTGGGGTGAATAACAGGGTCTGTGGGTCCCTGTGGGTCCCTGTCCTGGGCCAGCCCTGCAGGCAGAGCCTGGCTGCCATGTGCCTGTGCTGCCAGGAGATGGAGGCTCTGTCCTGCTGCACACTTCATCTCAGGAGAAACCCTGGAACCACCACTGCCCCAGCAGTGCAACACAGCAGAGGGACAGGCAAACAAAGGAGCAGCTTGTTTTTCACCTCAGGGTTTAAATACCCGTGTCTGAGCAGCAGCTGAAAGGACAGCAGGTAAGAGCATGGTGTGTGCTAACACAGGCTGTAGCTCCAGACTGTCGGAAACCAGAGCACTCACACACAATGCAGGGATGGGAAAGGAGCTGTGACCTTCCCTTCCCCAGGCAGAGCAATCACCAGCATGGATTGTATGTTGGGCTGTGACACTCACAACCCAATCTAGTAGCCTGCACAGGCCGTCAGCTTCTGAAGCCAAGCTGGCCCCTGTGCTTTCTTGGCACAGCTGCTCATCCTGGCTCATCCAGCTGTGGCCGTGGAGCACTGTCACCTCCCACTGCACAAACGGGGACCTGCAGCACAGTAAGTCCTGAAACGTGGGACTTTGCACAGCACTGGCAACCAGAGGATTGTTTGTCGTTACCCACACACATCCCTGGCTGTACTGTGAAGACTTTTGGAGTGGAGGGAGCTGAAATGCTCTGGAAAGTAGGAACACAGCACTGCCTGAGGGAAGCACCCCTGAGCTGGTGTGGGCCAAGCTCCCCAGGCAGAGACGACAGACACAGAAGCAAGGACACACAAAGCTGCTGACACCCAGCCAGAGCCCCGGAGAGTCACTGAAAGAGGCAAGAGACAGATTTTGGCTCAGAAAAGTATCCCCAAGACTCTGAGCTGCACAGCTGCCTTCTGTCCTCCTCCCCATGCCACTGTCACCAGCCACTGTCACCAGCCACACTGCCCTGTGTCCATGCCCAGGCAGCTCCTTTGGGATGCTGCCACCTGCCTTGGGGCAGTGGGTGCAGGCAACAATGGCACCTGAGGCTCAGTTTCAACTGAGAGCATGATGAGGAAAGAAAAAGTATTTCTGCACCTCAGTAAGGAACGTTTCTGGATGCCAGAGGGTGCACTGGCAGTCTGTCACTCTCACAAGGTGGCTTTGCCTCCTGGAGGACAGGGCAGTGTCCCACTGCCCCATGAGTGGGAAGCCTGGCCCCTGCTCCCTGCCCCACAGCCTGTCTCTGAAGACAAGCAGGTGACCATCCATCACCAGCCATTGCTCTGTTGAATCTGACAGGTACCAAGTGTTCAGCCTAAACTCCTGCAAAAAGGATAAATATTCACTTTTGCAGGTGCATGACACCAGGCTCCACTCCCTTTCCCCAGAGAATTACTCCAGCCTCTCCTGTTGGACAGCAGTTCTTTGGCACAGGCAGACTTCAGGGGTGAACTGAGAAAAAGAAGGGTAAGAGAGCAGGAAGAGGAATCACAGCAAATATTTCCTCTGTGTTTTGCTTGGCCAGAGCTCAGTTTCCCAGTGTTCCACCCAGCCCATGAACTACTGCTCCACATAGGGCAGAAGAGAGTGAGGGCTTGGGGCTACCAGAACCCCTCCCAGCCCTGATCCTGCACCATCCCTTTGGGAGACATGCAGCATATTAACACAGAGTCCTTCAAACACCTCTGAGTGCTCATGGATTAGTTTGCTGAAGTTAGCTTCCAGTTTTTTCATCAATGCTGTATATGTTCAGAGGGGCTGAGCTTCTCTCCCAGGATATGGATCCAACAGCACAAGCAGAGGAGCACTGCAGCTGTCCTGCCTCCTCATCCCTTGGACACAGGGGAGAGGAGCTCCTCTGGTTGGAGCTGTGGGGACACACACCCTCCCTCCCTGGCAGCTCCTTCCAGATGAACTCTCACTGGGAGTGAAGCAGTTTCTCCTCCACCTGTACACTGTGCTTCTGCTTTCAGCCTTCAAAGGAACCTGAAACACTCAGTTACCCCCTGCCCAACAGCCAGTGGCTGCCAGCTAAGACCTGCAGGGAGTCCCTGCAGCTTCCCAGCACAGACCTGCAACAACTGATGGATCCATGGACAACATCCATTCACCACAGGCGGCCCAAGGGCAGGAGCATGAGAACTCTTGCAGATGGAGTGAAACCTGACAAAACTGCTTCATCTTTTACTGATCTGGCACAGCGTGAAGTTGGTACATGACAATAATTGATTTCTCTAAGTACCATCAACCTGGCCCAGCCTGTGGTTGGTTCTCCTTTAAGGAGGCACCTAGAGTCTTTTCTTAGCTCAGTGACCTAGAAACTGTATTAAGATGTCAAGAGAACATGCACAATACAGTGGAGAAGCCAATTCCCAAGAATCTGAAAAAAGATCATTATTATTGAGAGATATGGCTTGGAGCCAGGGCACTCATTCAGTTGTCAGAGGTATAAATAAAAATGCAAAATAAAGCTAAGCTCAGCTTAAAAATACATTGATTGTACGTCACTGCTCAGCTAAAATCCACATATTCTATTCTGATCACAGTGACATCCACGGGTGCAGCTCTTTGAAGTGTAAGCCCAGTGATGAAGGGATAAGGAAAAAACGTTATCTTCTAAGATACACCCAAAATAGGGGACAAATCTTACTGAGCAATAAATAATTTTAATTAAAACTACTTTACAGCTGGGGATACAGTAGGAGCAATGAGATAATGCAAGGGGAACAGGTGGCTGCCCCATAAAAAGCCCTGTTCCACCACAAGCACTGCCATTCCAAGGGGGCTGCCAGCAGGTCCAGCTCTGTGCTTTTCCATGGCACCTTCCCAAAGCCTCATGTGGCCATGTCTTGTCGGTGCAGCCACCAGCCAGACGTGAATTGCTGGATCAAAGACCTTTGCAGGCTCTCCTGCCCCCTGCCCTGGTCCTGGGAGCTGGGCTTTGCTGTGTGACACTGGCACGGTGTTTGCTCAGCAACCAGCACAAGATGGGCATGTGTGGAGATAATTTCACAGAAAATTGAGAACACATAATCTTCTGTTCAGAGTGGCATTGGTTTCCTTAATTTTTCCTCCTCCTGAGCAACGTTTATATCAATTACAGTGAAATTAATGACTTTCACAAGCCATTTGCTGAGAGGATGGGCTGGGGGATTAGGCACTAACTGGGTTCCTTGCCACTCCCCAGCCAATTTACAAAATATTCAGTGTGAAAGGCTTCTAACAAAAAAAAAAAAAAAAAAAAGACCCTGCCATGTGCCATGTACTTTATTAATATGCTTTCCAAGCAGAGAATAACAGAAACACAGGAGGCTTGAGGATAACAAAAAGTCACCAACTCTCTCTCTTTGCACTTCAGGAGAGCGAAGTTACCCTTCACAGCACCTAAACATAGCTTTAGAACAATTACAGACTTTCTGAAGCACAAACATAGGGAGGACAAACTACCTGTTTGCACTCAGCTCAAATGCAAGAGACACCCCTGCACAGGCACTCCAGGGCCCAGAGACACCTGAGGGCTGGCAGGGCTTTAGAGCCTATAGGACACACTGCAGCACTCTGGCCAAAATGGGCTGGATTTCTCCAGAACAGAGGAAAAAACCATCTCATCCTTCCTCTATGCCTGTGAAGAACAAATCAAACTTGTGATTTACATGTTCAGCCCAAGTTACCCATCTTTGCACACCTACAGATGCTCAGAGGTAATGAGCACATCTTCTAGAACCATGGAACACTTCTCCCTCAGCCCCACCATGGTGTGTTCTGAAGCTCCTACCCAGGTTACATGCCGATTTTCCAAACAGCACCCACTGATCTGCAGAGCGCTTTTTAAGATTTGATTTTTAAGCTCTTTGTAAGATTTGGTGCAAAAGGGGGTGCAATTCCCCCAACTCCAGACCTTGCTGAACCTGCAACAGTGGGAGGGTTTTTACTCTTCTGAACTGGGACCTTGTTTGATAGGTCTCACAGAAGAACAGACAGGGGCAAAGAGGAGATGCATTTTCTCTCATTACCCTAATGTCTAGTGCTTAGAAAATATTCAAAGCCTCGAAAAATATCCTGAGCTATATTGGGGATATACAAAAGGACTATGGAAATGATGATCTGACTTGCACACAGCTAAAAACTGCTATACCATCCTCAGTCCAAAAACATTTCTTCATACAATTCAAGAACTTCCTGAAAAGGTGTCTGGAAAGGCCAAAGTGTGGGATGCAGAGAGGAAGGCCTCAGGGAACTGCAGCTGCAGAGGCATTAGTGCTGGGACCAGCTCTGCCACATCCTGGAGTTACAGGGTCAAGCAATGATCCTTCCTTCCCATCCCAGCTTCCTGAGAGCAGGAGAAAACTGGAGCTTTAGGGAAGCCCCGGGTGTCTGGACAATCTCTCCAACAGCGGCAGCAGCAAGCTCCTCCCAGAGCAGCACGGCGTGCTCGGGCTGTGCCGCTGCTCTTGGGCACAGAGCCTGCCTCCGGGTGCTTTCCAGGCACGGGACTCGCCCCATGGCCACTGGCAGGGCTCCTCTGTGCCCAGCAGGAGATGGCCAGCTCCTCTGGCCCCCAAAGCCTGCAGCCAAGCTGCAGATGCTGCTTTTGAAGTGCTAGCTTCAAACAAAGGAAAGAAAGAAAAAAAAAAAAGAAGAAAAGAATCATCCGACCTCAAATCCTTTCTCCGTTTGAAGCCTGGCTTAAAAGCAAATGAGAACCTGCAGCCTAGTGCAATGTGACTGGACTCCTTGGCCTTCAGGGGCCTTTAAGTACATCTGAAAGGCATTTAACACCAATAAAATAAGTTGAGCTCTTGCTGGTATTTTTCCTACCCCCCCTTCTTCCCTTGCACATTGCCCCCAGGCTGCTGTGGGCCATCTGTGCCTTGCTTCCCAGGGGAAGCAGCATTAGGTAGAGTAGGGGAGATTTGGGGATGGAGAGGGATAGACTGGGTGGAAACTCCAGGCTGCTGGAAGTGCTGTCACAGCCCCAGCCCTCTAGATTGCCAGAGGGACAAGGGCAGGCCAGTTGATGGAGGGACGAGGATGAGTGGTCCTTAACCCTGCTGGTGGAAGTGATGTTCTGTGGGCTCTATCGCCCCTAAAAATCTTACCAGGCAGTGTGAGGGTGGCCTGCAGGGAGCTCTCTGTGGTGTTGTGTTGGTGTTCCCCACACTGACCACGTCCCTGCCCTGTGGCTGCTCTCCCATTCCCTTCCTGGCTCTCATCTCTGAGGAGCAGTGCAGACCCCAGGTGGGTTTGACTGATATGGGGTTGGTTAGGGTGAAACAAAATACCTCCAGATGTGTCAGATATCTGTCAAAATGTGCCTGCACTGACTCTCAGGTCTATTACCCCAGGCAGAAGGCCTTGCTATCTGAATGGCCATTCTAAGCTCCAGAAGCACCAGCCAAACCCAGTGACATCAGGCAATTTAGGTTTCCAAACCAGGGGATTCTCTGGAGCCAGCAGACAGCAGGTAGGTCCCAGAGGCAGGCACTGGGTAGCTGGAGCAGAGGCACCTGCAGCTGGGGCCTCCCCAGGGCTGGGCTGGATCAGCCACAAAGCCTGAGCCATTCCTGGCATCCTCTCACCTTCTCATGGGAATTTTAAAGACAGGTGAGGGAAGTTCCGCCAGCTGTGAAAAACCCTTTCTGGGGCAGTGTCTAAATGAAAGCAGGTCAGCTCTTCAAGCCACAGACCAGGCTGTGTGTGCTGGGAAATGCAGGCAGGTATTCAAAGCCACTCCAATTACCCCAAATCCCTCGGCTGCAATTGAACAATTGGGATAAAGTTGTCAGGGTGAAGAACAGCAGCTACAAAAACAGGTCAAGCAAAGGAGCTGATCCTGCTGGGCTGGTGATGAGGAGTGCTCCTGAGCATCCCGTGGATCCCCAACAGCCCAGGAACGGGCTCAGAAAGCCAGCCTTGCTCTCTTTTAGAACAAACCAGCACTCAGAGGAGAGATTTGTGTTCCACAGGGGAGCTGGCCAGCTCTGTGATCAGAGCTATTTGCAATGTGGCCATTTCATGTCGGGCAACATTTCACTTCTCCCCATGGAGAGACTCTCAAATATTATGACCAAAACCCAGAAGGGCTGTGATGCTCTTTGCACCTCCACAGTGTTAACTGGAAATGTGCTCCACTCACTGGGCAGTCTGTGCCCAGTTTCTGTGGTGCCAGGAGTGGGAGCTGCAGGTGTGCCCAGCCCCTGGCTGCTGCAGGAGCTGCTGTGAGGAGCACACCCTGCTCCCTCCACCACATGGTCAGCAGCTGCCTTGTGCATGTTTATGCCAGCCCTGATGTAATTAGCACCTTGACGTGTGTTAAATGAACCAAGCTTTCCAATTTTTCAGAGTGAAACTCTAAAAGAAACAGCTGCAGGGCTGACAGAAATATGATTCTTCCAAAGTCTAATGAATTGTATAATCACTTCAGTCATTATTTTGCATCTTCCTTCCATAAATGCACAGCCACGAGTCCTTGGAGCACGGTGAGGTTTAAGCCTCTCCAAGCCCATCATTCAAGATCCATCAAGTTCCCAAAGCTGTCAGGGCTGGGAGGTGAGTGGGGCACAGGCTCAGTGTGCTGGGGTCTGGTGGCACAGCAAGGACACAGAAAATGCCAGCACAGTTCAGAGTTCTTGCTGTCACCTTACAGTGCTCAGCCCTGCACTGCAGGAGGGACACAGAGGATGGAGGCTGATGCCAAATCCGTGCCCTTCATGCTCCAGCACACCAGAGCTGCTGCTGGGCCTGAGGGCCAGACAGACTGCCTGGGTCCAGCCCTGCCAGCCCAGCAGCCAAATGGCCATTCTGCAGACTCAGGAAAAAAAAAAAAAAAAAAAAAAAAAAAAAAAAAAAAAAAAAAGCTGAGGCAATCGAGGCAAACTGGGGCAGCAAAACAGGGAGGAGCATTGTTCCTGTCTCCCTCCAGGGAGCGGTGAGGGCACTTGGAGAGGGCAGTGACACGGGCTCCAGAGGCAGCACCCACAGCTAATTGGGAGGCTCTATGTCTTTAGATTCCTGTCTAGTACCTAACTGCATTCAGATATTAAAATGAGAGAGATTCACACAGACAGATTGCTGTCATGTTCTCTCCCTCCAGAAGAAAACACTGCAAGTCAACACCTGCCTATTCCACACACTCCCTGCTCTGTTCATTTAATACAGGTATTTCCAGCTAGTACAATTTCCAATCCTTTGAAACTAGATTCAATTGACTTTTAACCACCAGGTAAATATGGGAGACATATATCTACTTTCCTGCATTATTTCTGTTCTATTCAGAACACCTATGGGTTTTTATCCTGAAGGGTTGTGATTGAAACATAACAAGGGATAGAAATACTGGAAAGTAATATGTGAAATACATAAGGATGTGTTCAAGACTGCATGCTTCTCATCCAGCTTGATTTGAATCTATCCAAACAAATTCCAGTTTTATTGCAAAATTCCTTCCCCAGCTTTACATGCAGCAGTGCTGGAAAGGAGCAGTGGTGTGTGTGGGGCTGCAGGAGCTGCTGTACCAAGGCGTTTAAAGCAAGAAGGCAGCTGATGGCAGGTGATGATCCAGGGAGCACAGCCAGCTCAGGGAAAGGGATACTAAGCTCCTAGGTTTGAAGGGGAAATTGGGATGACTGGAACTTAGATCTAAAATGGTTTCAGACATGCAATCTCACATACAAACTGTCAGGGACAGCTGGGCAAGAAAACATGAGGCACTTCACCAGTGGTTTGCAATGACAGAGAGGAAAACCAAGGGACAGCCCAGCCTGCTCCAGCAGCTGCTGTTTGTCCTGGCTGTGGTGAGCTGCACCCCTGCACCTTCCCACCTCCACCCCTGCTGCAGGACACTAACCCACACCTCTGCCATGCAAAACCTGCACAGCTCCAAAGGCAGAGCCAGGATAATACCCAGTGACAAGGCAATAAATGTGGGGATATGAGGGTATAGCCACTCATCACTGCTGTGGAACAACACTCTTGCAACATCTATTTACAAACACTGACACTGTCTTTTCAGGATCAAGAGGAGGCCAATTTAGATACTTTTACAGAAGTGAAACCCTTTAAATGAAATAACATGTCATTTATGGTTGTGTGTACTTGCTGCTGATGCTCTCAAAAAAGATCAGCCACTGAAAGGATGGAGATGTCCCACCAAGCACAGGGTGGGACCAGAGTTCACTGCTCTTTAGATGCTTTAGCACAGTGGTTCCATAAGGGGGAGAAGAAGATTTTATCTTCATTTAATTCAGAAAGATCAATTTTATGCCTACTTCACCAGAAAAGCAACTGGAAGCTGAAAGACAGAAGTCAAATATGTCCTTTCAAGCTGTGGAAAAAAAGTGGGTATGAAAAATGGCTGCAATCTTAAAGGACATGAGGACCATGTTATGTTGTTGTGTTATTGACTTGTTGGAAATGTAAAGCATATTTAGATAAACATTATTTTCCATATGTTTTCAGTACATTCACTTAACCATTAAAAACATTTCTAAAACATTTATTTTTAGGACTTTTTAATTTGAATTCAGTTCCCAGACTGACCCACCATGTGTTTAAAAATTACTCATATGGTAAATAGGAAAGCTGCCAGGTACCTTACAACAGAAAAGTTTTAAAAAATAAAGCTGAAATAATGTGAAACACAGTATTGGCTAAATAAAAATGTACTGATAGCTGACTTCAACTTTCATTGGTAAAATGAAATACGGGATTTAGTGAAAAAGCTTATAAAGAAAATAATTATATTTTATTTCAAACTCAAATGTGAATCAGCCTTAAGAACATCTACTCAAAAAAGGAAATGCAAACAACTATTAAAATCGATTACTTGAGTAAGTGTTTCTTACTTATGTAGCTGGTATTGCTTCACATCAATCTCTACTACCTTGGGAAAACTTAAAATTTAGAAAGAAAAAGCAGTGAAGACCCAGCAAAGGAAAGATTGTCATAATAAGTCATTTTCTGAGTTATTATTCATTTCAAATGACTTCCTCTGGCTGCCTTTGGAATGGAACATTACGTGTCTGCTCTCTGCCTGACAGCCACAGGCTGCCAGGGCTGCAAGGGCACTTGGAGGGCTCTGGGCACTCTTTGGCATGCACAGGGCAGCTCTCCTCGCCATCCGTGGCAGCAGGAATCCAGCAGGGACCTTGCTGGGTGTGCTGCTGCAGACAGGACAGCTCTGCCCTGTGCCCATGGCATGTGCAGCAGAACTGTCCCGAGGGCTGGGCAGCACGTGCCAAACCCAGCCAGGGGCACAGCCACTGCTGTCCAGCACACTGCATCTCCTCTGGGCTTTCTGCTTGTGATGAAGGGTCACCTCTCAGCCCGTGACATTTCTTCTATCTCAGCTTTGCTCCCCCCAGTCCTGCAGTATTCCAGTTCACCTCCACCACATCTTCCCAGGAGAGCACCCAGCTACTGCTCACAGCAGGGAGGGAGGGTCTGGTCACAGTCAGAGCTCTGGGCAGCAGTGAGCATCTCTGGTCACAATGAGCATCTCTGGTCACAGTGAGCATCTCTGGGCACAGTCAGAGCTCTGGTCATAGTCAGAGCTCTGGGCAGCAGTGAGGGAAGATCTCTGGTCACAGTGAGCATCTCTGGGCAGCAGCTGGCAGGCAGCAACTCCACCAGCACAAGGCCCTCTCCTGTTCACATGATGCTCAGAGCTGGAGCAAATGCTGGTTTTGGGCAGCTGCCAATCTCACCACCAATTAACAGGATTCTAAACAGAACTGGGATATTTGTTCTCTCTCAGCCTGGCATGCAGCATGAGGTGTCATCCCTGGGGGAGCTCCTTCTTCAAGTATCCTGCACTGGGGATTTTGTGGCTGCTGCCCTTTTGGTGGCTGCTACTTCATGCAGGCGATGAAAAACACACTTGGCATTGTGCAACTTGAGTGAAAACCTGCAATTTGTGCTGAAAGCACAGCTACAGAAGCAAAGAACCTGCACATGAACACAGAGATGCTGCCCTGACCCCACCCAGGCATGGCCCATGGAGACTCCTCACTCTGTCAGGACAGGGTGCCAGCCTGCACATCCATCCTCACCTGCCAGAGAGCCACCCCAACCCCACCCCAGGTCCCAGCCCACATGTCTGTGCCAGGCCAGGCTGGTGGCAGCTACCACCAATCCCAAGTTTTAGGACTTGGTGTCAGAGCCTGCAGTCTGTCAGGGTGACTTTGCCTTGAAAGCTTGGATGGCAGTAAAGATGAAAAAATGGTTCTGCCATTTTCTCCCTGTCTGCCCTCAAACTATTTATGGCCAGCAGGACACAGAGGGGTTGCTCCCACACGTGGCTCCTGTTCCTATCCCTGCCAGCCAAACACCCTTTGGGCACAGTGAAGAGGCAGTGGGGATTAAAGAAATCTCATTAAATCCATGCCTGTAGCTCACTCAGGAAGGCTCTCCCCCACTTAAAGACAGTCAGAAACTCTGGCAAACAGCATCAGCCCTTCTTTGGAGTGCCCAGTAATGCTGCCTCTGCACAAGGGCCTGAAACAGCAACAGGATACAGGGGTGCACTGAACTGGAGGTGTCCGAGAAGCTCAAACCAGGATGGTTTTAGTAGAAATCCATAGTTTTTTCCTAGGATTTGCAAATAAATATAATCTATTGTTGGGGAAGGAAACAATCTATTTTCTCCTGAAGTCCAAAGATAGCTAATTTATTTCTAAGGGTTCATTTCAACAGGCTTTCTCAGTCTTCTTGAGCAAAACACTCACCAGCGTGTTCCATATGAAATTCTAACTCAAAAAGATAATTTTAAAGACTGCTGCTAAAAGCAGGAAAGTTGAATTCCAGTTTCTGACCTTTTTCTAATGTCATAAGTATAGAGTAACATGAAAAATGACTAGAATCAAGGCACCAGTTGTGGGCTGAGTCAAGCATTTCACATCAATTTGACACAAGTGTAAATCCACAACTAAAAAGTCAGTAAAGACAGGGGAAACGAGCTAGTTTTGGTCCTCACAACAATTCAGCTCTCAAGAAGGCTGTGCTGAGGTTTTCTGACTCAGTTCAAGCAACAGCAACACATTGGGTTAAGTGCAAGGCCAGGGAGGGCTCCTGTGAGAGAGGAATGGGTGGGACCCTCCTACAAAACCCCCCATCCTGAAGGAATGGACTGGGGGAAGCTGAGGGGAAAGGAGGATCTGTGACTTGTCATGTTCCTCACATTCTGCTTGATATGTGATGCCCAAGAGAAGGAAAATTCAGAAAGGGACCAGAATCAAAATCCAGTGGATCAGAAGCCTACATGAAGGTGGGGGAAAGTCTGGGCATGTTCGTATCTCAGGTCCTTCCCTTTGGCTGATACCATACCTGCAGTGGCCCTGCCAGCCTGTTTTTCCCACCAGTCCCAGCTACAGGCAGGATCACATCCATCGAGCTCTGCCATTCAGAGGATTTATGAAAAGTATTTTGCTTTTGTCCCCCTAAAATTACATCATTCTCTTCTTTTATCTACCTTAAGTGTCAAGAGAATGTGATCTTAATGAGATGTACAAAGGCTTTTGGGTAGCTGAACAGTTTTACAGTCCCACATTGATAAATTAAAGCATTTGTCACTGTTACCACATTAATGTTTCTTCCTGAGATCAAAGTCTGGATTTGCTGCATTAAGTGGGACTGTCCTCTGCTCCACATCACCATACATTACCTTCCTAGGAAATGAATTGTGGTTCTGGATTTTTACATTCACAGTTTAATCACACCCTGATTCTCACACTGCTGATTCCCATCTTCATGTGGGGTATGCAAGCCACTTTTTTATTATGGATTTTCCCCTTGCTACCTGTGTGAAAACCTATCTTGTTCCAGGACAATCACTTTTTTTATGGCTCCTAAAGGCTGCTTCTGCAAAGAATACAGACAATTTCTTTCCTTCTGGAGCCCTGGATTGAGACATGTTGATTTACATTTATATAGCACCTTTCATCCCTGAAGATCCCAATGCACTTTACAAACTCCCCCTCTCTGTACACAGAAGCTGTACAAATAGACAGGCTACATAAACAGACTGCCAGCCTCTGAAACACATCCCTCTGCCTGTATTCCCAGCACACTGGTGGCCATCCAGCTCTGCACCCTGCAGCACATGTCCATCAAGGAGGAAAACATGGCAGTGTGATTTAGAGGCACATCAGGGAAACACAAGGAATCTGGGCAAGCAGCAGAATGGCTTTACAGCCTGGCTGACTGACACCTCCCTGGCACTCTGCTGCAAGGGTTAAAATGAGAAAAAAGCTGATTTGTGGTGAGTTACATCTCACTGCCTCAGTGCTGCTGACAGTGCCTGTAGAAGTCCAGGTTTGCTGCTCCCTCCCACTGATGGGTAACCCTCGAGTAGTTTATTTTTTAAAGCAATATGTCTTGGGTTGCAATATAGGGTGTGGCCAGAAATGTGTATTCCATCCCCATCTGTTGAAGCTGGGTGGGGCAGTGACCCTTATCTCCGTGGCACATATTATCTGCTAATGGGCCATCTTTAAACCACCTGGGGCAATCATCTTTATCTTTTCCACAACCCATCCTCCCTCCAGGAAGATATCATCTGCTGCTGGCCCATTGAGTCCCAGTGCATGACTGATAAAATTACATCATCCCACTGGGAGATGCTCCAGCCAGGGGGAGGAGCCAAGCCTTTCCTACCTAGATAAAAAAAATGAGATTTGGAACACCAAAAATAGCCTTTTCCACTGGATTCCAGAGGAACACTGGACCTTTCCACATCATCTCTGGACCTTCAGAGGGAAACTGCACCTTCTACAGGAGCACTGCTTCAGCTGAACCACATCTGTCACTGCAGGAGGATGCAGCCACTATTTAATGGGACTGCTATCAACACCCTGACTGACTGACGGGGTGTCAGGTTGGATTCTGACTCTGTCAGGGTTGGGATTGTTCTTTGTAATACTGTATTTCTATTTAAATTTTCCTAGTAAAGAACTGTTATTCCTAATTCCCATATCTTTGCCTGAGAGCCCCCTAATTTCAAAATTATACTAATAATTTGGAGGGAGGGGAGTTTACATTCTCCATTTCAAAGAGAAGCTCCAGCCTTTATTGGCAGACACGTGTCCTTCAAACCAGGACACAACAAAAAGAAGGGGAAATAACCCCCGCTCCCAACAGCAGTGGCTGCAGCCTGTGTGAGGGTGCAGGAGAAGGGAGAAGCCACGGTACCTGAGACACCTTTCTGACCACGTCGCTGCCCACCAGGAAGCCCTGCGCGTAGGAGCGCGCCGCGATGAAGGCGCGCGTCGCCTTCAGCTTCAGCTCCCTGGGCACCTCCCCGAAGGGCCTGTGCTGCTCGGCGTGCTTGACCATGCAGTCCAGGTACTCGTCTGTGATGTGGTACTGGGGGTTCAGCAGCTTGAAGAGCCTCTCCAGCAGCCGTGTCCAGAACTCGTTGAGGGCCTCCTCCAGGTTGATGTTGGAGCTGCGGTAATAGCGGCGCAGCTCGCTGTACAAGTCCTTGAACACCTTGGCGTTCTGGGTGTACAATTCCCCGTACATGCTTGGAAAGGCATCGTAAAGGGCCTTTTCTGACTTGTTCAACAGATCCTGGAAATAACCTGAAAGATGAGAAAAGGGAGAGGTGATGTATCAGTTGGACTGGCTGTGTCATTTGGCAGCACAACTGAATACCCAGAGAAAAGAGAAGGGCCCTAACAGAGCTTTTCCTCCAAACAACATTAGCACACTCAGATCTGAGCCTGAGCCATGAAGATAGAAGGAGGAACCCCCTTCTTCCCCCGTGCTGGAGAACCCTGGGCCTCTCCAGCTCTTCTGGCAAGCAAAGTTTGGTTTCTTCTGATTCCACTCCTAAGTTTTCTTCCCAGCTGGCATTGCTTACACAAACCCTGAGCTGCCACGTGTCATTTCCAAAGCCCTGGTGAGATGAAGCAGGGCTGCCAGCAGGGTGCCATCCCTTCCCAGGACATCCCTGGTCGTGGCAGCCAGACTGGCTCTGGGCACAGCCAGAGTCCAGATGCCGTGTCAGGAACAGGCATTCCAAGGGGATTCCAAGGCAAGGCTGTACCCAAGTGCTTTTTAACTGAGGCCAGCATTATCTGGGGTTCTCATCCCATTTGCTTACTTGGGTGTGCATCCTGCTTTTGTTTCAGCTTAAATAGTGGAGTGGTTTCACACCTGTGGTTCAGGGGTGTCAGATGTGACTGAAATGTGACTCTCCTGCTACACAAAGCATGGTAAGAATGACATATTTGACTCCTCCTTTAGCAACATCCTTAGGTATTTCCATCATCTCAACTGCCAGCTACCTTCAGGCTGAGACTGCACAGTAGGGAACTCATAGCAGGAGTGGCCCTGATCCAATTAATAGATTTACATAAGCAACTGTAATCATCATTAAAGTCAGTGAGAGGAAAAATAATTTAAATAATAATTTTAATTTCAATTACATTTGTACTTTTAGGGACTTTTTGAAGCAAACTAGATTAAACTATTCTTTAAATCTAAATTACTTTTTTTTTTTGGTGATGCGTGATAAGCTCTAGTTGGAAAGAAACTGTTAGTCAATTAATATCAAACAGCATGTATTTAGGTACAGAAATTAACTTTGCAGTACTAGACATATAAGAAAAGAAAGAGAAGCTCCTGAAAAATGCATACTGCATGCACAAAGCTTTATTAAACAAAGTATTTTTTGAGGGAATGGCACTGACTACAAAGACCTTAAAAACTGTAGAACTAGTACAGCTCAGATCTTGCTTATATTCACTGGCTGAGAAGGGCCATACAAGCTTTCCTATATTAATAATCTCTCATTGGTTTGTCAGATTTGAATGAAGCTAAAACTTAAGTGAATTGACCAAGTGAAAAGAATCCTCTGCATCTGCAGCACAGATTGCTAATACTGAAAATTCCTGCACTGTTTTAATAAAGCAACACCAAGCATTAATAGCCTGGCCTTCTCCAGCTACTATCAGGTGCTGCTTAATATATTAAAATTTTATCTAAGATATTTTTGTTTTTAAAAGATTGTGAGCAAACTAGGTCTTAGCAGAAGTCTAGCTTAATTACTCATGCCGAAAGTAAAAATCTGCTATCTGGAATGTTGAATAAAAAACTGGTTTTCAAATGCACATCGGGAAGAAATTAATTCTTATTCAACATGACTGGGTTGGAAGTTTTTATCTCCAACCATTTTTACTGGGATTCCTCCATCTCTCAAATGACTGATCATGCACCTTCCCCACTAAAACTGGATTTCTCCTACAGACAGCAGGTGTCAGGGCATCAAAGCCACCTATGACCTTGCAATGGAGGGTTCTCACTAGGGAAAAAAGACAAAAACTGATCCATCAGTTAATAAAAAGAGATGCTGCACTCACCTGCAGCAGAAACAAAAGACAAAGTTTCCCTGATGCTGATGAGGAATCTAAAAGCTCTTCCCTACCTTAATGTATCATTCCAAACACTGCTGGTTGCCCATTCACAAGTTAATTAAACGAGCTCAAACTCTCTTGCTTGTATAATCACTGTTCTTTTCTGTGTGACAAGAGGCACGAACTGAACAATTTGCTCAGCAATCAAGGTATGACACGCAGCTTTGCACTCACCATCAGGAGGAAGAAAACACCAACAAACACAGCCCAATTTGTCAATTCAAGGCAAAACTACTTTCTTTGTTTTGCTACAAGAGAAACAAGATGTATATCTCCCTGTCAAAAAATTGGAGCCTGCTCTCAAAAAAGTCAGAGCTAATTAAGGGCTGATGAACTGTTACTTCTCACCCAAGTGAGGGAACACAGATTACAGCCAATTCATTTGTGGCTGGTTCTCACAAAGTTCTAGATTTCACACACTGAGGGAGAAAAAAAATCTACACTAGCCAGGGAAAATTAATTAGCAATTAAGTCTACAGATGTTTGTGATGAATGGCTGACCTGGCAGGGAATTTAAATGCCCATTTTGCAGTATCAGAAGGTACCACAAAGTGAATTTTGTCAAGAGGGATGCCAATTTCCCTGTTCTTCACTACACTGCCAGCTGAGATCTCCCAGTAACACTGCATCTTCTCCTTAACACCCCCTGCCTGCCTTATGTCCAACCTTTTAATGAGTTTAGACATGTCACAGATTAAGGATATCCAGGGCCTTGGGATGAAGCAACTTGCTGAAGCACAGTTTGGGCTCCTGCCATTCTACCTTGATTTCAGGTAGAAGGAATTACTTATTTGAGGGGAGTAGCCATGATGGGTGGGGGACTCTCAGTTCATGGGGTGCTCCAAGTGTCCAATAATGCAGCTGTCCCAGTGTTCCTATCAGAAACAGGGCCAGCAGATCCTTTTGGATGTATCAGCTCCCACTTGCTCACCACTGCTGGGTCTGGCCTGGCTCCCAAAGCAGGACAGGAGTGTTTTGGCAGAGGCCCGGTCTGAAGAATTTTGCCTCAAATGCAAGGGTTTTACAACCAAAACAATTCTGCCATCTTGGCTGGGCTTTCTCCTGGTGTTGTAGTGACAAAAACTTAACTTGTCAGAGAATTAAGTTTTCAACCAGAAACGATAACCTTTGCATACAAGAGAGATTGCAAATCCCCACCCATTTCCCTGCTTCACAGCTTCCCAGTGTTCACAGCTCATATTTTCACAGTTTCCACATTTTCACAACTCTGGATTCAAATTGGGAAGCTGTGAACAGCACGGCAGGGACCGGCAGTTTCTCTCTGAAGATATAAAGTTTTGAGTTTCTCCTTCCTCAGTCCTCCCAGTACCAAATACTTCATCCAAGCTCTCTGCTACCATTTGATCACTCAACATCTGTAACACACTGGGGTTTCTTCAACTAATGCAATGATGGAATGTGAATGGATGCAGGAGGGAATGAGATCACTGAAGGAAGAACACCCAAATGCTCTTTAGGGCAAGCAGCAGAGCGGGCTTCCTTCAAGCCCCATCAAATTAGAAAGGCATGCTAGAGGAAATATGAGAAATTGAGAAAGGTGACTGAATTAATTTCAATCTGATTATTACTAAAATTTTAAGCAGAAAACTGCAGCACAAAATGTCTTAAACACAACAGGGAAGAGTTGAGACTGGAGGAACACCAATGATGCTCTTGAGAAACTGCTGCAAAAGTTTGCAGCAATAGATGAAATTAAAACCCATTAAATTAAAGCTGGTCAGACAGCTTCGCCTGGTGAGCTCTGTTTGTGGTCTGAGGGCATTGCCATGAACTGCCAGGACAGATGGAGGTGGGAGCAACAACATGAGGAGGAGGAAATATCAGATCTTGTGTTGTAACTTCTTAGTTTTGAGTGAGCACATGAGCCTGTGGTGGAATTCACACAGGGCCAGAGCCACGGAGCTCTAGAGGAAGGCTGGGCAAATCCACTATGAACAAAGTGCTGTGTGTCAGGACTGGACTGAGAACTGGAGGGGAAATGGAGCTGCTTCTGTGAGGTCCTGAGCCCCAGCCAAAGCAGCGAAAGAAAGAGGGTGGAGATCCCTGCTACAGCAGAGCTCCTGCTCAGTGCCAGCCCTGTTGGTCTGAGGAAGAGTCTTTTCCTGGGCTGAGCTCCCATTTAATACCCTGCTGCACTTCCCAACACCAATTTGCTTCTCCTAATGCTGTTTTGCAGTCAAGCTACTATTAGGAGAGAGTAATTTAGCAACAGGTTTAAGCCATTAAAATCCAAAACTAATGTGTCTATTTTATTCACTTCAGCAAGTACAATGACACTTTATTTATAAAATTGATATTACTAATTTAAGTACTACCCATGGCTGTGCTGAAGAGCTGATATCAATCCAAGAGCTGTGATATACTCTGGTTCAAACCCTGGCTGTGTCCTTCCACAGGAAATAACCACAGTGAGATGAGTGACTGAGGCTCCATGTGCAGATAGCCCTGGATGCAGCAATGCTAGTGCAGGGGGGTCACCTCTCTCCTCACAGCTTCAGACTCCTGTCAAACTGCTGCTCTGGAGCTGTTCCCTCTGTCCTGAGCCACTTGAAGAACACAGTCCCTCTCTGCTGTCTTCTGGATCACTCTCATGTACATCCCTCCTGACACTCCTGTTTGGTGGCTGTGACCAAGGAGGCATCAGAATAAACCAAGACTCAGACTGCAAGAAAGAAAAGAAAGCCCAAACCAACGGAGATAAAATCAGCTTTTCCCTAGGAGCCAAATGATGAATGGTGTGAATGAATGCGCTAGGATGCAAAAATTATGATGCCTTTAGGTAACACAACTTCAAAACTTTTAGGATTTGCTCCAAAGAGCCACTTGACTGACATTTCCTCTTCACATTGTGTCCTGGGAGTGTGTGCTGAGAACTGTGTGGGAACACAGAACTGAAGAGATGTTGTGGGTCAACAAGACAAAAAGTGCCAGCTCTGCCATGCAAGATCAATTTTCTACTCTCCTAAACCTGCTCAGTGCCCAGAATAAAAGCACTCCAAGATTTTGACCTCAATCCTACTGGAAGGTTGGTTCTCCTCTGACAGGAGGATTTCTTTTCTCAGTTTCTGGTCGAAGTTCATTCTTTATCCACTTGGTCTTTGCCAATATGATCCTGTAGTTTCAATTGTTTGTTATTTTTTTCCCTGGAGTTCACTCTTTGAGACATTTACACACCAAGTCTCACACTTTCTCAGCATCCATGCTGCTTTTCTACACAAACAAAGGTACTTTCCTCTCTTTACACCTGACAGGCTCTCCAGTCCTCTGGATCACTCCACTAGCTCTTTACCTCTTCTGCTTGGTATTAACTCTTCAGAGGTGTGGGTGGTCAGAAGCAGAAAGAACATCTCCTTTCCTTCACTGGCAATTACACTGTGGATACTGCAAGGACTGCACTTGCCTTTTTTAGGAAGGCACCACATTAGCATTTCACAGCCTTTCTGCCACCAACTGGTACATCCCTAATTCTCCCCCTTGCTATTTCCAACCAATTAATCCCCAGCTGTATGCCTAACTCTGAAATACTAGATTTCACCCTGTTTCTATTATTTTGGTTGTCATGGTTATCCACTATCCTCTTCAATAGTGACAACTTTTCCCAGCACTATGCCACCAATTAATCTCATGACTGCATTTCCTATCATTCCTGCCAGTTTTTAATGGGGCTGTTAACCAGGATGGGGTCTAGGCCTGTCTTGGGAACCATGACTGGGACCTCCCTCCAGCTCAGGAGCTCATCTTTCAACACAGTGTATTGCTGCCTCCCCCTTAGCTAGTTCACCTGATAATTCCTTTACTAATTTCCATCTTCTTCAGCTTAATTAACTACTCAAGGCACAGATGCAAATGTCTTTGAAGTCTCCTGGGATAGATTAGTAGATAGAACAGACACACCATGAGCAACAGTGAAAGCAGGCTTGGGGTATAGGATTTGACTGAATCTCTACAATCTCTTACTCAAGCTGCCTTTGGGTAAGAGCAAAAGCTGGCCTTCCTTAAACTGGTTTACACTGGGACATACAGCAGACAGCTTGTTTCTTGTCGTAGGGAAAATGAGAGCTCTTTGAGAAAACAAAAACCTGTTCCTGCAAAAGAAAGATTCTGTTGCATGAAAATGCTGTTTGGAACAGGGCTCTGCTAGTGAGGAGAGGAGCTTCTGCCCAGGAGGAAGCACCTCCAGTCACTCCAAAGAAACTGCACTTTTTCTGCCAGGACTTGGATAACATTTTCATTTCACTGTGTTGAATGGCAGAGAGATGTAATTATTTGCAGCTATTTCTTCTTCTGCATACTGCCTCTCCTCTGTTTCTACAATTTTCCAAGACATGTTGCCTTTATCTAAGTCAAGCAGGACTGGATCCAGCTACCAAAATAAGGGAGTGGAGGATGTTCCCTGGCAGGAAGGCTCTCAAGAGGAAAGAGCTGGCCCTTACTCCAGGAACAGTGGGAAGCTGGATATTCTGCTTGTCTCCTCCTGATAAGCACTAGGGCCCAAAAGGGTGTCAACCAAGGTGACAGCAACAAGCCTGAGTGTCACAAACACAGGACAGAGAACCTCTCCAGCCCCAGCAGCAGCCCTCTCCAAAACATTGCTGGTGAAGAAAACAGTTCAGGCTTTGGTTATCCCAGGGCACTCAGCATTTCCATCCTGATGACCCTTGGAAAAAGCTCTGTGCAATTCTTAAGACTCCCCTGAAGTCAAGTTCAACAAACCTTCAGAGACAAAGGGTCACATGGGGTTGGGGATAAAGGACACAAAATGATCTGTAGGAGTGGCAGAACATAGAAGCAAAGCCTGTGCATAGACTGCAGCATTAACAGGAGTCAACATCCCCCCTTGGAGCACCTGAGCCTGCTCCAGCATTCCTTCCTGCCTGGCAGGGTGGGAGAGAGGAGGGAGCTGGAGCAAGCAGCCTGCACCTGCCTGGAGAGGAATTCCAGGCAACACACAGACCCTGGGATATATGCCACAACACATTCTGCCAGTTGCTTGGTAGGTCCTTGATTGTTTAGGCTTCGAATTTCCATGTTGGGAACTTGGGAACCAGGGCAGGTGTGTGGCAAGGGTGGCTCTGAGCTGCTCTGGGATGTTCCAGGGGTGGGTGATGGAGCAGGAGGTGGCAGTGAGGGCACTGTGCCCATCACTGGTGCTGCAGGGGTGGGTGATGGAGCAGGAGGTGGCAGTGAGGGCACTGTGCCCATCACTGGTGCTGTTCCAGGGGTGGGTGATGGAGCAGGAGGTGGCAGTGAGGGCACTGTGCCCATCACTGGTGCTGTTCCAGGGGTGGGTGATGGAGCAGGAGGTGGCAGTGAGGGCACTGTGCCCATTTTGTGCAGCAGTGAGCAGGTCAGCAGGGCTGCAGCACTGCTCCCAGGCATAAGTACTGTGTGTGAGAGTGTGTGAGAACAAAGACAAGATAGGCTAGACTGGTCACAGGGATTTTTCAACCATCGAATTCCAACCCTGCTCCCTGTACCTCTCCAGGCTGCCTGGCAGAGAATGCAGAGCTGTGCTGCTGTGAGGAAACCTCTTGTAGATTGGAAGCCCTTGTACAGGGGATTTGCTCTGTTTGTATCCAGAGTGGGATAAGCAAATACAAGAGATGTGAATCTTAAGATTATTTTACCCACATGTTTTGCTGAGATCTGAACTGGCACGGGATTTTAATCATGGCACCTTCTAAAAATACCTGTGCTACAACAAGAAATTTGCAGGAAATGATGAACTGCAAATATTGTCCCAGCAGGCTCTTATCAAACAGATTTCAGAGCAAACTCTCTGTGAGATAAGGAGTGGGGAGACGTGTGGGTTGGGTTCATAACATAGGAGTCAAGTCTGACCTGACAGCTAAGTCCTCATTGAGGAAGGGCAGGCACTTCCCTCTTGAGCATGAGCTGAGCTCTTTACAGCCACTCCTCTCCCTCTGGGCTATAGTAGGAATTGGATAACTGAGCCAGAGCAAGCTGAACTTTTCAATAAATGAAATTTTGTGAGATAAATTTAGGTCTCATTTTTTTCCTCCAAGAAAGCCTGCATTTAAAGGCAAACCAATAAGCACCACAGCTATCACTGACAAGAACATAAAGGCAGTAAAATTAACTGCTAATACTGCCTGCTCCTTTCCAGGTTTATTCAGTAAGACCTGAAGGGCTCCATTTCTCCAAGGCTAAAATAAACTCAGGAGTTTAACAATACTGAGGGTTGCTGGCTGTTTTAAAAATGAGATATACATCCTGAATACAGCACACACCTCTAGAGCAAAGGCATTTTTCACTCCAGATAGAAGTGTTCCTTACTCCAGCTGAACACTGGAGCTGGTGATGAGCTGCAGAGATGTGGCAGGAATGGCACAAGCACTGGATCTGCTCGGGATGCGCCCATGAAGTCTGTCACTTTCCCAGGAACACCATCCCAACCAGCCTCACTGAGGCTGAGTTTGACTTTCTGCCCCTGTCTTGGGTTGCAATCCAGGCTGTGGCCAGAAATGTGTATTCCATCCCCATCTGTTGAAGCTGGGTGGGGCAGTGACCCTTATCTCCTGGCACATATTATCTGCTAATGGGCCATCTTTAAAACCAGCTGGGGCAATCATCTTTATCTTTTCCACAACCCATCCTCCCTCCAGGAAGATATCATCTGCTGCTGGCCCATTGAGTCCCAGTGCATGACTGATAAAATTACATCATCCCACTGGGAGATGCTCCAGCCAGGGGGAGGAGACAAGCCTTTCCTACCTAGATAAAAACTGAGATTTTGGACAGCAAGTTACCACCCTTCCACTGGATTCCAGAGGAACACTGGACCTTTCCACATCATCTCTGGACCTTCAGAGGGAAACTGCACCTTCTACAGGAGCACTGCTTCAGCTGAACCACATCTGTCACTGCAGGAGGATGCAGCCACTGTTTAATGGGACTGCTATCAACACCCTGACTGACTGACTGACAGGGTGTCATCTTGGATTCTGACTCTGTCAGTGTTTTTGGGATTGTTCTTTGTAATGCTGCATTTCTATTTTAATTTTCCTAGTAAAGAACTGTTATTCCTAATTCCCATATCTTTGCCTGAGAGCCTCTTAATTTCAAAATTATAATAATAATTTGGAGGGAGGGGGTTTACATTCTCTGTTTCAAAGAGAAGCTCCTGCCTTTATTGGCAGACACCTCTCCTCCAAACAGGACAGCCCCTTTCAGCAAGCTCCAGAGAGCTGCACCTTAACCTGCACAACACCTCAGGGTGCTTCCCTTGCTCCCACATGCACTGCTTGAGGCTGAAAATAATGAAGCCTTTATACATTTTAATACACATATTTCAAAACTTCTTCCTTACTTATAAAATATACCATGAACCAATTTGTCACCCAGTCAGGCTCTTTACAGTATTATCTTAATTGAGAAAATATCAGTGAATTATTATTTCTTTAGAATTGAATGTATTTGTCTCTCCAAAAAAAAAACAAAAAAAAAAAAACAGAGGAAGCAACCCCATCGTTTGTGTCTATTTTTGACACTTTCTACATTCACAGAGGGACTTGAGTATCCCCATTACATGGTTTTACAGATCAAAATTCCTTGTTTGAGCCTTGCAAAAGCTGTGACAGTGAGACAGATCTGACTTTGGCTTTTTATCTTCTTCATTAGCGTTTCCCTCTGCTTTGAATGGTCCCTAGACAAACTATTGTTGGGTTAATTAGATCATTTGGATATATGCTTGCCACTGCATTTTTGCAGTCTAGAGTATCTAAGACACATGGTCCTTGAATCTCTAAGAATCTTGACTATGTGACATGTGGGCTTTCCACAAAGGAAAAAAGGAGGATAGGAATTACTGGCTGTAGGGATAATATTCCAGAAAGGCTAAGTTCCCCTGTTATTACTGCAGGAGTTTATCTAAATCTGTATGAAGCCCTTAATCTCTAGTGTTCTCTCCTTCAGTGCCTTCAGAAAATAACTTGCCTCTTTGTAAAAATATTTTGCTCCCATGGAACCAGTATGAAAACAAGAAATAGGTAGAGATACCGTAGGCAGCTAATGTTGAGATGCAACCTGAAGAATGCAGCACGTGTGCACCTCTGACAGCTGGGAGTGACAGAATGTACATACAGACAGCAACAGGCATATCTGTTATTGGAATCATAATCAAATTGGTCTCAATTGCTGTTTTAATATAGATGAAAAGTGGATATCTTATATACAGCTACCTGAAATAATATTAAGACATTACAGCACACTTTTAGAAATTAGAGTCAGAAAGATGTGGGTAACAAAGCACCCTCTCAGCCCTTCAATGCATGGGGATTTTCCTAGGGATAACCACATGCTTCTTCTTCCCCCAGGTGCCTGCTTCAAAAGAAGTAAATTTTAGCAATCAAGGAAATAAATTAATGTTCCCTGGCAGATATTACAATAATAAACTCGGCAGCAAATTTTATTTTCTGCCCCATCTGATGGTCATCCCCTCTGTTAAAAACTGCTAACTTTTCACCTTGTCCAAAGATAAAAACCTAGATGAAGACAGATTTTTTAAAGGACCTTAGTATCACTTAACTACTTCTATTTTAAAACACAAAGTCACTTAAAAAGCTAAATGGAGATTTAAGCTTAGCTTATCCAACTTTTTCCTTCAAAGTGTTGTTTGCTGTTTTTTTAAAGGTTGCTAGGCATAAACTGGTTATAACCAGGCTGGGATAAAACCACTGGATTCTCTGAGCTTGGGAGCTTTGCTTGGCTGCAGCCCACCTGAAACCCACAGGTAGGGCTGGCTGCAGCCAAGCAGGTTGTGAGCACTCAGTGAGTACTGGATCACAGAAAAGCACCTGAGTAGAAACATTTCCTCCTAAATGGATGGATACAGAGGTGGCACCAGACCAGTCCTAGCTCAAGTGTCCTGTCCCTTGACAGTTTTGAAATCAATCCAAAACCAGAATGAGTTAAAACACTGAGACACCACAACCTACAGACACCTAAGTTTTAGCTATACCACTACTGAATTACTACTGGCTGATTTTGCTTAATGTCATTGAGGTAGAAAAAAGATCTTGTCCAGTACTTTTACAATTACGTCTGAATATATTTTCTAACAGACGTAAACATATTTTTTTAGTTTGTGGACTGTACATGTTACATATTACTGGTTTGATTTTTTTATTACTTGTGTATAAGTCACATCATGACTGTGAGCAGCATGGCAAATCTGCCACAAAGTCTATTTGCTTTGAGAAACTGGCAGTCACTTCCACACTACTACTGGACATTTAAAATTCACCTGAACCTCATCTAGAGGAAAGACAATTTTGAAGGCTTGGGAAAGAGTCTGCAAAAAGTTGACAAATGTCTGGTCTCCCTTCTTCACTAATTCCATTCTGAGCTGTACACATAACACATGATTTTGAAATTTGTATCAATCAAACATAAATCACTTTCAAATTTGCAAGCATGATAAAACCTTAGAAGAAAATCTGCCTGGGTGCCTTGTGTCTCTCAGGATTATCAGCTGGACACATCAGTGACTGAGGACATCTGCATCATCCCCTGGCTGGCATCCAGCTTATGGAACAGAGATCAAAAATGCACCTTAAACAAAATATTAGCTGGGAACCAGAATGCTTAATGCACTCTGGCTGCAGCTACACTTAGGAAAAAACAGAGAGGAAGCTACACATGCTGGTCTTTATAAAAATCCATTTACAACAACTAAAAAAAGGGCTTTGGTTACCCTTGGCACGCTCCTCCTGCCTGAGCTGGGGTTTCTGCTGCTTTTGAAGCATCTCTGGCTCTGGTCCAAATTTAAATGATGGGAGAAATGGATACTTGTTAAAAGCATGTGCTTGATTCCAACCAACATAAAACTTTCCTCTTTTTTTTCCTGTCACATTTTTATCCGAAGTACATTGAACTAGTGAATTGGTCATGAGTAATAAATTCTGATCTCCTTAATATGTCCTCCCATGAATATAGATTAAAATCCTCATTAAACACCTTGATAAATTAATGAATTTATAGGGATGCACAGAGAGGTTGACAAGCAGTTGTCACTCACCTTTTCCTCTAACCACAAATGTTTGAAGCTAATCAAAATAATCTCAGATCTGACAAAAGATTTAGAACAAAAGGAAATACTATTTTAAACAGCCAAGTGATGGAAAACCTGACTTCTGTTACAAAATGTCCTGGATGCTGAGAACTAAAATAAATGCAGAAAATGATCAAATCAGAAAAAAAAAAAAAGCAAGTCCATTGGGTGGACATGAAACAAAGCAAACCAGCCATCCAGGGCAGCAGAAGAACCACAAAACATTCACGGGCCAGAAGGCACACAGGATACACCTTTGGAACTTTCTCTGTAAGCCAGTGTGTACCTCACTAAGTGCCATTACCCTAATTGCCCCAGCATATTCTCCAGGCAAAAATCAGAGTGAGCTTTGTTCTATGAGAAAAGAAGACTCAGATCACAGGCCCAGCAAACCCAGCCCAGAGCCACTGCTGGGTCCTGCTCTGCTCCCCAGGGACCAGGCACCTGCAGCCTCCCAGGACTAGCACCTGGGGCTGGCACTGCCCCCTCAACCAGAACCCTCTTCCTGATGCAAATACCCTTCTGTGCCCTTCCTGAGCCTCAGTGTATCTCCAGAGATCTTCCATAACCCAGAAGCTGAGTGGTTAAGGTAATTAGGACAGTAATTATGTATCTCCTGTTAATGAAAAGCTGTGTGCTGCACTGTTTGCTGATGTACAGAAGTGCTTTCTGGACAGGAGCTCACACTGGGTGAAGCAGATCGTGGCACAGCCCAGGTCAGTAACAACTCATCCAGTGACACAGATCCAGCTTTTTCTTTACAAACACCAGTGAGTGAGACCTGAACATCTCCTCTGCCTGTAACAGAATCCATGGAAACCTACAAAGTGATCTTATGCTACCACTGAAACAACAACATTATAGTAAATGCAGCTTAGTGCCAGCCCTGGGCAGAGGCAATAGATAACCAGACAGCCTGAGCAGTGCCCTCATTAAAGCTCTCTGGTGAGGAGAGCCCATCCTATATATTGACTTTTCCATGCCTGTTGTGGTGCTGGCTAATTCAACAATTTGCCTTTAATTCCATTAGGATGCTCCATCTGGGTTCAGATCAATGGCCCACCCAGCTGTTTCAGCTGAACTCTGCTTTTAACTTGCTGACTGCAGAACAGTCATATAAATTCCTGGTGTGCTCAGGAGAAAATACTAGTGGTGAGGTGATGGATATTCCTCAGAGAATGTCCTCCAAGTAAGCCAATCTGTGACTGGAGGAACCAATTTTGGGTTGTGTGAGCTTTTTAAAAGGATCTAAGTACAATTCTGTGCAGTTTAAATAGCAGAAAGCAAACTGAACTACTTTTCCCAATGTTTGGGGGAGCAGAAGAGCACTCCCAGCCCTAAAGTCATGGACGTGGAAGTACCTGACTGGAGGAGGACCAGACCTTGACTGGGCATGCTCTCACAGTGCCTTTTCTGAAATCCCCATTTACACCACAGAACCGCTGCACATAACCAACAATTTACAGAGCTGATTTCCTTCTTCTTCAATTCTCATTTCAGCTACATGCTTGGCAAGTTTGCTCCAACCTTTCTGAAGAGAGAAGAAGCAGCCCAACTGTTCATTAGCAAGTTGAAGGGTTATCTGACTTCATTCCGAGCATCCTGTGCCCTGACAAGCTGCAGGGCTCACAGCATTGCATTCTGCACACAGAAAAGGACAAGAACTACAAGGAAGGGGTCCCATTTGTGTGTCAATATCAGTGAGGCAATGACCTATGAGCAGACACACCCCTACCCCCATTTCACACCATGGATAACCAAACCTTCAGCCTTCAAAACTTTTGATGCTGTTGCCTTAATCCTTTGCTGTTATCATTCTCCTACATGACCAACAGAGGAGTTGCTCTGCATGACCTGCAGATGCTGGGGAGATGCTCTGCTGGGAGATGCTCTGCATCTGCCCAGGCCTTCCTTCAGCACCACATGGAAGGTTTGCCAGTCATTCAGAGATGTTTCCTTTCACTGACTCATATGCACTTGCTTACATCACACACATGGAGAACCCAAGCTTCAGTCTCTCTTCAATTAACTAAATTAATATGCTACACTCATGGGACCAGTTGCCTGCCCTTTATAATAAATGCCTGGGTGAGGAAACCCCTGGCATTTGGGAGCTTGCTCCTACTTCAATTCCTTTCATCAGTGTCCTACAGGGATACAAACCATTGCTGCTTTGTGGGGCTGGAAACAGGGAAGTCCTTACAGGTCTTTGCAGTGCTGAGTCGGTGACAGAGGTGCTGATGCTCCTTGGTGATGTTTTTTGTGTGCATGGCTGGCAGTGTTTAATGCGTCTGTAACATCTCTGAAACAAGCCCATATGTGCACGTGGAAATCTGTGCAAGTGGACTGAACAAGTCAAAGAGGAAAAAAGGAGCAGAGTTTCCTATCTATGCTAGTCCATTCTCTAGGGTGGGGCTGAACATGCTGGTGGATATCAAAGAGATTGAATGAGATGGGTGTTAAACACATGCCTACCAGTCCTGGGAAATGAGGGAGTGCAGGCAAGGGACAAGAGAAACCCTCAGCGTGCTGCCCTGAGTCATAAAATCACAGATTACTTTGGGTTAAGGGGACCTGAAAGACCATCTAGTTACAACCCACCTGCCATGGACAGGGATGCCATCCACCACAGAGCAGGCCACTCAGGACCCCATCCCACCTGGCCTTGAACATTTCCAGGCATGGGGGATCCACCTGCCCAGACAACCTGTGCCAGGGCCTCCCCACCCTCTGAGTGAAGAATTCCTGCATGGGAGAGGCTCAGAGACCCTTTGTCTCACTGACTCCTGGGGAAAATATGCAGGGACAGCCACTACAAACACACTGAGTTCAGGAACAGCTTCAGTGGGATCCTGCACCTTCTCTGACACGGAAGTCAATTGTGCATAAAATACAAAGCCCTAGAAAAACAGATTTCATTAGTTCTAGTGCTCTCAGAACCACTTGGACAATATGTTAAAAATAATAGAAAAGCTGGCTGTAAAATACCAGCAGAATGGTGTTGCACGTCCAGAAGCTAAAATGAGTTCTGAACAAGAAGCCAAATAGCTGCAACTTATTTATTAGAGATCTACTGAATAAATGACCCTCCTGTACCCATGGAAACTACTGTACCAATTCATCCTCAACAAATGAGAAAGCAAAAGCTGTTTCCTTAAAGAACTGCCGTAGAATGAACTAATCTGTAACAATATTAAAGCAGAACATAATAGAGCTGATTTTATTTTTTAAATTACACAGCACTACTTTCTCAAGCCTAACAGCCACCCTTGTGGGCACGACCTGTGACAATTTTTTCAGAGGAAAGCACCTGAATGCAAGTGGCTGGGAACAGAAGTCACCTGCATTTGCCTGTGAATAGACTGAGCAGCTGTGAAGCTTCTCTTCAGCTCAGTATGGGGCAATTGGTCTCTGATAGCTCCTTGACCACAGCACCAACACCACAAATCCCAGTGATTCAGCCTGAAGGTGGGAGAGAAAAATGGGGGTTCAGCTCTAAGCAGAGCAAGCCACGCCCTTCCTTATCAAAGGTGAAGTGTGCACTTTGGAACTAACTTTAGTTGTGTTACCAAAAGCTTGAACTAAGTCTCATTACTGTTTTAGCCTCTGGCATTTCTATCACTTGGTCTGATCTAAGAGCTCCTTTTTCTAATCCTCTTTAAAATAGGCTGTTTTAAAAGTTTACTCAGGCTGACAGTTGGACCATGATACTAAAGTACTGTTATTAAATAGAAAACTGTTTGGTGTTCATTAGCAGGGTGACAATTAGCTGCAAGACAAGTTTAGCTGGAACCACAGGACTCATTTCTCTGAACTAATTTTATCTGAAGCTCCTGAGGACACCAAGGCAGGGGCAGTGCTAACAGAGGAGGGAGAGTGGCTCCTTGGGCTCCTGGGCAGTGCCCTGCCCGCCTGGGAGTTCCACTTGCACAACCACAGCCACTGCCATGTTTTGTGGAACTTTCTCCCCAAAATGTTCTTCTTTTTCCTTTTCCTAGGGAGGCTCTGATGTATCTGAAGGGCCTTGGCTGTCTGGTTTTAAACTGAGTTAGCTCTTTCAGATTTATTTTTGTCTGTCTGGGCCACGTGAGGCTTGAATGGCTTTCTGAAATACCACTGTGGCAGACTTTGGGGATAACAAGACTGATTTTGGTCTTCAACCAGCTGTCTTCTCAAACATAATCCATGTCTTCTTTTCTCTCTCCACAGCAAGCATATACTTGAACTTTTATATTTGAACTTTTCCATCTTTGAGAACATGTTTACCACTGCCTCCGTGAAGGACACTGGACTTCCTCTGTTCTGCTCTTGCTGTGAAGAAAAGCCCTTTATGTTGATGTGACACTATAAAAATCCATAATCATAAAGTTAAAAATAAACCCCTTGCTAGAACAAGATCAGCTGAATATACTTAATTTCTTTATATTTGGATCTGCCTTGTATTTTCATATTTTACTTCAATTAAATTACTTTTCTTCAGCAATTCAGAGGCCTTTCAGTAACCATGTGCCACTGAATATTAAAATCACATATTTATTGCACAGATAAGAGTGCACACCATTCCAGGATGTCTCATTTCAAACGTCTTATTCCAACACAAACCTGCTTTTTATTGCCCCAATGTGAGGAAACATCAACCAGCACCATCTGAACATCACCCTCACTGCAGGGGTGAGGGATCAGAGCTCTCTGCACGTTTTCTGACATTTTAGATAACATCCACTGATGCTGAGGAAGTGTTTGGCAGGTAAGAGGAAGGGATGAAGAACACGTAGTAGAATTCTTTATCCAGAGTATTTATTGCAATCTTGAGTCATCTGCCACGGTGAAGAGTTTGATTTGCTGATAATTTCACACTACATAAAAATCGAATCTGTGATAATTTAGGTAGGCTATCAAGTACTGCTGATCTCGACCATAAACAAAGCAAAACCAGTAATTGCTTTTACTGAAAAATTATGTGTGTTTTAGGGTTTTAACACTGGGCTATCCCAGGGGAAGGAGAAGAAGATTGGAAAGCGGTAGTTTCAACAAACATGAAATTGCACAAAAAGTAGCAAAAATTAGATGACACTGAATTTCCACACATAAAAGCAAATAAAAATGCTGTAATATTGGCTTCTTAAATTTAATCCAGTCAGCTTCGAGATTTCCATTTGTTTTGATATGAAAAACATCAATTTGTCACAATACTGAGTTTTGCAATGACTTCACTGTGGTACCATTAGTAAGAAAAAGCTATTGATTTAAACAATGCACATACAAACATGGTTTTGAAACCAAAATTCCTATTTTTTTAAAAGCCTTTGCTATTAATGATTAGAATTCATCAGCACAATAGCAAAACCCCCAAGCACAGGGAGTTAAATCTCACAACCCTTGCTGGCAGTGCCCATGAGTGAACACGGCATTTGCAGCCCTATTTTCTGTGAGCGAGGAAAAAATGATGATTTTATGGCAACAAAACCTTTCCTCTCCTGTGGCTCACAAGCTGTATGGCAGCTCCTGGCTGCTTGGAGTCAGAAATGTTGCAAAATTTAATATTAAGGCTCAGGGACTTCTGCAACTTCAGGAATTACTATATAGCTGAGGTCAGGAAGGCATGCAGAGGGCCCCAACTAAACTTATTGGAATCAAAGGCCTTAAATCTTTTTAGAATTTAAAACATGAAACTTCTCTCCCTATACTTCCACAGTTTTATTCCCTCCTCTTTGCTGTTTCACAGTCTTAAAATTGAGTGCCAGTAATTCCTAAAAGAATTTCAGGGTTATCACATAGGATTTCTACTTCTACATTTAAAATATTCCATAAAGTGCAAAAGGCAGGCCTGGGGCTTGGTGATGCAAAAAATGCTGCCACTAAAATTGCCAGAGTGATAGACTTGGCAATAGACTGAGCATCCTCGAGGCAAGGAGAAGGGAGGCTGTGACTCCTCTGTGCCTCTCCAGGGCTGCAGAGCCAGCACCCCACTCATGGGGAGCTCACCTTGAGCCCCACAGCACTCAGACTGTAAAGCACCCATTATCTTCGCCTGGTGCTCTCTTTAATTGACACAGATGCCATTTCCTATTATAAATAATTTGTTCTACAAATAGACATTTTCAGGAACAACATCTGTGCCTGTGCTTAATTTGCAGCATGCTGATTGTCTTACAGGAGTCAATGGGAGAGGTCATACAAGTTAAAGGAGGTCTGCCAACTGAACTTTGTGGGATTGGGGGTCTTTGCATTTTGCTTTTGTTTTGTCTTTGCCTGTCGTGGGTTTTGTGCTTCTTCAGTGTCATGATTCCCATGAGATGTGTGGGAGTTATTTAGGGGTGGTATTGGAAACATCAGCCTTTGTATTTCAGCTATTGGTTTAACATAAAATATTAAACATTTCCTAAATAATTTCAGATGGATTTGGAAGCGGTTTTTTTGAAAGGCAATTTTTAGGAGCATTGACTTTAACTGCCCCATGCTGCTGTCTCCACATGCTCATTTGGGCTCATCCTGCTGAGCCCCAGGCAGTGCTGAACCTCCTCCCAGCACACATCCACTCCCCTGCTGTTAGAGGGGCTGTGTGTGCTGTGCTTTGTACATCCAGCCTCAGCAATACACAGAAAAGGGTTTTGGTGGCAAGTATGAAAGGTGAGAGGTCTCCAATGTCCCAAGAGTATATTGCTGCCTGTGCACAGCAAATAGCAGATACCAAACTGCCCCCAGGAAAATTCATGTATTTGTAAGATCAGGAGATTTCACAAATACTCCTTCCTCCTCTTCCAATTTTCTGCACACCTATAATCTATAATTTTGTGTCCTGTATACACCTGATAGATTGCAGCCCTGTTGATATGCTGCAATAACAAATAAAAGGCAGTTATTAACGGGACTATAAAACACATGCTCAACCCCTGTGGAGTTCATTGTAGTGCTTTACATGCTACCTGCAACACTGCCATTGCCAGTGCAGTGGATCATGGCATTCCCAGGTCTACTCAGCCAAAAAACCATGGGGGTATGGCTGCCCCAGCCATCCAGCAGTGGCTGCCCCTCCAGGCATGAATGAAGGGAAACTTCTCACAGCACCACAGCTGTGTGAGAGAGGATCCTGACAGAAAAATGAATGTATTCAGGTCTTTATCTCTGGTTAATTTACTTCTATGGCTATATGGAAAAATGAATGCTAATTGAGCTGATATGTCTGGGCTTTCATTTCTCTTATCTCCATGAAGGATCGGGCAGTAGGTTTTCCCACCTCACCAAGGGATGACACTGCAGCTGAGCTCCATCATTCAGCCCATCCACAATTTGCAGTTCCTCTGATACAAACTCAGCAGCTTGGCATGTAGCTGCAGGCTGCCACAGCCCAGCAGCCATCAGCTGAGCTGGTTAATCATTTCTTCTTCCTGCTGTGAAACTCTTCCTGGCATTCCTTCAGCACTAGCTGCCTTGTGCTCAGGCTCAACTCAGGCAGCTCCCTTGGGACCTCAAAAAACAGCAGGGTTGTTATTTTTATGTGTGTTTGACAAATGGGTGAGACAGCCTCCAAAGGCCTGTTATTTTTTTGGATTAAAAAAACCTTCAAAACACCAGAATCTTCCCCTGCTGCCAGTTCTGGTGATGTGGTTAAATGAAGTGCTTGCTCTGCTTGGAGTGGGCAAATGGGATGGGTGGTGCAAACAGAGGCACCAGCTCAGTGACACTCTGCAGTGATGGAAGAACAGACGTCCTGAGCAAGTGCTTTGTTCCAGGTTTGTCCTGCTCCTGCTAAGAGGGAAGTGGATCACATTTCCCCAGGATATCTCCCCATTTCTTCTGCCCTGTGCTAATCAGAAGACAGGTGAAAAGAGAATCATGAAGGTTGGAAAAGACCTTCAAGACCATTGAGTGGAAAATGACTGAATGAGATGATGGCCAGTGTATCCTGGTGTCCTCTGCAACACTTCAGGATACAGTTACTCCCTTTTTCTGTGTGAGCTGGTGTAAAATGTCAGTATGCTGGTGCCTGTCCCTCTGCAAGGCCACAGCTCTGTGGTGACACACTGCTGCCCCATCAGCACCCAACAGCATTTGTTTGCAGGGGATGAAATACCAGGATTACTTGGGAGGGGGCTGCTGGCTGTGTGTAGTTGGGGAAAGGCCTTTGCTAATAATGACAAACAAAAACACTCACTTCTAAACTTTCACCAAAAATCAGGCTGTAATAATAACTTGTCAGCAGAAGAAGAAGAAGTGTTTCAACACCAGCTTTCAGGAGAGTGAGAAGAGAGCAGAGCAGCAGCAGGAGATGTATCATCTCATTGTTTTTTGAAGGCTCTCTGTCCCACAGTTAGGAATTTTTCCAAATCTCCCTTCCAGGACGAAATTTCTTCCACCAGGGGCTGTTCTCCTGAGCTTTAATGTGTTTTCATGGCTGAAAGAAAAGAATGTATCTACTACCAAATTTGCTGCTGTCTTCTGGCAGGCCTCAGCTAGGTCTTGTGGCCTGAAAACATACTGAATTAATTAGGGCTGAGCAAATATAGACAGCCAAACATACAAATAACACAAGAGCTTATTCTCTATTATTTTACATAATAGAAAACTCTCTGCCCCTTGAAGACACCTCCCTTCCTCCAGGGAGGTTTTTCAAACAGCCCAAAGCATGGGAACTGTCCAGGTCAAACACAGGCTCTTTAGTCCCATCAGAAATACATAAACACAGACTTGCCCATCACATAATCCAGCCTCCTCCACCCAGTGGCATGAGGTGAGCAGCTTTTATCAGTGCCAGACTCATTATCTTTTCTCCAGAGGATACTGGAGAAGCACCAGTCCAGCCAGTGTCTCCAAAAGTAAAAAGACTGTGAAAATGCAGGATAGACCTGCTTGGGCTGAGAGCAGGAGTAAGAGCAGAAAAATATGAGACAGAAACGTGTAAATCAAAGGAAGAAGTTGCCAAGACCACGAGGAGTCTTTTCTGCTGCACCAGGCAAGTCAGATAGGCTCACCTGTCTGGAACCAGAACACTGAGAACAGGGTTGTATTGCTGAAAGAAAGTGTAAATTGCAATTAAAAGGATTTACAGAAAGGGTTAACTAGCATAACTCTGCCTGAGCAGCACATTCCTCTGGCAGTAATCTCTTCTATTTTTAAGAGATTAAAACCTAAGAGCAGCAGCATCTGGCCTCTAATTTGCAGAAATAACAAATCAAATGCCCCAAAATTGGTAATTTGGTAGATTAAATTATCAAAGCCTACTCTTTTGGTGTCCACATCTGATAGTGCTTTCATCTTGTTTATATCTTAGAAATTGTTTCATGGACTAACTTTGTTGATTATCTTCAAACTGGGACAGGTTTTATTCTATCAGTGACTCAGTTGCCTTCTGAGCAGCAGCCTGCTCTTTAAAGTGCAAATTAAGAACCAGGGAAGAGAAGAAAGGATGGAGCTGTTTGAAGGAGCTGCTGGATGTCAACAGAGGTTAACACTTTGGCTTCGTTTCTTAACTATGTATGTACAAAAGACCTGATGCAATCCCAAACTGAAAGCTGTGACCAAGAGAGGAGGAAGAGCCAACTGCAGAGTGTCAGCATCCTGAGCAGTGGATGATGGGTCTGGCCACACCAGCCCAGCCACTTGGGACAGTTCTGTGGAAGAGATGATGGAGGCCACAGTAGATTCCCTCCTGCAAAGCCTGCACCAGAAGGATCTCCCAGAGAGCTAGAGGAGCAGGCAGCCTGCTCTTTTGCTAACAAACATAATAGCACATGTAACTGGGGAAACACTAAGCAGAACAGAGCTTACAAAAGTGCATTCAATGAGCTGGCTGCAACCCAAACACAGGGAAACACAGATGATTCCACTTCCAGCTCCTGTGGGTGCAGAAGAGACTGAGAGAGGCAGCTCTGGGCTGATGGCTGCTGCAGCTGTCTCTGTGTCCTTGGGAGCTGCTGCTGCACAGCCTGGCCGTGGCTCCTCCTGCAGGAGATGCTGACCCAGGGCTCCTCAGGGCTCTGTGCAGCTGCACAGGGCCGCAGGTGGCTGCCCTGGAGCCCAGCCCTGCTGCACCGCAGTGACCGTGGGGCTGCTCTGGTGCCCAGCTCCAAAGGGCAGGGTCGGGAGGTGCCCGAGCTCAGCCACCTCCCAGAAAGAGAGATGTTCCAAATTAATGTGCTCTCTGATGAGCTGCCAGTGTTAGTGTGGCTTTTGAACTAGCCCCAATGCCACAGAGAGATTAAATCTTTATTTTAACAAGATTATTATGGTTTCCTAGGCAATCCAATGCATACAAACAATGGAGCTAACAAAACACTGGGTAAAGGCATATCACTTCAATTCCCACATACTGCAAAATATTGCTTGCCCTGGGGGAACTCACTGGGGAGGATGAGAACACTTCAAGAAACTTAACCCTGAAGAAATGAGCTGGAAACTTCAAATCTGACCAGTGTGAACATGTCAGAAACTATACAGCTGGCATACAATCTCCAGCAATAATGAGTAAGATGCTTTACCCCTGAGCCAAGGTTTTTCCTGAATCATATGAAAACTTTTTATAGATATAAAAAGAGAAAATTTACATATGCACACCTCTATCTTAAGAAACAAGATTCTGTATCTGAGGGTCTGCTATATGATCTTTAAAGAAGCTCAGTAATAATTTTATTGCTAGTCTTTTTGTTACAGTGCTTCCACACAGCAATAGCTAAAGTCAACTTCAAATTATTAATCAAATAAACATGCACAAAGATCCCAGGGGCATAATGCCAAAAGCCAGTAGGCAGTTCAGTAAAGGAGTGTGAATTCATCCAGAGTGAAAATTCACATGCAGACTTTTCTTTCACAAAACCCAAACAAAACACAGACTTTGCATGAACTGATTGAGTTAAAAATACATGACTTCTATGCCTCTATGCTTGACACTCCATATCCTCTATTCAATCTGCAGACAGTGTTACTGGGTAGGACTCACAAACCAGCATCACAGCCTGATAAAGCAACCCTTCTTCTGCTCAAAGAGATTTCCTCCTCTGCAACACAATCAGCAAAACATGGTTTGCATCACTCAACAAGCTGCTTCTGCAGAAATACTCAAGAGTACTCTCAGTTTTGTTGTTAAACATCCCCCATCTACGGAGAACTTTGGTCCCACCAACAACTTAAGAAACAGAATCAGCTGAGTCACACCTTGAGACCCTCTGTCCCATCTGATAAAAAATGGCAGACAGCTGCAAACAAAACCAAGTAGCACCTCTTCCACAGAAGTGAAATCTGCCAGACCCATAGAGAAAATGGTCCAACTCAGTTTGCCTTAGCAGCTCCACTGTGCATTTCCTGCTGCTCCTGAAGAGCAGGGACAGCCAGGGCAGTATCACCTGACTCATGCTGTACTCCAAAGCTTCACAATGTAGTACAACATAAGGAGTCAGTAAGGCAGGGAAATGAGCAAATTGCTTCTTGGGGGTTCGATGGGGTCCACTCAATGCACTCATCCTCCTGAGTGCTGCCATCTGCTACAAGAGCTAACCACAAGCTGCAGATAAAGAATTTACATTGCTTTGGTACAGCACATTGCTCATCATTTTAATAGCTCCACTCCCTTTTTTAAATAAACCTCAGGAGACATCCTCTGCATTCCCTAACTCACCTAATCCATGGGGTCTCACTCAGAACAATGCCTTGTTTCTTCCAAAGTTGATGGCAGTAATAAATTGCATTTCCACAGATGAAATCAATGCATCACAGAAATGTTGCAATGCTGATTAGAGCAGAACAACTTTAAAGAACACCAGTACATGTGAACCAAACCCCACAGGGGCCAGGAGCTGTTGGAAAGGAAAAAGCATCAGGGAGATCCCTGATAAACAGACTTGCCTCCATGTATAGAAGCTGATATGGTAAAAGTTGGAGATCCTGTGACATATTTTATAAAGAGCAAAGACCTCTTGGATCAGGCTTGCAACCAGTCCTCCCTGCTGTATTGATGGCATGGGTTTGAATGCTCAAGGCAGTGCAGAACTGAAACCATTAGAGATATTACAGTTACCTTGAAAGCTGTTATAGGAAGGTGTCTCAGAGTGTTAATTATGCTCATCCTGCCAAACAACTCCCTTAGACTCAGCCTGTCTCATGGACTAATCTGGACTTCAGAAAGGACGGCATCTCTGAGAAAATGTTAGCAACAACATTATGTGTTCTTACTTCACAGATTCACAGAATATGCTCAGTTGGGACCCACAGGGATCATTGAGTTTAACTCCTGGCCCTGCACAGGGCATCCCAAGAGGCACACCACGTCCCAGGAGCATTGTCCAAACACTTCTTGAACTCTGTCAGGTTTGTTGCTGTACCCACTGCCCTGAGGAGCCTGTTCCAGTGCCCAACCACCCTCAGGGTGTGGTACTTCCACAGCTAGAGAGACCCTGAGTGCAGAAGAGCCTGTGGGCCATGCAGGCTGACCAAGGCTTTTTCATGTCAGAGACAGGTGAGTTTCATCAGCTGCATTGCACCATAACCTGCATTTTGGGAATACGTATCTTCCAGAAGGGTTTATGAGAAATAGACTCCATTGCTCCTCTCAGAAATATGTTCCAGCAGTTAATCTTCCTGGGTGCTAAAACACACACCTTAGCTTACATCAAACTGATTTCAGCACCCAGATTGCCTGCTAGCAAATTGCGAGTATAACACAAGCAGGAGCCTTGGAGAGCAGAACCTCCCAACCAAGCTCACTGAAACCACAAAGGAGCAGCTCCAGTGGCAAAATACTTGTTCAGCAGTTTAGCAGGATGCATGGAGTTTCTTCCTTCTCTTTTGGGTACAGTGGAATATTTCAGACACCAGAGGTGAGAGTCACAACTCAACTCTGAAGCAATCCCATGTGAAGCATTTGGGCATCCAGGAGGAACAAGCGAAAGGCATGTTTTGCACATGTACCCATGTAATTCCTCTCATGACTGGATGAGCTCTTTTTAAAACATACCAATAAAAAAAAAATAATCAGTGTTTCTGTGATTTCTGTCTGTCTTTCACATGAACTTTTGCTGCTAGGATCTTTAGGGTCAAGGATTCAGTCAGGACCCACTGACTCTGAGCTGCAGTTTCCAAAGGTGCTTATCTGTACCTCTGTCAAGGCATTTCTTCAATCCTGTTGGTCCAGAGTCTCTCAGCAACAGTGACTATTTACTCAACTATATTTATTTTCTTTTAAAGGATATTTATTAATTTTTTTAAAGACCATGTGCTTGTTGTGGTTTTTTTGCAGATGATGCCAAGAAATTAAAAAAAACACCAAACCCTTGGCAAATGGCGCCAAGAAATGCAGAAATGTATTTCTTCCCTCTACACCTCTTCAACGTTTCTCTGCCCTCCCCAACAAGCCCCTGCTGTCTCTAAGCCCTGGGAGCACTGGTGCCCATGGTCATTACAGAAGTATTCAAGGTGCCTGCCACAGCTGATGACAGCTGTATAATCGTGGTGCAATTGGATATGTTGCCATGCTTAAGTCAGCTGGTTTGTGTTGGAGGTTTCAGCGTGGCATGCCTTCGAACTGATGCAATTCTCCATGTTTTGTCTGAAAAGTGTGGCAAGTCCCTCTGGAGCCCAATGAAAGAAACCTATATTTTCCAGGCCCTCCTTGGCTGCAGTGATGATTGCTGGTGGGCTGACACATGTAATTCTGAATCTCTGCTTGTCCCTGGGCAGCTTGCAGAGCTTGCCCACAGCCGTCAGCTGAAACCCACCCAAATTCCTGCCCAGCTAAAAAAAGAGATGCAGCCGTTCAGAAGCAACAGAGAGATCTGCCAACCCAAACGGAGTCCCTCCAAGAAATTAACTCCCATTTGTTTATTACTGAGTATTTGCCACCTCTAAGTACTATGAATAGCTGAAACATATTCCAACTGGGGAAGCTGCCAGGGGTGTTTTCTCAAAAAGGCCAACACACATATTCTGGTCTTGCTGATGCCACTCCCTCCAATCTGTGCCCCCTTCTATCAGACCAAACCCCTCAAACATTATCAGTCTTTTCTGTTTGCAGCTGCTGATGGCACACTGGGCTCATCCTGCCTGGCTCTGGGCCACTCTCCTTCAGGACTGGGTGTTCAGTGCTGTTCTGTCATCAGGCCTGGACAGAAATGCACACTCTTTTCCTTCTCCCCAGCAAACAGGTACAGGACCACTGCATTAACTTGGATTTTAACTGGCTGTGCCCAGCACCGTGCTCTCTAGGACCTGCAGAGCCAAGTTCCTAAGTTCTACTTGTCCTCTCCAAAGGAAAAAGAAATGGTGCTGCTTCCAGGAGGTTCCAGAGCCTGGGAGATGTAGAGTCCCATGGCAGTACCTGCCTATAAGAGTATGACACAGCAGTGATTTTCTATTTAGGGGGAAAATGGTTCCTATACAAGATCTGTACTCTCCAGAACCAGTGGCTAACTTGAATACAAAATTGAAAATGGAAAATAAAGGGCCACTCCCTTTTGAAACCTCATTAAATGATCGTAAATCAAAATAAGAACATTCTTGTCTCCTCTCACTGCAGGCAGGTCTGAACAAAATAGTAGAATTCTCTGCAATTAATTGCTAGTGTATCCAAAACAACAAATCAACCATTTAAATCTGTTACCTATGTGTGTTTCTGTCAAGGGAAATGTAAATTTAGAGTTGATGAGAATAACTTCTGATGGCTGGGCATCAGTGCTGGAAATTACTCTTTCCTTTACCCTACTTTTTAAAGATATCTTTCTTTATTCCATTTTAACATCCAGTTACAAACATTGGATTTTTCCAATGCCATGGGAATTGCCACCTTACTTATATGGCATTAGCAGCAATCAGCTCATACATTACATAGACTAGGCTCTTTCCTACTAGGTCACTACTACAAAAAGACAGTTTCAGAAGGAAAGTCATGGACTAACCTGCACAAAAAAAGCTTTTTGAGGGCTGACAAAAAGCAAACAAAAGCAGAGATGGCAGCAGCTAAAGGCAGACAGCAAACTTCCTGAGGATCTTTTTCCCTTTAGGCAGATCACTGAATGTACAATACACAATACACAATATACATGAATATACAATACTCCTGTATTGGAGACATTCCAAAATCCTGGATGTACCAACACCACAAAGGCTTCCCAAGCACTCCCCTTTCACAGACTACACTGCCTTTCACAGCCCAGCAAGTACACAACATAAAAGAAGAGCAACTGAGAGTGACCTTTAAAATAGAAAAATGATAATTTCAGCTATTGTTTTATGTATCTTCAGTAACTGATCCCCGCCCTGCCCCAGGTTGCTGGGGCTCTCCAGCCTGCCTGGCTGTGGCCGTGTGTGTGAAATGCGTGCTCAGCTCCCGCGGCGCGCCCCCTGCCCCGCCGCTGCTCCTTGACCTGCTCCCCAACAACACAGCTTGATGCTTTTGACAGGCCTGCCTCACCTGTCTATGCAGCAGAAACTGGAGAGCCAGGAATAAAAGGTGCTTGGTGAAGGGTAAATAAGAGAATGACTGAGAATGTACCAGACATACAAAGCTGCAAGTTTAGTTTGGCCAAGGTGAGTCCTCTGGCAGAAGGGCAGAGGTGAAATGACAGTCCCAGTACTGGCAATGGTCAGTGAGGTTTGTACACACACAGAAAGGTTTGGCCATGTCAATAACTAAGTCACATCTCTCCATATGGTATATGCTTTTTATGTTGTTTCTTCGTTTTCAAACTTGGTATGTATCATGCTGCTTGGTTTACTATACACATGCACATAGATGCAAAATTATAAGCAACCCAAGTATTTGGGCCTTAAGAGTCAGGAATTGGGGTTGGTTCCATACATAATGCATATGTTACATACAAAGCCATGACTAAAGCATTGTGGTAACCTTCAGAGGAGCCTCCAGGTGATGATGCGTAATTAAGGGACTTGCTAAGCCTAAAGCTACTGAGAAAAACCAATTACAGTAAAACCAAACCAAAACAAACCCTTATTATACTTAAATCTAGTTTGAGACACCTGCTGTGGGGGATTTATAAAATACTCCTTAAAGCAAATGATTCACGAGCCACAGGCAAGTGACAGGCCAGAAACAGAACCCAGCAAGCTGGTGTGGAGCCTGGAAGTGTGCTGGGAGCCTCACACAAAGCACCCATCCTGCCACCCTGCCACACCCTCTGTGTGCCTTAAAAAGGGTATGACTCAAAAATCAAACCACAAAAACATGTTTCTTAAGAAATAATGTGTGATGGCAAGTTGACTACAGCAACATTTAGTGTTTTTTCTTCTGTCAGCAAGAAACCTGGAATTTTTTCCCTTGCCAAATGAACACTGTCCACACTGAACACCAAGGACACACAGGGCCGAACAGTAGGGAATAATACTTCTTGGTTGCTTTCATTAAAATCACTTACTTTTCATGGTTTTTAATATAATTCAGCTTGTGCATCAGACTTCTCTTTGGAACTCATTCCTTGTACCCAGCTGAGAAAATTAATTCTATCTAAACACTTAAAAGAGCTTCCTGGGAGTCTAACAGATGATCAGTGAGGTCTAAACCTCAGGAACACTTCTGTGCACACGAATCTTCCCATGCCAGCTCAGATCTTTGAATTTTTCAGAAATGTTCTGGGAATTGAGCTTTTACTTACACCCACATCTTCCACTCTGAACCATACAAAACAGGTTTTTACAATTAAATCCAAGCAATGCCATAGTGGGAACCACTTGGCTGATGAGCTGCTGTACAAGTCACTCTGTTGAGATGAATCAGTTTGTTATAGATCAACTCTGTATTCATGGAGGAACCGATTTAAGTTAACAGCAGATTACAGATGCTTCTCAACACGACACAAACTCTCCAGTAAGGTTATTTTTTACAGAAAAATCTGATTTTAATTGCAGAACAGGAAAAAATGTTGAAGGAAAATGTTCAACCTGACCTGAGAAATTAACAAAGGCCACGTGTGAAGCACATGTACTCTGCTGAACATACTCCAATTGTATTTGCACTATGGACACCGAAAGGAAAGGAAAACAAGAAAGGAAAGAAATAGACAGACACAGAAGATATAGAAAGATATAGAAGAAAGTGTAACATGTGGAATGAAATGAGTTAGATACTCAGCATTTTCTGTGGAAAGGCAGACCACATTCACAGCTCGGGGTCTGATTGAAAGCCCTTTAAAAGAAATGCTCCTACTGACTTCTGTGGGATTTTGGATCACATCCAGCAGATCCCAAATGCTGTCCATTATCATATGATGTTGTCAATGTACACCTCCATTAATACTTAAAATGTCACCTTTTACAAACTTCATAAACAGACAAATACAGGAGAGTACAAAACGAGGAGACATGCAAGAGGAACTGATGAAGGAAAAACTCAAGGTTAAAAAAAGGCAAACAAGCAAGCCATTAATGCTCTTGAGACTGATGATGTAATACGGTGATGGAGAGCACACCTCAGAGGCAGATGGAAGTCTGAGCTGTGGCTTCAGGTTCCCACACCCTCAGACACCTAAATTCCACCAGCAGCTTCCTGGTTTGCACAAAAACCTTATTCAAAAGTTTGGTTTTAGAGAAATAGGCAGAAAAATCACTGCTTGCTGCCCATTTATCCAAGCACATCCAGTTTGCTTTCCTTATGTTGTTTATATTTGTGTTCCTACTCGCTCTTTTGAGATCTCTGTTTCTGCTTCCCGATGAAGTGTGGGCAAGGAAAGCTGACACAACAACCATAAGGGTGTCAGCCCATTCCTAACTCTCAATACTTGCCTGTGCTTAGCTTGATTAGGAAGTGGGCATGGGCTCCTATAGTGTTTAAATTCTTTTTCCTTCTTTTTACTGAAAATTTTCTCTGACACTGTAAACAGTGTTTTTTAGGCAGGCAGGTAATTAAACGCTCATTAAAACAACTAATTAGTGCAGTACCAAAAGTAAGAGATTTTTATTCAGTGCCTTCAGGGCTGGGGTCTTCAGAGGGAAAAGAGTTGATTTGAACCAGAGAAATGAGAGACCCAGGGCCTCTAACAGAGCCTCAAATGAAGCCTAAGCTGCAACTGATGCACCAGAATTATAACTTCTACTGTGGTCAGCAGCAGATGTTATTGAACAACTTCAAAGCTAAACACTAAGTACAGAAGAAAATAAATATTCTTCTGTACTAAGAAAGGGATTAGCACATCAGAGCAAAGCCTGCAAAATAAATATCCAACTTCTAATTGTAGCTCTCAGCATTCTAATTAGTTCTTTGCCCCCCTAGGACAGAGGCCCCTGTGCTGGGAGCTGCAGCACGTGAAGCTGTGCAGTCTGGTGACAAGTGCTGATTGCTGTCCCAGCACGAGTGGCGCTGCTGGCAGAGCCCTTAGCTCACGGCACAGGCAGGCACAGGGCAGGCTCACCAGCTCTGGTGCCTCCAAATTGAAAAAGAATGCAGAGCTCTGCCCTCTGTTTAGAAGATGAGACTATGTCAAGCGGTTTTCAACATCATTTGCAAATAAATGCTTTTATAAAACTGCAGGGATCGCATTTATGATCTGATATAAAAATCAACAGATGCCTGTTAAGTTATTACAATGAAGAACTTGTTTGACGGGATTACATTCATTGTTGTAAGTGATTTACATCCTATAAATCACTTCTTTGGGGATTTACTTATTTTCCCTTTGGCTGGCAGTGCTACTCATTCTGTTCTTGCTATTTTGGAGATGAAAGTTTGGAACATCTCACATATGTAGAATGAATAAATATTACGAGACATGCTGAGAAAAGCTGTCCTCTTTGTCAAGTGCCTTTGGCTAAAGGAAATTCTGAGCTTCCTGTACCATCTGTGTCCATACCCACACACGCTCACCACAGTGAACCATCTTCATGCAATTCCAGCCTCAGAGCCAGGTCTCCTGGCTGGGTGCAGCGCAGCAGATCTCTACGGATTTTGGCTGATTCCAGGCAAGTGAGAACCTTGCTGTACCCCAGGAATGATTTCTATAACTTTATTCAGATGGTGCAACACTGGAAGATGAATCACAGTGACCTGCAAAGAATCTACTACTACGTCAATGGAGGAGGCGAGGCACACTAAAAATGTGGCAGCCTGAGACAGAATGAAGACGAGTTTCATGTGTCCTCAACCTTCTGCTTGCAGTGCCAGAGAGGGAAATCCAGGCTGGGCTGGGCTTAAAGTCATAGGAAAGCACTGTAGGCAGAAACCACAGACATGTTTGATTTGCAATCAAGCTAAATCAAAGGGGAAAGGTACCCATAAAGTCTGGATAAGCAAAATGGGATGCGGTGCAGAACATGAAATCAAAATCAAACGGCAAATAATGCCAGGGAAAGAGACCTGGAAATGGAGAGTAATTCCATCAAGTTCTAAAGGCTTCAGGTGCCTCTCTGTAATTAAAGCATGTCTTCAGTTGAAGCCATCTTCAATCTACAGGACGTAATGGGAAGACACAAATGAATGAAAACTATTTCATGTGTGAAAGGTTGCAAGACTGGTCTTAATGCCTGAGCTCTTCCCTCAGCAGCTCCCAGATAAAACTGCTTCTCAGCAGCTCCGTGTGCTCCAGCCTCCCTATCTATCAGGAATGCAAGAGGAAAGCTTGCTGACTTTGAAGATAGGCTGATCACTGCAAGCTTTGTCTTGTCCTCATCCCTTTCTCTGTGCCTTGGATTTCAGTACAAACTTCACGTACCCAGATGCAAAGGCAGAATTTTGAGTGGAATTTCTTGTGCATCTGAGAGCCTCTGTGGAATGGAGGTCCTGTTCCCAGAAGGTGCTGAGAATGATAACAGAGTGTTAGCCAGCTTGGATACACAGAGCATGACAGAACTGTATCACAGTTCTCTGGTAGAAAGGTTATTATCAGCCTTTGAAATGCAAGCCTTTAACAGGGAAGATTAGACAGGTAAAAACTGATAGCAAACTCTGAGGAAGTTTCACCTTGAAACTGGCCCTTTGGCAACCATAAGGATGAAACAGGATCAATTTGAAGTGGAACAGCACTACACTGGCAAACTGACCATGGCTACATGGCTTTGGATGAGCAAGGGAGGCCTGCTGGACTCTGTGTGCCATGCTGGGTTCCTGATGGAAAGCTAAAACAACACAAAACTAGATGAAATAAAGTTGTAGATAAAATATCCATTGGCTGCCCAGACAGACTGAATCCTATTGAGTTCCTCACATCAGAAATCATGCTATGGAAACATGAGCAGCATCTGGGGAAGTTCTCTAGAACTTCAGTTTCCCTTTTTTACCCCTATTTTTTTCTTTTTCTGAAAGCAGCTGGAACACAGAACAACACAGGGAAGCCAGCAAAAATACTGTGCCTCCAAAAATACCAGCCTGCCAGCTGGGGCTGGGCAAACAGGCATGCTGGCTGAGGTGTCCAGCTGTTGAGTGACCAGCCTGGCCATCCATGGGGTGTGTGAGCACCCAGGGGCAGCAAGGGCAGCCCAGCCTCGCGTGCCTGCAGCCCAACAGCTGCTCTGTGCTGCCTCCTGCATAATCACTCCCAGCCCTCTCCTGGTCCCAGGGGGTGTTGGCAATTGCTCCCTTGCCTCCATCTGGAGAAGCAGCTGGATATGACATGCCAAATGAAAAAATTCCAATGGGGCAAAAATGAAAATCTCTCGACGAGACAATTTTTAGCTAGAAAATGTTACCAACCCAAGTCCCATAGGATCTCACTAACTAGTAATTTAATCATTCAAATCCAAAGGTGCAGTATTTCCCCCTGAAGAAAGAGAGAGCTGGTGACTGGCAGCCCTGTAGGGAAAGGAATGTCTGTGTGGTTTTTTCTCCCTTCCCCTCCCTCCTGAAACAGCATTCCATTCCCCATGAGCACTTTTCTGGCCCCTCAGACCACCTTTCCTACCAGCTGTTCTCTCCATTTTAACCACACACACCCCATGTGTGGCAGGGACACTGGGGAACCCACGTGGCTGTACCTGTCCAGGGCAAAGCACCTGGACCCAGGCCTGGCTTTGCTCCCACCACCCCTCTGCACCCCCAGGGAATGGTGCAGGGCACCCCAACCCCAGGGGACCCCAGATGTGGCCGGCTGTGAGCCCGAGCAGTGCATCCCAACCTGCTTTATCAGCTAGAGGAAAGGCCTGTGCCACCTCCAGCAAACTGCAGTATATGGTATAGAGTGGTAATATCTGAAAGCACCCCCCAAAATGGAAAGGAACAGTTAGTCAGCAAAAATTACCAGGCCCTCAGCCACGAGGCTGACAAGACCCCTTCCTGTTTCAGGAGGCTGTGCTGCCCTCTGCTTAAAAACCTGGAGTCACCTCACTGCAGTCAGGGCTCCTCTGGGGAAGTTTTATTCAGCTTTTAAATACACAGCTTTACTATCTAAGAAAATGAACAAACACACCTGCCCTATATTTCTCCTGGAAATGTGCACTGTTATCTTTAGTAAAAAGATAATATTTTTATTTTCAGAAGGAAGCTCTAGAGAACAGTGCTTCAAACCAAAAACTATGTTATTTCTCAAACAGCCAAGAATAGTTGCCTTCATTTGGGCTGGTCTTAAAACTGGGATTTTCCCCCAAATGGCCTTTAGAGAGGGATGGACAGAAGTGCCAAGAAAAGCCCTCTTAGGCATGGAAGTGAAGAAGGAACACTTGGCCAAACACACAGAGCCCAGGAGGTGTGCAGGCTCCCACGCTGCCCCATGGGACCTGCCCATGTGCCCCTGTGCCCTGCTGCCAGAGACTGTGTGCAGAGCCAGCTCCCTGTCCCAGCCCTGCTCTGGGGAGCTGTGACAGACCCCTGTGTTACTGTCACAGCTCAGGGTCAGTGCAGCACGGGCTTTAGTCACTGCAGAGATGGAAAGCATGTGGCCAGGGCAAACTAGCCATCCACTTGTTCTGTGCAAGGAAGAGCTTTCCTCTGATCCTCTTTTCAACTTCACAGGATCCTCAAGCAATAAAACTGGTTTTAAGCTGGAAGGTATTGTAGAAATGTGATGTTTAAAAATCAAACATTTTAAAAATACAACAATTGCACCTCTCTGCAGAAGGAGAACAACTAAGTAAAACTCCTGTAAGCTCTTCCCATGGTGGACTGGCCCTTCCAGATGGAGGCTGCACGCTGGGCAGCATTTCCCTGTCTCTCTGACACATCTGTGCTCTTATCACCACAGAAGCAGCTTTCAATGAAAACAAGGTTAGGGAAGCATTGGTTTTAGACAGACCCTTCTCTTCCCCAAGTCTACCACTTCCTCAGTGCAGAGAAATCACACACAGTCACCAGGTGGTGCCACCCCGACCATGCAGCCTCAAACAGGGTGCAGTGTGAATGGGGAATGCACCTGGTGACCATGCCTGGGCCACTGCAGGAATACCCTTCTCCTTTCCAGTTTGAAAACTGCCTCTGCAGTATAATTCTCCTTCCATCAAAGTGAGACTCACCAGAACACACTGCAAGCTCCTGCAAATTGCTGTTTTGAGACATGCTGCTTTTATTTGTGCAAACATCCCTGCTCCATCTGCTCAGCTTTGGGCACATTATTAATGCTGTGGCAACCTGAAAAGGCCCTGCTTGCTGCACAGAGAGCAATGTGACTTCAATGGCAAGGGTTTGGAAAGGATCTGGTGCCAGAAGGAGAAATGGGGAGTTTGTCATTGGCTATGCTGTGAGCTGATGAGTAGCCCAGGGGTAAGGAGACTCCCAAGGACTCACCAAAAGCTGAGAGGAAATGGGAGGCTTCCCAGAGCACAAAAAGCTTGGCAGAAGCAGCTTTTAGTACTGGGGGTGGTTTGCAAACTTAAGTCCTGAAAGTGCAAATGACAGTGGAACTACAAATAGAAAAGGGCACAGGGACACATGTCTTGATGAACTTGGGATCCTGGAACTATAGTTAAGGGTGAAGCATGCTTCCCAAACCAGGAACTTATAATCCAATTGTTCATAACATGCTCATAAAAATTGAGAAGAGAGAGAGTGAGGATCTCAGTGTTAAGCATGCACACACCCATTTTGGGCTCATCAGACTGCCTGGCATCTGCCATGGCTGGCAAGGTCCAGCTTGCTAAAGACCATGCCAACATCAGTGGCCATGATGGGAATGGCCCCAGTCTCCCCCAGATCCTCTGTGAGACCAGGCACTGAGGATGGGCCCGTGGGAGTGTGCACAAAGAGACATTGACCCTCCCTCCCCACTGAGAAAATGATATTTCTGTGGAAGGAGACCTCAGAGGGCTTCTTCCACACCATTTCCCCAGCTCTCTGTGCTCTCCCAGCAGCACAAGCCAGTTCTGGGCAGTGGCACGAAGGCAGAAGGCATAGGCACAGCTTTTGCCAAGGGCAGCACAGGTTAATTCCCCCCTCTGAACATCCCTGCGACAGCACGGGCTCTTCAGAGGCCATGGCAGGGACAAACAGAATGCCTGAGGTGCTTCTGGTTGAACAAGCCTTACTGCCTTGCTTTATTTCTGCTTCATCATCCAACCCTCTCTGCCTTTTGGGAAGCTGGAGCAAAATGAAAGCAGCTGGTATTCAGCTGGACAAGACTAAAAATATGCCTTCTCCCCATATGTGTGGAGCAGAAATTTTTGTAGCTGTATGGAACTGCTTAGATCAGAGGGCCAATCTTCAGCTTAGTACCTTTGCCAACCTAAGCCAGCTAAAGAGTTGGTAGAAAACATGTCAGACTGCTGAAAACCAGCAAAGGTTCAATAATATCATATGAAATCAGAAGCAAGTACACAAAAAACAAGTAAATCTAATAAAAATATTATCTGTTGGTTGACTTTCCCTTTTGTGTGCATTAAAAGAAAACCAAATTCCTCCAGACGACTCTTGCATGAATTTTGAAGGGACTGCAATCAAGGACAATTGATTAAAAAGCCTGAATGCTGAATGTGACCAAACATTTCTACAATCTAGCAAGATGTGAGTTGGATAGGAACTAATCCCCCTTACTACACCAGCCTGATGATAAGATCAAAACCCTCCTTTTGTCAAAGTTCAAGCCTCTATATGGTTGTGCTATTAAAAACCCCATAAAATTCCAGTATCAGAACTGGAATCTGAAATATCAGGCGCATCTGAACCAAATTAGAGTGTCTTATAACTGAAAGAGATAAGCACAAGAAAAAAGCATTTAGAAAACAGTCAAAGTTTTATACATATTTTTTTCTACTCTCAGTTTTATAGTTAAATACTCACGTTTGACCTTTTTTAAAAAATTATTACTTTTCCTCCTGGATCCCAGATTGTGACACTGCAAGTACACCCATAATAACAGAGAATATGCATTTTCAGAAGCAGTAAATAAGGAAAGAGCTGAAAGTCCAAGTGACTGGACAGAATACAAACCCAGGAATACAAAACTCTAGCCTGGTTGCTGTATGCAACAGTTTGAACACTGATAGAAGGGCATTACTGACAGCTGCCTCAGCCAGACATCACCACAGAGAAATCAGGTAAAGCAGAATTATATCATGGGTTTGGGTTGAAAGGATGGGGGGGCAAACAAGAGTGACAAGCACTTAGAAAGCTTAGGAGAGGAGAAGCGATAAAGATGAGTAGGCCAGAAAGAAAACAAAATAGAGGGCAAGGAAAGCAGAAGTGCTGACAGCACTCATATAGAAGCAGATGACAGGAAAGGCAAGGAAGACAGCTCGTGGTGAAAAGTAGGATTTATGTATCACAATTCTGGCACCATTCCTGAAAATTTCTGAGGGCAAAACCTCCCAAAAGAACTAAATTTAATGTAATGTATATTCAAAAAAGCTTGTGCCCCTCTAGCTGCCTCGGCTGCTGACTCCAAGGCTTCATCCTCCCCAGCTCAGCCCTCCTGGTTTAGTTTGTGTGACCCCAGCTGGGCTCTCATCACACATTACCAGGCCTGCTCATTACTGCAGAGGTGATGAACACACTGAGTGCCTTCAGCCAGTGCAGGAGCTCTCATCTACTTGGAGAGAACAGTTCATTTTTTACGGGAGTCATTTAGAGCTAAATGCCAACCTTTCTGTTCCCACAGCTCCTCTGACACTGAAATGCATGGCAAATCTCTTCAGAGCTTTCAGAAGGGTTTGTGCAATAAATCTTAACAGCCTGCTAAAACACGGCCAGTTGCTGAGGTCCCAGTGGATTCATGTGAAATTTGCCTCCCACCCCTTTTAGCCTTCACTAAAGTAAAAATAATAACACTCCCCCTTGAGCCATGAGAGTACAGAGAGCGAAACCCTGTACAACAGCAGCCTGCACATCAGAGCACCATTCTTGTGGTCTTTTGGGCTATTCTGATAGAACACTGCTCCTTTGTTAAGGCAAATGTTAGCTGCAGACACTGAACACTTCCTCCAGATCTGAGCTTTTCACTGTAACAGTCTCCAGTGATCAGCCTTGCCCAATTTATGTCATTGAAACATGAGCTCCAGGGTGCTTCAAATGCTAGAAGCAGCTGCCAGCCAAGCTTCAAGCACTAAACAAATGTTAGTTAAAAACAAAAAAGAAATAATAATTTTGTTATCTACAGGTACTATTGAATCATCACTTTTGAAACTCTTCCCAGAAACTTTGAGGATCCAATGTGCAAAACAGTCTGCAGGGAAGAGCTTTGCAAGCTGCGGCACCTGTCACTCATTCAGCAACTCTGGCTTTCACCATTCCAACTATTTCCCTGCAAATATTGAATCAGTTGCTATGGGATTTCACTGGACAATATGATATCACTCTGTTATTGCACCAGTGACTATATATCATCCCTTGAAAACAGAACAGCGTTGTTTAACTCAAACTTAGTTTCTTGTCAATACAGCTGTGGTGGGAAAGGCTCAAGAATCCATCTGGTGAGACAGCTCCCCTCGGTTGCTGAGGCTGCTGGGGGTGCTCTCCCCAACAAGAAATGCAATACTGCCCATTGCAGTGGGAAATCCTGGAGCGGCTAGGACAAAGATGAACCATGCCTGGAACAGCAAATACAACCTCTGCACGCTAAGCAAATATATAGAAGTTGATTGGAAAAGGCACGTAACAACACATCACTTTCCAACAAGGGAAGTGTATTAATAAGAAAAGCTAAACAAGAACTTTTGTTCCCTCAGAAAGTCTGGTTTAAGTTAACAGTTTGTGATATGGGATGGTTATGCACGTTACAGGCAAAGAAACAGTAGTCAATTATTTAATTTATCATTCTTCTTAAGTACCAACCTTTTATTTGAAGGACCCTAATGATTTCCACAGGCTCTTTTCATTTTATGAGTTTTAACATCAACTGTTTGCAAGTAACAACTGTTGCTCTGTATCATAAATTCCAAGGAATGCCAGTCTCTGCAGCACCAGGAGTGAGTTTCAGTTTCCTGAGTTGGGTGAGAAGGTCTGAGAACGTTTTGGGGCTTTCCCACAGCTCAGTGAAAGGTGGAGAAGCAGCACCACTAGGTAACTGCAGTTCTGTCAGGGCGAGCCTGATTGGCACAGGCACCTTTCCAAGGGAAAGAGGATGAGAGGGAAGAGCCACTGCTTGGATTCACTCTGTATTTCAGGATTCTGAGCTGCCAGAGGGTGGGCAGCACGGCTGCTGGGGTGCTGCTGGGAAGCAGTGTCCCAGCCCTTGCAAACATGCACTACTGCCCTGTTCCTTTGTCACAGGGCACCAGGGCTGCTCCTGCCTACACATGGTGCTGTTGGCTGCTTCTCTCAGCCCCTGAACTGCCTGATGCCAGGGCTCCTCAGCAAGGCTTGTCAAGCAGAGGATCTCGTGATGCACAGGGAAATGCTAACACCACTGCAAATGCTCAAATGGGCACATTTAAAATTCTCTTCTGTAAATCAACCCCTTTTTCTCAGCCATGCAAAGGACTCGCACAGAGAAATTAGCTGAAGTGTCATGATTTCAAAACTCAGCCACTCTGGGAGTCACCTGGTGGTGTCCATGGTGGGCTGAGGCAGACCTGTGCACGTTTCCCAGGGGGTTTACAGTGCCAAAGTATGTGAAAGCTTCCAAAAGGGTTTCTGGCTCAAATTGGAGCTTCCCCCAGTTCTCCCAGCAGAGCTGGATTCCTCTGGCAAACACTCCCATTCCCACCCAGGGGCTGGGCTGGCCTCTTCCTCCTCCTCCTCCTCCTCCTCAGGAGGGCCTGGCTGCCTTGCAGGACAGGCAGCCCACACACCTACAGATTACCTTTCAGAGCATCAGCTTGGACCACAGTATTTACAGCAAGTCACAGATGAAGGCTACATCATTAATGATAAATAAATTCCTAATAGGACCAGCCCATTTGTTCTTAATTAGCCTCTATTCAAATTCAATTTATTTATGTTACTGCTGTTATTAAAAATCTTTGCAGAGGACAATAAATATAAAGTAACATATAAACAGCAAATGCTAACAGGCAGCACGTTATACATGGATGCATTTGAAAATCTCCATGCAGTGTGAAAATGACCTTCAAACCATAGGAAAACAATATCTGCATTTCTAATATTCCTCCTTCCCAGCCAAATGTACTTTTGGACACAGTCTCCCGCCCTCTGAATCATTTAATGTGATGAAGATGATTAGGATCACTGATCTGCTCAAGCAACTGAGTTTTTCTGACATCACCCTCCAGAGGGAAAAAAAAATCCCAAACAAACCACTACCTCAAAAGCCACCACCCAAGCCAAAGAGTTCCCCGTGCTCAGAGGATATGGGCTCACACTGTGTGACACAGGCAGTAAGGGCAGAAGTGCAGCTGTTTGACTTTTGCAGAATGCAAGGCGTGACCCTGTTATGATTAAAGCCTTTTTGCCTGGCTCTGTGCTAGAGCAAATCAGGGAGTTTTTCTGGGTGGGGATGAAAAAAAGTGATCAGAAAGTTCTTGCTACTGAGTCATGACACAATGGATAAAAATAATTTAGCTATTTCACATGCTTGGGAAGAAAATAATTTCAGCCTGGGGAGACAAATAGGGATTATCTAAATCAAACACAGAGAAAAATCTGATTCTGTCTGGTATTTCTTGTGTTTAAGTATGCAATATTGTGATGGATCACTCCTTCAAAATCCCCTCAACTTGATCCAGCTTCTGCAGGTCTGGATTTCAGCACCTCATCAACAAAATACCTTTGTAATAGTAACAGTAATCATTTTCCTCTTCCTAAAGATTGACCATTGCTTAGTTTAATAGTTACATACAAAAATGGGGATTCTTCCTACTGAGCTGAAGGCTGGCCAGTGTTTCAAATCCCTGCCTAGGGTGGCCAAAGCTGACTGGAGGACACAGAACCTGCTGTACCCCATGATCACAGACAGCCCCACGTCCTGTCCTGCTGCAGCACCACCACCCAGCCTGAGCAAAGAAATAAAAAATTAAAACACCTGCTCTGGGCTGCACTTCATAAAGTGGAAAAGCAAAGAACAGGCCACAATGTCTGTTCTGAGGATTAGCAGCATTGAATCCTGCTGTACCAAACACCATCTATTTTAGAGCCCAAATTAGCATACCTTCAAGGGTATTAAACAGCCATTAATAACTTCTCAAGAAACCAAGTAAATTAAATACATATCATCCTTTTTGACATGTCAAGGGCAGTACAGCACAATATTGGTGGGCAATGAGGAGTAACATATATGAACTGACTGATTTTTAAAAAAATCAATAGAAACTTAATCATAGAAGTATATAACCAACATATATCTAATCCACTGAGATGTTCACAGGGGAATTTCAGTTTCAGCAATAAACCAAATTCATTTCAGGTTAAACTAATATGGACATCTTGAATTTAACAGTGAAAAATGAAAGTAGTGTGAACTTTAAGTTTTCAAAAGCAAAAAGACATTTAATAAAATCTCTCTTTTTGCAATGGCACTAAGGGAAAAATCCAATAACGTATTAACCATGCAATTCTGGTAAATTATGGATTCTTATTTACAACACATTTTAGCTTGATTTTATCTCAATATACTGTAATGATTTGCTGTCATATTGTTAATCATTATAATAACAAAGAAAAATTATTTCGTTTATAACTAAGAGAACACAACTAAGTACTGCCATTAAAGACAATCTGTGGGTATGTTGCCTAAGGCTGGTGTGACCATTACCTTCTATTAAATAGCAAGTATGGATTACTTTAATTGGAAAATTAATTTGAAATAGGAAAAGATGACAAACATTTTCTATGGAAACTTGTACAGCTGGGAAAATGTTTTTAAGAAAGTGTTGTTGCCAAAAGTGTTATTTTCCAAGGAGGGACCGAACCTGAGATATTTCAGTCTGGACAGCCTGTGAGAGTGACCCACAGCTCAGTCCCTCATGGCAACAACTCTGTTTTGGATTTGGGTTAGAGCACATTCCTGAGGATGCTCCCAGCTCCTGAGACACAGCAGTGGAGCCTTGCAGCCCCAGCAGGCAGCCCAGCAGCAAGGATGGAAACATCCCACAGCTCCTGGCACTGCTTCCAAATAACAACTCTGGGTCTTGGCCCAAATATTTAATTTGCAATTGAATTTGTAATGTTTAATTTGCAGCTGAAAAGATAAATATGTTTACCGAAAACTGATGCAGGTTTTTCACTGTGTTCACGGTAATATTCCATAAATTTGTGCCAATTGTCAAGTGACCACCAAAAGCAGTGTTTACAGGATTCAAGGTGCTCCCTTGAAGCACCTTGTGGGTGCCAAGTGGGCAGCTAGAGGGAACTTCTGACACTTCTGACAAAGCAGGCTTGTGCTGTACCTGCCAGGCACCCTTGGAATGCCAAGGGGCAGCTGTGTGCACCAGGCTGCACCAGGCTTGTCACATCCAGCAAAGCTCTCCTGTCAGCAAAGCTTCCTCAGACCTACTCCTCTGATGTCTCACAGGACTAGAAATTGAAATCAGCATTGTATTTACAGCTACTAGTATTTTTTTCAACTCTGAAAATACATGTAATATTGGGATTTCTTCTTCAGGAGATGATGTGATGAAGAGCATTAACAGGAAGCATGATCAGAGTAGTGAATAAAGATTGAAAATCCATCTGGCAATGAAAGGCTGCTACAGAACACATACTCAGTGATAGCAAATGCTTCCCAGCCCATGGAGTACTGAAACAATGCTGACACAGTTGAAGGGAACACTGCCTACATCTCAGTTTTCTTCTTTCTCAATTGTTTTCAATAAGTAGCTCTAAATTTTAGGGTATATTTATCGTATATTTCTTTGGACGTCCTATCCACCTTGCACAGGACACCTGTGCCTGGCACACAGCAAGCTGCTGCAAACACACCACCACACAGGGACAGAGTCCATGCTCTGAGATACTGCAGTAAGGAACTATTTCAACTTCTGAAGCCCACCCACTGCATCACAACACCATCTCTGTTTGCTTCAAGACACAGCCCAGCCCCGGGATGGGGCCAGGACGGTGCACACAGGTATCCAGTGATGCTGGAAACACCCTGCTGTGAGCCCAGAGCTGCACTCCATGGCTCATGGCATGGGCAGGGTGCCCCTGGCTGTCCCAGCCTCTCTACACAGGCACAGGGCTGCCTGCAGCACCCACAGCTGCTGCCTGCTTCAGGGCTGGTCTGCACTGCTCTCAGAAAGCCTATACTGCTGGAAGAGCCATCTGCCATCCCAGAGACCCAGCCCTTCCAGGCCAATGCCCCCAAATTACCTGCTCAGCTCTACTCAGATTGCACATTTTTCCTTTCCGTGAAAATAACAAGAAAGCTCAAAAAGAAGTCATGAAAAAAGCCTTTTCTGTGGCTGCAAGAAGAGCCCTGTGTGAACAGATCCAGCAGACGTGTAAACAGCAGGTTGTGCACCCAGTGTTTGTTTTTCATCTCCAGCAAGGAGAGTGTGCTTAGTGATGAAGGAGGCTGAGCAGACTTTTATCCAACCACTTCTGATCTCCCGGTTTCTCTTGCACATCCTGAACTGCCTGAAGGCAATGTAGAACACTCCACAAAAGGCATAAAGCACAAATCCTCAAAGCAATGTTTGTTCCTCTTGCAGTTGTCTCGTGCTTTCTTCCCCCACTGCTCCCTTCCTCCGCCCTCTTCTCCTCCCTCTCCCATTGCTCTGCAATTCATTTTATTTCTTCAAAACACATTCCCTACTGGGTACATGCCCATGTGGAGTTCCAGTGAGCTACCAGGTCATCTGACAGACAGTCATTGTGTCTCTTGCATCCAGCCTGTTCTCCTGTACTGCTGCAGCATGTTCTTCCAGGTGAGGCAGTACAGCACCACCCCCATGTGATGTACTCTGGCATGTGTCTAGGCACTGTAAGAAATGAGGAGTTTTAAACACTCCATAGCTGCAAGGCAAGCCTATACTTCACATCTTTTCAGACACTTCTCATATTTTCATTCCAAAGGTCCCACTCCTTCAAGACTAAGGCTTGCCAAGGACCACAAGGCCACCTGTGCTTGCAGCATCTTCCCACCCTGCTTCTCCCATGAAGCAGTGCTGAGCTCCACCACAGAGCTGGTATTTATAGCCATACCTCTCCCAGGTTCTGTGGTCATGCAGTCCTGGAGGCTTTGGTTAGGGCTTGTCTTAACTTCTTACTCCACGAGAATAGTAACACCTTGTTTAATATTTCATGCATGCCTTAAAAGTGAAGGGGCACCTCCCTTCTCCCTGCTCAAGCACCAGGGGCTTTCCATAGCAGCCTCTCCCTGCTGCTGGGGAAGGGCTCACTCAGGGACATTGTCTTTTGGAGGCTTTCAAAGAGTGTCACACACAGCCAGTGCTGAGCCTGTCAGCACCACATCTCTGCACTCCAGAACCAAAAATCTCTGACGGACCAGACTTCAAAGGTAGGGTCAAAATGCAGCACTATCTTGGGGTAGGAGAGACCTTAGAAAACCATCTTCTCTGCCCTTCCTTGAAGCTGAGAGTGAGAAATTTATTTTCTTGTCTCTTCTGTGTGGTTGCTTATTAAAAAGACTAGTTATCATGGAGTTCCTGTAGAAGGAGGAGAACATAACCTGACCAGAATGGTCTTTCTGCAAAACCTCTGAAGAATACTCCATGGCCCAAACACACCCATGCTCCAGTGCAGAATAAAGCAAGGAGGGGGCTCTAGAGCCAGAAGCAAAATGGACCAGGGGAAAGGTATTAAGAAAAATAAGGATACATCAAAGAGTTTTACAATTACATGCAGCTATGCAGAACTAGCAGATTTGCCAAAGATAACACAAGGGGGAGAATAATTATATTTCCTCACTATTTAGAAAAAATTCAGATGAATGCAGTGTTTTCACAGGGTGATGACCAAATTTCTCATTCCAGCAGTAAAGCATTAACAACTGAAATAGCACATTTTAAAAATCCAAACCCTTCAGCTACTCAGTATCTGCAAGTGCTAAAACTGCTATAACTTTTATAGTTACTCTTAGTAACCCAAAAAACACTGGACAAATTTCAGATGAAGAAAACCATGAATGTTGTACAAATTGTGAAGAAGGTAAATGAGCAGCTGCAGTTCTGCCAGCCTGATGCCAAGGCCCTGCCTGACCTGAGGTTTGACTTATAAAGAAGTATAGGAAGATGGTAACTTATGTGCAGCCTGACAAACCAACACAGGGAATTGTTTCCAAACAGCTCTTTTGACAGAAAAAAGTGGTGCCAATAATCAGTAACTAGAAGGTAAAGAGTGATTAAGCCACACTTATTAATTGATAGGGTAAAAACAGCCTCCTCTATAAACTACAACTGAAATCCCCACCACAGGAAGGGTGAGTCCAGTCCAACCATACAAAAGAGAAAATCTCTCCCTTGACTCTTAGTCTGGTCATCAGTCACACTGGAGCAATGAGGTCTGGATCTCATCTTAAAAACTCCTCATGCCCTGCTGCAGAAAAGAACCAAGAGCACAGACACACTTGAGGGCTGGACGGATGCTGGAGGGAGGATCCTTTGGCCCCTTTACATCCTATTTAGTTTTCTAAGCTTCTTCTGCAATGCCATTTCTTTGTCATGATGCTCTTATCCATTTACATTCTCTTCCTTATTCCTCACAGTTTAAATTTACCACTCTCTTTTGTTTTTCACGTAGACCTACTTAGAAATTGGCTGTGATACTCTCAAAATACTGCACATTGCTGAGCTCAATGTCACTCTACACTCTGCAGTCCTTGCTACACCTAGATTTGATCCTAGAAAATCACTCCTATGCTTCTGCAGACCAGTCAGCCAGGTTCTTACTATTGCCAGAGGTGGATGCCATTGGTAATGTATATATATTACATACAAGCAGAAATCAATGCTGTGTGCTGTACATCTGGATCAATAGCATGGAAATAAAAATGGATTCTGGATATATGAATAAAAAAAATATATACAACAAAGAAGAAACCAGAAAATCGTTAAAGAAACTCATAAAATGACAGGCAGGAAAAAGCAGCAACTGCACCACATAAAGGCCAAAATTCATTTGCAGTGTGACTATTTTTAGATACCCCATTTTAGTTACTAACCTGCATTTATTCTAACATGGGGTTTGGTGGTTTTTCTTTTAACTGCCTGTGCAAGCTTTCTGGTCAGATATAGTAACGAGCATTCACCACAGTAATTTTAATTAACAAGCTCTAATAAATTTGCACATGTTGCAATATAAGCTCTAAAAATACCCATGTGCATCCCCAAACTGTAGCCAAATTGCTCTGCAGTGAGGTTCCCCAGCAGCTCCTTGAACATCCAACCCAACCCCAGCAGCACTGCTTGTGGCCCTGGGGTGATGTCCTCCACCCAAAAGCTGCCCAGCCCTGGCACTCACACCCTGTTCCATCCACCACGGCCAGAGGCTCCTGCAGACCTGCTGCTGCACCCAGGTCTGCAGAGGTGAGGAGTTCTGCTCCCTTTTTTGGCATCAGTCTCAGCCATTTCAGCTGGAGCCAACCTGTTAGAGGCCACATTTGGCATTTGGCACAATCACAGTTAGGCAGCTGTGCCAAAGAGGGGAACAAATAAATCTTGCTCTTGTCAAATGTTCCAGTTCTCACCGAAACCTTTCAGTGCATTGATGTTTGCCCCCATTTTTTTCAAACCTGTAAAAGGGCATTCACAGTCAGTGTGGGACACTGAGCAAGAATGGAGGGAATAGCTATTTTTTTCACCAACTCCTATAGTTCCCAGACCTGACTCCCCTTCCTATGGGAACACAGCACACTTCAACCAAGGGCATCAATCCCAGTACAGAAACCACCCCCACCCACTCCTTCCATCCTGTGTCCTGTTCTCAGGCTTGGTCCTGATCTCCTGGGGCTGAAGTGGTCCCACTAACACCAGAAACTGCTGCCAGGAGCAGGAGCTTTATGAGTTTAGTGTATTTCCAAGCAAATCACAAAGACACAAAGCTACACGGGGAGCAGCTTTCCTGGGGACAGCCTTTCCAGCTGGGCTTTCTGCAGCTGCCTGGTGGATGCCCAAGCTCTGCCAACACAGCCACTTTTACTGTGTGTTCCTGATTCCCACAGCAAGTGTAGGGGTTGGAACCATCTGCACAAAGGCAGTGATCCTGAGAAATGCTGCAGTGCCAGAGCTGGGGCAGGGTGGGGACAGAGGAGCAAATCCTGCAGTGGCACAAAATCCCAGAATCTGTGTGTGCAGCCCAGGGAACAGATGCTCCTGACATAGACCAAAATTCTTTAGAAGCACCTGTGCACAGTAAAATGGCCTGGGATACACAGATGGTCAGTGGGAACTGGGTAGGGCAGTGTGGGTGATCTCTGCTGCATGTGCTGGTCAGTGCATTCCCCACTAGGACCTGCCTGTCTCAAAGGACAGAAAAAATAGTTTCAGATGGGTATTATTGCTCACATCTTTCCCATCAAAGGCATTTTAGAGGTACTTTTGGTCACTGTTCTTTCCTCCTAACAGTAACTTCTTTCTCAGTCAAGAGAAACATGCGGAAAAGGGTGTAATTTATTTAACACATTCCAGAAATATCCAGCCATATCATCATGGTTAAGTGTTTAAAAGAACTAAACTATAAATGAGGGAGGATCAACATGTGCTGAACAGAAGCAGGAGAGCTGCTGCTAGGTTTTGTGAACGTTTCCACAGTTTGGAGAACTTTAGAGAATTATACCCTGAGCAGAGACAGCACCAAGCTCATGGAAGATTTTTCTGTGCTGTACATTGTGCTGGCATATGGGAATGTCATACCAGTGCTATTAGCCAGGACTCTTTTGACATGATGTAAAGCATATAATAATTATACAGCAAATATGACGAGATGGAATTGAACCTGATCTCAATTAGCAACCAGAAGTATCCTTCCAACTGAGATTAATATTGATTAAACCATAACAAGACTAGTACTTGCCAATAAGAGCTCTATAAAATCAAGGAAAGGTGAGGCCAACCTCTAAGTTGGGAGCACTTTGTCATGAGCTGTAAAGACAAGTGATTGTCCTATGGTCCAATTTGTCCTTTTCAAAAATGGAAGTTTGGCTCTGTATAATTCAGGAAATTACAGTCATTTCAGTGGACAGCTAGTCTGGCCAGGAGCCCAGAGCAGAGATCAACAGCCTTCAGGAGACAGCTCTGTCTTCCTTTCAGCTTTCCCCATCACTGGGACAGTATTAATCACATCAAATCCCACTCCTCTCAGCTTTCCCCACTCTCAAAATGCAAGACATGGTTCCCATGGCTGTTGTACCGTACTTCAAAATATAGGTTTGTGCTTTTTAATTTCCCCCCTTGCACCAAATTAAGGTGGATATTTTGGAGTTGAACAAATATATTGGATTTATTGGCTCTTCCCCAGAGTGAGGTATAATACCACTAGTCCAATCCCATGTTTCCTTTACATGGAAATGATTTGATTTATTGCTAGCCATTTTTAGATTATATTAAGTCAAACCATAACAACTAAGCATCCTTTAGGGCTTAGTGCAGATTATAAAATGATGCTTGAAAAACAGACATGCAAGAGTATGAGAGGCAACAATAGAAAGCTTACAACAAATCTTATTTTCAAGATTCTTGATCCTATTTAAGTAATGTTTTAAGATGTTCAGGCCAACTTCAGAGAGATGCTGTACAGCTCAAGATACACTGAGTGCTAATATTCTTCAAATGTAAAAATACATACACACAAAATTTATTGGCAAGTACCTGATAAAGCCAACTTCTTTTCTGTTAACACTTATCTGATAAAGACCTATTTGCAGAGAACAAAGACCAATGCGACAATCATTAATTTTCTTAAGATGAGAGTAGGAGGCAATGAAGCCTGCAAACCTCTACATCCCAACAAATATTGGGTTGGGAAACAATTAACGCCCATGTGCCAAACCCAGAAATGTGTCCCCAAAAAGTGGCATGTGTGCTTTCTAACACAGCTGGCCCTGGCCAGGCAGCACTGCCACAGCATTTCAGCAGCATAAACTTCTCCAAGGTATGTCCTGAAAGACACACCTTGCCTGTCCTGGTGATTTGTCAGTAGTTCAGCACATAGAAAGAGGCACTGAGAGTCCAGGAGAAAGAGGCCACAACCTTTTGAAGTTACTACTGGAGACATCAGCTCTAAATGTAAAGCAAGAAATACTACTGCAAGATACAGCTGGCCCATGACTACAGCCAAGAAACGTCATCATGTCAAGGAACTTTTCTGGCCTTGTGAAATTTCACCTATGCATGAAGTTACAATCCTTCACATTCAACAGCAGGCAAGTATCAGCCTAACCTGGTGACGATAATAAAATGTAAAACAGAAGCTTATTAAGAAATAAACAAGTCTGGCTCCAGCTGCCACAACAAGAGAGCATGGGAAAGCAGGAGCACCAAGAGGATTTTTTACTGGGTGCTGCCACTGGGACTCTGCAGGTTACTTGGGACAAAGGCATTACACCAGCACACTGACATTCACAGGCAACAGAGTTGTAAGAGAGCAGTAGCTGCCCAAGGATGTACTCATGCTTGCTAAGCCTCTAATCCCAGCTTTGATTCCTTCTCCATCCATAATCAGTTCAAATACAGCTAGAATTAATCACTGTTTGCAAATTTAAAGGCTGCTTTTCTTCTCTCTGCTTATAATCTGCCTTAGGTCACACACAGAGCCAGCATGGATGAAGACATGGGCCAGACCCCCTTGGAGTCTGGCATTCCCCTCTTGCCCAGAACACAATACAGCATGTTACTGCACAGCACTGCTCAGAGCCATAAATAAGAACAGTAGTAGTAGCAGTAGTAATAATAATAATAATGATGATGATGATGATGATGCAGTAGTGCTAAACCCTACAATACCTACTTACTTGGCAATGGCTGTGACTGGAGTCACTCTTGCTTGTTTCCTGGATCCACCTCTGAACAATTCTCACAGCCCCCTCTACAACACCTTTGCCCACCCTGACTCTGGAGTATCCAGGCTCCAGACTGTTCTCACTGACCTCCTCCCTCTTTGGTGAACTGTTCCTCCACCCAGTCTGTTCTTCCCTTGATACCACATGGGTTGTGGAGAGGCAGCTGTGGGCTGGACAGGACAGTAGCTTCTCTTGAATGCTGGCCAAGCTGCTCCTCTTTCACACTATGATCCTTGTACCTTGCTGTGGAGCTCCAGTGAGCATTTTGGCCAGCACAACTGCAACTGATTTCCAGCTCAGGTCACCTTCACATCACAGTGACCACCAGCCTTCAGTCATTAGGTTCCCCAGCTTTAATGATCCCTTTGTAACTCCTCTAGGTGTTATTATATTGCACAAAGCTTTGTTTAGATTATCTCAAAGCATCCCATTTCTTGCTATTATAGAAAGTCAAGAAACATAACATGAGCAGTGCTCCTAAAAATGAGATTTATGCCCAGCTCGTACTGTGCAAGCAGAATTATGGTGCAGAGAAAATTACAGGCAATAAATAAATGTGTATATAGATAGAGGATGTCTTTTAATACATATCTGAAAAGCATTCTTTGGAATGCTTAATGAGAAACCTATTTCAGATCCTCTAAAACCATTTTCTTAAGACTTAGTGAGCTCTGTACTTAAAAGGAGGTTAGTAGACCAGCAACCAAAGTGTTTTTCATTTCCATTTCAAAGGATTCCAGCAAAGGCAGATATTTTCAAACGTTGCACTTGCAAAATACTGATGCTCTTAAACCTGTAAGACAAACTATTTGCATCACCCGCCATAGAAAATCTCAAATGTCATTTAGAACATCACTGGAAGTGCAGAGGGACAGTGGGCATCCCTCCAATGTACAAGTTGTATCCATAGATATTCCTTCACTCACCCCATGAGGTTCTTTGATTCTCTGAGATCATGTTACACCTCTGGAGTTGACTTTCAAACAATGGAAATTGCTGAGAGTCTACAATAGTAAAGATTTTTCATCCTTGCCTTCCATGGTCTTACAAAGATCCACATCTTGTGTAGATAGACTGGGATCATTTAGATCTATCTACTAAAACAACAGCTGATACTCAAAGATTATCTGAAAAATCCTGTTCAGCGAGGTTTATTCCCCACTGCTGCTTCCTCTTGCCCAGACACTGCCCAGGATTAGTGAACATCTCTTCCTCTCACCCCTTCTCTGCTCAGGCACTTCCCCAACCCTACTTGCTCACCTCCTGGCTCCAGAGCAGGTTGCTATTCCTTTGGCAGCCCTAGCGCCCAAGATGGACAAAGACCAGAACAAAACAGCAAGAAATGCACTTCTACCCCTTCAGCAGCATGTTTGTCCCACAGGAACACCACAGCCTGTTTCTCAGATGTTTAAACACACTCACACCCAGGTCAGAAGAGCACCCTACGGTCAGGGAACTCAGCCAGCGTGGACAAAGACCACAGATGGAGCACAAGGAAGAGTAAAGGGTGAGGATACAACATAACACCAATTTCACAACAAAGAAGAGGTGAGGTTTGAGAGCTAAACCAGGCAACTAATAAAGCCTGACATGTTTAAGTTGAAGGTATGATGACAAAAAGCCTAAAGATTCCCCGTGCACCAAGAAAATGAGCCTGAAAAAGCCATGACCGCCTGCAATTTATAATCTCTCAGCTGCTGAGATTGTGAACAGTGGCACTTTGTAATCTTATAGGAAAAGCAGCTCTAATGCCATCTGGTCATATATTTCTGGCCAAGATCATTTAGTGCAGCCTGTAATGAAAAAAGTTGCACATCCTCCTAAAAGTCTGAATTATGCCAGCTGTGCCATAGTGTCACTTGTGCTTTCAAGGAGAAGGACAGCTGTCATTCCTTTTCTCTGAAGATAGCAAGCACACTGCCTTGCTTAAGAGAACTAATTTTTCTTGTATCACTCTAAATTATCCTACCTGTCTCTAGGAAAAGAAAGGGTGAAGTCCCTATTAATATTTTTTGCTTGATTTTTGCTGACATATATACAGCACTTAGTTCCATATCCACCTTGTTGAGCTACTGTGAAGAAGGTGATATTTGGACCTTGACTGTAATCTGAACTGAAGCCAGCTCTACAGCCTTGGCATAAAACCAGTTTTGAGGGAGGGTGCAGTTAAGCTTGTCATCTTCACCTCTCCTAATGAATGAGACATTTCATATTTTAGATATTACCTCAGCAACTTCCTGCCAGCTTTAAATTGCTCTGTCATCTCAGATTAGCACTCATCATTCATGCTAATGTAAACTAAATGGTACCTCTCCTGAAATATGTGAAAGAATAAATGGGATTACAATGAGGGCTGCAGAGCATAAAATTTCTAATCCATGAGCAGCTAATTGCTGCAGGTCCTTCTTGGTACTTCCATCCACCAAGCCTCCATTTTAACCCCTGTATTTTCTATTATGGTATTTTAAGGTGAAATCTTGTTTGCCTCAAGCACACAATTATTCTCATTGGCTCCAAGCACCTATTTGCAAAAGCAAAGATACGTAACCTCGAATGAGGAGGGAAAGAGATGGCAGTGAGCTGCCTGTAGCAAACCCATGTGTTCCCAGGACATGGGGCTGAGGGCCCACCTTCCAAACCACGTCCCGTCTAGACTCCTCCACCAGCCCCCAAAGCACAGCCAGGCAGCAGCAGGGAGAATTATAGCCCAATACTCACTGTGACAGGAAGGAAATAGCATTGGGAAATGCTTATTTTAATGACAGAAAAATATTTGCCAGGCTTGGGCTTAGCAGCAGTAGAAATGTTATTACTTTCGAAGCTGGGAGAGTAAATATTTCAAGGGCTATTTTTTGACACCTTCACTGTGGCTTGATTTCTGCATGTATTAAGAAAAAGTCTATATAGCCTGTGGTGTGGGAGCTTTGCAAATCTTTGCATAAAACTCCATTTGTAAGGCACTAGTGTGATAGCACTGTATAGAATTTACATCAGTCTGAGGAGCCACAAAAATTAAATGTACCTGAAAATACTAAAGTGCCCTTGTTTTGTTCCTGGAATTAATGCTACATTCCATGTCTTCTTCATTTTATTATTTCTCAGAGTACCTGGAAACAAGACAGAGAAGTGTCCCATGAAGCACTGCTATGTAAAGAGGCCTGGCTGTGTACAGCTTCCTTCCTAATGTGTAAATTTGTCTTCCTTTTAACCTGAAATAACTTTCAAACCTTAGGCACATAGAAAGCTGTATTTCCTAGCAATTTGCAGTTTCATCTTCCCAGCTTGCTTATGTCAAATGAAATCCATTTCAAAATACCATCACTGCCAGCATTTCAAAGCCTAGGAAGCATCCTTTAATGGTCATTACTTTGCCTACCTTGGGCCATCCTGAGCCTCCTACAAATGTCCATTGATTTTGGTGGGAGTGCTAAGAGCACTAAGCAATGACACTGAAGCACATCAGCTCCATTACATTGCCCCGAAATAAAGCAGAGTAGAACCAATTTTTGTGCTGTAAAGTTCCAGTAACCCAGAAAATCCTGGGAAGTGCAGAAAGTTGAAGACTTTGACAGATGTACATTTGCAACTGTAGGACCATCTAGCTCTGGAAATTACCTCTGAATTATGATGATGTACTTTGGCATCTCCCTCGTTATCTGCAGCAAATTTTTAGTCTAATTTCTAGGTTCAGGGCTTTCTGGAAAGGAAGTCACTTCATTTTGGAATAAAGAGGAATTAAAGTAAAGAAAGATGAGGTAAAGATTTGTCTAAAAAAATGCTTCTTAACATGTATTTCTCCTGGTTATTGCTTAATCCTCAACTGTTCCTCTTTAATAAACTCTGTTTTTAACACATAATCTTATCTTTCCTCTATCCTACTCCTTCCATGCATAATAAAGTGCATTCAAGGTACTTACATGACTGTTGTTACTCAAGGATGTGAGCTCCTCTTCAGTCTATCTATCTTTGTAATACCTGTGGGAGCTGGGAAAGTCCTATTACAGTTTCAGGCTCAGAACATCAGAGATATTTAGGGACCTGCCACTGAGATAAATGGGATTAGCTGCCCTATGGCTTTTCTGGCTCAGAGCCTCCACTCTGTCCCTAAAATCACAAAGGACATCTTAAATGAAGCAGGAAACTACTCCTAAGAGCCTCACTACCTAGGCTGGGGGGCTCATTTGTGGACCAGCTTTCCTGTTTTGATTTAGCTGTATGTTGCTCAAGGATGAGGTATTAGATAAGGTAAAAACCTCGTCCCTGATGTTCTCTGTCTGTGAATAACTGAAAAGCTTTCAGCACTGTTGGTATACAGAGACTGCCAAGCACTTTGGTGTGTTCTGCTTTACTCCAGCTCTGTTTTTTCTCCCAAAGCTCTATGCAAATCTGCCAAAGTAACTACCAAATCGCCTGTTTAGCTCAGCAGTCCTGGATTTTTTCCCTATAGAGCAGCAAATACTTTTATTGCCCTTTGCACCTGACTGTGTTCTGCACTTGCTCCTGCAAAGCGGAGTGTGCTGAGGTACGGGCTGGGTGGCTGTACAGTGTCTGCACACTCCCCTCCTCACCAGCAGAGACACTTAAAAAGGAAATTTCCATCATTTCTCGGGGACTCCACCAGTTCCCTGCCCAGTTCTGACAAACAGACATACAAAACACATCAGCCACTCACTCACATGGCACAACAGGAGCAGTGTAGCTCCTGTCCTCCACGCATAGGAATTGATCTAAACATAGTTTGCTTCCAAACATGGGTATCTATTTCCAGCATCAAGTCTCCCAAAAGCAAACAGCAAAGAAGTCTAAGACAAGGTAATAGTACACACTTTTCATAATGAAACCAAACCTCACTGTGTCAAAGCTGGGCTTTCTATGGGCACCTTTGGGTGGTCACACATGCAGCTCCCCTGAACTTCTTGCCTTTGGGGTGTCACCATGAATACCCTGGCCTCCTGATGCAATGATACAGTGACCTTTAGTGGCCAAATGTTCATTAGGACAATACAAGTGGGTATTTTTTTCTAACTGTGACCACAGGAAGATGTGATTTTTTCCTCTTTGGTCACTCAGAAGTCCACAGTAAGCCCAAAATAATGTTCCATCCTTATTGCCAGAGACACTCCTTTGAATAAAGAAGAGATGGTATTTTCCACTTGCTCAAAGCAATTACCTCTTAAGATATGCATTAGTTCAATCTTTGCAGGATTTAAATTAAGCCAAGTATTAAATCATCCAAAGCTAACTACCTGGACATTTTCAATGTCTTTCAGCATCTTAAAAACACTCTTTGATACTCATAACTTTAAAGGCACAGAATTTTGTCTGAAAATTGACCACTTAAATTCCCTAAAGTGGAAGCTGAGTAAAAAGATACTATCTATTTCCTGTCTCAAATTAATATTTTAGGGGGATTTTTGTATTAACTTGAAGTGGTCTAGAATGCAAAATATAGGGGATTCTGTATAAGGCTAAGAAACACAAGAACCATATGCGTTGAGGGGGGAGTGATGAAGCTGAGAACTCCTTTAGGGATAAAGATGAGAACTGCCTCTATAAAGGATAATATTTTGTTTTGCAGCTTGCACTGATTGCTTTGCCTTAGATGTTAACATGCTAGCATGGCCACGACTGCAGTCCCTCAGAGTATGAACACAGGTCTCGTTCAGCAGCTCAGCAATTGCTTTAAATAAGAAATTACAAATTGGTCCTTAGATACTGGTTTTGCTAATCTGACCATGCTGAAAACGAATTCTATTCCTAATAAGAGTTCAAAGTACAAACTGCTTCCTTGCCCAAATTGCCTGTTTGCAGCAATCTGAAATGGAAGTATTTTATCAGCTTAGCTTGACACAGTGAATTTCTATTATCAGAAGAAAAAGAACTCACAGTACCTGATTTCAGGTTCCAAATAGTTTCAGTTCATTGTGACGCTCTTGAATTATGGAGAATATGTATTCTATTTTCAGTTTACCGTCACTACAAAATACCCTAAATGTGAAACTCTATAGATAAATGTCTGGACTTAGATACAAAGGACAAAACTCCAGTGAAATAGTTAGCAAGATTTACTGCAATACTATGACTACAGAAGAGACCTGAGAAGATTTACCTGTGTTGTTGGTGGCTGCTTGCTTCCTGGATTGCTTGGGAAGCTTCCGGAACAGAACACAACAAACACCACAGTCCAATTCCCAAGGTAGAAGTGCTCAGTCGAAGTGCTGTGTCCCATCAGTCAGGTGTGACTGGGAAGTATTTTATCCCTGCTGTGGTCTGTGGTTTGTGCAGTATCACCTGCTCTCTCAAGTGCCTGCCTTTTTAAAATATATTGCACTACAGAGACTTGTAAGTTTTATGGCAGCGGAGATTCCAATCTTTATAGTCCTTTTAATGAAAATTACCCATCATACTTTTTTTTAATGGAAAAAGACTAAACCTAAACCATGTCTGCTGACAGTGTTCACTCCTAGTTCCTTCAAATGTGTTTTTCATGTTGTGAGAAATACCCCTATTCCCTCTTTGCCTCTATATCCCAATCTATCCCCTAGATGCTCAAACATGACTGCTGCTGATCAGGCTGATTTCTCTCAACTGCTATCTGCCTAAATGTCCCTCCTCTGTGCTCAGGAATATGCCTGAATGGAGAGTATGCAATTTACTGTTTACCCATTATTTATACATTCTCTTGGTGATAAGCTACCCCATCTTCAAAGCCAGGTCACCTTCCACAGAGATTCGTTCTGTTCTAAAATTTGGATCGTGTACAGCAGCAAAATTCTCAGCCCTTACACTCAGGAGGAACAGTCTGTTAAAACTCAGCCTCTCCAGCTTTTTCACACCTATGTCTTAAGGTGGTTTTGCACCATATCCACACAGCCTCCACTTTAGTGGCCATGGAGTGCCCCTCCAGCAACTTCAACAGTCTCTGCGTCAGAAACTTGCCACGTGTATGTATATTTAAGCACAAGGGGGGCTTTACACTCCACAAGAAGGGCCATGGGACGAGGAGTGTGTCTATTCATCTTTCAATGGAGAACAGAGACACCAGGGAAAGAGCTGCTGTGAGGACAGGCCAGTTAATTTCAATGGCCTTTTTTTGGTAGTGTCAATCTCTGCCTGTTGCAGAGAGAAGTGAGAGACTCCTCAAGAGGGATGTATGGCCATGCCCTTCAGTGCAGGATGAGATAAGTTCTCCTACTCATCCCTGTGCCCCACCAGCTCCCATGTGGCACCTAGAGCACAGGTAACCAGGATCTCTGCCCCCCAGCACTGCACTCAGAGGCCTCACACAGACCCACTCTTCAGAAAGTCTTGCCACAGGGCTTACCTCTGCTCTAATAAAGACATCTATTCCCACAGCTGTACCTCTGCTACTGCTGCTCACTCAGCAGTTGGGTTTGATGAGCTGATTTCTCAGGGTGACTCACTCCACCCTTGCTTCACCCTGGCACACTCCCTGAGGCAGCTGATATCTGGGTGGTGAGGGCAGACTGACAGCAAGCTTTTCACGTTTCATGCTGGCTACCTCCTCCCTTCCCTTTGAAGATGCCTGAAGCAGGTGCCTAATGACAGTCTACTGCAGACAACTCCAGCAAAAGTGTCCCACACTGCTGCCATGGACACTGCCAGCTCCTCCAGGAACATTACTGATCACAGCATTGCTGACCAAGGGCTCCCAGCTCTGAGCCTGCACCACTCAGGATGAGCCAAGAGAATGATCCCAGGAGCTCAGGACACTGTGGGTGCAGCTATGGCACAGCAGGGCTGAGTCTGACAGGCTCTGAGCTCAGTGACTACAGACTCAAATAACAGATCATCAGATCCTGCAAACTCATTTCCCTTAGCTCAACAGCCACTGGCTTCTTCCTCTGTTTTACACACAGCAGACAAGGGCTTGTTCTATTTCCTCTGGCCCCAAGAGATAAAATTTATATTTGTTACTGTGTATTTAATTTTCTGGGTTTCTTTCAGAATGATAGTCTGTCACAGCTGTATTCCCCAGTGCAAACCTGAAAATCACTGGGCCATGTCCTAACCCAGTTACATCAACTTATTCAGTGTCAAAACTTGGCTCAGTTTTATAGAGAAGTCTCTTTGGTGAGTCAGCTTCCCAGAAAATCTTCAGAGATTTTAATCCACAGACAGATCCCACTCTGGTATGATACATATATGGAGTTTCCCTTGGCTAGAGAACAGAAGTGCTTCAGACACACTGTGCTTCAGTTGTATAAAATGTCTTAATTAGCATTTCTTGTTATGTTTTCAGAAATAAAAGGAAATAACAATAGACTCCAAATCTCTTTCTCATTCACAGCCAAAGCTGGTCTGAATAATTAAAGGTAATTGTTAGCTTCTAATAGCTTGGCATTTTTCACTGCACCTTCCAGAGAAGAGAAAAATCCAGACAGAAGAACTACTGAATTGTGAATGCTCACTCGACATTCTCAGTGGGCATCTGAATCTTGCATTTAAGCCAAAACAGTAAGTAATGCAGGCAAGAAGCACAGAGAGCAATTGCTTACGGGTGACCAAAGGTAAGAAAGGTCAAACGTTTATTTCCTATGTTGCTCCTATGCATGCAGTGCCCAGAATCTTTTAATTATATTTCATGGTCCTCTGAACTTGTACAAGGGCATAAAATACATTTATAGCTCACTTAAACTCTTAGTAATGAAACAGCCATCCTACGCAGGACCTCTGCTAATCAACTGAAGACTTTCTATGCATTAACTTTAAAAATGTAAAAAAGTACTTGTTCCTTCTCCAGCTGAAATGCTTATCACAGTCTAAAGGCAACAACAAAGAAAAGCTATTTTCTTCTTAGGTAACAGTCTGTGTCAGTTCACCTGTGATGTTTGAAGTACAATTTCACTGGCAATGCACATTCATTAAAACTATTATAGCACTGGAAGCTCTCAACCACACTGTACAAACACCAACAAAACATATAATGAAGAGATCACCCCTCTCTAAAGCTTTTCCTGCCTGTGTCATTTTCTATTTTAGACAACAACAAAAAAGGGGTAATCAAATAAAGAGGTCTCCACTTAACTAATCATATTTGATGCAAATTCCTGATGAGCAGTCTGAAAAGCTCCCAGTGTAATTACACACCTCACAACAAAACTACCTGGCACCAACCTTCCATGCTAGGAATCTGCTTTGAGATGAATTTTAGGGAAGATCAGCCAAACACGTAACTTATTTGTGAGGCTGAGATTAAGGAACGGAGTTGGTTCTTTACAGCTGCCCTTGCTTTTCTTTTTCCCTAGAAGCTCCTGGGCCCTGGCATGCTGCAGTGGGCAGTGATGGCAGGGAGGGAGCCAGGCTGGCATCTTCTGGGCCTTACATTAGATTTCAAAGACTGCAGTCAAGGCTGCCTTACAACTGCAAAGCCAAACACCCCCATACTTAGGGATCTGAGAAAATCCAAGCTGCTGGTGAAACCTTAATTCAGCTCCCTGATGCACATGCTTTATGATATGATCTTTAATTAGCCTATGAGGAAATTAATAATTATTTCCGAGTGTAGGATTTGGCTGCTGTACAGTAAATAATGCCCCATGTTACCCAATGAATGGTGATGATTCAGCAGACAACATTTCTCATGTGTCCTGCAAAAGGCAAGGGGCCTGTGAGGAAAAAAAATAATGTAGGATCACATCAATGAAGAGTAAATATTAATAGTTTATGTGTGCCAAGGGATGAGAGGAAAGCTGGGCTGGCTTAGCTCAGCTATGTCATCTCCAAGCTGACTGAAAACTGCATGGCAGACACAAAAGGCAGAGGATGACAAATCCTGCAGAACCAAGAACAGTTATGTTCCTTTCAAAGAGCTCCTCAAGCTGGACAAACCTCAGCTTTGAAACAGCTGTGTTTTTTCCGAGCTGCAGGAAATGCACGCTGTCATGTGAAATACTGGTTGTATTTGTCATGGGTACAGCCAGCTGCACAGCTTTCCTGTTCACCTGCAGAGGTGAAGGAGGATCAGTCCCTGCTCCAGCCAAAGCAGTCAGCACTAGAGGAGGAGAAACCCTACCTCTCTCATTATTACCTGTGAGCCAGAACTGGAGAGCAGACACAGACAAGTCCTTATTTAGAGTGAATCAAGACAAACAGGATGCTCCACTTTGCCCTCAGATGTCACAAATAAAGCACGAAGCCAGCAAATTGAGGCTATACATTATTCTTGGCTATTTCCATCTAAGTCCTTGCCTTACATAATGACCCAGAGAGCAGGAGTAGAGCCACAGAGATGGATGGGTGCATCAGAAGAGAGCTGAAATCCTGCTCTCAGAAAAGTAAATTCCAGCCATTTCCTCTGCAAGAAGTTTACTACATGCTGCCACACAATACATTTATTGGCATTCATTACTCCTTGAGGACTAATTGATTCATTTTTAGCAGCATTAAAACAAGGATGCGTTTTACAAGTGAATCGCTCTACTGCTGGGACTGAAGGAAGCTGCTCAATTATCTCCAGAACACTAAAAGCTGAATCCAGACTCAATACTCATCTGAAATTGTAACAAACATCATTTCCCCGAGCCTTGATTAACCCACAGGCTGATCCTCAGCTCACAGCTGTCTCAGGTTTTAGGAGGGAGGTTGGGAGTGCTGGTGTTTGTTTATTTTATCATTGCCACACAGCTTGGGAACCTGCAGAGCACAGACAGTCACCACTGGCTACATTTCTTGCTAAACACTACTGGAGATGAAAACCAAAAGACTGAAGCCTCCCATACAGTAAGGTTTGTCCTCCTTTTTGTATCTGATATCTCCTTCATTTGGAGCTTTTTTGAAGAGCAGCTGGAGACCCAAATTTAGTATTCACATTTAACTAGATATTTGTGGCATTCCAGAGTCAAATTAACAAGCTTATTACCTCTCAACATGTAAAAATAATGTAATATTCATTCCCAGCAACACCGACAAAAGAACACAGCAATTCCTTTCAACTGAAATATACACATCTATCTACATACATACACACACACATATATATATATATTCCTTTATATGAACCTCTGCCTTTATCAGCATCTCCAAGTCACCGAGTTTAAATGAATTCACAATCTTGACTGTACTGCTTTGGAAAATATGTAGCAGGTACAGTGAACAATGTGAAAATGAACAGCTTGGAGATGCAGCTAAGACAAAGGGAAACAAGCATTACAGCAGTACATGCAAAAATAAAGCTGAGCAATCAATAACAAGGTGCTGCAGAAAAAGGAATCCTTTTTATTTTCCCTACTAATGAACAGCCTCATTGTTGCTCTCCTGGCCTCGAGGTGAAGAGTGTGCTGATGTTACTCCTCGATCAGCAGGAATCACTGCTGAACAATGTCAAACAACTTCCTGCTAAGGGTAGATCCTGCTGGGAAATCAGTGGATTAGAAGGAGTATTACTAAAGACAAATCTTTAAAACCCCTGATAGAAACTGGGTTTTCTGATTTCTGTTTTTCTTTGCAGTGAAACAAACTCAGCCCATTGGTGCCTTGGCCAAATCTACAGGTTTAATGAGAATAACTCAACACTACCTGGTTTCTTCAGAAGTAGCTGTGAACTGCTGGGTAAAATGAGAGTTTTCTTTCCCTCTATCATAGTTGATTTCAGAAAATACAAGAAATGGAATCAAGATACCCCAACATTGCCTGGACAGGAAGTGAAACACTGGAAAAAGCTCTGCACACATTACATTCTTTTAACTGTGCTTTTAAATGCAAGTAGCTGTGTTGGCCTGAAGGGAGAAAATAAAGTAAGAATAGGAAGGAGCAGAATAAGTGAATAGTTTACATCTTTAAGCAGCTATAGAAAATACAAAAGTGAAATGTTCATCAGCTAAGGTATTCAGCCGCTTTTTACCACAAAAAAGGCTTATCTTTGAGTCTCCCAGCAGACAATCAATTCTCAGCCTGTTTTTTATAGGCAGACATCACCTCTAAGCTCTTATTGGCACTACTGGTACTCATATTACACACTTAAAAAGCAAATCAACTCCTCTAATCACAACAGTTACCCGACACCAAAAAACTTATACACTTGCCCCCGTTTTACACAACTTGTTTGCAGACCTCCCTGATCATTTAGATATTACTTCCACTTCAGAAGGGGTCTTGCACAGAAAAACCACAAATAGCAGTGACCAAAGAGGATTTAGAGGCGGTGCCTATTCCCTCTTAGGCTGGGGTGCTGAGAACAGATGTCTGGGTAGATGCTGGTTGATAAACCCCTGTAAGACAGGGAATGACATGAAGCCTTTTGCTGTCTTACCAGAAGAAGATTTTTTTGTTTGATGAACTACAGAGAGTACTCCTGCACCTCACTCAACACCCAGGGACTTGAGCTCTGCTCCGATCTCTAGCACAAACCTACAGTATGACCTTCCACCCATCTCTTCCCTCCATAATCCAATCTCCAAACCAGATATTTGTTTGTTCATTTTTGTTTTCAAACAAAGTCTTTGGACCATAGGTTGAGGCTCAGACAGGCAGGATGCCCTGCAGTGCATTACAGCAGCTCTTGGCTCTATGGATGTGCTGCTTCAACGGCAATAATTAATAAAGCAGGATCAACAGTTTGCTGCAAGCATTTTTGGTGAGAGAGAACAAAGTACTTTTATCATCTCAAATGAGAACAGATACTGTTATTATTTCAAGTACTCAAAATAACCCAAGCTCCTATGTCAGGACATGCCACATATTTCAGTAGCATATTTTCCAGCTCACTGTGTTTGCTGATCTCTAGGTGGGGACAGCATCTTGTTGTTGGAGCCCCCCATGCTCCTAAATATCCACAGCACCTGACTTGGAACAGAGACGAGATTCTTGGCAAACATCAAGTTGGAGCAAAAATATCCCCTCAAGAGCTGATTCAGAGCACCTACACTTCTTTGCAATAGAAGCAGCCCAGGAAATCCTATTATTTTCCTCTTAGGAGAAAACTGGGCATCAGAAAAATGAAGGGTGACAACTGCTTCATGTGAAGCCAGTAAACCAGCTAGAAAATGGCTGAGCATAAAGTGGTTCAAGACACAGGCTCTTCTGCAGAGAAACCTCAGCTGTTCATCTCCCATTCCCTGCGCTGACTTTCTCCAGCCATCTGGGAGTAAGGCTCTGCAGCCACTAAAGGCAACACCAGCACCTGTGATAAAAGTTAGGCTGCTTGGCTGCTTACTCAGAGGCTTTCAAAGAGATTCATGCACTGTGCCCCGAATGTTAAAACAAACTCTGCCAACATTTTCTTCTGAGATTACTATCTGGGCATCACTAATTTCTTGCAAAATATGCCTGTGTTATCCCATATATTGGAAGAGCAGGTGCTTTCTTTTATGTCCCCAAGCAGATGCACATTTCACTGTTCTCTGAGCACTCAGAGGCAGCTTTTTTTGAGTGTGTGACAAAACATGGTGACAGTGTCTGAAACCGAGATGCCTGATGTACCTTTTCCACCTAACCTGACTTTTGCAGGGATGAAGCAGCTCATCTCTTGGGGTGTGCAGGCCCTTGCAGGAGGCACCCCAGAACAGTGCTCTCACCCCAGCCACTCAGGAGTTTTGTTCTCTTTTCTTTCAATAAAAGAGAATATTGTGCCTATGCCATCTGTTAAGCAAAGTGCTGCACGTACATTGCAATATACCCTGCAGCACAGAACAGAGCCTTCCAGATGAAATGTGAAGAGAAGTGGCTGTAAGGAGACACAAAACTCCAGGTGCTGGAGCTGTTACAGATGAGCCTAAGCATTTGCTTCCCCGAGGCAGCGACCTGTCAAGATTAATCTTGTCAGGCCAGGAATGTGCCTCGGTAGACACCACACCCCATTCCAGGAACCCATAAATACCAAACGAGATCCTCAGCACCACACATGAAAGCACCTCCTTTCTTCTGACCATGACTGTGGGGGGATGACAACCCGGCTAGCATCAATCCTGTATTGTGCTGGGTTTTTTTTAAGGTGGTTCCTTGGGGGGAACAAGATATTAAGTGAGCATGGGTGTTTGCTGTCTTTCTCTTACAGACACCTCCAAGGGAACCCCTTTATTTTTTTTCTCTGTCCTGGATCCACTTGCGACAGCTTTTTTTTATTTCAGCTTAAAGGAGGTGCTCTATCTGTCTGTATTGTCCCCAAACCAACCCTTAGGGAAGGAAGTCCATGGGAGCCAGAGGAATCATCTTTGATGGCCTCTATATCCTTTAGATAATGCATCCCAGAGGTAAAGCTGTAGGGCAAATGGGCTTCTTCTGAATGATGCTGCCCAAGCACTGTGCAGAAAGAGGCACAAACAATGGTGTTTTCAGTAGTGCAATTTTACCAATAAGGTTGCCTCTGGCCTGTCAGAAAAATGCAGTGCAGGTGATGAACACTCAGTGAAAAAAGATTCATTCCCAGGTTTCTTTTCCTCCTATTCCTTTGTCATGTCACTAGACAAAATGATTAAACATCTTCCTGCCCTTAAGCCCCCCTCTAACTCAGTCTCCCTGACTCTAACCAGCTTTTTGTTCAGGACCTGAAATGTTCTAGGCCCATTCATTCTTTTCCATTTGGAAAAAAATGCCCATGCACAGGCACTGTTTCATAGCAGATGTTCAGCTGGGAGATAGTAGGCAGCCAGTGCAAGATTGATGTTAGGAAAGACAAAGCTCAGGTGAGCTATGGAAGCCATCCCATGTCCCCAGCACACATCCAGAGGGACAGCTGAGGCTGCTGTCCCCTGGGGTGCTGGGAGCCCTGCTGCCTCTCATCTGCCCGATGCCCCAGAGGTCAGAGCTCTCCCACAGTGCTGAGCCCATGGCCAAGGCCACCAACTGAGCCACTCACCACAATTTCAGGGCAGAGCCCTGGCCTGGGGAGTCACCACAAGAAAGAGTGCTCCCAGGAAATTAGGGGTTTCTGGATCAAAAACAATACATTTGAAGTCCTAACTCACATTCCTGGCCTTAGGGAGCAGCCAGTGCTGATGCCAGGGGCAGTGGGAGGCAGGCACCTCACAGAACGCAGCCCCTGACTGCTGGAGCAACTGCTCACTCCACAAGTGCTCACTTCCACCACCTCTGAAACAAAGGAATTTATTTCTAAACACAGCAGCATTTCCACACTTCAAGGCATAACCAGCCCCTTCTTCCCTGTTTCTACATAACGGGTATCTTTTAGACAGCACCTCACCAAACCATGGGATGCCTCCAAGAAACCCCCAGAGCCTAGAGCAGTGGCAGCAGAACACTGCAAGTGTGGAGCACTGCTTTTGGGACAACACATTTGGGGACACAGGCACTGCAGCCTTTGTGGCCCAGATAACCCTTGCTTGGGTCTTGTGTCAAACATTTTCTGCACAGAGAAGTCCTGCATCTCTCAGAATACATCTTTTGGTGCATGGCCACTTTGTACTTTGAAATTTCAGGTCATTAGGGCATGGTTCATGTTCTCATCAACTGAGAAAATGCCAGCAAAATTCAGATTCAGGTCTGGACTTTGTAGTCCAAGTTTAAAGCCATCAGGGTAGAACAGAGCCTGCTGGGTTTATTCCACACCTCCTTATCAGCTTCCTTAAGCATCCACAGTATATATGAATGCAAATAAAAATCTCCCTCCAACAGTGCTTTTAGCGGCTGCAGCTCTAGGTACTGAGGGTTATATAATTCAGTTCCTCTGACAAAGACACATTTGGTTGAACTTTAAATAAGGGACCTTTAGAAATCTGTAAAATTTTAACCATCAGTGTGTAACAGCTTCTAGTACGTTTCCCACCTTGTAACATTTAAAACAATGATTCATCTTCATAAGAAATAAGTAACTGTCTGAAACTAACTCTCAGATGATGCTAATTATCTGTGTTATGTTATCTGTGTTATTATGGTCTGTGTTTCTGTATGCAGTTTCCAGCTACCAAGACTGGACATTATGAAAGCTTTTACATGACACCAGCTTTCCAATGACAGGCCAGATATAAAACACAAAATTTTTAATCCGCATTTGATTGTCACAGCTTAAAAATCACAGGTTTTATGAGAGCTACAAATCATTTTCAGACTGTGCAGTGTGGACTAAGAGCCAAGGGATTTTGGTTTTTTGGTTTTTTTTGGCTTGTTGATATTTCCTGAAAACATGAAACAATTCTGAAAGGACAGATTTCCTGGCTCACAGCTAAAGGTCAGCAGTCACACAGGGACTGTTTGCTAAGTGCACCAAAAGGAAAGACTGGCGCAACATTGCAGTATTATTAAAAAGTGATTTAAGTGGGGAAAAAGGGAGAAAACAGAGAGACAGACAAGGATTAGACTCTCAACAACTGAGCTTTCACGAAGATTAGAAACCAGCCTTGTTCCTTGCTGCTTGCAGCCCCTCACTGTCACTCCAAGCACCGCTTGCTGTTGCTCCCGCTTCCCACCCCTCTGCAGCCATCCCTGACTGCACGGCCTTGGAAAGGGACTGCTATGATCAGGCACCACAAATCACTTCTAGAGCCTTTCCTGAACAGCCCAGAAGTTTTTCCAGGCTCATTTCTGCAACAGATTATGGAAGTACAAGTTTAATTTGTATTGGGAAGGGTAGGAGTTCAGACTTCCCATGACTGTGAGCAGCACTGACATGCAGTTGTGTGATATGCAAAAGAAAGCTCATTTTCTCCAGGAATCTGCCCCCGACCTGAGCAATGTTTGCATTTTGCTCTGAAGAGCCAAAGTCCTGTTCTGCAGCTGCCAGAGGGGTAGCATCCAGCTCACATCTGTATCCTGAACCACTGTGTGGACAAAGCCCCTTGTCAATGTATTTAATTTTGTAATAATAGATACTGAAACTTCTCCATTCACTAACAAGACACCAGTTTGAAAAGAGGCACATTCTGAAATCAATGTTGGAAGTACCTTTAAAACAGTATTTAAGTACCAGTCTCAACAGAGGTTTCCTTTAAGACCCCCAGCTTGTTTTTCTTTTTATTATTCATGTCTTTCTTTCAAAATATAGGCTATATACAATTTTTCAGGCAAATAAATGCCAACCAAAACCAGCCTAGCAGCCTCTAGGAGGTGTCTGCTACAGGCTGTGCTCCCAGGTAATGACATTTCCCTCCCTGTCTGACCAAGAGCTCTGGGCCATCAGAATTAACAAAGAATTTGTGCCTTTGATCCTGCTAATGAAATACCTCTACTCTGACCACAACATCCTCTCTAGCATCGAGTTATCAAAGGCATATGCTCCCATCACTCATGGTCTGTGCTTCTGGCTCTTTTTCTTTTTTTGAATTAAAACCAATTGGTTGCAGAGCAAAATGCTACCTTTTCAGTTAAAAGGTCAACAGCAGGCCTGTGACCACATGCATAGCTAGCAACTGTACATGTTGCAAGCTGCACATGTCCCGAAATTTTGCTAACTACAGTAACATAAAGCAAAACAACAAATGTGCTGGCAAGCAGCTAAGCAATACTGTAGGCTGTTTAAATTTAGCCCTGGCAGATCCTGGAGGAAGGGCATCTCAGAAGCCATGTGTCCTCTACTGTGCAGAGAGTGCTCAGACCGTGACCCCATTCCACACATCTCACTTTTGAATACATGGCTATACCTATTGCATGTCATCTGTATCTCACACATGCATTTTCTCTGAAAGTACTTTTTATGAGATAAGGGACACTCAGCTCTCAGCCACAAAATGTTTGCCCCAAAAGCAGTCAAGAGACTGAAACAACAGAGTCTGTAATTCCTTACAGCAACACAAAGTTGCAGCTCAGAGTAGAGTCATGCTGACAACTCAGGGCTTTACAGACCACAACCTGCAAGGATGAATTATTCTCCAAAGCAAAATGTTGACCACAAGCATGAAGAACATTACTTCAGAGGGAGATTGCTGTAGCCTTGCTATTTTCTATCTGGATCTTACGGAATTTACAAGTAGAGACAATTGCCATGATCAGCAGTGAGATTACAGGAGCAAGATTTGCTGTGATGAATCCAAAAATAAGACAGCTCCAGGCCAGTTCAGTGTGCCACACCTGCTAGCAGAGAATATATGAATAATCAGATCTCAAGGCCAATACTTTGAGAAAGGGCTGGACATCCCCATCCAGTGGAGCCCCTCTACATCCATCTACATCACTAATGTGAAGACAAGCTGAGCACCAATAGCTCTGCAACCCCAAAAGCTGCACTCCAAGCTGCTGCTGAGCAAATCCTACAAACACAGGCATCCAGTTCCAGGAAGACTAAAACTCAATTTGACATAAAAAACCTCCTTTATTGAACAGCTCTAAGCAGCACTACCTGCAGAAAGTCTTGTTAACTGTTAGATTAATAACATTTACTGGAAGGAAGGGCAGTTTCTGTGCATTGTTTCAGGATCTGAGGAGATCCCATTGCCCCATCACCAGAACTCCCTCAATTTCAAACCATTTATGCAGTAGCTAAAGCAAAAGATAATAGTACTATTTAAAGATAAAGTCATGGTTGAAACGGAGCACAATATAATGATTTTTTTTAATCATGTCGTGCATAAATTATAAACTCTGTATTGATTGCAAGGGTAGTTAAGCAAACTAAAAGGGTATAATGGGAGCAGGAGACATCTCTCTGGCCTGTGGGCTCAAGTGAGGTTGTTCCCACTACAGAATACCAATGATCTGTGCATTATGGTCTGTTAAAGTAATACTTGGCTTATTGAACACTTGGTTTGATACTTAAAAGAAACTTGTACCACAGAAATAAAGCTCTATCTTTGTAAAATACTGGGAAATAAAACAAACAAACAAACAAACAAAAAAAATACTGGGGAATAAAAACAAATGGCTATAACTGACATCTCAACACAATCATCCCCCTTTTATATGCTTAGTTTTGCTTATTACTCTCATTGCTGTTGTTATTATTATTATTAATCCACCAAAACATCACACTTAAGACTAGACCAGTTCTTCACTAGGAAATTTCTGCTTGTTAGCACAATCCTCAAAGCTTCCATCAATTTTTGCACTCTCTTACATGACAGATGCAGAACTCTGCTCTTTTGAGTGGCTGTGGTGAAAATAAAGAGCAGATATAGCAGGCAGTGCTGTGACAGGGAGTGGAGAGAGAGGGTGACAAGCACTAACCCCTGGAAAGGGCTGGATTTCAGAGCTTGGGGATTGTGCTCAGGAGCAGCTAAGTCAGGTCCCATTCAGACACCAGTCTGAGCAACCACCATTGTCAGGCTCTTTTAAAAATCCTGACTGTCACCTTTAAAGGCAGGTGAAAATCAATTAATTTTGAGCTTATAAAGGAATGCCTTTGCTGTGGCCAACCTTGGCCACACACACAATGCCTTTTGTAGAGATGCACTGCCTTTTCTTCCTATTTAGTGTAAAAGCACTTCATCTTGGTTATAAGCCTGAAGGTCAGGCTTATTTCTTTAGATCTATTATTTACTACTTGAATTTCCAGTTCCACCTTTCTAGCTATTACAGCTTCTTTCTCTGACTCCTTTTCATGGTAACTCCATATGATGACTGTTGATAAAGTTAGGAGGGCTATGATTCTAAATGTCTGACCTTCTTCAAAATCTGATAATGGATACAGTTTCTGAATCACAGGTCACCCCAATTTTGCCAGTAAACCATTTATTTTTAGTGGCCTTCAGACCTCCAGGCTTACTGTGCACTCCAAAATGGATTTTTCAGGGAACAATAAAAGTAAAAGAGCCATCCTTAGCCTTTGCTTTGCACGTTAGGAGGGATATTGGAGTTTGGAAAGAATGTTTGTCCACAGCATTTTATGCACCACATCTCTAAGAGCTTCCCTGCTCTGTAACATTTCCTGATGTTCATATGAAGCTGACAGCTATGAGCATCCAAAACAAACTAACCTCCTTTTCACTTGCAACCTACAAGGAAAGGGCAACAAAAATCCATGTCTCCTTAAACTCTCTCCACCTACTGAGGGCTATCCAGTCACCTTTACCATATTGCTCAACTTACAGTTCAAGGCACAGTGCCAGGTTTTACATCACTGCCTCAAATGCTACTCTACTGTGATAGGAGCTGACTAGAGCATGCCTGTCAAAGCTATGTCAGTGCTAAGGCACACCAGGATCTGCCAGACACCTCCAGTAGCTGCATTAAATTGGGGATCTCAAAATGCCTTGGTCTTACAGAAGCACTGCCAGATGTACAATTCCTACAACTCCAGCAGGTCAATGTTCACACAAACTGCTGAGCGTGTCAAACCCCAACCCCTGGTTCCAACAGTGCCTGGAAAACTGGGCAGTGACTGGATCCTGAGCAGAGGGAACCAGCTGGGTTTTACTTACTGTCAAAGCTTCTGTGCTGTGCTGTTAGGATGGCCTGCACAGAGCGACCAGCCTCTTTCATCATGGCTTCAAATTCACTTCGGCTTTTGTTTGCAAAGTTCTCCTCCATCTCGCTGGTGCAGCAGGTGTAGCCTTGTGGGCAGATTCGCAGGTGCTCCCCTAAAATGAGAGAAAATGCAGTTTAATGGCCAGGTCTGGAAAAGGGGGGATTTAGTGCTGGACAATCTCAGCTTAAAAATATCCCAGCTCCATGGTAGCCTGGATCACATCAGGTCTTTCTGTCAAATTTACCACCCAAAATTGAGTTCTTCTGCTTTAATACAGGGGTTGGTGTCAATGCAGGCACAAATTTTCTCACTGTTTATTGTGAGGGAAGAAAAAGCAAAGAGGGAAAAATTCATATATGGAGCAAGGAGAAGGGAAATACACGCGTTTCCTGCTTAAAGTCTGTCCCTAGAATCCCAGAAGACATGGAAGTCTGATTAAATGACAGCTGTACTCATTAGACTTAAGATGTATATTAGCACAGCTGTTTGAAACTGCTTTGTCAAGAAAAAAAGAAACAACTCCAAAGTGCTCCCCTCCCTACCAAATCTATCCTGAGAAGGCATTTCCTTAACCAGAGAGGCGAGGCTAGTGAGAAGTTTCAAAAGACAGAGATGTGATGAATGTCAATGGAATTTGGGTGGCTAATTCTCCTCCACATGTATTGAAATTTTCAGTGAAAAATTTATCTCCCAGAAAGAGACAAGACTGCCCCAAAAACAGTTGCTATGACATTCACTGATTGAATATACTCTTTGATATAAGGAAGAACAGGAAAGGTAAGAGAACTCAGCAGTCAAATTAAAAAATTCTCTAGTATGGAGCTTCTTCCCTCTGCAATTTCTTTACTGTGGAGAAGCAAGTGCTCACATAGGCAGAGTCAGCAACATTTTAAAAATAATTGCTCAGGTTCTTATGAGTCATATCCACCTGCAAGCACACCTTATATTTCTTCTTACCCAAGCAATGAAAATTCATTTGAATTGAAATAAAACATTTATTAAAAAAAAAATAAATACAATACCCCTCTTGTTCCAAGCATGTTCTGAGATAAACCAATTACCAAGCAGTTACCATGTTTAAGACACTTTGATTGGGATTGCCAATGATTTTGCTGGTACTTTTATAGGACTGCTGTCCTAACATCATAGTTGAGCCTAAACATCTTTAAAATTGTGTTTTCTCTTGTGTGTCTCAACAGCTTCAAATCCTGGACCGGCACAGTCTCCAGAGTTTCCCATTTAAGTCTTTAGCTATTTCCAGTGTAAAGCTCTTAGCAAATGGGTGGTAAAGAGTGTCTGAAACTGAGCATGTGTCCTACCCTTGTAAACTTATCTCATTAGCAGCCTACAAGCAATTGGGGTATTCTGTAGCTGATTTATTTTGGGCAGAAGCCATTCAGGACGAGTTTGCATTTTTGCTGGTCCTTGGATTCCTGCTCACAGATGAGTTTTCCAAGGGCAGGCTCACCCCCACTCTTGACCAACTTCTGCAGAGTTTGGGGTGAGCCTACCCTTGCGAAAACAGCTTACCATGGGCATCTGCACACAGTCTTCCTGTCTGTGTGATGGGAATTGCTGCTCACCAGCTTCTGTTAGGAGAGTAAGTCACATCTTCAGCCTTGTGTTGTGCTCCCAGCAGAGAGCAGTGTCATGGTGCTGTGTCCTGTCCCCCACTCTGTCCCCACGAGTGCCCAGGCACCTTGCCAAAGCACCAAGGAAAGCAGCAACTTGCTTCAATATAAAACCTCAGAGTCAAATATAAATATCATGTGGCTCCATGCCTGCCACACCAAACACAAGCTCAGTTTCAGGGCTTGCCTGAGCCTCTCCTTCCCTCCCAAACGAGATCGTTCCAAGCCATTCCCTGGGCTCCTTTCTGTAGAGCTGCGTTTATCTGTGCAGCGTCAGGGCTGCTGACATGTGACAGACAGGCAGGAAAGGGGAGCTGTTATTTTTTTGACAAGACATGGCCTTGATTCCTGTCATGGCAAATTAAAAACTTTTTTCTTCTCTGGCCTTTTCCATGCCATTTCTGCTGCCACAGGATTTCTGGCAAGGATGGACGTTTTGTGGACAGCACTTTTACTGTGGGACGCATCCTTCCATGAGGTCTTTGATGCCTTTCGGAAAAAATGAGGCCTTTACATGGCCTGGCCTCTCTGAACAGCCCATCAACAAAGGAATGGATCCCAAGGAATTCCAGCAGTTTCCAAAAGTGCCTTTACCACCTCAGCTGATGGTGAGTTTTGCTGGTTGTGCTCAGAGGCCTTGCACTCAACAACAGGAGCACTGCTGCCAGTTCCTCTGGGTGCCATTACCTGCCGGAGCTGGCAGGCTCGGGCAAAGCCTCCAATAGCTCTTTACAAACGCCCTGTTTTGGGAAATGGAGTCAAATCAGTGGGAACCCTGGGGAATCTCCCATCTGCTGGCCTGCTGCCAGCAAGATTCAGGCAGGAGGTCTGAGGCAAGGTCTCAGGCAGGAGAGCAGAGCTCTGATGAGGGAGGCTCCCTTCACGGGCTTTGGAAACCAAGGGGGACAGTGTGAAGTGTGGGATTGACCCCAGGAGCAGAGGAGGGGAGGAGGAGCCCCGTGCCTGAGCTCCCTGGCAGACACTGAGCAGCAGCAGCAGGGAAGGCGTGCCAATTAAAACGGGACATGTCCGGACAGACGCCGCGCTCCCGGCCCGGGTGAGGCACGGTGCGTTCGGGCAGGACAGCTCCAACCCGCTGTGACAGCACAGCCTGCACAGCCAGGGCAAGGGACTGGGGAAAAACAGCCAGAGAGCAGGGGAAAGTCACGCCCACAGCTACAACTGGTTAATTTTACACAAATCTGTGAATTGAATATAGAATTGTTTCCGTTCTTGAACTCACAGCAGTTGCAATCCCTTTTGAAGCAGCATTTATCTTTGTGTTCTGCAGGTGTTTGTAAGGTACTCAGCATGTGTTTGTGTGGTGCTCAGCATCACCACACTCTATCTCAGTGGGAAGCAAACTTTTCATCATTTATCTCTGTAACTCAAACTCAGCACACATAGAGCAGTCTTACAACACTGTGAATACACTTTGCTTTCTTTGCTTTTTAACCTGACCCACCCTGGAAACATTCACTATTATTATTTAACCTTTTTCTATTGATTCCAAAATAAATGTGCTCCAGACTATATTTTGGTTCTCCTTGTATTTCAAAGTCCCTTTGTTTGCCAGCTTGCCTTTGTCCTATTGTTGAAGCTTGCACTATAAATATCTCTGGGTTCACTTGGCAGGAGACATCTGCAGACACCTATGGAGAACCAGAGGTGTTTTACAAGGTATGAATCTCCACAATACAGCATGTGTTCTCTCCCCACTGCTGTGCCACACAAGTTCTCCCTGTGTACAGCTGACCTGCTGCTCACCACTTGCTGGACAGCACATGCTCCCACCCCTGGAAGAGCTCTGCAGAAAGCAGAAAGGCAGCATAGAGAGGGCTGCTCAAATCTACTTGAGGACGATAGACATGCTTCCAGCAACCAACGCCAGCTCTGGGTCACACCGAAAGAAAATTACACTATCCCAAGTCTGTAGTTGAAGCCCAGCCATCTCTCCTCAGCCCTAAACTTCCACTCCACCCATAAGCAGGTCTGACAGTGGAGCATGGAGGTGCTCTGGCTGCACTTAATGGCTCAGCTAGCACCAGCTCCATGCTGTCTTATGAACCCTGGATCTAAGACATATTTATAAGTAAGAGAAGATGCACTTTGAGATGCTCTGAAAACAATCAGCTTGCCCAAGCCTTTCACGGTCACAATGTGAGGTTCAATCTGGGTCTCTCAGGAAGAGCCAGCTCTTCTGCAAAAGGTGCTGAAGCTGGGGTGGGATGTAACCCACCAACTGCACAGTCCCCTGGAAACAGGGCAGAGCAGGCATGAAAACAGCATCAAGCAAGTATCTCATTTATGAATAACTGCCCTGGAATTAAAAGGAATAGGCAGAAGGCTGATGACAAGAGAACATCCTAGTGCATAGCTACAGGCTTGGATTGTCCTTGAAACATCCTCTCATGTTAGGTTAGCAGATCATTTTGGCTATCAGATTCATTACTGCACTTCAGAGTGCTTAATATTAAATCACTTGACCAAGAGGTTCCACTCAGGGATGGAGTTAGGCTCAGAGTCCCTGCAGGGGAATAGCCCTGTCCACAGCCACCACTACCAGGAGCTGAGACAAGGCTCAGCTTTGACAGGGCTCATCTCCCTGAGTTCTGCTGTGTGCTTCAGCCTCACTGCCCTGCCCACACGGGCTCCCTGGGCTGCCTGCCATGGGCTGTGTGCTGTAACACACAGGAGCTCAGCTACCTGTGCCCAGGAAATCTCTCCAGCTGTTCACTGCTCCTGCCTTCCACCCCACCAGCAGGCTCTGGAAACAAGACAGAAGGGCAGCCCCAGGGGTGTAAAATGCAGCACTGAGAGAAGAGTTCTTGGCTCCTTTAACCATGTAAATAGTGCTATTCCTATCCCTCTCACAGGATGTTGGAGATTGAATTAATTACAATGTTTGCAGAAGGTTTGGAGTTACGTGGCTATGTTAGAGTATCTAAATGCAAATTATTACAAAATCATTCCTCCCAGAGGTTAATTTATTTCAGGCTGTGATAAATCCATCATAAATCTTCCCTCATATTTGTAACCTTCCTCCCACTTGCTCTTCGAACTCTTCCAACAGCTCATTTCATGCTCCTAGCCTCAGTCCAGCCCCCCATGCCAAGAACAACTCCAGCCCAAGCTCCCTCTTGGGGGGACTTCTGGGTGGACATGTGTCAGGCAATCAGGTCTGCTGACGTGCAAGGCTTGCCAGGCATGGCAGGGATGCCAGGGCACAGCCCCTGGCCAGGTGTAGCCAGAGAGCCTGAGAGCACCTGGCAGCTGAGGAGCTCCAGTCCTCTCCTACTGTCCCTGGTGGGCACTAGGTTCTGTTAGCCTCTCCTTCTTCACAACTAAATCCCATCCCAGGCTAATGAGGATCACAGCCAGGAACTGAGGACAAAACAGTTAGTTTAGAATATGGGTTTTCTTTTTTTAAAATTTATTTAAACCATGTCAGACTGTCTACAGCTGATGCAACATAAGCCTGGAGGTAACACAGATGTTAAAAATACATTGCATAGAGGTGGTGTAATGAAAGCAAATCCCTTTCCTTATGCCTCCCAGATTTTCCTGCTTCAGGTGTTCCTGTCCCCATTCATCTTCAAATATATATCTTTACAGAGAACAAGATGTGGCACGTGCTAATAAGTAGCTGACAGCACAGCCAGCACTAGCACCATGATGCTACCTTGAATCCCAGTCCTGCCACAGATAACTACTAGGGGGAAACAGGGGTATCCAAAAAACATTTGGACTAGGAGCTAGTGCTGGCAGATCAGCCTAGGAAGAGCTTTTCATGCCCTTTTCACTGCCCTTTTTCTGCTGGCAAGCTCTACCAAACACCTACACCCCATAACACCCATCTAAGGTGTATAGCTCGTTTCCCTTAGTAGCTGCTACCATCCAACTGAACCAGAGACCAGACTGCTCTATTAAGCAGAGTGACAATCAGATATTTTCCCATATTGCAAAGGCAGATGCTAGCTGTGCAGCCTATTTCTTTGATTTGCAGTCAGCTGTTGGCAAAATAGGATATCTTCTCTTTTCTGATTATGTATTAAGAGTATCATCGTTTTGGCTTCAGTTTGCACATGATGTCAGGGGGAGTCACAGCAGGCCTGAATATCAAGTATGATACAGCAAACACTGTGATCAAAATGCACTGAACCATGTTCTTCCTGGTCTCAGTGATACAGCAGACTGAGGACAGGCAAGGTGGGGGCAGAATACAGTCATGAGGAGAAGTTGTGCCCAAATGAAGTCCTTGTTTTCCTGCACTTCCTAGGAAGATACAGATGAGAAGCAGAGGGGGCAGAGTGCAGCTGGAAACCAGCCCTGCCATGGACTCAGCAACATCTCAGATGAGCTGGGCTGGGAGCTAATGCAGCAAGGTGGAGAGCAGAGGCACAGGGAAGCTGTCTGCCTCACCAGCACCCTGCAGGAATTGCTCAAGGACCTCAGCTCCTGCTGGGTGGCAAAACCCAGGCTAATCTCAGCTGGCCCAAGGCCACCACAGAGCAGTGGCACAGCTGACACATGAGCAGCACTGCACAGGAGGCAGGGGCTCTCTCACCACTGTGCCCACACCAGCGGCCCCATGCACATCCCTGCTGCCTCCTGGCCTCAGTAGGCAGAGAGAGGTTTGTCTCCAGCACAATCAATCCTCTCTCTTTGCTGCTGCTGGGTGAGTAGCTGGTTATCTCGGGGGACTGATAACAAGGGCATGAAGTCTTTTCAAGCTGCACACCACAGGTCTGGATTTGTCCCATGTCAGCAGCTTTTGTAATGCCTTGCCATCTGAAGGCTGATCAAATAGCTTGTGCTATCTGAGATGAACTAATGTTTTTCGTTCCAGATACAGAAAACAAGCACTATGTTCCACATCAGTGATAAAAACTGCAAACTGGAAAAAATTGCTAGAGAATATGCTTGTTCTGATAAAGCCATGCACATGTTTAAGACGGGACAATAGCAAAACATTAAATGCTTGTTCCCACAGCTCATCATTCAGACCAGGATTATACCAATAGGAGTGAACAACCAAGAATAGATAATCCATAAGATTTGTTCTTTCCACTCTTATCTTTCCACTCCTACTAGGATTTAATAAACTATCAAAATACTGTTAACCAAATAAGACAACTTAATCTGGCTACTGCATGGAGTTGGCTCCCTACCAGGTTAGTGCTGTTCTGTAATTGCATTACAGTGAAAACCTGACACAGTGAATAAATACAGGTAATTCTGAGAAATGTCACAACTGGCACCTCGAGCTGAAATCCATTGATCAATGGGAGGACTTTGGGACTGCTCCACTAGTACTGACACAGGCTGCTCAAACCAGGAGCCTGGCAGGAGCATGCAGAGAAGGCTGAACAACAATTTCCTCTGTATTTGCTCTGATTGTGTGTCAAAATACTTCAGGCTCCGGGACTGTCAGCTCAGTGTCAAGCTCACACACACTGGAAGTGTCGCATCAATTTGTTTAATCCTAGACCCTGATGTCAGAGGAATTTATAAGGCAGGCAAAAACAGGCAAAAAAAGTTAATTAACAGAGGAGAAAGAGCCACCTCCGTGTCCTGGAAAAACACTAAGTACAGATTAGATAAGAGTGCCCTCAGAAACGACAGTCCACAAATCCTAATGTCATCTGTGTATGTTACAGTGGCAAACTTCCCAGAGGAAGGGAACAGAGAAAATGTCACAAGTGCTGACAACAGATTTGATTCTTAGTGAAAAGCTCTGCATGAAAGCACTTTACCCACACACTGCTCCTTTGGGTTTTGGGAGTGTCTTTCTGAATGAAAGAGAATATCCCTTCCCATCACTGTGCTCCCCTAGTTTCTCTCAGGACCTGCCTTTAGCTACACGGGCCTGACTCTGCCTCTGAGCTGTGCACACACAGCAGGAATCAGCAGGGTGAAACAATCCAAGCCTGTATTTAAGGACAGAGTAGGAAACACTTTATAATTTGCAGTAGAAAATATCTTTTTCAGCGGTTGTGAGAGAGGAATGAAAGAACAAGGGCCAAATCCACATGTACCACGAACAGTAAAAGACCTCCAGCTAGCAGAACTGACTGAACACACTGAATCCAACACTCCCCAGATCCTCTTCTGGATGCTGGACACACAGTGGGGTGTTTCTGAGCAGTGAGGCTGCTACAGGAGATAATCCATTACGAAAGGCTTCAACTGGGAGTTGGGACACGGTCTACAATTAACACTCTCCAAGTAAATCAATCCTGAAAGAAGCTTTCAGTTCAAACTAGGCCAGTTGCAAGAATCATGGAGAAACACACAGGGAGTGCACTATTATACTCTTTCCTCTCCCCTTCCCTGAAAAACAGAAAACTTTTAAAATTAATCTTTGACATGAGAAGAATTATCTCGTCTCTCTACATAACACTTGTGGGGATGTATTGAAGTTGTTTGTTGCAATCAATCACTATCAGCCTCTTTCAGAGTTGTCCTGAGCACATCAGTTCCTCACCAGATGTTTGGTTCTGTTTTTTTTTCTTCTTGGAACAAAGAGTCTTTTTATCCACAGTTTGCTGCAATCTAAAATAAGATCAAACTGGAAACGTATCACTCTTATCAGGTGCAGCTTCACTGCAGGCTTCATAACAACATAAATATGTTATTACATAAGAGGCAAAGCAATTCATTAAGCAGAATCTTTTTTACTAGCTCCTCTCAGAAAAATATCTATTGGAGAAACTGCCAGCCCTTCCTCATGCCGTGGCAACTCACTGCCAGTAGGATCAGACTGCAAAAGGAATCTGGGTAGTAAACTAAGGATTAAAGATGTAGTTCACACTAAGAAGTTTAAGAGCTGAAGGCCTTTGGTTTATTCTCTGTTAAAAACCCCATACTTTGGGGCAATAATTAATATAACCCATGTCAGAAAGGTGAGGAAGAGATAAAACCAAAATGCTTTTCCAGTTCACCTGCTGAAGCTTTGCAAGGAAAATAGTAGTACTGCACTTGGGGCTGGTTTGTGATAGAGACTGAAGAGCTTCAGCAAGCTTCTAAAACCATTGCTCAAGAATGGGGAGTGCTCATGGCTGGTCCCAGTCATTCCAGTGCAAAGAACAAACCTGTATTAACCTCTCATGGAAAACCCAGAATAAGATAACATTTCCTTTCAACCCCTGCAAAACTCAAGCAGCTGATGCTGGTGTGAAAACCGTGAAAATCATCTTTCTGGGTTTCAGCTGCACGCTCAGCCCTGGGCTCCTGGAAGGCACCTCCTGTTCCTTATCCCTCTGCCACACTTGCAGCACACTGGGATGAGCAGGATGTACCACATCAGAGTGAGAAGGCTGCACAGGGCACTGCCCACCCTGATGAGCCCCACTCCTGGCTGCCAGCTCACCCATGGGAGGTGCTCTCTGCACCCAAGGAGGGTCTTGCTCTCTAGCAAAAATCTCCCAAGGGAAAATCAGGAAGCTAAAAAAACCCTCAATCACTCTGTCTGCTGGTAAGGCTGAAAATGACTCCTGAATTTGCAAAAAAACTTATTTTAAATAGTTATTAAACAAAGTTTTTGGACCTGAATCTGATTCTGAGAGTTTGCAAAACCAAAATGTCTATGTCTAAAAATTTAAGAAATTAGGTTTAATGAAGCTCATTAATCTGAAATTTCCCAGATATGTGTACACTTACAGAAGCTAAAAATAAAAATATGCATGTCTGAATTGTCTAAACCCCACAAATTCAAAATAATCCTTTTTTAGATTTCTGTAAAACATTAAGAGACTTCACCTAAGAAGAGTTGTTGACTTATGCCATAAATTAGAAGTGCCTATACTTCCTCTAAAACTTCTTGCTGTATGTGTTGGCAGGGATGTGGGAAGGTGCAGGATTGGAGGGGCAAGTTCTGGTTGCTGCAGGCTTTTTCACTTTGCAACTTGAAGCTTTTTTCAGCCCCAGAAATGCTTGGCTCTCCTTCAGCTCTTGCTTTGCTTTAATTGTCTCATGAATGTTTTGGCCAGAAGTAAAAGTGCCGAGCTGTGGAGCCCTTCCCTACAATTTGAGGCACCATGAAAGTGAACAGCAAATATGGGGTCATCCTGTGGGAACATGAAATTGCAGACTTCCAGTTTGACAGAAGGGATGCAGCTGATGTAGAACTGGGATGGACAAGTAGCAGCATCCAGGCTGAAGTCTGCAGAAGCTGCTGTGTGAGAGACCTGCAGCAGAAGGAATTCAATATGCTGCCTTTCCCTTCTGGTTGCAGACGCACGTAAGTGAAACCTGTGCCATTGCTCTTCTTTTTATGCCTCCATCTGATCTTCCAAAAACAGATTACAGAAAGCTGCCTGTAAACCTGAAGATGCAAAGGACATCCCTAGGGACCTTCTCTTCTGCCCTTAAAATTAATCCAGGGGTATGGGGAGAAAAGGACATCAGCCTGGTCCTGCCAGAACTGCTTCATGAACAGATCTTTGTTTCCACAAACATCAAACCATCACCTTTCACCTCTACACAGAAGGGTGGATCCAGAGAATCAGGTTTAAACTGGGATGAACATTTAAAACTCCAACACCCTGCTAGATCTCAGTGTGACTTACAGTGCATATGCCCAAAATTTTACCAGAGAAATGTATTTTAGGCAACTTCTGTTTGAAAACTTAATGGAAGTGTAGCTATTCTCCCCTGAACGTCAGGAACAGATGACTAAGAAATGTTGCCAGTATCTGTCTTACAGTGAGATTAGTGTTGGGTTTGTGTGGTATCCTATTTATAACTTTGACAAACAGCTCAACCAATCATTTCATACTTAATCATAGCTGTCTGCCCAGCTCCCTTCAGAGAAAAGCTTTTCAAAAACTATGTGCCAACACAATATGAACAAAAAGAAGCAAACCACAGTCAAGAAAAAAGAGATCTTGCTCCCCAAACCAGCAACAGCTATACAGAAAGCAGGTCTTGGTAAATTGTAAGGCGTAATTAGAGCGTCATTATTCATGGGGCTGCACAGCTATAGTTAGTCAGTGTTTCCACTGTAAACCCCTATTTTCATAGAGGTTTGCAGCTCAGCTGCAAGGAATTAGTCTGTGATGCAATTTGGCAGTAGAAATTTTAGAGCAAGGATTTTTTATTTTTTTTTTAAACCGTTTAAAGATCTTTTTTTCTCCTCCCACTTTAATTCCCCTCTCACTTCTAAGGCTGCAGCAGTACTTATGAAAGAAACAAAAACACTTCTGTATGTTGTTTGATGTTTGGTTTCTGTGCATGTCTCTGTGTGGTTAATGGGACCAAAAATACCAATTTAGCAGGGGGTTTCAAACAGAAGTCTTAAAAACTTGTAGTTTGATTCCCACAACAGTTACAACTCAACTTTCCTCTGGATGTACCCATGAATATTTATATCTACACTGCTAACTTAATAAATTAAGGAACCTTGACATCCTGAGTAAACCTGCATACCCATCTAATGCCAAAGATGGGTTTACATTTCATGGGATAGAGCTGTAAGATTTCTTTACATCTTTTTGCTTTGAAAAGAACATTTTCCAGGGATTATAAGAGATTACTTTTTGCTGGACTCAAACCTAAGCCCTATGTTCACCCGCCTGTTTCCTCCTTGCCTGACACTTCCATCAGGGCTCACAGTCCAGCACAAACAAAAAGCATGGTGGGGACCACTAACAGGAATCACAAGGAAGGGAAAGGGACAGGAGAAACATCCCTGTGGGACATTTTATCCCAGACAAAATGAAACAGAGCATTTCACAGCATTTTCAGCTACTCAAGAAAAACAGACTGCTGGTTGCATCTGTAACAACATCAGAGGAATGCATGTACTCTTTTCCAACTAGCTTTGGCTGAAGCATCCTAGGGGTTTAGCATGCCTGAGCATGAATGAGATTTGTTTTCATACATATGGACCACACTCCAGAAAGGTACAGCAGCCTCTGGGCACCATGCCTGGTTGTCACTGCACGCCACAAGCAGTGTGAGAAGGAGCTGCCTCAAGTGCAGTCCCAGCTCAGAGTGGGGCAGCAGCTACACAGCTTGAAAAAAACGAGTGCAAAACCATGAGCTGGAAGACTTACAAGCCTCAGTCTGCAACTGGATCACTGTGAATGGCCTGAGTGTTCATTGCAACGTCTTTGGTGCACAGTTTCTAAAGAACAGAGTAGCTCTCTAAAGAACAGACCAGTTTATCCAGGCAATTTGATTTTCTGGTGAAACAGATGGCACCATTTACCATCACCATGCCTCAAGCCCTGCTTTCCTGGACCGTGATCTTGGCATAAAGGAAACTGGGCCAGTCTGAGCTTCTCACACCTTGCCAGGTTCTCGCCCTCCTTGGAGCTCCCCATCCCAGCACTAATGAGCTTCCCCTCGGACAGCTTGGCAGAGGGACAAGGATAAAGAGTGCTTGCAAGGTACCAGGCAGAATTCCTGAGGGCAGCTGCCTCCAAGCTCCCTGAAATCCTGATGCGCTTTTCAGAGGACTGGAACAGCAACACCAACTGTCTCTGCAGATAACCCTCTACATTGGCCACTACGATTTGTGAAAGCCATAAAAGAGAAATTCTCCCTTTAGAGTGAAAGTGCTTTATCTTTGCTAAAAATTGCAGCAAGCATGGTATTTATGTTGCAGGAAGGAGGATCTGAACTCCTGCCATGTCTTAAAAACAGAACAAAGCAGACTTTCTACATCTAGTGCTTGAATCTGCTTTTTCAAGGTGCTGGTTAGAAATTAAGAGGCAAACGAACTCAGTAAGATTACTCGTACCTTCAATCATTTGCAAGAATGTTAGCAAGGGCTGTGCTTCAGAGGGCTGGATCACACTTTCCTGCTGCAACCATTATTAACCTGACATAACATATTCATGGAGTAAGAGATGATAACGATGCTGTAACTGGTCTCCCTAGAATATGGTTATGTTTAGGGAATCTCTTAAAGAAACTGCCACTCATTAAGCACTCAGCTAAATGTAGAAAGACAGCTAAAGGAAAAAACTCTGCAATTTCAGGAGTTTATAACTTGAAAATGGTTCATTCTCAACATTTTGGTTATTGGGTCTTTTTAGCTTGAGCGTTGATAAGAAGTGGCAGATTCACATTAAATGGAAACTGCACAGTTTTTTTCTTTTTCCCCTGAATCTAAGCAATAGGTCTTTTACACCCACCTTAAAAGACATTATGAGCCAGTCAGTGAAAAGCACAACTTTTAAAATCTGAATTTAGCTCCCCTGATACTGTGTATCCAATGAGTACACTATTCCCACCTGGAAAAATCCATATTGCTTCAAAGTGCATCAGGTCCCAGGTACTTAGCTCAGTCTAAACCCAGGACCCAGTCAAAGCAGCAAGTTCTCCTTTTGATCCCTCTGTTCTCTTACTGAGATGCTTTTGCTCTTGAATAATCACATTCTTTGTGCATCATGGCATAATAGTACTGTCACCAAATTTTTCTTTCTTGTCATAAGAAAAAGGCGATCATCCCTGGGAGGTTTATTAAGTCTGGAAGTCCACTCCACTTCCAGATTCAGTGATGCCAGTGGGAAATGTTTTTGGCACTCCTAAAGATGTGACCTCCAGACATTCACCAGTCCGGCCACTATTTGCCTAAATATGAATGTAATTCAAAATCACTTTCTCCTTTTGCAAGCAATTAGGGAAAATTTAATACCAGTCTGACCAGTAAGTGACAGCAACTACCACCACAGTCAGTACATTTTTCAGCAATGCCTTGGAGAGTACTTTCCCCTGACCCTGCCTGCCTTTGTGTTTTTTTCTGAGCTACTGACATAAAACCAAGTGCCCACATAGAAGCAGTCTTCCAGAGCAGAAGACTGCTCGCAGAGCAATCACAACTCTATGCAGCTTGCTTGACTCCCACCAGATAACTCTGTGGCCTTTACTGACCAGTTCAGTAGGAAAGGGGAGGGGATTTGATCCTCTGAGCACCCATGGAAGCAAATTATGCAATTCTCTTGGTTTTGGTATTTATAAGCAAGTAATGTTCCATCCTCCAGGCTTACTCTGGGCACTGCTGAGGGATTGCTGCTCTCCTGCCATATGTGCTCCCACAGCTTGAATGCCAGTCACGGTGAGCCTCAGTGCACCTGCACTGGAGAAAATCCAAGTGGAAATCTCATGAGAACAGGTGTTGTCACTGGGGATGCTTAGAAACAGGCTGGGCAAACAGCTCTAAACAGACTCCACTGATCATAGTAGCTGTATCTGCTGAAACCATGTGGTCTCATGACTTTTTCATTTTCCATTTCCCAGGATGTGGTGATCTGTCCATCTTCCTGGCCAGGGTGTACAGATCACTGTTCATCTGGGTATCAGGACAACAGACCTGTCAGTGTGTGAGAGTGACACGAAACTGCACCTACACAGCATTAGAAATAAGAAAGTGCAAGAAGATCTGCACCTTTAATTGCATTGTCACTCCCTCATGACAGCTGAAACGTCCTTAATTAATACACTTTATACACTGTCTATTTTTGATCTACTTCGAATTCCAACCATCAGCAGAGGATGTTTGTCCCATTCCTGCTGAGAGCCCCCTGGGATTTGTGATGCCCATCATTCAGCCTTGCTCAAGCAGGAAGACAGCTGTGGCTATCTCTCCCTTGCATGAAATATCCCCCTCTCTCCTTTCTGAGTGTGATCGGCTCTCTCAGCTTCCTTGGCACTACAGACGGCCCTCCTTCCCTTGCAATACAGAACCTCATCCTTTAATAAAACAAACTCAGTCTTTCATGTATCTTTCAGGCCTCTCTCTGAAATTCAGCCACGAGACTTCCCTGTTACATTTATGAAAGTACATGACTGATGTCCTGCAATCAATGGATGATGAACATGTAATTCTACCCATCCTCACCCACACAGGCCCCATCAGCTGTGGCCCACGCTGCACTCCTGCAGAAAGGACACCAGGTGGTGGACTAGCAGCTCAATTGTCACCTCTTCTTTTTCCTCACCAGGCTGTTCCCACTGACACAGATTATCCCCTCACTCCTCCTTTGACCCTTTCACTCCCATCTTTGGTTTTCCACATTTGTGCTGAGTGAAAACACAGTACTGGAGTGGCAGTGCAGCAGCTGTGCTCCAAACTCCATGGATCTTGTGAGACAAAATCTTGGGTTTCCCCAAAGTCCTCATATCCCTTGCAGCACACTGCAATCACCTGGCTTTCCAAAGACATGGAGGAATTATTCCTGATTCTATCCCAGCATGGCCTTCCACTGGCAACTGGCTCCTTCCCCTCTGCTCTACAGAGCTCTGCATCTGCCTTAAGATAGTTAGTAGGGCACACAAATAACAAAAGCTGCACTTGGTCAGCAGTTGCCTTAAAGCAGCAGGGACACTGAACTCTCAATTTCTGAGGCAGCATCTGATGGGAGAACAAATGGGAATGGACCAGATCTCCTTGCAGAGGAGCTGCTGTTAGAAATCCAGATCCTTTTCAGTGATGCAGAGCACTTGCTGTAACTTCAGGCTGTTGTCCACCAGAGGCTGAAACTGCTCCCACTGAAGTCGATGGCAAAGGCAGAGGGACTGGACCCGCAGCGATTCCCTCTTGTAACTCACCTGTGTGCTCAAACAGCAGGTTAACAAATGGGAAGAGATTTCACATCCATCTTCTGAGCAGACAAGAGAGGTTTGTCCAAACACTGGCCAAGGCTTTTGCACCATTACTTTAACCACAACCACTCCACAGCGACTGCCCTTGTGTCAGGAGCTTGGATCAAGTGCTGCTTTTCAGAAGTGAAGTGTGCTGCGAGTCAGAGGCTTCACAGACACTGCTGGCCTGAATCAACAGTTCCTCCAAGGTGGACTTTGAAAGCTCTGTGCCAGATGGCCACCTAGCTCCTAGCTATGGCCTTCAGACTGTAAATAAAGGTACAAGCTTGCTTCACAAGTCCTGAAACTACTCCAATTCCATGCTTTTGCCAGAAGATGCAGACTTCTAAATGAATTAGAGGGTTTGTTTTTTCCCAGCCTGACACTTGATATTTCTATAAGGTGCCCAAGAGTCACAAGGACCAGCCAGTGTATACTTTCTGAGGCAGCTCAAAGCTACCAAGATTTCACATGAAAACAGGAACAGCAGAACAGTATCAGGGCAGGAAAAATAATCTCAGAGCCTCATCACTCTCTAAACATGGACAGGTTTCAGTCTGTCCCTTGTTTACATCTGCTTCAATTCAATTGCTGATTTGTATTCAGAGAAGCCAAATGGAACAGCCTGCAATGCAGCAGAAGTGTTTCAGGACACTCTTCAGGACAGTTGTCATTTTGGAATATACCACTCTTTTCCCCCTTCCCTGGGTGCTTCATAAAAAAACCCCCACACAAAACCCCAAGAAACCCACAACACTATTCCATTTTGCATGGTTCTCTGTTGTCTTTGAAAAAGTCTTTACTATCCTCATACATTCACCTGACCAAATGAAGAGCAGGAAAATCCATTTTCTCTAAAGCCCTGATGTAACAGGCCAGGGAGCTCGTGGGCACAGAGGGGTAGAAAGTGCCAAGCCCAAAGAGCACCTGCCTAACTGAGCTGTGACCCAGCACAGAACAAAGAGCACCTGCCTGACTGAGCTGTGACCCAGCAAAGAACCCAGCCCAGGCTTCCCTTCCCACAGCCCTCCCTCAGGCTGCCCAGTCCTGTCCCTGCTCAGCTGTCTGGGGCTGACATCAGCTGCCAAAGTCGAGGCTTTGCCTTAAAAAGGAATGAATGCAGAGCGATCCTATGGAACAGACTATGCAGAAGGGCACTCCAGAAGATCACAGTCCCTTGTGGCTTCACCACCTACCAATTAAATTCTGGAGACCTGCTCTGTGTTACGCCGTGCTGCGCTGGTCAGCCAGACTTCCCTCTTCTCAGCAGCCTGTTCTCTCCTCCTCTGACTTCACTCATTCACACTCTTTTGCCATCACGTCCTTTGCCCCCCATCATTAGTAAGAAGTGTGACAACTGGGAATTCTAACTGCCTGAATGCACTGGTGAGGTTGTGTGTTATAGTGGGAAGAAATAAGCACCATCAGCTGCAGTGCCACAGATTCACTGTCTCTGCAAGACAGAATGGGTATCCCTTTGGTGTCTCTTTAAAAAGAAAACAAACTCCTCATAGCAAAGCTCTCAAGATGTCAGAAAAAGAAACACTTAATGAAGCAGCCTTTCTTCAAGTGTGTATTGCACTAAAGCTTACAATAATAATTTGTGCTTGTCTTCACAGAATCACTAAAGCAAAAGCATTATTTCTCTCAAGGATGAGCTGCAGACCTAAAGCTCAGCTAGTGTTATGTGCCCTCAGCCCTAGACAGGCTCAGGGAAGGTCCTGAAGGGTCATGCTGCCTGCTGGTACCTGGTCACCATTATCTCAGACAGAACAAATTATTCCAGTGAAGGACTTTGGCACTCTGTCCATCTTGTACAGGCCCAGAAAAATGGCACAGCAAGATGGTCAAGGATGAGAAAAAACCCATCATGTGCCATACAGTTCACCCATGGAAACCTACCCTGCCTTGGGCTGGGTGTCAGCACCCAGCCATCCACACACACAGCACTCCCACACAGACACAGGGAGCACAGGAGCACATCCACAGAAGCAGGTCTGGAGAACCCAGCAAGAACAAGCCCAGCAATTCAGATGTAAATGTCAAACCTGCTGTGCTGAGGGAGCACAGGGGAATGTGGAGCAGGCACAACTCTCAGCACTCCTGTGTAACAAGCAACAAGTCTCTCCACAACCGAAATGAAAATATCACTTCCCTGAGGAATGGGATATTAATTATAAGCCTACGCAGTTCTAGCAATGCCTGCTATGTTTATTTTGATCCTCACTACCACACACATTGCAGCAGCAATACCATCTTTCCTTGGAAGTATTAGACATTACAAACCTCATTTAAGAAAACAGATTTTGCCAGCAGGCCATCAGAAAGATAAGAAATAACCTGACTCCACTCCAGGCCATAACTGTTTCAGGATTTAGCCACCAAAAATACACCTTTTGTAGTCTGCTGGGGCTGGGAGATAGCATCTTCTTTAATCACCTCTGCTGAAGCCCTTCAGAGGCTGCTTAACAGCTCCATTCAGTTCCAGAAAGCACAATTCTGGTCTGTCTGTCATTCCCAGTTGCAACTGCTATTTGTTTCCCTGAGCAGTAAAGAGTTGCTGTCAGCTAGGCTGTGTATTTTCTTTATACTAACTGATGAAAGTAAGATTGTGGTAGGCTCTTACAAGAGCTTATAACCCTTGTCTTTCCCAGCAGCACAGCCACGGTTTTGATTTTGGTTCAGGTCCCCAGCCCATGAACATCTGTGCCAGTAAATTAAGCAGTATCTGGTATTTATATCTCCCACTGGTCACTGATATTTTCTCCCACAGGGCCTCACTAACACTCAGCCTTTTCAGCTCACATGCTTATCCCTTTTGTTTTTCAGTCATTGCAAATTTGGTTCAGTATTAGCTAAAGTGGAATCAATATCTGAGGGCTGGACCCAGCCAAACCTTTGCTGACATTCACACGCTGGGGACCAGACCACCACAGAGCCCCAGTGGGAACCACACTGCAGGGACACCCATGTGGGCTGCTCTTTGCTTTGCCCAAAGTTTCTTGCCTCTGATGTGGGAAGGATGTGTCCCCCTGAGAAGCAGTGTCTGCTTCCCCCCTTGCTTCCAAAGCATGCTCCACACTGTGAAGTTGGATCTGTGAAAACTGGTCCTGTTTGGACCCAGGACAACATTTACTTACTGCTACAAAGCAGCAGCTGAGTGGCCCTGAAAAGTGGCAGCCCTTAAACCTGGCTCTGAGGTCAGGGCAGGTGACTCACGAGGGGAAGCCCTCAGTTTGGGTATCTTCCTGTCCACTCCAGCCATTACTCCCCAGGGAGCTGAACTATTAAAATAATTTGATTAGTCTTTTCAAGAATGTTTTGTTATTTTGAGTGCCTAGCTCCATGCATCTTTAGGAGCCTAGCTCTCAAAAAGCACTGAAATTTGCCTTCCAAAATTCAGTCTCTCCTGTTGTGAAACGAACAGGTTAAGGCAATGGAAGTAACTGTGAAAATCTGGTAGCAAATGGAGAGCATTGTGCTGCTCAGGAGCAGCCATCTTTCTGCACCCTTTTCCCCACATTTCCAATGTTTTGAACCCATATGGATTTCTTTTTAAATTCTCTTTCTGTTGAGCATGATGAGGTAACCACAGAGGAAGAAAATGCTGACTGAGTCACACCTGATACGACATCATCACATTAGGCACTAATAAGTCATACTTGAGATCAGTGTGTGACTACCTAAGTTGCACATGTACCTCACTGAGCATGAAGGAGGCTACAAAGCACTTCAAACTGTGCCTGCAAGCCAGGACACACCAGGACAGTCAGTAGCAGAGAGAGGATGAAGATGGTGCTCAGAACTGCACACACCTTTGCCTTGCAAGGGTGCTGCAGCTCCTGGGGTGAGCAAAGGCTTTGGGTTTATATTTATTCAAAACAGCAGATGCTTCTCTGAGATGGGAGTGCAATCACCACATGGAGCCTTTTTGAAAACATCAGGGAGCTAAATGGTATCTTTAAGGGCAGCAGTAGGTTTTTAAGGATGCTGCTGTGCCCAAATCATGTGGTAGTAAGCTGAGCAGCCAGACTTGCTCAGGGGGAGGGAACACTAAGCTGCGGGATCAAAGGAAGCCAACACCAACCCCACAGAGACAAACCCAGCCAGCCAGAGTATGCTTCCCTACCCACCCTCCCTCCCACTCCCTATTCCACCCTGGGTGGATACTGCCAGCCTCCAGTGGCTTTTCTGCATCATTTGGATAAGCCTGAAACTTTCCTCAAACAACTGCCAGGTCTGCAGTCCATCTCCCATGCTCTTGTCTGTGACAGAGTGCAGGAGACAAAGGAACGAGCAGAGCCCTGCTGCAGGGCTGGCTGCTGCAGTGGTGGCAAAGCACCTGCCAGGAGCAGGGCTGGGTTTGATGTCCCCCTGAAAAGGAGTGGCTGTCACTCCTGTCTCTGTCTGCCACGCCATCAGAGCCGTGCCAGGAGGAAGGGCAGAGGATATGGGGTGGGAAACAGCCTGTCCAGCAGAGACAGCAGGAACAGCACTGCTAGCTACCCAAGCACCCAGCCTGCTGCCTTCCTTGTGCCCAGTGGAAATCTCATGGGAACAGGTGTTGTCCTGCCCCTGCCCTGGGGCAAACCCACAGAGGGTCCTCTGGTGCAACCTTGGCTGCTGCTACCCCAGCAGAGAGAGCTCTGCTCCCCAGCGTTTCAGTTCTACATCCCCTGCTATTCCCCCTATTCCTTGGGCTATGAAAAACCCTCAGATAGAGTCCAGATACACCAGGTAGTAATTCTGTGCTGTTGTTTAGTATTTTAATAGACAATCACAAGCTACAGTAGGTATTACAACACATTGCAAAGACAGTTCACACACAGTAGAATGGCACACAGCTTTCATTTAAGTAGTCATAAATTCAGCATTCTGGACTTACAGCAGCTGCCTCCTGAACCCAGGTTGTTTCTAAGATATCTACCATTGGCAGTAAAAGATACTCCTGGTTTTTTCTAAGTTTTCTTTGGAGAAAAGGTGTAATAGGATGCAGAAGGATTTGCTATTTGCTGTTTAGGTTTACCTTTCGGAAGAGCTCTGAGAGCAGATATCCACTGGACAGGGGTTCTTGTGTGTGACAGGCCCACTGCATATCTAAATATTTTTATCAGTTCTTTGCTTTGTCTGTATATAAGGTAAGGAATTTACTTTACATGTAAAGACAACATTTGAGTCAGTAACTGGACTTTTAATACAGTTGCACCTTCAGCAACCCAAGAACAAGACAAAAAGAAGTGCCTGAAAAGCATCGTCTAAACCACGAAAGGCACTTCAGATTGAAGCATATGCTGCCTTTCCTACCACCTGTCTGCAGAAGCCACAGCATCCAAAATGCAATCTTGAGACTCACTTCATTTTTGTGCTCTAGCTCTTTCCCCAAGATGCCTCGGTATATGCCAACAATATCTGGATTGTCTTTTCCACCTCTCATCCAAGGTCTAGACAGGGCTAGCTAGAACTGTTTGCTTGCAAAATTAGATGGAACCCTATGAATCCAGCCCAGGACAGGCACTGAAGATCGAACACATCCCTTGTTTCCAGAGACTGCCTCTTTCCACTGGGTTAGTGACAAGAATAAATCCTGCTCAGATGATCTGCCTGGCAGTTCCCAACCAGCAGCACATGTAGCCATGCCTGAGAACACCCACTAGGAAAACACCTTTTTGATTCATCACAATGGGAAGAAGTTCAAGAACTGCCACTTCATCCTCCTCCTCCTCCCTGCTTCAGCCTCTTGTTGTCTTCTGGGCTGACCATGGTGAGAGTGGTTTCACAACCCTATTAGCTGAACATTGTGCAGCTAAGCCTGTGTGTCTTCATGTTTCATCCAAACCAACCAAGAGGCAGGAGTGAGACAGCCTGCCTGCTGAATTCCCAGTCCCCAAATGCTCCCTGGGTACCGAGAAAGCTGTCATTTGCATTCCCAATTTCCAAGTGCTGAACAGAGTTGATCCATGCTGAGTACACCTCTGCCTTCTTCACCAGCTGTTTCATCTGCTGTTTGCAGCCTTTGTCCCACTGATTCGTGCTTCACGTGTGCACCAGCTGAAAAGCAATTAGAAGCAGAGCTCCTTGACAGTGATTACAGGTACTGCTACCTGATTACTGCACAGCTCAGGGGAGATGTGCATGTGTATTTATATGCATGTCTGTGTGCATGCATGCAGCTGACACACACGTTCTTTCCCTAACTGGTACCTTGCAAATACAGTTTGGGAGAGCTTCTACTCCCTAGTACTGCCAATAAATACTAATTATTAAATACAGATTCAGCAGGCCACGTGCAGTTACACTGTTCCCTGACTGGAACCAAATGGACCTTTTGTTGAAGATACAAGAAGGAGCAAGGGAACCAGCTCATGGTCAGAGCTGCAGAGGGGTCACACACCCTGTGTTAACAGCAACACTTGCTCATGTTGGGTGTAAAATCAGTAAACCAGACTCCTGACACAGGCCACCTGCACTTCTATCGTGCACAGTCATCTTCCAGAGGAGAACTGTTCTTCAGGATCAACTGTTTCAATGAACCACAACTTACAAATTGTTTTTGTTTAAAATAAATCACAGAAGAGTTCCCTCCAAGGGCCACGTTGCCGCAGTTACTTACGGGCTGTTACTCATTCGCTGTTTCAACTCCACCAGGGCCCTGGAACTGGTGTCACTAAATGATTTCCATGAATGTGCAAGGAAGCCTAGTTCTTCTGAGTTTTCCAGAGGGAAAAATCCTTGTCAAACTCCATTACAGCCCAACAGCAGAGAAGACGCAGCAGGCAGCCTGGTAGCACAGGCTTGGACATAGAAGGCTATATGTTTCCAACCTAAATCCAGCTGTATGAGCCCCATGAGCTGCTTCTTGCAACCAGCAAGCCTGACAGCCCAGCTTGAAGTCAGCAACTATCCTATAGCCCACAAGCTGGTGGCAAAGCTGAATCACTCTTACACGGCTTTTCCTTGTGAATTTGGCATTCCTCTTTCAACACAGTGTCATTCTGAGGGACTGCAACACCTCAGTATCTCATGGCAGTCTGGACAGGACACAACCCTGCTAAACTGCAGGTTTTGTGCTCTGTATTTATCCCACCCAAAGAGGACAACAGCTGATAGATAATTGTGATTGCTCCAGGCCATTAAATACTTCAGTGAAACACCCATGTGCTTCACCATTTGGAAAACAACATCTGAGAAATGGCTTTTTTACTCTGCAAAACTACTGGTTAACATCAGTTGAAATATAACACACTATCAGCCCAAAAGGAAAGATAATGCTGCCTTCCTGCCTTGAGCAGCTGCCATGCCCTCCTTCTCAAACACACCTTGTTTTGCACCCTCCAGCTAGAAGCAGCAGATTGGCAGCTGGCACACCACTCACACTAGGGCAAAACTCCCCAGATTCCTTGCCAAAAGCCTGAGCTCTGCCACGACTCCCACCCCACGGCCTTCTTTTATTCACTGCTGGTGTGCAGACTCCTTGGTTTCCATCATGCCTTTCCTTGTCTGCTCCACTCTGTGAGCTGACAGATTACTGAAGGCTACAAGAGCACAATTCTTGTACATATCAATATCCTGCCTGTTCCAGAGGATAAGCAGGCTGACCATGTGTGAGTCTCAGCTGAGAAGTAAGGTCAGTAGAGAGTCACTGGGTGTGGAAAGTCCAGCCACATCAACCATGCGTTTGTTGTTGCTTTAAAAATTCATTCCTGTACTTGTTTCAAGGAACACCTGGTTTGATAAGGCTTCTATTATATTTTTTTAATAACGGTGATAGTCAAGGATAATCAGGTGAGTTGGGTTGAATTTCAGGCCTGAATCCAACCTTCAATTATGATAACAAAAGCAACAGCCTGTGATTAATGGATGTAGTTCTGATTCAGCGAATTGGCTGCTGTAAGTCAGAGCAGTTGAATTGGACCTCATTTGCTAATAGCTGGCATCCATTAATTACCCTCATTGCAGAGGAGTTTGTATAAGGGCTGCTCAAATGCAGGAACTGAACTGCTTCACCTTCTGCTGCCACAGACTTCCCCACAAGGGCTCTTCCCAAGCAAGCCTCCTCCATGCTATTGCCAAGGAAGAACTTTTGATCTCCTTGCATGTATTGGAGGGCCAAGGGACAGATGTGAAATGGTTTGGAAGGAGCTGGGATACTGCCTGGTCCTTGCAAGACTTGCTCCAAGGCACTTGCTACAGGCAGATCCTGGGAGGAGAGGCAGGTGGGGAAATGCTCACTCCTCATTAGCAATTACTGCCAACAGCCATCAATGTAATGTGGGTTCTGGCTGCAGGCTTGCAAGGATGTACAGAGCTGCTTTCTTAGCTCTGGGAAAGGTCCTTCCACATATTAAAGGATTTACAGCCTCACTGGACACTACAGGAAAAGGGGAGGCAAAGGAAGCTCCATGCAGATGTGGCACTGACGTGCTCAGGTTTGTGCAGCAAGTCTGCAACAGAACCAGAAGCTGTAACTACAGCTCCTGCATCTCTTGTTTGCCCTTTAACCCTCAGGCTGTTCTTTGTCTGTCCCTGCGTTATGACTGACAAGCATGTAGCAGGAAGGGCCATCTGCATAGGCCAGGAAAATGCAGTATATCCAGCTCCAGAATCTCAAAACTCCCATCTTTATACAGAAATTTTGTGATAGAAAAAGGTTCTGTGAATGTCAGCATTTCCATATTATCACCATCTGTACATAGATTGCCATGGCAGTGAGAATTTAAAAGATAAAAAAAATGAAATTTAAAGATAAAAACTGGTTTAAAAGTTGACAGTCTTGAGGAGTTTAAGTGCCTTGCATCCCTCATCATTTTTCATTCATCTAATGCTCTCTTTTAAATACACTTGACAAACTCAGATGCTAGGAAGTGCTGTACCCAAGGACACACTTCTGCCTGTCCCCACAGCATCACAGCCCAGGGAAGGACTGTCTCCTGCACCCTGTGCAAAAACCACCCTTGCACATCACACCCACCCTGGCAGAGCAGCTCCAGCAGAGCCCACAGTGCCCAGGAGTCAGAGGGTGTCATGCACTCTGCTGGCAGGTACACCAGGTACAACACCCCAGGCAAGCACAGGGGAGAAGAGAGGATAAACAATGATGAAAAACGAGACAGTGCCTCAAAACCTTGCCTATGCACCCAGCATTGTCATTTTGTGGATTGAACCACGAGTGTAGCTTTTTTAGTATTTCCTTAGTCAGCTCCCCAAAGACAAAAGGCCAGGAATACAGCCAAGCAAGTAACATGATCATAGTAGTTATGGCAATAGCCACCTTCTAAAAACCATCCTACACTCCTTCATGATAAGATAAAGAACAAGAAATTTGAAGCAGAGACTGCCTGACTTTGTCCTTTGTCCAAGGAAAACACTGACTCCTGCTATTTGGAAACATGAGTTGAGCAGATCAGCTGGAAGTCAAACTCTTAAGACTGAAACCATCCTGTAAACTAAGCGTGGCTCTCCTGGCACAAGCCAATTTCTTCATTTCACTTCCACAGATAAACACTTCACCAGGGAGCAAGCACGATGTAAGCACAGGGCAGCCAGCATGTGCCCCTGAAATGCCTCTGCTGCTCATAAACAACTGCAGGGCCAGCTGGGATGGGAGAAGGAGTCTGTCAGCCATTCCTCTGAGCCTGGGAGGACAGTGGCTGTCACCACCTGAAGCTGGTGTAGGGTCTGTGCAGACTCCACTCTGTTTCAGTCCAGCTGAGGCCAAGCATCTGTGCTCACACGTGCAGATCTGCACACAGGCACCTACCAATGCCTTGGGGAGCTCTGCTGGCTCCAAAACTGCAGGAGCCAAAGGAAACAAATCCAAACCCCCACTGATAGAATCAGTCCCACAGCTCAGGACTATGTCCTGTTGCCAGGATTGCTCCTACAGACCAGAGAACAGGGGAGAACTGTGCTGTACTTGATGCTAGAAGAGCAAAGCTCTCCTGCTTTACAAGAGGCCTCACATTTGCCAGCAACACTGGCAGGTTTTGTTCTAAGATATTTTGGGACTTGTTCATACCTGAGACAAACTGCTTCTTACATGCTTTCCTCTATGTTTTTAGGTGACCTAGTACATTTGAGAGGTGTTTAATTTCAGAAGATATCTGGATATATTTTGAGATCTTGTCTGTGCCTTTGAAAGAGTCCATTTCTTGAATTCCCCTTTGATTTCAGGGAATGAAATGAATGCCTCCTTTGCCTGCCCACTGTGCACCTTTGGTCTTTTGATGAGGAACCAAGAGACAAATGGCTTCATTTCTCCAGTACAAGAGAAGGACTCAAAGTGGTAGAATGAATAGCAAGTACCATACTCCTAATGATCAGAAATGATGTGGTGCAGGTAAGGAGAAATTGTAAAACAACAACGCAAGGAGTGGAATAAAAAAGGGAAAAATTGCTCATCATTTGCACTCCATCTGCCTTGAAAGGCAACAGTGTTTTATTTCCTTTGGTAGAGGAAGGTTTGCATAAAACATAAGCAAGGTTGTACAAACCCTTGGGGTTTAATTTGATTCTAGTTTATCTTTTGATCAGCACATCAAACAATTGTGCAGCATTTTCTCCTCCTGCCTCCCCTCCCAGTTTCTAAAAGCTGCCTGAAATATCTGTGTGCTGTCTCTCACCAGGGCAGCACAGAGCCTTCAAGGTAATGCCATTATATTTAAAGAGAAGTCTTTGCCAAAACAGACCAACACAGGGGCAGCCCTAAAGCCTGCAAAGGGCTTTAAACAGTGGGTTAATTATGCCTTTCAGTTTTTTGAGCCTCTCTTGAGTGGAAAGGTTATTAGGGGGGAGAAGGCAAAATTATTACCCAGCCCAGCAATTGCAAGAGGGAAACTTCTGCCATCTGCAGAAGCAGGGACCCATCACAGCCAGACAGCAACCCAGGTGTGAACAGCTGTGACCTGTAGAACAAACCCCCAGTGAAGTCTCATTCTGCTCATACCCTGGACTGCAGTCAGCATTATTTCAGTGGCTACTTCAAAGCAGCAAAGTCTTTGACCCCTCAGTACCAGCAGCAATGCCAGCTGTGCCATCTGGGATAGGAAGTCCAGAAAAAAACCACTTCATGCCACAAGAACTAAAGCCCCTGTGGGGTAAGTGGCATCTCAATGGTGTGACCACAGCACGTGGCTCGTGACACACAAGCCTGGACACACCTCATGGCTTCCAATAAAATAATGATGCGATAAGAAAAGAGGATTACATCTTCTTACCCAATCTAAGAGCTGCACAGAACAAGCTTTCCAGGAGATTCATGGGGGACAAAAAGCCAGGAAATGTGAGTGAGTGACCAAGGACAGTGGGAGGTGTATCAGGTCAGTCCTTGCTATAGCTAGGGGCTAACAGCAACCCAGAGTGTGCAGTTTCACATCTTTTTGTTGTTGCTGTTGCTAAATCATATCTGGCTTAAATTACCTCTTCTTTCACTGATGTTTGCTGTTCAGCCTCAGAGAGCCACAATCTCCACATGCACACCCCTATGGACACACTTCACCAAGTATTTCTGAAAAAAATGCAACTGATCTTTAAACTTAATGCAATTCTGTGCCCTGTAGAAGGCTTTATGTTTCCAGTCCCATAACGCAAAGTCCTCTCCTACTTAAGGAGTGTCAGTAGGCTGAACCCCAGGACTCCCAACCTCCATGTGGGGCAGCAGCCCCAGTCCCTGGCTGACTCCCACTCTCTGCACTCACTTGTATGTAACAGAAGCTAAAGGGAGTCCTGTTCTAAGTGCTTTTGGCAAAGCCCCCAGCCCTGAGAGAGCCCTTTGCTGCACCCCCATGAGCAGAACAGGCTCGTGACAGTTTCTGGGATGGGGCCATGGCACACTCAGCCCTGGGGCTGCAGGCAGTGCTGCTCCCCTGGGCTCTGCTGCACAGACAGCTCTGCTGGTGCCACCTGCCAGAGTCCCACAGCTGAGGTGATGAGCTGTCCCAGCAGGGCAGGAGCAGCCTTCATCTCCTGCCTTTGCCAGGTTCCCAGGGCACCTTGCACAGACTTTGCTGTGGCTGTCATGCAGAACATCAGAGCAGCACAGCCAGCACAAGGCCCTGCAACACATAAAACAGTTTGCTATGCTTTGTGTTATATTCTGACACTGTAACACTCTGATTTAGCTTTCCTGGCCTGGACATTGGCTTATTTTAGACATGCTTTGTTTCCTGTTTTCATTCTCTTCATACTTCCCATAATCTGGTATAAAACTCTGGGTTTGCTTTCAGCAACTTCTGTAGCTTGATTTAAAGGCTAACAAAGAGCTCGGTGCATATTTTACATTTGAGGATAATGGAAAAAAAATCCTACATTTTTATGGCCAGAAGGGGGCCACTGGATCATTTAATGTGACCACCTGTAAAGTACCATTTCCCCTGCTGAGCCCAGTAACTGCCTTCGACTCAATTAGAGCTTGAAGCATTGACAATTCTGGTGCTCCATATAAAGACTAAGCACAACATAAAACAACTTCAGAATAGTAAAAAAAGTTCTGAGAGCCTCCTGGGTGTTCCTCACATATCACAAGGAACTTAAAAATCCCTCAACAGTCCCTGTAATGTGTTTTTATGCCCCAGTCACACTTTCTCTGAATAAAAGCAGACATTCTTCATTGACCCAAATAAGCTGCAGTAATCATAAAAAACTGATCTTCCTTGTGGAGTTTGCTGCTCCTGATATTTAAGGGATTTTCTTGGGAAAGTAATTTTAAAAACCTTTCTGTGCTTGGCTACATAACCATTCACATCCTCCCAAGTTCTTAAACACAAGCTCAGCAACTCCACAAGGATGGCAAATTAAACTGAGGAGTTATGAAGACAGAGGCAGGACTTTTATCACTGCACTTAAATTCTGATGATAATCCCTCTGCAAAGGCCACCTCTAGCTGCCTTCTATCAGTTCTCTTATCCCTGGTCAAGAAAAAAAAAATCACAAATCAGCTCAAACAAAATAAGCATGTTGCTACATGCAGCAAGCCACATTACATTTCCTTCCTCACTTAAGGAACTTAAGCTGGCTCAGAATTTCTTTTCATTTAGGAACCTGAGCCATGCACTGTCCTACTGTTATTGCAGAATCAAAACCCCTGATTCAGATGCCTCAGTTCCCCTCCTTGCACTGACAAGGGGGCACTACAGTTCGTTTTCAACACTTGTGCTCCAAGGTCGCTGTCGGGACACGGTTTGAAGGCCAATGCAGGGACAAGAATTGCTTCAAGTTGTCCAACTCTGGAGTGCCACCAAAACATCTGAATAAGCCAGCAGATAATTAAGGGCAAAGGAGGAATGAGAGCAGAAGAAGACAGAGGAACAAGAAAGCCAAAGAAGAGGGAAAGGTGGCCATGGCAGAAGGATGGGGCTGAAATACACCCAAAATATTTTGCAGTTAGTGCACTGTGTGGAGAGCATTGCTTGGCTCTGCAGAGGCACTGGAGGGACTCAGCTGTGCAGAGGAGGGGCACATCACCCACCCCTTTACCTGCTGCAAATCCCAGCTCAGAACAGCACCAAAATTGCATTCAGCACCCTTGCAGCAGCAGGGTTTCTGCAGTATATGTTAGAGTAAATTCTCTCCCTGCCCCTCATTCTGGCAAGGACCCTCCTGCTATGTAAGGAACCCTTTTGGAGGCTTCATACCTAAAGAACTGCCTGTGAGGGAACAAAGAGCAATCACACCGGTGTGAGTTACAAAGAGCAAATGTTTTCCTTGGGCATGATTGTGACACAAGTTGGCTCCAGGAGTGTAACAAAGCCTTTACTCCGTCCACTAAACAGCAGAAAAAAGAAAAGTGGGAGAAAAAGGAAAACCCGCAGGAGTTTTCACTCACTCACTCTCCTGGCTTGCACAAACATGTCAGGAGACATACTGATCCCATAGCCAATAACACTTTGTCCCATGCACTTCAGTTCTGTGGAAACAACGTTTTTCTGCACTAGAGGCAGTCCAGTGCAGAGAACCCCTCTCATGACCTCCTAGATCTGTGCACCACTGGGCTGAGACTCAGCTATGCTCCATTTACTGGTGCAAGCTTTACACCTACAATAGCATGAGGCTGCCTTGATGAATTAAGAAGAAAGAGGTTACTCTTGACCTTCCTGCAGCTCCCCTTGGCCTGCTGAGATCACCTCCACAGAGTCCATCCTGCATGGAAAATGCTCTCCATGGCATGCACCATTGCTCCAAATGTCAGGTATTTTAAAGGCCTTACCAAGGTACCAAAGATGTAAGCCAGCCACGTATGCACTGTTCAACAAAGCCCTTTTTCTTGCTTAGAGCCACCAGGATGCACAAAATCATTTTCCTCCTAAAAACCGTGTTACCACAGGAAGCTCATACCATAAACTCTCCTACCCAGACTAAAACATCACAATATTCTGTGCTTGAGACCATACCATAAAGCAGCAGTCACCTCTGACCCCACAACCATTTGGAAGAGTTAAACTCTGTTATAAATCCTCATTTATATGCCAAGTGAGTACAGTCATGGAGCAAGGGATTAGATCTAGCACTCACATGTAAAAGCCCATAAAAGAGGGGGAAATATGTCATTAACATTTACTCACAAACAGGCAGACTGGAAAAAAACCCACATTTCTCGTTTCTACAACACGGCTTGCAGAACTGGAGAATGATATCAAAGCTCACACATCACTCTGGATATCAAAATCTCTGTTTAGATGCATGATGCTAATTCAACTCTGCCTTGCTGAGTTAAATTAAAGGTCAAATATAGATTTGAAATCTTGTTTAAGCTTCTTACTGCTTTAATAACAAGCACTGAATTACTTGAGGGTTTTCTTAACAGTGAACCTGTTCTGAGCGTATTTCAGCCAAAGATATTATTTCCACTATCTTGTTACACCAGTTCCTAACTGAGAGGTAAATTCAAATGGCATATAAAATTAAAGCAGATTGGGCAGAGAAGGTTCCCAATGCCCCCTTGTAACCGGTCAGAGTTAAAGAAATGCAGGAAATTAATTTATTGGGAAAAACTTATAAGACCACAAACAACCACCCTTTTTATTTGCTTACAGTGCTTACCAGAAAAGGGACTGTATTGTTCATCCCAGCAGTCAGAAACAGCTCCCCTTGCACTGCAGGTAAACACTGGCACGTATTTTGACTGATATCTTAATCAAATTGTTTAATTAAGCAATAAGAACTGCAAGCATACATCACTCATGCACCCACCCTTAGGTGCAATGTTTGTCATGAGGACAAGCATCCCCCCAGCCTAGGACACAAGAGTTTCACATTAAAACAGAAGTGGATTCTGGCACATCTGCTCTCTCATCTGCCCAGTCTCCCACAAAGGGAGCAAGAGAAGAGAGCTGAGCTGAGCACAGCCCAGGCACCAGCCCCTCTCACACACAGGGAGATGTGCAGAAGCTGATGATCCATCGTGCAGTCCCACAGGAATGTGGGCACCCTTACAGAGAAAGGGTCCCACAAGGAAATTGTTCTGCTTGCTGCAGGCAAAGTGGGATGTGACCCACATGCAGCCCGTGTGACAAACTCCACATCCACCAAACTGCAGGAATGGTTTGGGCAAAGCCAGATGTTGATCTGAGCAGCTGTTTGAGACAGAAGGTGTTGTACAGGAGTCCCAGGATGTCTGTGTGATCCACACACAACAGCACCGTGTGCTGATGGCTCTCTAAGGGTGGGTCAAAAGCACAGAGGACATTTGGTACCATGAGATCCCAGTGACTGGACGTTGATGTAACTCTACACCTTACAACCTCAAAGGGTCAAGGGAAACCTAACACTTTGCTCTCTTTGTGTCAGTGGATTGTAGTGACTTTTGGCAGCGAAAGTGGTGGGCATGATCTGACTAACAGTGATGTCAACAGGAGTGTTATCTGTTGGATCCTATATCTGTGATCACACCCATTCTTCCTGTTGGCTACACTTCTGCCTAGGAGGACATTCTGCAGTATCAGAATAATGAAACACATAAAACCAACAAAGCAGCAACTCCAGAAAGTTATGAGAGATACAAATGCTTGTCAAGATGAGCACTGGACATGAGCCATATACAGGCTGCTGTGCAGCTACCAACCTCTCCCTTCCAAGATGTGGGCATGACCTGACACCTACCAGAAATTTCTGAGAAGATATGAATGTTTGGGTTTTTAACTTTATTTGGTCAGTCAGCTCTACCTTTTAATTATGTCTGTCCTTGATTGCACTGACAAATGGCTGAATGCTCAGACATATTTATTGTTCCATAATAAAATAAACCCTGCTTAATACCAACAAAATACAAACAGGTTTTATTAGAGGCAGGAGGAATTGTCCATTGTATTAATTAGTTCATTTCTCATTTAAAGTTTGGTTTAATAGTGGATAAAATTAAGTAAATTTTCTCAATTATATGAAGTGCATATGGTGAGCTGAATTGTGTATTGTACAATTACACATAGCTTTGGGATTCAGAGAACAGCTCTGTACCACAAAACTCTCAGCAGTGAGGAGCCTGGGGCTAATATTAGTGAAATTACTTACATAACTCGCTCTTTTATTAATGTGAAAGCAGACTATGATTAAAAGCTGGAAGCTGGAGAAAGGAACTATCTGGACCAGCTTACTTAATAAGTACTAATGGTACTTATTAAATTCCAAAAGATACTCCAGGACCTACAGGTTAGGAAAGGAGGTGTTTTAGAACATTTAGATGCACCATGTCTCCATAGCAGTTGGCTGGGCTGCACACCCAGCCTGCACCTGGCACACTCTGCACATACTGTGTGTCCATCTGAGTTTGAGTACAGTTGGTTTTATTGCTCTAGCCTCAGAAAATTAAGGGAAGAGAAAAGAAGAACAACCATTAAGAGGCTGGACGAGGGCTGCTGATTCAATGTGCAGCCAAACTGCAAGCAAAGGGCCCACGCCTGCATAAACCAGAGATGCACAGGCTGAGCTCTGCCCTGAGCAGCCCAACACCTTCCCAGAGCCACTGCACCACACCTGCACACAGCCCAGCTGCACCTGGAGCACCTGTGAGGGCAGGTGGCTGTCCCAGCAAATTACACACTGCTTGTCCACACACAGGTTAACTAAATGATTTTCTTCTGGAAGATGCATGTGCTTAATAGACTTGTCTTCTGTCCAATCCTGTCTGTGGCAGCTGGAATTTTCCAGCTAACAGCTCACCATAGCAAAAATGAGAATACATGTTCATGGGAACCTCAATTCCCTTCCTCCTTAGTCTGCAACTAATTTCCTTTAGCTCCTTCTGAAAGGTCTGCTTGTTTTTTTCTCAGGCTTTCCCCATGGAATGGAACGAGAATTTAACAGGGCTTTTGCAACAGATGTTTGGGGAATCTGGTATTTAGTCTACAACAACTGCTTTGTAAAACTGTCACTTACTTTTGCATAAGCCACTTTATAAACCCAAATAAATAAAACTGTTCCAAAGTAGCCCTTGCTGACTCTGTTAGCACTGCTGCTTCTGCACTACAGGCTGCAACCTGAGCTTCTAGAAAGCCAACTACTGAGCTTTCCACGTGGTACAAAGTGGCAACATATAATTAGATGAAAATTATATCCACTGTGATAGCTGCGATCTTCCCAGGAGAGCACTGAAGGCCGTCTGTTGACAGAGAAAGGTGGTACCAGATCAATATCCCTTCCTTCTGCAGAAAATGAAAATCTCATGCTAGAACTAGCAAGCTACCACCTCCCACCAGGACATCTGCTCTCTCAGCACCTCACCAGCTCCCCACCTGCAAAACTCCACAGAACTTACGGGGAAATCTGTCTGTCTGGTTCCGGCACTGCTCATCTGAATGAGATGATTTATTGTGACAGCATGAATTAAGCATTAAAGCCATTCATATGGCTGGACACACCTCAGGGGACTTTACTCAAGGGCCACAGCAAGGGCTGTTCCCACAGCAGTTTTGGACTGACATGAAGCCCCAAGTGTCTCAGGAGATTTTGGAAATCCAGGCACTCAAATGGGGCTCTGCATGAGCATGTGTCCTTGCACACATGGAAAGAGCAAACAGAAAGTTTCCAGTAGTTAGCACAAAGTTAATTCCTCTAGGGCAGTCTTCTGCAGGGTCCTCAGAGCTTCAGAAATGAACAAGGAAGGGTTTGAGTGCAAAATTCTAAAATCAGAGTCATACCAAGAGGTGTACAGATTTCTGGAAACTGTCAAGCTGCCCTTCTGAAACTGAGGAAAATACCTCAATTTGGGTTGAATGAGCCATATTTGGGTTCTTCTGTTTGAAGATTTCTATATACTCATTTTAGGTTGCTGCAAGCTCTTCCAGTGCAGTGTTAAGAAAGGCTTCAAGTCATACAGGAACTGGATTTTGAACTTTTGACTTTACTTATCCTGTCAGACTCAAACCCTGGCCTCACTGTTTTAATGCCAGCAGCAATGATGACAATTTTACTCGCCCCTCTGGGAAAACAATACTGGAGATATCAGAAAGCTGTGCTTGGAAAAATAAGACCCTCAAGACTTCATGTAAAGCTGAAATATGCTGTTTTACAATCATATCAGTACCGTGAGAAGGGAATTCTGATAGGATATTTTGAATAATACAAATATCCATCAGTTCTTTAGGAGTGGGTTCATTTGGCTTGGCATTATGTCAGCTGCAGTCTGCATCATCCCCACCTGCAGTGCTTCCAGCCCCCCACAAACCAGTACTCCTTCAGCCTGGAAGATGGCCTGACAAAACCAGGAGCAGGAAAGAAAATCAGGTAATGATGCTATGGCTGTGCCTGTGGTGAGTTACCTGGCAGGAAGAAGTGGAAAGCATTGCTCATTAAAACCAGGTTCCACATTCAACTTAGGATTTACTGAAAAAATGAATGATTTTGTGAGCCCTAAGGATGAGCAATACTTCAGGCATGAACTTAATATTCATTTATCTCACTGACAAACAGGCAGCTCCCCATCCACATGGGTTCTCCCACCTCCTGTATGCCAAGGCACATTACCCACCCAGGGTAACAAACCTTACAGCACACTGCTGAGCAAGCCCCTGGTGAAGGCTTCAGCTCCTGGAGGCTGCCAGGAGGGAATCAAAGCAGCCAGGGGGACATTCAAAGCATCATTAGCTAGCATGTGTGTAGTGCTCTGCCCCTGCCAGCTCCCACTAGCCAGAAAAGGTGGAGAGACAGCAGCTTTATTGTCTTATCTTCTATTGTGTTTTTCAATCAATAGCTTTAAAATGTCAGCTCTTCTTACCTTACACAAACCCAGACTGTAACATCACACCTCTGACCACTCAGAGCACATTCTTCTGTAATCAAGTCTCCTACTACTCATGATGCCTTTTACTAGCACACAGGCAGGTTTAACAAATTGTTGAGAATCACTGTAGAAAAGAAAGCCATAACCCAAAATTTAACAGGTTCCAGGGAACAGGGACAGTGCCCCTGAAGCCACGGTGTCACAGCAGAAGGCAGAGAGGGTTTTCCATCCACTCACAAGCTCTGTCCAAAGCTAACAGCCATTCCCAAACTGACAACTGCAGCTCCACACCGTGTCCCCTGCAGCAGGACAGCACAGAGAATCTGCACAAAACCCAAGATAAAAGCAGTGAAAACAGTGGCTGCTGGACAAAGGAGAACAAACAGCTCACTTAGTCTCACACTGCCCTCTGAGATGGAAGGACCTCTAATCTGCTGGAGAGCCAGCCAGAGAGGCGTGCTGGCCTCCAGAAGCAAGGCTTGGTGGAAACTGCAAATGCTGTTTCCATGTGAAACATAGAGGAATGAAAATATGCAGAACCACAAGGAAGAAAATTGCCCTTTCTGCCAACACCAGCACAGCCCTTCAGCTGCTCTTCAGCTACCGAGCTTCCTCCAAGAAACCTCTGCTGTGTTTGCCCAAGACTGTATTTGCCCATGTCCACCTGAGTCACTGCTCCCCTCCACACCATGAACACACCATGAACACACCATGAACACACAGCCATCTGTTCCTTTGGCCTTGAACCACTACAGCAGAATCTGCTGCACACCTGAGGCTGGCACACAGAGGGGACAAAGGAAACACGAACACAACATCCCCTGCACTAGGGGCACTGCTTTGCCTTGCATGTAAGGTGAACCACCAAGGTGTGCTGAGGAGAAATAAGGCCAGGGGAGGGATGTGGTTCCTCCTGCCCCACATCCTCCTGCAGGACATGGTGTGTCTGAGTTTGTGTGTCAGCCCCACTTCAGAATGGGGCACGTCCAGTTCGCTCCCGCAGGCTGGGATACGGCAGCTCCAGGCTGGAGTTACAAGTGCGAGCAGGAAGGACCCAAAGAAGTGCAGAGGCTCCTCAGCTTGGCAAGGAGCCCACTGCTTCCTCCAGAAATCCACCACGAGCCTTCCAGCTGCGTTTGTTTCACAGCAAAGGGCTCTGTTACAAAGCCGTGTGGGAGAAAGGAGGAATAAATGCCCCCAAGGCTGCTGTGAAGAGCACACTTCAGAGCAGCTGCTCTCCCTGTTATCTAATCTTAATTTTAATTGGGATTTTTTCCCTTGTGTTGCCCGGGGTACTCGGATCCCTGTGCACGTGCTGCTGCTGGGACAGGCAGCCACAAGCTGCCTGCACACGCTGCTGGGGCTGCAGCCTGTGCTGGGGGAAAAGCAGGGGAGAGGCACCACACTCACACTGCCCTCAGAGACATTCCCTCTAATGCCACCCCTTCATCTGTTAAATGTCTCCAAATTGCCAACCCCCTCGGGGATTCTAAATATTAAATGAAAAAAGGTTATTACAACATGCCCAGCAACAGAAATTGGGGTGAGGCTGGCGGTCACGGATAGCCTGGGCCAGAGTTAATTAATACATGCTCACTCCGATTTTTTTCCCTGTTTTGATAAAGGGCAATTTATAGCTAGCATGACTGTCACAATGCCCCATGACCCTCAGTCTAATTATAAAACATAATGTGGAAGTGCAAATGCAAGATCCTAGGAAAGAAATCCCAGTTGCCTGCAGCTTTTACTTTTTCCCATTCCAGCTTTCTTTTTCCCAGAGTGTAACTGTGGCTCTGAGTGCAGGATGAGCCCAGAATGTTAATGTGTGTTTATTTAGAGACCTCTCTAATGTGTTTGTGTTGCGTGTTTCTAGAGCTACAGACCAAAACAGGCAAGGTAACAGCTACCAACACAGAGCAAATTCCCAGAGGGGAAGACAAGAAGGGTTAGTTGCTGAATGGATCTTAGTCAGGAGAGAAGCTGGAGCTGTTTTAATTGTTCATCAATCAATTAACGGCACTCTCAAATGTCTAATTAAGCAGACAACTGGAATTAAGCAAAGGGCATCTCTGAAATGCCAGCCCTCTTAAGGAAAGCACTTCTTATGTTCAAGTGAGTACTTGATTAAGGTGTGCTTTTTAAGGTGTGGAGAGACGTGCAGGAAAATCCCCAGCCGAGCGATTAGCATGTCTCCCTGGGAGGCTCTGAAAAATCAATCCTTTGGTGCTGCAGCTTCACCCTCACACCCCAGAGAGCTCCTGAGCTGGGTGGCAAAGCACAGAACAAACCAGCCCTGTTTGGGCTGTGGCACAGACACCAAGGTGCCCTCTGTGGGCATGCTGGGCTGGATCAGCACAGAGGGGACAGTGACACAGCCATGCCCATGGACACTGACACCTCGAGGGTGGCACTGCCAGCACAGCAGGTTTGATGTGAGCACCCCTGCACCAGGCTCAGAAAGCAGCAGCAGCAGCTCCTGAGGGTTTGCTGCTCTTCCAAGGACAAAGCCAAGGTAGGCTCTGCAGACAGGGCAGCACCTCCCAAACCCCCATCCATGGGCAGGTGAACCACCCAGCACAATGTGGGGGATGTACATCCCATGGCAGCTGGAACCACTGCTGGCACATCTGCAGAGAGGGGGGACATACATCCTGCTGGAACCACTGCTGGCACATCTGCAGAGAGGGGGGATGTACATCCCATGGCAGCTGGAACCACTGCTGGCACATCTGCAGAGAGGGGGGATGTACATCCCATGGCAGCTGGAACCACTGCTGGCACATCTGCAGAGAGGGGGGATGTACATCCCATGGCAGCTGGAACCACTGCTGGCACATCTGCAGAGGGGGCCAGGAGAGCACTCTGGCAGTGGAACAAGGATGGCACTGAAATCCTGTGATCACTGATGGCACCCAGCTCCCTGGGATTCAATGCAAACACAAGCAAGGCAACGTCAAGATGCTGCCACCATGGATTCCCTGTACATCAGGGACTCCACTCCCCCGAGTGAAACCACACAATAAAACCAAGCAGCAGCAGGAGATTCAACAGAAAATATTCCAAATGGATCCTGTTTTTCTTTAGTGAAGAAGCTTCCACAAAAGCTCCACAGCTGGCTGTTCACACTGCATCACACAGCACATGCCATGTGTCTGTGCTGCAGCTGTCTAATTTCATTTCCACAGCTATGTCCAAATACTTGCAACAACAACAAACAAAAATCAAAATTAAAAAATCACAAGAGACAAGAAAAGAATGTCCAGAACTCCCCTGGAAATCTTCTGCCAAGGGGTGAGGCTGTTCCTCGTATAGTAGAGTTACTCATAAAGCAGCCTGGCCAAGGAAAAAAAAACCCAAAATTGTCCTTTGAGAAGACAACAAAAAGCAAGAGTTCAGTTGGCCTCATCTGGCACATTTACTTACAGAAGGAATTCCTGACCCTCTCTCCATCAGGATAGAAGGTCCCTAAAAACAACCCAATGAAAGCTGATAGAGCCATCCTAAAAATCTCTCTTGTGGGTTTAGTCCTGAAGTGATACTTTGATACCAACTTTGGCATTAAGTTGAACTTACTAGTACATACCACTCTAGGGAGATCAGTTTTCTTTCATCTTTATAGTTTTGCTTTTTTTCCACTCTGGCAGATACTCAGTCTCCTTGTCTGCTTCGCCGGTTGCCCCAACATCACAAATTACCATCAAAACTTTGTGTACTTGCTTTCCAAACGTGTAAGGTGATAAAATAACAAGTGCTTGTTTTGCAGCAAGGGAGCTGTGATATTAGGATTTATATTTCTGAGCAGAGTCTGTCTCTTAAAAACAAACCCAAACAAACCAAACCATAAGAAAGAAAATTTTTAAAAAATCCCAGAAGCCACCTCCCTTGATTAGGTGCTTTTGCAATGGGTATCCAAGTGAAGAACAAACCTTGCAAGCTTACAGCAGTAAAAATTATTTTAATACAACAGTTCTCACACATATAATCAAGGTAAAAAAGCCTGAAGTGTGACACATTTCTTGTTTTTCTTAAATGTTTTCTGCAAACTCCAATACTTGTTTATTCTGCTGCTTCTGTAAATAAGCACTCTCACAAACTTAAAAAAGAAACAGAAAAAACCCAGCCATGATAGCAGCTCCAGCACTGCCTTGGAGCTCAGCTTCAGCAAGCTTATATTGGCATGTTGCAATATTGATAAAGTTTTTAATATGTTTTTTAAAGTTCTACATTTCAAAGTCTTGATAAAAAGAAGCTTAGGTGGTACAAAATCATATCTGAATAAGAAGAAATCAAGGAAACTCTTCCACAAAGGAAATTACTATCAAAATTGATGCTTCCTGCCATGCTGAAATTCCAATAAGCATTTATCTCAGCAAATCCTCGGCAGCCTCTGACATTTCTATTATTGGGGCTGACTGGGTTCATCCTACCCTTATGAGAATAAATAGTGGAAGGTCCCAGGGGATGGGAATTGCTGCAATACAGGCACATCACTCACCAGTTTGAAGCAGTGAGAAAGTTGGTTTTTCCCAGGTGTGAGGCCAAAGGGCAGTGGGAGGAGAGCACAGAGTCAGCAGCTGGATCTGCCCATTGCCCAGCCCATCTCCAGGTGATCCACCAGCAAGGGAGGCAGCAGCTTGGCCAGGAATGGCCCCAGTGAATGAAAATATGATGCCAAATGTGGTGCAAAGCCACCTCTGCCTGGCACTGCTTGGGACTGCTCCAGTTACAGGGAAGGCTGGCTGAAAGTGAACAAGAACACATTGGGGCTACAAGGAAAGAAGGCAAAATCCAGAAGTGCAAAATAAAGCAAGGCAGTGTGGGCATCCCAAGGGAAAGAAGGCCCCTAAGTGAAGTTTGTGGTGGACAAACTGCTCTTGAAAATTAATTCAGGGACGTGCACTTATCTGGGGGCTGCTCTTGCCATGACAAGGAGACAGTTCTGTGCCATGCTGAGCCCAGTGCCACCACAGGGGGAAATTCCTTTGGCCAAAGGAGCCTCCTGTGCAGAGGGGTGTGAGGGGGCTCTCCCTTGCTCCTGTCTGGCAGCTCCAGCTCTTGAACAGGCTGGTGTCCTGAGCAGCACCAGTGCCAAAACCTGTGTGCCCTCCCTGCCTGAGAACCAAGGCCCTTGGTTAAATGTTATTTTTGTGACTCCTTCCTTGCAGATGTACAGACAATCTAAATGCTTTTGAGAAATCAAGAGAAATTGTCCTAGAGCCTTCCATCATACATTTGTTCTTTCAGAAACAGAGATCCTAATTCTCTTAACTGTCCCTTTTTTTTTCTTTCTTTTTTTTTTTTTTTTTTTTTTTTTTTGGTGGGCTTTTGTTTTGGTGGTTTTTTTCTCTTTTTTTGTTTTTATTTTTTTTTAATTTAAACTCTTCCAGTTCTTAAAATTAGTGGTCAATTTATCCTCATAGCCCACAGCAGTACTGCCTACAAACCCAGAGAAAGTGGGCTTGAGGCTTGCATATGTGTTCAGATTTAGAAAGCCAAAAGAAAAGAAACAAGCAGTCCTATAAATACTTGGCTATTTGGAAATTATTTTCTGAAATAACTGCGAAGGTAGAACCTCTCCAAGTAATTGGCACTGCAGTACTAGATACCCTCATACCTCACCACTGACAGCTTATCCATTGATCCAGGCAGTGCCAGAAACCCCCCATGGAAGAGCAGACTGGGAATTGAGATCAGATTATGGATTGGATTATGCATGGAAGAGAGAAGAACTCATAGGGCGCCTGGTAACCAGCAGAACTAATGATGACATCCCTCTCTTCTGCTTGTGCCTGATGTGGTAACAGCATTTCTGTTCCAGAGGTACCCCAGAGGGCAGAGCAGCTCTGACAGGAGGCAGCAGCTCTTCCCCCTTGCTGCTGCTCCATGGGGCAGCCTGGACTAAACCCTTGCTGCTGCCTGGCCATGTCCCTGCTGCAGTGTCCAGCATGGCTGTGACAAAATGAAGGGAATAAAAAAATATCTATTGAATATCTATTAAAGAGTCTTCAGGTACATTTCAGGTAGACGAAAACCCCCAGGATCTACACCCAAAAATGGATGATGGGTTGTGACGAGTTTTCACACTTTTATAAGTTTGGTCCATTTCCATATTGGGGGTTAATCTTCCAATTACAGCTTCAGGTAATGAAGTTTGCTCCCCACAACTCACTTTTGTTTCCATTTCTCGGGGCCTGAGACAGTGAGGTGTCCTTGATTCCCAGGGTAGAGAGGAATTGCTTTGTCTGACCAAAATGGGAAAGCAGCAGCTCACACTGTGTATGGAGTTTAGAGTTATACACTAAAGAATGCAGGATTGCAAATGTATGAAAAATAGCAAAGCTAAAATCCTAAAGCATCAGCTGAGCAGGGGAGCACAGACTGCTGCCCTTAGTGCAGAGAACAGTCTGAGAGCGCTCAGGGAAGCAGAAGCCCATTCTGATCACATGAGTGCTCCATGTGCTGTGAGATAAAATGCCAGGGGCTGTGACAAAGGGGCTGTGGAGGGGCAGTGTGTACCTTGCTGCTGCTCACATGGGCCTGTGCCAGCCACAGACCCACACAGCAGTGTGCCCAGACAGCCCCAAGGGGATGGGCTGTGCCACAGGGAAGGCAATGACCAGCAGGACAGGGCTTCTGCAAACCTAAACACTTCTCAGCTGGGAGGGAGAGCACTGCCCAGAGCCCACAGCTGCTCTGGTGTAGCATCAACATGCCCAAAGCTTCTTTCCGACCAGACTTGGATTCATCCTAAAAACACAGGAAGAGTTTTTCTTCCTTTTCCGTGGCTCTTCTCCCATGTGACAGAACAATGCATCACAGTAGGTTTTTGTCCAGTTCATGCAGATATTAGTAAGAAGATCAAGCACATTCAAGGAGGGTGCAGTCTCAGCACCAGTGCTGGAGGGAGGGAGGCCTGGAGGGCCTCACCAGTGTGTGCAAACACCTGAGGGGAGGGTGCAGAGAAGATGGAACCAGGATCTTTTCAGTGCACCCAGGACAGGACAAGAGGCAATGGGCACAAACCCAAACACAGGAGGTGCTGCCTAAACACTCAAGATGTTCCTGCTTGAGAAGTGTGGTTGGAAAAGATATCTCCAAATTCCTTCCAACCTCAACCATCCTAGGATTCTGTGACATTATTAATACATGTCTAAGGCTGAAGTGCAGCTTGGCAAAGTTGGGCTTCAGATGAGCACTGCTACAAGAGGAAAAGCAGGGAAATCACTCTGCAGACTGAAGTTACCTTTGGTCTCAGAAATGCCACCTACCACTTCATTTTTTTCTGAACTGTAAAGCCAAACACTTTTTTTCATTATTCTGACTAATAGAAAGGGAGAAAAGTTAAATTGGTTAATTTTAAGGTATTTGTAGACCTCCTAAATGAAGGGTACAGGTAGGGTACTCTCCAGTAAGCTCAGAGAGCTGCTCTCTCTGGAAGGCACATTCAGAGGCAGAACACGAGCTCCAGCTGTACTGGGCAAACATCCAGCACTGGGGATCAGCATCCAAGAGTGATGAGCAGAGCTGTCACCAGGCAGAGCACCTTAATCTGCTATCTTTCCACTTTGCTTCTTTGCTTCCAGTTTTGTAAGCCAGGTACAAAACTTTTACTCTGCTGGAGTGCTTTTAGACAATGTTTATTTTTAATTTCTTCTGGCAGTAGGAGTAAACTTCGGATAATCTGGCAGGTGCTATGCTCTGTTCCTCAAAAAGTAGCAGCTCTGCCTGTAGTAGGATGTAGATTTCTTCTCTTGCTACTCCTGCTCTGAGAGCAGGGATGATTCATTTTTCCCACCAAGATATAGCACTAAGGAATTTCTCTCTGAAGTCTTACATAGTACACTTTTAACATTCAGTTTTGAGGACACACATTCAGACATCTACTCTGCAACATTTTGTCAAAAATTAGTATTTTTCTCCTATCACAGAAGCTTAACAGAAGTGAAAATATATTCTTGTAATACTCTGGCTTAACTTCCAGATATCCCCTAACATCCAAAACCTCCAGGCTCCCCATATCTGTTTGAAGATGGCTGCAGAATTCAACAAGTCTGTACCCTTCTATTTTCCCATTCATTTTTTCCCCTCACTGATACCACAAAGCAATCTCTAATTCATAATCACATCCATGTCAGGTTCCCAATCTTAAGAGAAGCACTTGGCACTTTAATCTTCAAGCAGATTACACATTTCCTGTTAGGACTTGAAATCTAACTCTGTGCATGTGTGTGGGTGCTTGCACGTTTCTTAAGATTTGCTTAAAAAATATAATAAAAGGGAAGGTTGAACAAAGGTTGAGACTTTTCTATCAGGGGTCTGAATTAGTTTTGCTGATGATGAGAAGATGAAGTGGAAAGGGCTGGGCTGCTTTTCCTCCACTCTCTGTGTGGCATCATGGACACTTTCTGTACCAAGTGCCACTGCATTAAAGGACTGTCCCTGTGCCCCCAAGTCCTCACTGCTGGAGTCTGGGAGCACCAAGCCCTGGCTCCTGAGGAGAAGCCACAGCACTGTAATTACACAGAGCAGGGCCATTTGCTGTATGCATGTTTGGAAAATAAGGCTGGCTACCCAACATGGAGAAGCTGACCATAGAGGAATTTTAAAAAGGAGAGAAAGGCCAAACAACTTATTTTTGACTGTAAAACATTCCACTGAGAGACTGATAAAATGAGTTTGAGTTCAGTGGCCCTTCTCTTGGAATGAGCTGGCACTCAAGAGATGCTGCAGAGTCTTTGGGGTCCAACCTAAGGGGGAACACAAAACACTCTCCCCTCCCCAGGGTGGGCACAGGAAGGGTCTCCAGATGGGAGCCTGACTCAGGTTACCCAGACTGGCATGAGTCCTGCTTGAGAAATGTGCAGCAGAGATGAATGATATTAGGTATACAATAAAGTTTTTGAATAGTGAAATTTGACATGTTAGCCACTGCTTTTAAAAATATATTCCCTTTAAATCTGCACTGGCAGCATGTTAGCAGCAATGTTACTGATACCTAGGACACACAAACCATAGCCTGTGTCAGTTCAGAACTCTCTGCAATGCTCTGATTTAAACTAGACCCAAAGGGTCTGCTTTTGATGCCCAGAAGCTTCTGAGCTTCTAGGTTCTTCCATTCCCAGACCTCCCATGTGAGGCTCCCAGTAACACCTCCAGCTGGGCACTCGTGTGATGTGGGAGGCTGTCTGCTAGGAACTGGAGTGGGGTCAATAAATCAGAGCACATACTGGGCACAGATGAACTGCCTTTCTACTGCAAAGCTTGTGGTCACCAACAGCCTGGTTCTGATTCAAACCAGAGACTGCAGTGCTTGAACATAAGCAGCACTTTTATATTCCAGTGATGCAATGCACAGCTTCTCCCATGTCAGACCCGAATGGTGTAGATTTTAGCTAGGGAAGAGAGTTCCTTACACTGAAATTTTGAGCATATATATATATATATATATACGTATTCTCTTTTGAAGCATTTTGCCAGGAACTAAGCTGAACTCCTGGAGTTTCAGCTGTGTTGTGGGCTTGCTGCTCCTCAGCATGACAGCAGAATTTTGCTGATGGCTGAAGAATATTCCCTCTCCAAGGGATGGAGCAAAGAGCTGTCATGGCAGGAAGGCTTTGACTAAAGCTGTGCCGGCCAGTGAGTCTGATGACAAAAACATGGTGGTACCTAAAAGCCAGCAGTTACAGGATGTAGCACTTCCTCACACACTCATTTTCAGAACCATAATAAGCAAAGAGTGCTCTTAGCAGCTTGCTTTGCTCTAAATAAATAGGGGCAGAGGCCAGTGGAGTGGTTTGCAGTTCATCACCTAGCACAACACAAAATAGCTGCCAGTGAACTGCCCCTGATCTATTTACTCAAGGCAGAAATAGAGCAAGAGTGGTAGCATGTATCTTCACTAGCTCACCCTGCTCAGAGTGGCATCTTGTGCCATAATGTCACCTAATCAGAGCAGCCTCTTGCTAGGTTTCTGCTCCCATGTCACAACTCACCAGTGCTGAAAGGATGATCAATAAAATGCAGGTGAGACCTCATGAGCTGCTTTCTCACAGCACATCCCAGATGGAAACTGGGTTGGCTCACAGGACAGGCAAGAATAGATGAGAAGGAATAGCAGGTCTTATAAGGAAGTAAAGTATGATGGAAAGCAGCAGAAGTAAACTTAGACCGAGCATGGGGGCAATGTGGTGCTAAGATGTTACAAACACAGGAGTGTCCCCAAAGCACTAACAGACAGCTAGGTAGAGCTGGCATGGAGAGGAGCTGAGAAGACAGCTCTGTCTGGCTCCAAATCAATGTGGACTGCAGGTCTCAGGATGCTGCTCCTGCCTCTGAAGCCTGTGGAATATATATTCCTATTCCCCTTGCCCATCTGCTCTCTGACCCCTCCATAAAGTCACTGTCAAGGCCAGTAAGTGCAGGGTCAGGTGGATCTTCCTCCACTTTACATCTCCTCACCTGGAGGTGACCCCAGTTCTCGTGTCATCCCACAAACACAGGAGAGAGGTGTCAGTCAGCAGCTTGGAGCTGCTTTTCCTACACACACACACGCACAGACAGACACTCTGCACTTGGCACAAAGAGCCAAATCTGATCCAAAACACTGGCTGAGCAAACAGCTTACACCCAGCAGAGGCTCATAAACCTGGGACAGGGCACTTCAGCTGGAAATGGGACAGGCAGCTTGAGAAGGCAGGTTGAAATGTGGACTTCTGCCATCAACACACTGGGAACCCAGGAAGCAAATATCCAATATTCACTGGAGATCTGCTGTCCTGCACGATTACAGAGCCAGTCAGGCAGGGGTGATGAGAGAGCTGGGTGCAGCCATTATACCTCTCAGTCTGGAAGAGATTTATTCTGGCCCATCAGAAAAAAACGAGACAGGACTGTGTGACCTGACTTGCAATAGGCTTCAAAAAGAGCAAGTCAAGACCAGGACAGGAAATGAATTTGGCAGAGTCCTGGACAAACCCAACAAACGATATTGGCCCTTAGCTTCTTGCTCACATAATAACCCACAGAAAAGTAATAGCAGTGACCTTTAAGGACTAGAAACCCAGCTGAACTGAGGAAATTCTCAAAATGAATAATCTTAAATAATAGGGAATATTATTGCCTCTGAACCCTAGCTCCACACCCACAGAAATAAAAACAAACCCTCGTTCCAGAGAATTTTTACACAATGGTTTTACACAATGGTTTGTTTTCAAACATTTATTTCCTAAAATATGCCTATGTCAAACTGAAGAGTGGGAGACTGGGCAATGCATCTGGAGATGTTTGAGAGTTTTGTACACAAATCCATTCCCAATCTATAGGTCCATGAGGTCTAGAATTATGCAGCCCATACGCCTTCCACTTGGGGGAAAAAACCAAACCATCTTATATGGAAAATGTGTCTGGGACCTTTACATGCTGCCAATTCACAAACATTAAGAAAGCAATTTTTTAAAGACCTGGATACCATTTTATGACCAGCTTCCTTCATCTGACTAAGCTGGTGTTAGTCAAGGCCTGAATTCTTTCTTTACTTTTGGTTTGGCAGGGTTTGAGTGACAGAGACTGACCTTTGGAGAGAAGCAAGCTCGTGCAGCCTGCAACAGTGCAGGCACTGGCACAGCTGCTGTATGTCCACAGCCTGGAGAGAGATGACTTTTGGACCTGGTGTTTCAGAGCTCATGTGAGATGCTGTAATCCACACTTGAGCCTTCTGAGCCCCTCTCTTCATGCTCAACCATCAGGCTGTGGGCAAGTGCATTTACTGCACTCATTACTCAGTTATATCTGGTGCTTGGTGCTCAGACCTTAAACATTCCCCTTCCTTGATCCTGTAGTGCAGAAATCCCACCTATCCTGCACTAATGCAGTGCTCTAAGTACCAAACCACGGGCACTACTGCCAACCAATGCAGAAACAGCCACCTGCCCCTCTGCATTAGATGTGTTAGCACCACTGTGGGGTACAGCACAGGGAGTAGGGGCTCTCCCACCTCTCTGCTTTCATTTCTGTAGTTCTACTCTTACACTTTCCTGCTCACACCCTTTTCTCCTTTCCTACGTGTGTCTTTTACCCACTTTTTCTTTCATTTTAGTCCTGCTCCCATTTTCTCTTCTTCTCCTCATACCTTTCCTGTTCTCTCCAGCATTCCCCTAGTAGGCTCCCTTTCAGCTCTTGGTCTTTGCCTTTTTTGCCCATGGACTATTATTCCTTCCTGTTTTAATCAAGTCTCCTGAACCATTTCAGCTGTTTATGAGAAAGGCTTTAAAGTGACTAATTGTTGTTACAAAAGCCCACTCACAGGTTGGGTTCACAGTGCCACGTGCTGGGCTGAGATGGAGCACTCTGCTCACTCCTCTACAAGGACTTTAATACTTGAGCTCAGCCCTCCTCTGCCTCTGCACAATTACTCCTCTTTGCAGTGTGCTCTCAAAAGAAGCCATAAAATGACATTTGTGTTTAGGCAAGGGACTGAGGTTTTCTACCACAGCTGGGTGGAGAATGAGGTGGGGTGTCTTTAAGTGAAGCAGATGTTGTGACTGAAGGCCAGCAAGAAACATGTGGATATTGAGGTCAGCCCTGTCTTTCAGCTTTTAATGCTAACCATGTTTCATAGGTGTAATAGCCCAGTACTTCCATAGGTACCCAATGGCACTGGGCTTAGAGGAAGGAGCAGCACAATTACTGCTGCCTCCTGAGAAAACAGGTGTTTGCTCTCCACATTTATTTTAATTCCTTCAACTTTGCTGCAGTTCGTAAGAGACTAAAAATTTATTACCAGAGCAGTATGAGAGTTTCACTCTTTCTGCTTTATCACAGAGAGGAGGGACATTGCAAACTAGATGGAAAAAAACAAATAAAAAAAAAAGCAAAGAAAAGAAATAAATCAAGCAAACCCTAAAAACTAACACTGTGGGAAAGCTAAGCAAGTACAGTGACTAGAAGATTTATAGAAGTGTGTAAGAGCATACTGACCAAAACTATTGCCACAGACTCACCAGAGAGATTCCAAGAACAATTGATGCCTCATTGAAGCAAACCAGGTATTAAAAAGAACCTTATGCCCTTGTATTTCTTATTATTTTTCAATAACCATATAACACCTTTGTGGTAAAATAGTAACGTGAACTCATGTTGACCTTTGATATTTGAACTCAGAGCAAAAGAGAATAGGAAATGCTGAGCTCACCAGCAGCAGGAGTGAATGGGGTTATTCATAACTGGGGAGGCTCACAGTGGTGGCAGCTCCTGAACCCTGGCACTCACTCTGCATTCACTGTCCTGCTCCTTCTCCTTGGTGCTCATGGGAAAACCATCATTGTCACCTTCTTCAGCACAGACATCTGCACCTCGTGTTCCACAGATCTCAGCCTGGACACAGCTCCAATGCTGCTTGTGGCTGTGTGTGCCAGTACCATCACTGCTTAGCTCATTAAAAGGGCACTTGTCATGGCAGCCAAAAAAACCCCATTAACTTCAAAGTTAAAGCACATGAGGTAATTTTGATCCTGCATTCCACCCTCATTTTATTAAAAAAAACAAAAAAAGAAAAAGCACAGTGACATACGATATGTCTGCTAACCTTAGGCTCCCAGCCACCAAGTAATTCATCCTCCTGCAGGTACCTCATCTGAACATGCAAGAGAAACTCTTCAAAGGATTCCTCAGATGACAGCTTGTCTCACTGAAACTGAAGGTAAGCAGATCTCAAGAGAAGTCAGTCAAACTCGGTTTCAAATCTGATCACACTCATATGTCCCAACAAGACCCTTTGCTGCAATTGCATTTGAAGTTTTAAGTGTGCTGCCAACTTTCTAGGTGCTTAACTCAAAGAGGTAGCCAGAGGACATGCCCCAAGAGAAACTTAGCTATAGAGGAAAATTAAAAAATATCTTCTGAATAGAGACCACAGAATGTGAACTGCCAAAACATGCTCAGAAGTTTCCTTCATAACCTTGTAAAACACTGGAGAAAGTCACAAGTGAGACAATTTCTCCTTTTAAGAGGAAAATTTATTCCATTGTAATTCAAAATTCAAGCCCCGTTAAATTTATAGACTTCACATTTTATTCAGTTGTAAAATTCTTGCCCTTCTTTGCCAGATCTTGTCAGGGAAGCTCAGCCCAAGCATGCAGCCGTGCTGGCGTTGTACTGCTGCAGGCAGGGACACTGCAGAGGATCAGCACCCAGCTTACTCCACCACACAAGAAAACAATGAAGAAAACCTATTTTTCAGCTTTCCCCTTTGACAACTTACCCCACAGAAAGAGGGTTTTTTTCCAATAAATAATTTCACACTCACTCCCGCTATTTGTGGTGCTGGCAGAGGGGATGGGGAACACGCAGTGCTGGCTGAAAAGGTTGGTGGTCCTCTCTGGTTTGCTGTCAGAGAAAAGCCAGGGCAGACTGCAGCTCTGCAGCTGACTCAAGCTCATTTCAAACAGAAATTGGATTACTTGTGGGCAAAGCTCCCCCAGGGATCAGAGTCTGCAAGATGGACTGCTCAGAACATTTAGTTGAGTTACCTCCAGCTCCATTCCTTTCCCCAGAGCCCGGGGGAGTCCAGCACTACAGTTCAGTGTCAAGAGACATCTGCAAAGCTTCCAGAACACTCCCATTACACCTTCCTGAACTGCTGAGCATCAGCAGGTGCCTCCAATGACAGTGCCAGAGCCAGGGCTGCTCAGACCCTCCACATTTTTCTACCAGTATTCTCACACACTGCACTAAAACTGCGAGAGCATTAAATCAAAAAGAAAGGCAAGATGAAAAAATAGGCTCATTAAAAGGGAACTGAGATGATCACTAAAACTGTTCTTAGAAGCCTAGAAAGTAGAGTTTCTGTAGCTTAAGTTCAAAGAACAATGCTCAATGAAATCTATTCATCCTGATAGCAAGTGCACCAATTTAGGTAGGTAAACACTCTTCTTTGAGTCATGCTGCCACTCAAGCATCCTCATCAAAACCATTCATTTAAGACTGTCATGCTGAAGAAGGCACCACACTTTGTTCTTCTCTAGGCTAATGCTGCTTTATGCCCAACTTCCTAAGACACGTCTTTCTTTTATTTTATTAAATCCAGGAACAATTTTGCTGCTTGTTGAAGGTGACACACGTTTAGGGTGGACAAATAAAGTTCATGCACCTCATTTGTGATCTGAGCAGCTCTTTGCAGATAATTCAGTTTTCCAGTCAATCTAATTATAGTCTGAAGTTGCAGCAGCAAAGACTTTCAAGTACAAAGCAAACCGTGTAGGAGCTGAAAGCCGTTCATTAATCCCGGCTGCTATGGGTAGGAGTGGCTCGTGCCCTCGGGCTCTTCTCCCCACCTTAGCATTCAATCTTTATCTTACCCATTATATGAATCAGATGGTAAATATTTTACTTTCTCTAAACTACAGTAACCCTTATGGTGATCGCAGAGACAGTTTGTTTTGTGATATGAATTTCTTTCTTCCAATCTAAAACATTCCCGAGCAATATCCCCAAACAGTATTAACTGACACTGTGGCAATGATTTATTGAGAGGATGGGAATAAGCAAAGAAAGCCTGTTCATGAGAAGAATTTATTCCTCTGTAATACCTTTAATAAAAACAATAATCTATTCATCCTTCTTTACTTTTCATCATCTCGTTTTTGAAGAAACTGCATCTGCCACATCAATTGCTGCTAGAATTTAATTTTTAAAACTTCAAGTCATTAAGATCACAGGTAATTTTAGCCCAGGTCTCACCACTTCAGGGCATGATTTGTTACAAGGGTGGGGGGAAACCCAACCTTGGCCCCAAACCCTGAAGGTAGGAATTCTGCCTTTTGCAGGGCAGTGTGTCTCTCTCCTAAGGTGCAGCTGGCCAGTGAGGTCCCACAGGAGCATCCCACTGTGGAATGAGGCCTGGTTGCCACACTCATTCCTCTCTTTGAACTAGCCCACAGCACTTGGAGGGTTTTCCATTCAGCACTGCAGCCAGAGGCCATTCCCAAAAACACGGTTTCTGGCACAGTTATAATATGCAGCCATCTGCAATTTTGCACCCACAAAACAGCTTATAAATCACAGCAGGGCTGGCAGAGCATTGCCTGTGCTGAAGGACTGCAGAGGTGGGGTTTTCCCTGAGGCAGGCACAGGGGATTTGGAAGCCCCCATGACCTGTGCAGGCAGTGCTCCCACAGGCTGACAATGGGAATGTGGCTCCTTTCCTCAGGCTGCATTTGTCCATCCAACAGAAGAGCACAATACCCCTTTTCTCCCAGGGAGGAGGGACCTTTTGCTGGCAGAGCCACACAACGAAGGCACAGTGCTGGCTGGCTTTGGGGAGAAGCCCCAGGGTGCATGGACTGACTCTTGCTCTCAAGAGATGAGGCAGAAGCTGCACTCAGGAGCCTCACCAGAGCCAGATCCATGAGCAAGGCCAGGGGCATCCCTGCTCTCCAGCAGGGCTGGGGAGGTTGGGGAGGAGACCCAGCACACCTCTGCCACCCAGCATCACCATAGCAGCCAGGAGCAAGCTGTACTCCACACAGGGGCTGTGGCAACCCTTCACGAGTGGTCAAAACCAAACTGGAGCTTATGGGACTGCAGCATGATGTTCTGAGCAAAGTTGTGACAGCATCATCTCACATCCCAGGTTTCTGTTCCCTTGCAATGTTGGAGGCCAGCACCCAGCACCAGCTCACAGCTCTGGTGCAAATTGTGAGCTGGACATGCCAGCAGGGTCACCATGTGTCCTGGTTTGAAGGATAAGTGTCTGCTAATAAAGGCAGAAGCTTCTCTTTGAAATGGAGAATGTAAAGCCCCTCCCTCCAAATTATTATTATAATTTTGAAATTAAGGGGCTTTCAGGCAAAGATATGGGAATTAGGAATAACAGTTATTTACTAGGAAAATTAAAATAGAAATGCAGTATTACAAAGAACAATCCCAACCCTGACAGAGTCAGAATCCAAGCTGACACCTTGTTAGTCAGGGTGTTGGTAGCAGTCCCATTCAATGGTGGCTGCATCCTCCTGCAGTGGCAGATGTGGTTCAGTTGAAGCAGTGCTCCTGTAGAAGGTGCAGTTTTCCTCTGAAGGTCCAGGGATGATGTGGAAAGGTCTGGCTTTCCTCTGGAATCCAGTGGAAAAGGCTGTTTTGGTGTTCCAAATCTCATTTTTTTAATCTAGGCAGGAAAGGCTTGGCTCCTCCCCCTGGCTGGAGCATCTCCCAGTGGGATGATGTAATTTTATCAGTCATGCACTGGGACTCAATGGGCCAGCAGCAGATGATATCTTCCTGGAGGGAGAATGGATTGTGGAAAAGATAAAGATGATTGCCCCAGGTGGTTTAAAGATGGCCCATTAGCAGATAATATGTGCCACGGAGATAAGGAATCACTGCCCCATCCAGCTTCAGCAGATGGTGATAGAATACACATTTCTGGCCACAGCCTGTAGTGCAACCCAAGACACCATGACACTCCATGTCTGCTCTCATTCCCAAAACCAGCCATCTCTGGGGATAGCTGACATTACCCAAGGAGCCAGTGGTTTCCAGACTGCCAACAGACCCACCAGGGACTGCCACCTGTGACAGCTCCCAGCACACCCTGACTGCTGGAGCAGAGTTTTCCTGACTGCTGGCTGCAGAGGTGGTGTCAGGAGGTACCTGCAGGCCCTGTGGCAAGAGGGAGGCAGTGTCCTAGAGCTGGGAGCAGCCAGGCTGCAGGTAAGACGACAGGTGAGGCAGGTGAGCAGCACTCAGCATTGATCCTGGCCTGCAGCCTGCCCACTCTCCTCATTCACAGAGGTTCAACTCCTTCCCAAAGTACGACCTCTTCCACAGGACACCACATGCACCTCAGGAGCAGCAATGGTTTTAAAATCCACTGCTATTCCTGTAGCACCTCTGAGTGCCAAGTGCCCAGCATGGGAAACAATCTGAAGCAAGGCACTTGAAAAAGGCCAACAGTGCATCTCCAGTCAGCACCAGTAATCCTTGCTCCTCCTTTGCCAGCTTCCAGGCTCTTACACAGCCCCCAGCACTGCCCTGCCAGCTGCTCCTGAGCTTCAGTGAGCACAGTGGCCTCGGCCACCTGAGCCACACACACACTGCCCAGTCCTGCTCAGAGCCAGAGGAGCCCTGCAGCTGAAGATGGGGGCATTGGCTTCTCTTGACCAAAGTACTCGTTTCAAAGGTGCTATAACAGTGAAAAACATGAGAGGAGACAGAGAAACCTGATCTGGCATTTGTTGCCCTGGGAGCAGAGCTGTGGCTAATGCAGCTCAAGGGAGTTTAAGGTCTTACACTCATTTATCATCCTGTGCTTGCAGGGGGATCCTTTCCTTCTTGGAAAGGCAGAGTCAGGCAGAGATCACTTCTGGGAGAGTAGGAGACTGACATCTGCTACCCAAGAGAGAAGGGATTCCCCCACCTCCAACCAAATTCAGAAAGTGGATGGATGCTGACACTGCCTTCAGCGCTGAAGCTGCAATATGCTGTGTGGGCAGATCCCACTTCAGCAGCATTCACGGTAAGATCACACAGAAATAAAAGGAAGTTTGAATGAATGAAGGGAGAATGTCTCATCTAGCACATAATCTGAAGTCCAACTCAATTTCTCTATGGGCTTTTAAATTAAATTCTTGCTTACTTCATATGTCTTTTATTTAAGGCTGTGTCAGAAAGTTCTGAAAGATAGCTTTCATTAAATGTACTTAGTTCCTGAATCCTTTTTATTCCCATAAACTTCTCTCTTCTACTATCCATTATTCCCATCTAGTAGTCTCTCATTATTTGTTCTGCAGTGCACAATGCTGCTCTTTCTTTTCAAAATTATCCTCGCTTGATTGCAGTGATCAAAACCGAAGGAATAGAATGAGAATTTCACTACTCAGTAAACAGAGACAATCAGCAAGAGATGCCATAGGGGAGTGTTTTTGCCAGTTCTTCCAAACCACGTCTCTGGGAGGGGCAGGAGGCAAAAGGTACCTGGACCAAATCCTGGTTCCATCAGCTTGAAACCTTTTGCTCAGCTCTGTTAATTCCTCAGCTGTTTTTCTCCGGTGAGTCCAGTGGAGACCACCAAGAGGTGTCTTTACATAGTTAGGTATTTCAGAATGTCTGATCCCCCCAAAAAACCAACCCCAAACCTCAAAAAAATAAAGTCACCCCTTCAAGACCTTGAAAACAACTAAAGCACCCAACCACAAGACTTAAAGAAATTACTGAAAAACAATTCAAACAACCAAAACATTGTATGGTTTATACATATCTTTTGTATGTGCCTTCCAGAGTTTAATACTTTGTGTTGTATCTTTTATCTCTTCCTCTTTATCCTGAAGAGGTTTTGTTTTCTATTGTGTGAGGCTGTGTTTTTAATTGGAGTCAAACTTCTCACAAAGCCCCACTCTTGGCAACCAAATGCTCCCTATCATCAGGCTTGTGATGAAACCTCATGACTTATCAGCACTGGGATCTCAGTACATCAGCAGAGTGCACGAATTGCCCCTTCAGAGCTCAGCCACAGCAGGGCTGTGACAAAGCCATTGGTCACACATATAAATAAATCTGGACTCCTCTGTGTGCCTTGCACTCTGCCAGCCTCCAGGCACGTGGATATTGCCACTTTATGTAAAACACAGCCACTTTCCCTGACTGCTCTTTACTCTGACAAGAAGGGCCTCCTTAACAAGGCACCTGCAACATGAATTTTGCCTAAAAACAGAGGTGTCATATTAGGGAATGGCACTTCATGATCTCTCCAAAATAAAACATGTTCAAATTAAATATGAGGTGAGATCTTTTTATATCACCTAAACCAGAAATCCACACCAAAAGGGAAGAGAAAAAAAACAATCAACGAGTTGAAGTGCATACATTAGATTGCATCCTTTGGGGGAAAAAAAAAAGCATATCCATAGTTAACAATGCTAAACTGAACCAACTTCCAGCATACACACAGAAAAGCCAAACACAAGTCAGACAAGACGTGTCTGGGTTTGAGCAGCTAAAACCCACTAATTGAAAAGAGAGCAATCCAGGACACACTGAGTGATTGACTTGATGGGAAATGCTCAGCTAACAACACTGATGGGACCATGGGAAACTGGGACCTGGGACCTAATGACAATAGCCCCTGAGGAGGAGCTGTGGGTTCTTCCTGTGTCTGGGACAGTTTTATGCCAGCACTGCTGTCCCAGCACGTAGATGATTAATTACTCACTCTCCTTCCCCCTGCATTTCCATTCTCATGGCACGTGTTTCTGAATGCATTTCTAGGTGGTGCAGAGAAGAACTTTTGCCTTAACCATGGAGCCATCACAGTGCCTCCACAGCTGAGCTCTCCCAGGCCCCTGCAGAGACCAAAAGGCAGAGCTGCCTGTGGCTGGACATTCCCACAGCTAGTGTCTGTTTAGGTGATGCACTGATGCATTTAAATAGACACCTTAGGACACAGAATGGTGCAAGTCAGAGCACCAGGGAGGGGATTTCTACCTAATAGCTGCAAGTGATTTGAGATTTTCAAAACATAAATTAATCTGTGTAAAGGCAGCAGGAGCTAAGTCTTAGCTATTTAATTATAAAACCTCCCCCTGCAGAGTTCTGTCTGTGCTTCATTTCTGTAAGGAGAGTGAAGAGCATTTCTCCATCCCACAGCTCATTTTCAGCTAAATTCCGTGTCAATATGAGAGAAGCACTTTAGCAGGTGCAGATCTAGTGGCTATCCAGACCCCTCCACATGACTAACCATCTTCAGGGCCTTTGCATGATGACCCCAATCTAGTTTACAAACCAGGAGGAAAATCACTGACTGAAATTCAGCATCTTCCTTTAGCACCCAGTGAGTAAGCACCAACCACAGACTGCAACCAAGCTGTCTCTAGAGAAACCTCAATCTGTTTACACAGCTACAGAGCTGAGAGAAAACACCCATGGCTTTGTATGTAACCAAGATATAAACAGGCTCCCCATCACTGCACTGCATCTGCCCCTCATCCTTAGTGTAACACACCAGCCTCCATCAAATCCCCTTCTTTCTTCCATGACTCCAAGCAAATCCTTGAGGAAGAGCCTTGCCTGAAGACCCCCACACCTTCATCTCAGCATCCTGAGCATGTCTCCATCCCCCAGCCCTCCTCCCTGCTGCTGGCAGGGACCAGTCCAACCTCAGGGGCTGACTGTGGCAAGCTCCCCAGTAATAGGTGCAGGAATGACTGCAGGGTGCTTTGAGAGAAGACTAGCAGTGATGTTGACTCTGTAACAAGAATCAGACTCAGCTGGTGCAAGAGCAACCCCAGAGAGCCAACAACTCGGTGATCTTCCCTAAATCCAAAAGGTGCAACTCCATATTGCAACAGGCAGCAGGAGGTGGAGCCACCTACACCCACTGCTGGTGTCTCCCTCATCACAGACATCTGATTACAAACGTGTTCAAACACAGAGCTGAGACCTGCACAGCTCCCTGTAATCTTCTACTCCAAGCTGAGTATCAATGAGGCAGCAAATTTTATCAGGAAGAGATTATTTTCTTCTGATATCATCTATTCTGACAGTGTAATGCAAGAAGTTGAAACACAACCTCAAACTCTGCAATCTCTAATTCAGAAGGCTAAGGGAAAACATTCACTGGGCTGGGCAGAGTTTATGCCTGCTTCTGTTTGCAGGAACTCCAACAGCTGCACTTTGAAAGCTGCTGGAGTGTTGTAAAGAAAACAAGATAAGCATACAGCTGAACTGAGACAGAGACAGGACCACAACACAGCTCCTCGTCCCCAGCAGTTTCAACCTGCAGTCCGTGTTACAGCACTATTCACAAAATGAGAAAAGTACAGCACTGCTGGATTTGGTGACTACAACAGGCATCCCAGGAGTCCTTCAAAGGTAAAAACTCACAGCTGGCTTCACCTCAATGAACTCAGAACAATTTGAGTTTTACATATCATGAATGTTGTATAATGAAAGCATCTCAGCATATTGGCTGTGGGTTGGTGTAAAGTTTGGGAACTGAATCTGAGAGTCAAGCACCCATTGTTTGTTTTTGAAGTAAAGGAGCTGTGGATATTCAGCATCCCTTGGGAGTGACTGCTAGGAATAGGGATTCTCCAAAGGCACAGCAAAGACTGACATTGTTGAGGCACCTGCCAAATTTAACTGACTCAAATGGCCATATCTCTAGCTCATTAAAAATGAGAAATTAAAAAAAAAGTTTAACTAGCAGAACATATCAAAACCAGTATCATCCTGAAGGATCCGAGAAGACATTAAATGAGACATATGCTGAGTCATATTGCTTAACACGTGGTTGGAAGGTACTCAGAAACCACAGTGACAGCAATACCCAAACCTGAGCAGATCAAGAGACAGCTGAACATCTCCGGGGAGCATTACAGCCTGTGCTCAACGTTAAAATAAATAAATAACATCTCAACTGACTACAGAAATGGAAGAGAAGATCAATTCTGCTTTCAAACAATAAAACTAGAAAATCCCTTAATTCTGCACCCCATGCCTTAGGCAGTGACTTATTTATAGAAAACACTGATTTTTCTCACACTCTTTGCCCTCATAAATGCCCAGGTTTGACCTCTTGATCCCTTGTGCTGCTTCAGGATTTCTGAAAGCCATAACCAATGGTTACAGTCAGGGCAGTGGCTGTCACAGGGGATCTTGGAGCTAATGTCAGCTCCCAGGCTTTCACTCTGGCAATTTTCTGTCCTCAGAAAGCAGGAGTTACACTGGCAGCTCCTGTTCTAGCCCCTCCAGGCAGCAGCAAGAAGCCCAGAAGCAGCTGGTCCAGGTGAGTCAGTGTAAGAGCAGTGGCTGCTCTGGTTCAATGTCCCACAGGACTCCTGATTCAGTTTGCAAAAGAAAACCACTCAAACTTGCCAATTTGGCTTTATGTGAGCCTTGAACCAAACCTCACTCCCTGGGACCTCACTTGCTGGGACTTGCAGCTCTTTGATGTGCACAAAGATGGAATCTTCACAAGCTGTGACATCAGCCCATTTCTGGCTATACAATTCCAAAGGAGGAACCTCAGAGGCAGGGAGATGGAGGGATGACACCACTGGGCTGCAAAAAAACCTTACAACACTTCATCAAACATGTCACAGAAGTTTGTATGAAAGCCAAGGAGAAGTGCATAAATAAAACCCATTGCACTGGTCACAAGGGTTTAATCACTTAATGACTGATTAGATACCCGTGCAAAACAACACAAAAGGCCATCATTTTTAAGGCATCTCAGGCCACATCGTTGTGCAGAAAGCACAGTCAAATGTGGCAGCCAGATGGCAAATCAAAGTCTCAGCCTGATGAACTGCCCTGAGGTTAAACAGTGTCCAACAGAACCAACTCCAACAGGGACAGACGGAGAGAAGAGCAGGAATCATCAGGATGTACCAATCATCTGCTTTGTTAAACAGGACTTGAAAAACACTTCAAAGAATTCTGATTGCTTAAAAGGGAAAAAACTGTATCATGTAAAAATTATAACACTGGCCCTAAGTGCAACATACTAAAAGCAAGAATACACCGTAGGGAGAGGTATCATTATCAGACTGATGGAAAATGACAAACTTCACGGCCACAGGTCTTCCTTTCAGTCTGAAACTGAAGCCATAAATTAAGCTAAGTACAAATTAAGAATGCTACTTACTGTGATCAGTTTAAGAGAAAAGTGCTTGTGGAACTGGAGAAGGAGGAGGGAGACCTACAATTAGTGCCTGTGTATCTGGGATGAAGGAGGGAACTGGGGAATGTGTGTGGAAAATCCAATTGTGACAGAAGCTCCATCATCTTTACTGCAATTACAAATCAGAGACTTAGTGGAGTTATAAATTTTCATTTACAGATTTGTTTCATTGCTCTCCCATGAGGTTTATTACCAAAAGGAGTAAGATGACGTGCATGTTTGGTGATAAATGTCCTCCCATTAGTAAATGGGTATTTCCATGCCCTACAATGACTTCAGAGCTCTTCAGTCGTTTGCTCAAATCCCAAATTTCTCAAAAGCATGTTGTACAAAGTAAAAAATACACTGCAGTATGAATTAACATATGAACTCAGTGACTTTAGTGGTTCTACTGAACTCAAGAAGTTCTGATAGCAATTTGCCAACTGCTTCAGAAATTTTAAATTTGCCAATTTGCCATGATCTGCTCACACTCTGGACTACAGAAAAATTGCTTAATGTAGTAACACTAAGGGGAGGAGGTGAGGAGCTCCTGCTTTCTCTCCAAGGAAAGAGCTTGTCTAGCTTGTCTCAATTCACCAGCTGGTTTTAACAGGAGTTATTAGCACCCCAGCCAACCTAGCCCTGCTTACAGCTTTTGGCTGGCACATCAGAAAGAGCACAAAGACTGCAAAGACCATAAAGCTGGGGAAAGAGAGACAACAAAAAAGTCCAAAACAGGTGTCTCTGTATCAGGACAGAACAATGCAAAGAGAAACACTCCAGACAAGAGAAACAGGGAGAGGGCCAGACTGAAGGGCTGCTGCTTCCATAGAGCCATTTCCCTGCCTTCTGCAGGCACTAGATCCTAAAGGTCATTTGCAGAGGACACACAGATTGGCCTTCCAGAGGGAGTGAATGAGAACAGCAAACTGGAGGCAGAGTTTAATGAAAGCACTTGTTAGCAGCACTCTTTACAAATGGGAATTTTGCCTGTCCTGACATGCTGCATGGAGCTGGAATACAGCTCACTGGCTGGGTGGGAGTGCCAGGGCACTGGGAGCTTGCTCATCAGGCTCCTTGGGAAGCATTCTGAGCTCATGAAGGTGGATCTAGTGCCAGGACAGGTACCTGAAGGGCCCTCTGCCCTACACACCAGCAGACAGACCTTACAGGAGAAAGAGAAAGGCAGCAGCTACTGCTCCTTGGGATGAAAACACCTACCAGCACTGCCCAAACCACTCATGGAAAACACTGGGCTGTTTCTACTTCACAACAGTGGCTGACTGCAGGATAGCTCCTACACATTATGTGGGGGAAAAGGTTGTTCCACTCTCCAGTATCAGATTCTTGGTGTTAATTTGTGCTACAGAAATGTACAGAAATTCTTTGCTGTAATGGGCACTTTACACCATAAGAGTCAATTTTTGAAAGCAGAAGCTGTTTCCAGGGCATTCTCCAGGAATGGGGAGATAAAATGAGCAATCCCCATGTCTGTGCAGTTGGAGGCACAGGCATTCCCCATTCCTCTGCTCCTGAGGAAGCAGCTGTTTTGTCACAGCACTGTGACAAGGCCATTCAGTCCCTTAAGGCAGGGTGCTCGTGTGGCTGCAGAGCTGCCAGCATCCAAACCAGCATCTCCACACCTCCCAGCAGGGACAGGGACAAATGTCACCTACCTGGGTGCTGCCTACACAACCAGGAGCTCGGCACTGCACTCATGAGCAGCTGGGAGGCTCAGAGGATGTGTGCAAGGTCACAAAAAAATCACTTAATTTCAAAATCCTACTTCGGGTAGTGTTAGATGAGTAAAGAGAGTCAGGAAGGGGTGTGGAAAAAGGCAGGACTGTCCCTTGCAGCATCTTCCTGCAGCTAAATTAGGTTTACAGGACACGGGGCTGCACTGCCCAGCACCCTGAGGAGTCCTGTGGCTGCAAGAAGCACGAGCTGCCAAGGAAAGGACAGCAGGGGCAACAGCTAGAAAGACAAATGGAGAGTGATAAGAGACACTAACAGCAGCTCCAGCAACTGCCTGAGGACACACTGGGAAATTTAATGTGTTAAAATAACACTTTTAAATAATGGTCTGTTTAATTGATGCTAAATTACAGCTGAATGCCTGTAGAAGTGCTTATGACATCTGCACTAATAGCAATTCAGTTCATCAGGATTAATATTCTTCTAATACATGTCAAAGGAATTAATAAGTACTGGTACTTTAAAGATTTTAAAGTCATGTTTTGAGATTGTTTAGCTTTCTTATGCCCCCCTCCTTCCTCTCAGTCCTCATGAAAGCTTGCTTGCAAAACTTATTAAAAATAGAGGTGTTTTCACAAATCTCATCCACTTGAATGATGATGTAGTTCTTATGCCTGAAGATTGAAGGAACACTTCCCTTCCTGCAAACACCAAAAAAAGGGATGGGCCTGGTTCAAAAAATAGCATCCCGTTAAGAAAACATGCCTAAAAAGGAAAAGGAGGTGTGCACAATCACCTCTGCACCACCCATAAACAAGAACAAAACCTGAAATATCACCTGTTGGCAAAGCTATGATTGCAGCACTAAAACCAACCCCACAGTTTCACTCCTCTGTTCAGGTACAATTAGGGTTGCACACCTCCTTCCCTCTCTGCTGCAGGGCGCTGGGGAGCAGAGGGCTGGCAGAGGTGCCTGGGGAAGGACAGCAGCTCTGCCAGTGCTGCCCTTCTCATGGTGAGTGCCCTCCCAAAGCTCGGAGGCAGCAAAGGCAGCTGCAGAGCAGCTGTGATGGCTCAGCCACAGGAGCTGCTCCCCACCTCTCCCGACCAAAGAGCTTCCACAGTGGCCAACATCTCAGCTCTGCTGGCCACATGCTGGGCTGCAGGTGTCACCTCACAGGCTCTCTGCTGTTATCAGCCTCAAGTGGTGCTTTTTCAAGCAGGGACACACGAGGAATATCTAAAATCTCATTAATATTTAACAGGATTTGGCACCCTTAGCTTTCTACTTCACAAGTGAAGTCTCCAGCTCAGCGAGTCAATGTTTTTATTTTCATATATCACATTGCTTCTTTCACGGTGCCACATGATAGTGGAGTAATTCAGCAGTGAAAACCAGCCTTTCATACCTTCCAGCATTCATCACCCTTCACATTCTTTCTTTGCTTAATTGCTAAAGATGGTTTCTTTTCTCCATCTTGTGTGCTTATTTTTGTGTCAGGAATTGCCTATCCTCAGAGTTGCCCTTCTCCTTCAGCAACCTTTCCATATCAAAGCAATACTGGAGGGAGCTCAAGAGGAAAATGACAAACCATTATTGAATGGAAAGCCTTGACCTACATGAGAATATTTAGGGTCAATTTAGTATTTCTTAAAATTACCCTGGGGAGGTGACTGTGCTGGCAGGAACATTTGGGATTAGACAATACCAAACTCGCTACAGCCATGACCAAATCCTGTAGTTCCTGACTCAGGGTTAGGTTCTGAAAGAATCCCCTTCTTAGGGGTTCAGAGTTTGAGTCAGCAACACCTGATGGGAACATAAGTATGTAAAATAAAAAAAAAAAAGCTGGATATAAAAACCCCAGTTAAACAAAACAAAGTCCCATGCCAAGTACAAAAAGAACCTCCCCATGTCCAAAACCATTAATTTTCAACTTGGATCTACTAGAGTGAGGTGTCCCCTGTGCCAGCTACCATGATATGGCAAGTCCAGGCACAATTGTTAGAAAAGTGGAAAATGAGAAAATGCTGGGACCTGTTCAGTGATGTCAAGAGTGACATTTAAAGGCTATTTCATGGTCTCATACAAGACAGAGATGATAATCTTTAAAACTAAACGAGAAACTTTTGACTGCTTTGTGTAACAGTCCCCATGAGGCCTTTGATTCTCAGGGAATGTGGACCATCAGCTGAGATCTGGCTTTACAACTGAGAGCCAGCAGTCCAAATTCCAGCTGTGCTACCAACTAAAAAAAAAACCCCAAAAACACCTGGAAAAGTCCCCCCAAACTCAGCTACAATTCTCATTCCACTGACGTGTTATCTCCAATATAATTTTACTAGGAACACTCCTGTGTTCCCAATAAACAGCATGCCTGCTACTGTGGTGGCAGAGACTAGAGGGAGATTTTAAAAGCAGGTGATAAATCATTCACCAAATAGATGTGGCATAAACATGAACACAATGGCACAAGGCAGTGTGAAATTTTGGGAGTTTTACTACAATGGGGCAACTCTAAGTCAGCAGTGGCCATCCTGCTTGTGAGTGATGTGCTATTGTCAGCCATGGCAATAAAAGCCAAAAAACCAGCACAGTCATCACATTCCCCTTCTCCCCTGCCTCTTTCTGCAGGTAGGCTGATACATTTCACATCATGGAAAAGAGTGTTTAAAAACTCCTCAGGAGTTTTAAATAAATAGCAGTGGGCCTGAAGGAGACTGGCAGCACAATGGTCACACAAAGCATCAGTGAGGGAAGGCAGGGACACCCCCAAAAATTGTGTTAACATTTAAGGCACTGCTGAAGACCTGGGGCTTTGGCCACCAATCCAGCTGTCTCACTGAGCAACTCAAACAGTTCAAGAGAAAAATTTAGCTATAATTGAAAAATTTTTTTTTAAAAAAGTCATTCAATTAAGAAGTCTTGAGCTTTCATTCTTTCTTTGCATAATGTTCTTCCAGTCAAATTTACACCCTAAACCATTATGAAAAAACACATTTAAATAAGAACAAGAAGCACAAAAGCTTTCAAATTTTCTCCTATCTCAGATTTTTTTGTTTTCTCTTCCATGTGGAGATTATTATTTAGCTGCTAAAAAGCACTTCTGTGACATACATGAACAACCAAGTCCCTTCCATTTCAGTTGGTGTGAGCAATGACTGCTAGCTAAGCAACTCATTGGAAGCAGGATCCTAAGAGCCAGATATCAGCAGGCTGTGGTGCATTAGACCCTAAAAACCTGTAAATGTGCTGGTGGCAGATGTGCAGGCAGCAGGATGGACACGGGGAGCTGGGCTCAGCCACACCACTGCCCTGTAAATGACAATGGACATGTCCCAATGCCACGAGAGGCAGCATCAAACAGGGGGCTGATGGAATCACACTGGTCCATTCACACAGCCATAATATTCTCCAGTCCTTTTGCATCTCATCAGGCCCAAAAGCTGAGTTTTGGGGCTAAATGCTGCTGAGGGACAGGATTTAGTGGGAGGTTGGACTGGATGATTTTAGCCTAAAGGAGTCCATGATTCCAATACAGAAAACTGAGTGTTAGGCAGACAGGAGTGTAACCCCTGTCAGACAATCTACTCTGTAAGCTGCACACAGATCAAAGGAAGGAAAAACAAACTCTCTTTCTAGCAAAATTCCAAGTTGATTAAGGACTTCAGGAGACAAAGTATTAGAAAGGCCTCCCTTCCAAGATAAAGATATAAACATAGCAGGGCCTGAGAGATTCCTTGCCCCAAAGGTCTCCTTTCTGGTTGCCCCAAGGTGGCAGCAATATCAGGGTGCTGGTGGGCTGTGGGACCCCAAAGCCCTGCACAGGATACACTGCTCTTCTGAAGTCTGAAGCATTTGGATGAAAAGTTTAAAAACCTCAAAGACACAGTGGAATTGATCTGTGATTAAAGGAGGGATTAAATGCTGAATCTAGGGCAATCAATAGCCCTGCTAATGCCTAGTGCAAGATTTCCTGCTCCAGTCAAACCCCCTTTTCTTTGCTTTGAGACCATTATCCTTATCAGTGGAAAGATGATCCTTTGAAGACAATGTCTTTGTTCCCCCACACACCCATCCCTCAGCACTGCTGCACACCACAGCACAGTGCCTGGGATTCCACTGCCAGGCAAACCCTGCAGGGTGCTCAATTCCCTTGCTGCTCCTGTGCTCATCACTCAACTCCCCTACCCCCAAAAAATCAAGCCTGCCCCCTCCCCACACCATGTGCACCTCTGAGTGTCTGGAGACATCAACCTTTCCAGTCTCTCACACACCCCAGCCCCAAAATGCCGCCCCAAAAATCCCCACACACCCTTAAAAGCACCAAAGGCATAAATTTACTCTTAGAAATGGGAAGGGCTCCTCTGGCCTGGGTTCAGCTTTTTTCTGTCTCCCAGGACTGGGTCCAATCTCTGCAGGATGTTTACACACAGTGATGTGGGATGTGGCTACCCCCACTATTAATTTTAACTTATCAGAGTCCATAATAACAGCAATTAGTCCCCATTAAGCAAAGGATCTGCATGCTTACACTTCACAGCCACAAATTTTATTCCTTCTCTAACAATTAAGTATTTTTATTAGCCAGATGGATCATGAAATTATTAGAAGAACTGGGATGTAAACTCTCTAAAAGCACCTTAAGTAATTAATACCGATTTATAAACATTCAGGATTAGAGAACAAATACTTAATTCTTCCCTAATCCCTCAGCCAGCACTGCTTTGTGTTCAACATACAGGAATATAGATTACCCAGCCTGAAGTTAATAGCATTTGAAGGACAGAGCTAATCAGTCATGCATGGCACCGTGATGGGCAATATGCTTCCACCACTGATTTACTGTAACCTGTGGGATTAGGAGAAATTCAAGTGACTGTCACTTTCCTGTTCATTTCCAGCTTTCCCCATAGACTCCCAGACACAGAGATTAAAGATATTGAACCTTCAAAGAGGATCAAACTGATTGGTCACCTTATAAACCTATAAACCAGTGCACTACACTGGGATTAAGGGACAAAACTGCTATCAACTACCTACGGCTTCTGTCGAGTTTCATGAGAACTGATTTCTGTTCCCAGTCCTGCTGATGACTTGGGGCAAGTCACATCTTGAGATTTCCGTGTCCTTTGTCATCCTCACCCCTCTCTGCTCAGCAGGTGAGGTCCCAGGTGCCCCTTTGGCTGGGGCAGAGCCTCACACAGCACCACCCACTCTGAACCAGGCTACCAAGTGCTGTTGTTGTACAAACAATTAATAAAAATACACACCAACATCTGGTACTGTTCACCTCCATTTCAAGCTATGTGTCAGCACAAAATGCACTCCTTTGGGAGTTAAAAGGAAATAAGTGCAATTTTCTGAAAAGCTCCTAGGTGCAACTCATTGAGCCAAAAAATCTTTATCTCCTCTCCTAGGTGATAGTGCCATTCTGTTCTTGCCAGTTAGACAACAGCCTTAAAACCAAAATATTTTTAATTAAAAAAAAATAATAATCCAGTGTTGAAGTGAATAAAATGGTGTAATTGAGGAGAAGAAGAGTCTTTAAAAACTGATTTCAGGGAAACACAAAAACTGTGACCCCACTGCATTATAACACAGGCAAACCCAGCAGAACACAGGGTGCTCCAGTCTGCTAAGGCAGGATTTCACTCACATGTCACATCCAGTTGCAAACAACCAGGAAGGGAGAAGAGGAAGAGATCCACAAAACTAAGAAATGCACTGCACATTTACCTAGGGGTCACTCCATTTCATCTAGGAACTGGATGGGGCAGAGCGTTTCAGGAGGGAAAAAGACTAAATGAAGTATTGTTGTTGTTCTGCAGGGAACAAGCTTGTTTTCCAGGAGCAGCTGTGCACCTGCATCAGCCAGGAGTTAGCACTTCATTTAGCACCATCATCAGCTCAGGCTCTCAGGTGTTTTACAGCAGGACTTCTGCCCACAGCACCAACACCAAGGTCTGCTGCACAGACTTTTCCTTAAGGAGTCCACTTTGCCCTCAGATGAGCTAATATACATCAGGATCACTTGCCACAGCATCTTTCCCAAAATAATCAGATCCTGCACTTATGCAGCACTGCAGCTCTCAAAAAACATCTTGCTTTTTTATGGATTTAACAAGATAAAGTACACATTCTCCTTCCAGGTCACTTCACCCAATACTGAGGTGTGGGCTGCTCAAGGATGAAATGCTGCAGCTGCTGCACTTTAATAGTTCACTACAAGTTTTATAGCAGCAAGAAAATACCATCCTGTGCACTAGAAACTGCATTTTGATACTTGAAATTGGGAGTTAGCCATGCATAAGGGGAAAAAAGCAAACACCACAACTGGTTTGTGCCTGACACTCGGGATTTTTTTTATTCATTGCTGCCCAAGTCATGGATGGAAGAGAGAGGGAAGTGGTTTGTTTTATTCTCCCTGACAGACCTGAATTTGATTTCTGGTATTACTGTGTGTGTGCTTCTATCACAGCTGTGTACAGCCAACTAATGACCAGCAGTGAGACCACCCTGAAACAGAGGTGCCAGCTCTTCCCCATCCACATCAAGCAGCTTTATCAGCACAGAAAAGCAGAAGTATCAGAGCAGAATTCTGGATTTTGCAGTATTTTCTCCCCTGATGATCTGCCATCAGTGGCAGCTGACAAATCAGCTCCTGGACACGTGCAGGGAGCTCCTGTTTGCTCAGTGGAAGTTGGGTCACTGTTTTCAATGCAAAGCACGTTTCTTCCTCTCCCAGTTCAACTCTCACCACTCCCTGTGCTGTCCCTTTAGATTATTTTAACATTATTCATAACACTGCATCCCCCATCGCCCACCTCTGCTGTCTGGAACAGCCCTCTTATCTGTCAGCCACGTCAATCCTCCAACTGCTTCCAAACTTTCTTCAAAAAACCTCTCTCCTGTCATTTCTTAGCTCTCCTGGTTTCCTTCCTCCTCTGTGATTTTTATGTGGTCATTCATCTTAATGGAAATTTCCCCCAGAAAGCTGGGTGTGTGCCACCAGTTACCTCTTTCACATGTTTTTTAGACATTTGATCCAATGAATAAAGTTGAATATAAAATAAAACTATTTTATTTATGAGCTGCAAGCACTAATTCTCAACGTTTGTTCCAAAAATTCAAAGTAAAATAACCTCTCCCTTGCTTTGTGTTGCTGCCATGAATGCTAGTGGATATAACATACAGCCAGTGAGTGAGATTTTGCTCTTGGCTGAAAAAAAAGAGTTCATTTGGACTGATATTTTAAAACAAGACAGCCTGTTTAACTCCAAGTCTGTTCAGTGGCTCAAGCCACCTCAGAGTATTTAGCAAAAGAAGTACCCTTGTGCATCCTCAGCAATTTGGGACTGGATGTTGAAACTGCACTTCTCTATCACAGTGAATAAGTTACTTCTTTGGAAGATGGAATAAGGGTCTTTAGAGGTCTTTGGAGGTAGTTAATTAACAAGAAAACTTTTTCTATGCTGCTTCACAGAGCCCCTGGATAAACACCTCAAAAAGTCTTCTCCAAACCAAGGGGGGTTTAGATTGCTCTGTGTGGGTAGAAATGCAGCAATTTCAGTATTTCAAAAGCCAATATGCCTGGCAGTCCAAATTTGTACTTACATTTAAATTACTGTGCAAGCCACATTGCACAACATACATGGGAACCTAATGAGAAGAGATTTCCATGTTACTCCTCATTCTCACAGGTAAGAAAGTAAACCCAAGTGAAAGCACTGCACATTAAATACAGGATGAAGACACAGTACCATTACTTGCATAAATATTTACCCTGGCTCCCTTAGGAGGCTAATCTCCTTATGTAAGTGATGGAGACAGACCAGAACCTGGAGAGCAAGAACAAACACAGGCTGGCCTGTGTAAAATGCCTGAAGTTGGCCTTGGGAATACTCTCTGTGTAGTGCATGCCATTTTGCAGGAGCTGCATTAAGTCCCATGAGCTCCAGATCAGCTTTCCAAAGTCACAGTCTGACTGCCTGAAGTTTTACCTTCTCTGATAAGGCAGAAACTCCACATGCAGAAGGATATTTTGGCCACCCATCTCCAGCATTATTGCAAAAGGAAATGAGCTCACACTTTCTCAGTATTTCAAGAATTGCCCATACAGGGCGTATCATCATTTGATCAAACTCTAAAAATCCCCAAAGCTAAACATGTATATGTGGAAGGGGTGGCTACATCACTTCTATATCAGCCCTCTTCAACTCCCAAGCCGCCTGGAGAAGCCTGGAAACACAAGCTCATCATTCAGCCATTTGCTTTCATATTCATCCCAGATATTTGACACAAAAGCCTTACAAGCTTGGAATTTCCCTGTAATTAGTAGGGCCCATCAGAGCAGGCAAAGGGATGTCCCTGTAGGGCATCACCACATTCCCATATCAGCATCCTGCTGCAGCCACCACCAGCCCCTGGAGCCAAAGTCATGTGTGTGCTGCACAGTTTCATTCTGGTCATGAGCTTGATGAGTGGTATTTGCTGCAGAGCACCTTGTTATGTTCTAATGAGGGATGCCAGGAAAAATGAATTATGGAGAAGTAATGCTGCCTTCTAAAGAGAAAACCTGGAAAGTGTCCAGAGAGATCTGTGCAAATAGTACACTTTAACTACAGGATTTCTGCAATAGTTTTCTATTAACCATCAATCACTAGCTGTAAATCTAGTCTGCCTTCATTAGAAACCAGAAACAGGAACAACTGTAGTGGTCTTCCACACTAAATATATTACACCCTAATGCTGCAATTTACCTTTTCCTAAATAATGCTATTTCCCCTATGCTTAATATAAAGAATACTGCAAAGACAGCAGTACAGTTAGTTATTTGCAAGGCAATGGAAAGGTGAAAGGTGAACACTATACAAACCATTATTATTTATAGACCACAATGCTGTGCTTCCTGCAGTGGAAAAGCAGAAGACACTGCCTCTTCCCCAGAGAGATTTCATTGTAAGTGAACCAGAAACAATACTGAACAGTCACAAACAGTACATGGAAGAACACATTTTGAGCTGCCCTTATTTCTACACAGTTATGTACAATGATTATGTCGAGACTTACAACCTATTTTGTGTCTATGTCTGTGTACAGTGTTTCTAAGTTCACATAGAAAAAGTGCATTTTAAAAGGACAGTTTTATGCAACTCAGTGGAGTCACCCTGAATTTAACTTGATGCTGTTTTGCACTTGCAAAGCCTAACACACAATGAAAGACCTCTTTCAAAATCCCCATTTACAAAAACAAGGAAGGTATGCAGATATATCCAAGAGCATTAGGAGATTACAGGACTAATGCCTTAAAAATCTGCCAATTCAGGCCAGTCTTTAACAGCCATGTACTAACCAGGGCCAGGAGCATCTGTGTAGAAAAGCATGTACTTTTCAGCTTCTCCAGTCCTGAGTGTTCATCTACAGAGTCAAAAATGTAATTTAATAACTAATGCTCTAAGACCAGGGTTTGCTCAGGTGCTTTTGGCACTTGGGTGCCAAAATCCCACCCAAGGCTCTGTGGCTGAAATCTGGGGTATGGCAGTGTGTAACCTTGTGGGTTTGAGGGGCTGCTTCTCCAGGGGCACAGGTCATCTTCAAGAGCAACAGTGAGCAGCTGCACCAAATAGCTGCAAGAGAAGTCTCTTTACAGCACAAACATCTCCTCTGGTTTTGTCTTCACTTCAGAGCAACTTCAAATTATTTACTGCTCTATAAAATGCAAAATAAGCCATCTCCCACAGCTTTGTTGTATAGTCCTGTTGAGATACAGCATTTTTACCAAGTTTTTTGGATATTTTGCTGTGATTTAGGATATGTTCAAGCATCAGGTTAAAGCCCACTGTAGTAGGTGTTAATGTAGTTTCATTAGCAATCAAAGGCACTAAAAAAGAGACCTAAAAAGAAACCTCATGAGCAATAACCCCAAAATGGTCCAGGACAAAGGACATCGTACAAGAAGTACAGTTTGGATCTGAGGTCCTTACTTGCAATGACTTAGCTACCTCCTCCAAAGGCCAAGGCAATTCTGCAAATAAAAAAAGGTAAAAATAACATCCTCCTCTGAGTATCATTGCTGATGTACTGGACTGTTGCCACTTTCTTCAGTAGCTGAAAGAGAAGGGAAGATTCACTGTCCTTTTCTCTTTTGTTGGTACAGAACATTGACATCCAAAATTACCAGAACACCTCTGGAAAATCTCCAAACCTGAGCAGCTTAAAGCAAAAAATAACAGACAAACCTTGTGCAACATTCCCCAAAGCTGGCATTCTAAAGGCTGTGTAGGATTGCAAGGCTTTGTTGTCCACAAGATAAATGGGATTAGCACGAGGAGCAAAATAACATCAGCCTGGTGAAGCTCCATCTGCACACTGCTGTATGTGGTGCATTTGAAGGATGACACAGTGCTTACCCAGTGAACTTAAATGTCACAAGAAATGCTGCAGCTTTCCCAAGTCACAGCACCAGGCTGTTCCTGGTGGCCTAGGGACATCCTCTCCTTCCTCCCAGCCACCCCAGCTGCCAGCCCTGGGCTGTGTGTGCTGTGTGTAACCCAAAGGAGCACTGCCCAGCAAGATCTGGTTTATTGTTAGCCCTGGTCTAACCCCTAGGAGCTTCAGTGAAATCCCAAACCCCACTGCAGCTGGTGCCTTGGGGTGGCTCCCTAGAGCAGAGGCTGGACAAGGTTAAGAGAATAAAGTGGGGATTTATTAAAGGCCTTCAATAGCTACACCTGGGGCAGTCAGAAGCCTCAGAGGCTACACCCAAAATGGATAATGGTCACGAGTTTTTCAGACAGATGTAAGTTTGGTCTATTTACATATTGGGGGTTAATCCTCCTATTACAGCTTCAGGTAATGACGTCATTTATTCCCAGTTTGCTCCCCCCAATTCACTTTTTTTTTGTACTTTTGGGGCCTGAGGCTGTAGGGTGTCCTCGGATCTCAGGCCTGGAAAGACGTTTTTGTCTGACCAAAATGTGAAGAGAGCTCGCTACACTCTGCCTGGAGTTCAGAGTTATGCACTGATGCAGTACAGGATCTGAAAAGTATAAAAGCTGAAATCTGAAGGCATCCCAGCCATGCCAGAGGTGCACAGGGCAGGGTGGCTCCCTGCCCCAAGGACGCTGTGCCTGAGCTCTGCTGTGCTCTGTGATTCAGAGACCTGGCACAGCTTCAAAAGCTACAGCAGCAATGAGTCACGACACCAGTTACTCATAGCTTGCTGTAATGTTTAGGGAAGTGATCACAAGTATTTATACATCCAGTATACAGAAACTGCCACCTCCTCCACGCTGGGCTAAAGGTACAGCTGCTGCTTGCCTCAAGCAGACAAAATAGAAAAAGATTGGAACAGAATCTGAGGCAGTGACCAAAGAACACAGCCAGGCTCCTGTGTGTGCCTGGACCATCCTTGGGTACTGCAAAGGTAGAGGGATTTAAAAACCAAAAAAAAGAGAGAGAGAAAAAGAAAACCCTGAATTCTCGACTCATATTTTCAGCTCTAGGTTAACATCTGCAGTCAGAAGACTTCCGTAAGATTTATGAGGAATCCCTTTGTGCATTGCCAAATACATCTAAAACCAGATCTTTAAAAACAAAGAGACTGAAAATAAACATCCAGTGGGTTTTATAACCTCCCCATGTGCTACTGAATTTGAGATAAGGGCAACCCCACCGAAGCACGTGGGATTCCCAAGGTAGGAGAGCTCACAGTGATGTGAGACAGAGTAAAGACTAACTGGGTAAAACACGTCTCCCAAGACCTGACCCACAATTCATCTCTAGTAAGTATTTTTTGTTTCTATCCTCAACACTTTTATCATGCCACTGCCTTGCCTTGTTTGAAGCCTCTCCTCAGCTATCCCATGTTCATCTTTTCCCAAGCATGAGGATGTAAATCAGCACTGAACAAAAACAAACAGAATACCAACCAAAAATCCCTGTGCAAAGAGGAATGTTGAAGTTGTTGAAGGCTCAGCAGAACCAGCCTTTTATTCTCCTTCTCTTTCCTGTCATTCATGTTCCCACCTGTTGGTTAAACCCCACCACACCTCCCCTCCAAAGCATGATGTTTCCTCATCTGCATGGATTTCAGTCAGAAAACAGACAGATAAAAATGCCAAACAAATTCATCAGTTCTGATGCTGCCCCTTGCAGAGGAGCTTTCAGCTAACCAAAGTTTAAATTAACTTTCTGAGAGGGCACAAAAGCCAGACCTCATGTAATTACATACTCATCTCTCCCTTGGGCTCAATATTTATTTATTTTAGGATGTCTAACAGCTCTCTTGGGCTTGCTCTACAGCTCTGGAAAAATGATTACTCAGTCCCTGAGCCTACAAACTGTATTCTGTGTAAATTTTACATCCAGAGCTGTGTCGGGTGATTAAAAAAGGCAGAGTTTATCAAACTTTCTGAAAGCTTGATTTGCTTCATGGCTCACCTGTCTTCATAAAACCCACTGCAGGCTGGAACAATGGGTAAAATTTCACAATCAGCACTTGAGTAAGAAAGAGAGGGTATATGTAACTACTCAACTTTATTGATTTTTATTTTTATCTTGTTTTCTTTCACAATAATTGGCAAGGGTTATTTGGTTTAAAAAAAATCTTATGAGGTTATTAATAAAAGTCCACAGCCCAATATACTTTAAATCTTTTTCTTAGCTCTCAAAGGGGACACAATCCACAATTTGAGATGGAGACAATCTTTCTGGCTTTAAAAATCTGTTAGCTCTTATATCGATGCTTCAATTTGCACAGGAGTCATTCCCCTGCAACACCCAAAAATTGACTCTTGTGTGCTTTAGAGCTTCCCTCATCATCAGAAGGACTCTCCAAGCTGTGGATTTTGTACCAGGAGAGGTCCATGTGCAAAAGCAGATGTTTTCCCACCAAGGTGCTGCCCTGGAGGTCCATTTGAAAAACATTATATTGAATATAGGGATGCACGGAAACACACAGCTTTTTATTTGTTTGTCTTAAAAAAAATGGTATTTCATGACATGCTGGCTCAACAGCTGGAAGGAGCTCGAGGACTGGGCTCCTCCAAAGGGGATATTCCATTAAGATACATGACAAATTGAGCATTTGTGTTGATATAAGATCTGCTTTTCTCACGCTCCAGGAAAATGTGGTGTATTATCTCTTTGTCTGGAGTCTGAGAGTAACTGCACTGAGGATTATGTGAGGCTGACAAGGACCTTTGTCCCCCTCCTTTCTCTACAGGCTGCACATGCAGGTTTTACCAGCATTCCCAACACTTCACTGCAGACAGAGCAGCAAACCTTGTACAAAGCCACCTTTCCTGGAGGAGCAGAGACACATGATTTGTTTTTCATTCAGGCAGTGGGTCTCCAGGAGGGCTGGCAGCCAGCCTCCAGACTACAGCTTTAATGTGTGCCTGCTCCATACAGTGTCAGTGGGAAATACAACCATTTACCTGCCAGCCTGACCCCCCTCCTGTCCTCACACCAACCATGCCAAGGCACCAGAGACACAACCAGATTCTGATGATCCTGCCAGTAAAAAGTCATTTTATCTATTCATGGTCTGCACTAAGGACTAGAAAAATAAATTCTATGCTAAACCATGAAAGAGCTGGTTCTCAATTAACATTAATTGACACCCCCTTAACTGTATGATGTCTGTTTTTTAACACTGTGGTATGTTAGTTTATAGCTCAGGTTTTATCCATTCAGACTCTTTACTGCACCCCTAACATTTTGGCCCCTCTCCTGGATCACCAGCCTAGAAACAGCTGGATTCAGTCAGCAAACTTTTGCTCTCTGTTGTAGGGTGACATGGCCAGCAAGAACCATGCTGCCAGCCTCAGAAAAATAAGTTTAAAAGCAAGCCTAAAGCTGCAGTGGAGGAGGAGAGGGAGAGAAGAATCACATTTTTGTCTATATCAAAAATATAGTTTCATTTTGTTCTTAGCCTGACTGAATCAATCACTGTTCCCTGACCATCCTGTGTTGCTCTTAAAATACAGTAAAGAGTGAAACCATATTAATGAAAACCAAGGAAAATAGGAAATGTGATTCTAAATACTGAGTTCTCAAAGCAAGCTCAAGCAAATCATTCTACTTTATAGCAACTTGATTTCCCCAACCACAAAACAGAAGAGCAAATGCTGTGCTGTTACTTTATTTGAGCGGCTGTTCTGAAGTCTCTTAGGATATGCTTCACAGATGGAGAAGCTGATGAGGAGATATATATATATATATATATATATATCTATATGCATATATGAAACATTCATATGCCCCAGCACACTGAGCTTCCAACATGGCAAAGCAGCAATGGCAATGAGAGAGAGGAAAATACCATTTAACTCATGATGCTTTCAAAGTCTAACAGCATGAGTTCCTTCCTTCCACAGGTGCAATTGCCTGGGTAAGTGAGGTGGGATCTCATTCTATCAGCTATGAACAGTTCCTCCTTCTTGCTGGTCACTAGCAACACACTTTTCTGTGTTTTAGGACCTGGACAAACAGGAGAAAAGAAATATCTTATCAAGGGAAAAGACTGCAGATATTTTTTTATGACCTATGGGAAAAGAAGTCCCAACAAGTTTGCAAAACATTGCACAAATGTCTCCAGATAAAATGGTTAGCTCTGGATGACACTCATCTCCTAAATGCTTAATTGTGAAATTATTTCCCAGAAGAGTTTGTTCATGTTTTGCTAAATGATTAAAAACAGGCAGCCCAGACCCATGCAAAACCCCCAGCAAGGAAATACTTAAAATATGGGAATGTTTTAGACCAGCCAGAGGATTTGGACTGCTAACAGAAATCAACAAGTTAAGACTTAAAAATGAAAAAGGTGATACCTCAGGACTATTTTATAATGCAGACATAAAAAAGATGATAACTATTTAAAATACTTCATAAAAGTACTGGAACTAAGCATCTCCTTGAGCAGAGCCCTGACAAATCACCCAGCCACCTACATGCATTTATGGTTGTGGCTGTCCAGGGATCACTTAGAAGTAAATTAGCAACGGAAGTCATTACACAAGGAATAATTCCAAGAAACTGGAGTCTCAAAAGCAGAAAGTGAATGAAGAAACTGAAATTGCAGGCAATGGGGCAAAATGACAGCATACCAGACAGACTATTTCCTCAATGAAAGAAATGTGAATTATAAAAAAGTCAGGCAAGTCAGCATGTGTCAGAAGTGCCTTGAGGAGAATATCCTTATTTCCCCCTTTGGCTGCAGAAGGCCATGTAACATTGCCATTGAAGTGAGAAGGCACATGATGAGGTTCCTTAAAAGCCATGAACACAGATCCTCTGAGCCTGAGGATTGCTTCTGCCAGGTGTAATTGCAGTGCCCTGGCCCTGCCAGCCAGCACCCACCACGCAGAAAGCTGAGCTTCCCTGCAACAAATTTATCTCTGAGAGGGAATGAAATTCAAGGCGACTTGAAATTGAAGAAGAGCACAGAAACCACGCTGCTATTTCCTGCGCCCCGCTTTGACAAAATGGGACCTGATATTTGAGATAGGCAGACCCCTTCCTCTCATTACTCTGTGACAGGGTGAGAGAATTTGTGCAGGAAATCATGTGCTCTGTTCCTCCATCCTGGTGAAGTGCAGAAAAGGTGCCTGAAGCTCCCTACATCATCTTCATTGAACAGCCCTAAGGAGAAAGTCCAAAAAGGCTCTTATACCCTTGGATACCTGAAGCCACAGAGCTCTTCAGGCATGCAGAGCATACTGGGGCAAATGATCACAATATTCTCACCCTTGTCCTTCTCTCTTCCTCTAACATCTGCACGTAGACTGCCAAGGCAGGCAGATGTTTGCTGTGGTGGGTTATCCCCTCTCTTCAGCTCTCCTCCTCCCCTCATGGGTGTCTGGCTCTGAAGAAGCACCATGAAGGTGGCACCAAGCCCAGCTTCTGACCAATTTTCAGCCTGCTGCCCCTAGAACAGGGGAGGTGTGTGCTGCAGAGCCAGGCAGTGCAGGAAGGAAATGCAGGACTATCATCAGCACTAATGTGGCTCTCCCAAGACAAGAGAAATTCCTGTCGGTGGCCTCATCCCATATCCCATCCAGGAGAGGAACAGCTATGCAATGCCAAGTGCTGCAAACCACAAAGGCTGATCAAATGGGGCCATCCTGGTAGACATGTGCAACAAATTGGGACAACTCTTTTTTTCCCCCTCTGTCACTGAGCAGGGCAGAGGAAATGCACTCCGGATACACACAGGCACCCAAACCACAGGCAGCCTGCTCTGGGGGAGCTCAGTCCTAATCACAACCAGGGCTCTGCTGCTGGAAGCCCCTACTCTGTGCCTTTCAGCCTCTCACAGCACATCCCCAAAGGCACAGGCTGCCTCTCCTCCATGCAACAAGGCACTGTCGTGGCAGGCTGGTTTGTGAAGAGCAGCTATCATTTGGTCAAGATTTGACACCCCTTCCCTTTCTGGCTGAGAACAGAATGGGCAGAGAGCAGTCCTGAGCAGAGGGACTTGGGGGTGTCAGGGCATGAGAAAGAGACCAGCCAGTGGGCTGCAAGGTGAATGGACTCTGGTACCTGTTGGGCTGGAACTGCAAAAGCACTTGTTCCCAGCCCAGGGTTTAGCTTTAAGAGAAGCTTTAATGGAAGCAGCTCAATCAACATAGGTGGCTTTGAAAATCCTACTCTTAAAATCCTTTGTGTGTCAGCAGCTGCTGCATGGCCAGCTGAGAAGCCCTGAGGCTTCAGCCAAGTTGCTTTTCCCCATTTATTGTGAGCACTGAGGCCCCTGCCTGGCCTGAGCCTTGCTGGCTGATGGAGGATGTAAGAGCAGCACGGAGACCAAGGCTGTGCTCTGCTCAGGGGAAGTCAGAAACCCCTGGCTGTGTCTCTGTATCAGAGATTTCTAGCTCCAGAACCACTAGTGCATATCCTTTCCTCATGGCTAAGCTCAATAAAGCTCAGCACCCTGATCCCTGTGTGTGACAAGTCTGATTTTCACCTTGTCAATCCCTGATGAAAGCTCTTTACAGACTGTCCCCCACACCACGGCAGCCCTCTGGGCCTTATCAAATGGTGCTGGAAGGAGAGGAACCCACACAGATGCTGGTTTGGAAAGCCCTCTAACCTGGGATCTGGACATATAGGAAGCAGCTCCAATTTGTCTTGACTTCTGGTTCCTTTGCAAGAGGCTGGTGTTTACATACACAAGGTGAAAGCAGAGGCTGCAGTGGTGGCAGACAAGCCCTGAGAGCTTCACCAGAGGTTAGGACCTAGGGCAGGTTGCATCCCAGCAGCATTTTGTAAAAGGTACTGCTGTTAACTCTCAGGCTGGACGAGGCAGAGAGCTCTCCTTTATGAATTACAGATAAGCCTTCCAGTGCACCAAGTGCCAGATATCCTGATGCTCAGGTAAATGCAGGGGAGGAGGGGGAAAACCAGAGGAAAACCAGGCAGACACATCTCATTTCCCAAGCTGGTGTGAGTTTATAACTAAAAACTTTCAGAGGCCAAGGGACAAACTTCTGAAATTACTCCTGTGAGGCTGCAGACAAGCAGTTAGATCTTCAAAGAGCACACTCTAATTCAGGCACATCATGAAGTGGACAGATTAAAGCAAAACAAAGCCAAACCCATGCTGAGACAACAGCAGCTGCCCGTGCCCACCAGCAGCTGAGAGAAACCTGGGTCACTGGGGAGAGCTGCAATGCTGCTGGGACAGCCCTGCTCCTCCTCTGCAAAATCTGCCCAAGAGCCAAGCAGGGAGGAGGCAGCACATGCAAACCATCAGAAAATGTTATCTCCATCAGGGCATGACACAGGCCTCACAAAGCATCCCCCTTCTGGTAAGAGAGATAAAGGGTTCTGTGGGATTTGGTAACTGGAATGCTTACATTACTGCAAACAAACACTCCCAGCTCTTGCAGATGTCTGAAGAACTGTCAGGCAGCTGTGCAAAAGGAACATAAGGAAATTGCCCATAAGAAAATGGTTAATTCAGACCAAAAAAGTCAGGAGCAAAAGAGCTTGGCAGATCTTCTGAGGGCAAAGTTACAAACCCCACTTACTGAAAGTCTGGATCTGGAAAACTCAATCTGATAGAGTTAAAAGACACTATTTTGGCCTGTCAGAGCCCTGAACCAGCCAAGTTCAGCCCAGCTGCTGCTGTTCACAGCTACAGTGGCACCTCTGAGCAGCAAACTCGAGAAACACAGCTTTCCCAGCACATCAGGGACCTCTGAGCAATGCCAGATAATTGTACACCATCAGCTAAAAATAAAAAAAAATAATATTTATTTGGGAATGGTTGCATATTGGAAATAACTATTTTTTTAATATAAATTATGACAGTGTTGAAAACGGTCAAGGTAAGGAATTTTTAAATAGTTACACCTAACTAGCAGAAGGTGATGGTGGCTTCCTTCTTTTGTGTGTCCCACCAGTGCTTTGCACTATCATGTCACAGTTGGCTGCAGAAGTGAGAAAAATTGTTAAGGAGGTATCCAGGTTTTCTTCTAGCAGTTTTAATGGATTTTAATGGCTTTTACCAGTGCTGTGCTTGGCCCTCTCATGCTCCACTCCAAGATATTTCCACCAGTTCTCATTACCAGGACCTGGCAGACACGGCCATTTCTGATGGGCAGAAGTCTGCTAACAAATGGTTGTTTTACTGAGGTTCACAGAGCCCAAGAATTCCTCAGTTCTGCTCTCACATGACTCCCACAGGACCCAGGTCACTGCAGGTGACCTGCCAGGTCTCCTGGGTGGATTGCAGTGAGGAGCCAAGGGCTGGAGCAGGTGGAAGCACAGGAGAGCCCCAGGGTGACACTGCTGTGCACAATGAGGGGCTGCCAGCACACCCCTCCCTCCAGGATGCCAGGTATTATTTGTGAGAAAACAGCAGCAGCACCATGAGTGCACAAGTGATAAAACATCCCTTAGTTTGTTCTGAGTCTTCTGCCTCATGGGTGGCAGAGATGGGCTGTTCAGAGAACCCTAAAGCTGCTCTTATGGAGAGCAACAAAAAAGTTTAAGAGTTCTTCTCTACAGTTCCTTTTTCAAGATGCACTGCTGAGCACCCAGGTGATGCTTTTGCTCTGCTTGACTTCTCCTTGTTATTGGCTTTTGCAGCACCTCACAGACCTGGGGATACATGGAGGTGTCTCATCAGAACTCTGTGCATCAGGCTGCATGAGGAATTAGAGGACTGAAGTCATGACCCAGCTTTCCTTTCCAACTCCATACTCCATGTGACAGGCCAATATTCCTTCTTGCTGAAGAAGGATAAACACAGGCAACTCAATTATCAACAAAGGATCAATTAAATTAGTGTAGGAAACAAAAGATCAGGATAGGCAAGACTGCATGGATAGTGAGTTTCTTGGTATATTAAACTCACCAGGATATCCCATTGCTCTGTCTTTTTCTACATTAATTTCCCAAAACAATTTTTTGATCCTCCACCATCATGTTTCTCTACCAAGCAGCATCCTTTCCTGCTGCCTCAAAACTAAATCTGCCCTATACACATGCCTGAAAATAAGAGATAGGCCCTGAGTATCTGTCACTTGAGAGGTTAGCTTAGATTGTTTTTAATAGTTTGTGGTACTCATAGCTGGTTTTAAACTGACAGGGTAAAGTGATAAAAGAGTAAGATCTGTGTTTCTGAGCTCACATCAAAGAAGAGCTTTAAAGAACCACTAAAAAGGCTGTCAAAAAGAAAGGAAGGCTTTACCTAGCAGCCTAACAAAACAAGCTTCAAAAAAATGAGAAATAGTGTCCCAAAACAAATGAACCAGAGAGGGAAAATGTTAGTAGAAAAGTAAATATTTAACAGGGCCCATAGCTGCTAAGAGAAAGACAAAAAAGCTTGGAAAAAAAAACAACCTGATCATGAGAAAAATGGTTTTTGCTGCAGAAGAAAGGATGGCCATAGGATTTGGAAGTACTTACTGTTCTTTTCTGCACTACTGACTACGTTAGAGTCGTCAGCCTGAGCTCAGCTCTCCGTTACACTGCACAGAGCCTTCAGATTATTCACTCCCTGACACCAATTTCTCTTACAAGGCTTCTTTAAACTTCCCTTTGTACCCCCAGCTTTTTAACTGCCATCACCAGCCTTCAAGGTTTAGCACTGGGAGACAAAGCAGCGGCCTCCTGATGCAAAGATTAATGGCACTCCACAAAGAAGTGCAGACACATGAATTATCCACAGGTCTTTCATTCTCCCAGAGCAGTGTGAGACAGGTACACACACACATCCCCTGGAGATGTCCTGGGGCCGAAGGGCAGCAGCCAGCAGCTTTTCCTGGGTGCTTCCCTCTGGATTTGTGATGCACAGAGTGGCAGCAGCTCTCACAGCTTCTTCTGCTCTGTGCTGAGCAGTCCCAGAGCAGATGGTGCTGGGGCTTATACCTGGAGCAGCCCTTAGCAATCTCAGAAATGTGTTCTGATGTGCACTTCCCCTGAATTGTCTCTGCCATTCCCTAAGCAAGTTCCCTAAGAACTCAGTGGATAAGCAGCTCCTCAGGCACTTGGCTCAAAGGGAGTCCATCATCCAATTCCAGTAAGCACTGCTCAGCGGGGATGCAAAAAGAGGTTTTGGCAGCACCTACTGCTGTTGCCAGCCAGCATCTTCCAGGTGCTCAAGTCACTCCAAGCAGCTCAATTTCCCCTCTCAAGCTGCACCACTACAGCTATCTGATATTGTCCCCTTTCTCCAGGCAGCCCTTACAAAAAAAGAAGATGCAATCACTTCCCCAAATCTTGAATTGTCTTTTGAATGCAACTCCTCCTTAGAATTAGGCTTATTAATAAAAGCCCTTTATGGATTCATCCAAGTGAAGAACAGCTGTGCAAGTTCAAGGACCTTGCTAGTTCAAAAGGGAGGAAAGTGCTATTTTATACAGTGGGAGATGAATTTACAGAGCTTGCTGCCATGGGACTTCGTGGGCAGACTTTGTCCAGCAGGTTTAAAAAGAGATTAGATAATATTCATGGACAAGAGGTCTGTGAAGGACTGGGCAGAGATGTACCCCTGATATCCCCTCTGGAGAAGCTGTGGGTGTTTGGGAGAATGAAGTGACAGACTCCAGAAAGGTGGCACAGCCACACTTGGTTCCCCCAGTGTGTCCTTGCTAACTCTGCCAGACACAACCTCCAGGGTTCAGTCAGCCCATGGGGTGACCTAGTCAGACATTTCTTACCTCCCTGCAGGGCACACAAGCCCCTCACACACCACTCCTAGGCCTGGCTGTCAGAGCAAGAGCTGGCTGCCCTGTGGATCAACCAGACAGCACAGATGGTACCTGAAGAGCTCAGAAGCTCTGGAGCCCTGTACCACCATCAGGAAATACACAGCCCAAAGCACAGGGTGGAAGACACTGCAGAGGAAACCTAGCTCAGACTTGTCACCTTGCTCAAGTTTCTTTCACACACACCAAAATCTGAATCCTTGCCTCAACTCGGTGGGTCAGCCCAGCAGTGAGCCTAGGGAATGCAGGCCACACCAGCACCTCCACATGCAATGGGAAAGGTAAACAAATCACCCAATACATGTCAAATTTTATGCCAACTTGATGTGTTGCATGTGTGATGACTGCAGAAACCAACCTGGGTAATTACAGCCATCTGCACCCATTACTACCATTTGCATGTGTATTCATAGAAACTGCACATTAGTTAGGCATGCCATTGCACAAACATATTAACCAGCTAATTAATTAAAAGAACAGACCTTCTCTGCTTAGGAGGAGCCCATCACCCACTAATCACAAGAATATATTTTCTCCATCTGTTCGATCACTTGCTCCCTCCCCAAGGTCAGCAGGGAAGATGCAGCTGGCCTGCAGCCTCCATAAAGCTGTGCTGGGGTGCTGAGCATTCTGTCTAAGTGACTTCCTTTGTGCAGCAAGGCTCCAAGACCATGGCTGCTTCTGGAAACATGACCATGGCACTCCCACAGTGCTTCTGGATTACCTCAGGTGACATCTGGATTAGACACCAAGCATCCTTCCACCCCTCCCAGAGCTCATTTGCCAAGCACAGGGGGGATCACTGCATGCCCCTAACAGGGCAGCCCAAGTGCACATCCCATACAACCCCTCCTGCCAAGCTGGGCCCTCTTCTGGCTCCCGTTTCTACAGCAAACTCCCAAAGCAACAGCAGATTATAAATACACAGGGGATGGCTGTGCCCCAGTGCTTCCCTGACATATGGTTCTATCTTCAGTCAGAAACTCTGCATATAAATTTAGGGATGGAGCAGGAGGTTAGGTTTCAAAGTTCCAAGATAAATCCCCTGGGAGGAAGCAATGAGGCCAGATTTCTGTCCCTGCAGTACAGCCTTAGAGCAGATGGGAGCAGGGAGTCTGTTCCAGGCAGCCCTGAGAGGCTGTGCCCAACTCCTCAGCTCTTTGAAGTCTGGTGGAGCTCCAGCCTCCTGTACCAGCTGCTGCTACTACTCCAGCCCTGATGGGGCAGTCACAACTCCTGCTGAACACCCAGACTCTGGGTAGAAAAATATGGCTCCAGCTACTGCCTTATAATAACTCCTTTGGTGTATCAATGCCTCCATCAGCTCCCCATCCCTTTCAAAACAAGAGTTTGTGTGAAGGGAAATAAGCTACAGATCCAACAGCTTTGGCCATTTTTCACTTGTGATGAAAAAGGAACAAGTAAGTTTCAAATCATTGTAAAATATTTGTGAAACAAGCCAACCCCCTCCTTCTTGCACACACGAACTCAACTGCTGAAGTTACTACAATCCAATAAAGCATAAAATGCTTCCATCATTTGACACTATAAATGCTTACCCTACTTATAGACAAGTTCAAGGCAACTCCACAGTGGATTTAACTTTGGTTTTCCTAAAGCTAGAGAAAATTTTCTATCTTTATAAATCTTTAAAAAAGAAAAAAATAATTTCCATTGCTCCCAGATGTGGGAGATGGGTTGCAGCTGAGGGTGCTCCATCAAGAGGGACCTGTGCAAATACTGCCCTTGCAGCACCCCAATTGTTGCCAGGCTCTCTGATCATTTCACACTTGTCAGGAAACCTGGTATCTTCCTGCCTAGCCCTCTCATTCTACAGCTCCAGAGGTGTCCTAAGCTCTGCAAAAACACCAAAATACCAGGGTGTAGCTCCTGCCTGTGCTCCTCTGAACTGCTGCAAAGCACCCAGGGCACGACCAAGAGCAGAAGCAAGGGACCAAAACACAGAGGCACTTGGATCATTTCTAGATGATTCTGCTGGACCACATCACCATCACTGCACATGTTCAACACACAGGCATTTTTCTCACACTCTTCTCCAAGCACAGACTTTTTGCTGCTCTGCGAAACACCAAATTATGTGCTTAATTAATCATGAATCCATGATTTGGTCCAGTGCCTTCTGAACTAAGGAAAAATGCCCTCAAAGAAACTGCATATAAACGTGGTCTGAGCAATGCTGTCTTGCCCCTCTCCTCTGCAGGAGGCACAGAGACAGGGCAAGCCTTTTGGGAGAGCCTGCACCCTGCTGCCCCTGCCCCAGGAACTGCTCCCTGGGCAGAGTTATCGTCTCCTTGTGCCCTCTGACCACCTCAGCCATGCTGAATCCAAAAGCCATCCAAACAAAACCTGCCATCCCAGATCCTTCAATCATCTGAGAAGCAGCAAACATGCTGAGTTAAGTGCAAGGTAAGCAGTATTTTTATTTGGTTAATTAGAATTGCTCATCAAATGAAAACAAAGGAGTGATTTACTGCAGAACTGGTACAGGTAGTTGTTGCATAAGTACATTCCTGCATATTTGGCTACATTAGGAGTATTTTTTAATTAACAGTTTCTCCTTGGCTAAAGCAAGCCATAGAAAATAAAGAAAGAGAAGTTTCACACAAAGATACTGCCGAATCCCTCAACTGCCAGCTACTTTTTTCTGCAGGGAGGATTTTAAATTAAAAGCAGATTGCCTTCATTAGCGTTACCAGAAGCCATGTAACTGCCAAAGCTGACAGAAACACAACTGTGATTTGCAGATTTGGCAAGTGCCATTTTCTCTTTCTGCAAATGTGGGTAATGTCATTTGTGTTAAAGGGCTTTTTTGGGGGACATTGCAAAAAAACAGCTCCTTCCCCAGGGGAGGAAAAATATCTCCAGACCAGCAATTTAGTAATCTGGGGCTCTCAAGCTTTCTCTCCTTGTTAACTTTGCAAGAAAGTTCATTGCATTAAATTTGTGCTGAAAATGGTCAGACAGTATGAATGTTACAAACTGTCTTCTCCTGATGACTGAGCAGAATACAGTAGCAAGCCCAAAATAAACATTTCAACAGTGATCTTTGACATAGAGCCATATTCAAGCTTTCCATGACATGTTGCCAAACCCTCAGAAGCCATTCAGCATGGGTCTCACCAAAATCCCTATTTTCTATACTTCATTTTAGCTGAAAAGGCTGATGATGGGAAAGTTGCATTTCCACCGAGGGCAGCTGTGTCTGCAGGCTTCATGCTGTGCTCCAGAGACCCAACCTTGGTGATAAGGAGAAACTCTGATTGCTGTGTGAATAGCTGTGATAGCTGCAGAGCAGAGGGGGGAATGCATGAAGGGACTCTAGGTGCCCTGCCACCCTCCCCAGTGTATCAGTCTCTCCCAAATTCTGCTGTCCAGGCTCAGCAAGAAAGCTTAAGATGGATAACAGTGGTGATTAAACCCATACAGGTGATTTCAGTTTGTGTTAGATGTGACAGCAGTCACTGGTTTTGGGGCTGAACTGAGCTGCTGATGTGAAAACAATGGAAATTACAAGATGGAGAAGCAAGAGATATGGGTGATGTCCTAAAGAACCCAGATGCTCAGCAGCATGGCCCTAGAGACCACAGCACCCCCGAGTGAATGAAGGATTTATTCCCCCAGCTGTAGCCAAAAGGGGAAGGTCTGAACACACTGCTAAACTCTACAGGGAGCAGTCCAACACAACATTACCACAGTCACAAATGTAAAGTCTGTCTGCAGTAATTAGGATTGTACTACATATGATTTATTAGACTCTGTCTTATAATCAAGACTAAAATAGCTGCCTACATTGCAGTTACCGATTTCTTAACTGTCTAAAAATAAAGTGACAAATGCAATGCAGTGCCAGACATGGAACCGACCGAAATAATGTCAACCTCCATGGAGCCTGCAAAGGTAACCACAGTGTGTGTGCCTGCTGGTAACCTTCAATCCAACCTGGAGCTGAACACCCAGTGACTCTGCAATTTTGGTTTATATCTTCAAAAGAACCAGAGAAGCCAGTTCTGTCTCTGCAGCCCAACTCTGTTTCACCACATAGTGAACAGGCTTCATTATCCATTGAGCTGAACACTAAGTAACGAGTTAACAATAATTAAACTGAAAAGAGACACAGATTAGAGGAATTTATTATTCCCTGATCTGCAAAGCAAATTGTTTGGATACCTGCAATCAATGAGTAATGATGAAACAGAATAAAACCCCAACAAACCAAAGAGCCAACAACAGGCTCGTAAAAATCTGTTCAGTAAGGCCCATGTATCTTCGTTAGCTGAACAGCACAGCATTTTAATCAACAAATCCCCCTGTCCTTATGCACCACGAGATCAGAGGCAGAATGTGGCCCAAAATTATCCAGTTACTGTTTATTATTCATGTATCACAGGACTGATGAAGATTTATGGTCCCATTGTGCTAAGTACTGTATAGTGAAATTCAGGGAAATAGTGAGAATCAGTACTCCAAGACGTTATAATTCAAAGACAAATTACAAAAACAAGGTATTGTAATTTAAAGACCATAATGAACAGATGGGGATTGGAGATTCAGACAGATAAAGCAACTTGCCCAAGGTCATGCCAGACACATGTGCCAGAGCAGAAAATTTAACTGATCTCTGGAGTACCAGCACAGGATTCTACTCATGTAGGAAAATGCTGTTGCTCCTCTTTGATTTCACTAGATGTCATATTTCATAAGCTAATAAATAAGTCCAAAAATCACTAATGTTACATGGCAGTACTGGAAGGATTTTCTTTCATCCCTCCCTCTTCAGAAGACCATCATTAACAAAAGTCCTGTCTACACCTACACCTGATCTGACACAATTACAGCATTTGCACAGAATCACAGAAAAATTGAAGCCTTCAGGTCTTGGGCAGCCATCTAGTCCAACCCCTCATTCAAAGCAGAACAAACCAGAGCAGCTGCTCCAGGGCCTGGTCAACTCAACCTCTGAGTATCTTCAAGGATGGAGATGAAAATCAGAGCACCTCTCTGCACTCCTGTACCTGTGTTCAACCACTCAGGTTGAAAATGTCTTTCCATGTATGAAATGAGCATTTCCCCAGCTCCAGCTTGTGTCCACCACCTCCTGCCACACACCAAGTCCAGCTCTGTCTCCTCTGTTCCCACACACTGAGTGGTTGCAGGCTGCAATGAGATCTCCTCTAGCCCTCTTTCTTCTGGGCTTCACTTGCTGGACAAGCCCAGCGTTCAGAGCTGCCCCTTGGGCACACTCCAGCCCCCAGCAGCAGCTCGTGGCTGTGCCAGAGCAGCTCCACTGGAGCTGTCCCTGTCCTGGACAGGTGCCCTGAAATGGGGCATCATGCTCCAGATGCAGCCCCAAAGCCACCAAACACCACACTGTAAGGCACTTCACACCATTTTTTAAAATAAAGGATGCAAATACCTACTTTTATTCTATCAGTTACTATGTTTTTATGCATTCTACACTACACAAACCCTGCAGCCTCCAGTTTACAGCACAACGCAGGAACATTGTTTTTGCACAGCACTTGTGGATGTTTGCAGTTCCAGGGGTCTCAGCATATGCAGGCACACCGCTGCTCCCATAAAGGACCCTGGAAAGGACACTGCACAAGTCTTTTTCTGTAGCTGGCAAAAAGGATAGCCAGGTCAGCCTGAGTGATGTAAAGTGCTCAAAATATATCAGTGACAGCAGGACACCGTGCTGTTGGACACATATACATCAGCAGATACATTTAGGAATTTCAGTCCTAAAACCTGTCACACAGTGTTTTGCTAACAGTGAAAAATATTTAATTTACGACTGTGACAGGAGATCTCTTCAGTGCAACACAAACAGTAGCAGCAGTGTTACTAATTAAACCAAAACTCAGCTCCCAGACAGCTGATCCAGGATAGTGGGAGAAGTGATACTGCATTTCAACACAGTGGCTTTCTCTCCTGGTTTACAAGTAAAATGTGCCGCCTGTCAAAAGGTGTTTGCTCTCTGTTTATTTTAAGAATAAAGTCACAGCTTAAGCTTTACTTATTTATATTTGCTGGCACCTGTGAAGATTTGTTAATAAAAATTTCATTTTAATTAGTTCTGCAGAAGTGCTATCAACATTTGGTGTAGGTTTCCCCTGAATGTCCTGCCCTAAGGAGCAGCACAATCATTCCACTCGGCCATCCTGATACAAAAGGCTTGGCACAGAGACACTTGGGGCTTCAGTGATCCCACAGCTGAACAGTGCAGGACATGTGGATATGGCAAAACAAGCTGTCCCCATGCTGCTGTACAGATGGGACAAACCAGCTGGGTGTCAGAGGCAAGCTCTGCATGCCAATGGCACTTTTATACCAACTGTGGAAGCAGAGCAGTGGAGTCCCAGCCTTGGGATGGGCCATTCCTCCATTTATGGATGCATTCAAAGCCACACCAAGCAAAGGTATGTGCTACATCAAAATACAGGGCTCACATGATGCCCCAAAGAGGCCTTTGCCTGCATGAGAAGTGTCTTTGTGGGCACAGGCCACACGGCCAGGCAACACTCACCCCTCACAAGCTCAGCATACGGCCACCACAACCTGCAAAAGTTTGTGTTTTGGGCACAGAACAGACCTGCCACAAATCACAGAATTGTTTAGGTTGGAAAGGACCTCTAAGATCACGAGCCCAGTTGTTAACCCAGCAGTGCCAAGCCCACCACTTGCAAAAGGCAAGCTGAAACACTTCTCTGACCTCCCCAGGCTCTTCCCAAGGTCTCCTCCACACCAATCCCCCAACACACAACAGCTGGGACCCTGCTACAACCCACTGATGGATGGGGCACAGGCAGGGGCAGCCTGCAGCTGAGTCCCTGGGATTTCTATCCACAGGCTCTCACTATTGTGCAGCCCTTCCTCAAATTCACAGCAGATGAGTCCCTTTGGCCTTGAGAACCTCTCAAATAAAAATACCAGCCTCCTCCTCCTCCCTCATCATGGAAGCCTCCCTGAGACCTCCCACAAATGCAAGGGGAGAGAGAGAGAGGGGTTCTTTGGTATTCTGTCACAAAGCCAAACAGATGTTTGTAAAAATCTAAACTGGTTCTACAACTGTTTTAAACCCTGGCAGCTGTGCACAGTGAGCAACTGCACTGGGGGAGAAGAGCACTGCTCTCACATCCAGGGACTGGAGTCTAATAAACCAAACTTCCCGTGAGTTACTCAAGCTCTCTCATTCCAATTTAGCGTTTACGGCAGAGGAAACTGCTGAAACAAGGAAAGTGAAGCAGCTTTTCCAGCTCCATGGTGAAAATTTGCATGCAGATGGGGACTAGGACCAGCCCTCCCTTGTGCCAGACCCAGACAGTAATTACAGCACCCAGTGTGCAGCACGCAGCTTATCTGGGGAGGAACAGACACACTCTGGGACAGCAGCCCTCACACAAGTCTGTTGTGCTTGGCACTCGCTTCAGGATCAATTATACAATGAAATCACTGCAAACTTCAGTGCAGCAACATGAACTGCGAGCAGAACAGACTGAAGTAGCCTCTTTATATCTGTATTTTTTAAAAATGTATAATTAATGGTAATTTCTGGAAGTGCTTTTATTATGTTTTTATTTATGAAAAAATTACAGCTATGGATTTCTAAAATACTCATATTTTAGAAATATGCCCATCCAACTGAATTATACAGGATAGTTTTACAATCCTATATAATACTAATTTTTTGCAAGCCAAAACTATTTGTCATAGAGTATTTGCATTTTAGTAATATAAAAGATTGACTGTCTACATAAGTATTACCATGTTCCTCCCCAAAACCACAGCAAAACTTCTGTTGTTGTTTTCTTCTCTTTTTTATAGTTCAGAAGAATGCATGGCAATTGGAAAACTGGTTTTACTCATGTTGCTAGCACAGGAGTCTGTAACAGCTGGGTAATTCTGTATTTCTGATTCACGCTGCACTATACAGAAAGGCACATAAAATCAAATTAGTTTTATAATTTCTGTATAGGCAACACAGTTGTGTTGACTGTAGTTTTTTTACAACTCAGAAGCGAGAGCATTGTGAAAAACTGTCACAGTGCTCTGCTTATTTGAACTTCAAGAAAGAAAAGTTTTCCTCCATATCTGAAGAATTCCAAGTGAAACAGGAACACATTGCTGGGCAGAAGTGACTGACCAAGCTCGCAGCCCTGTCACGTTCAGACAAGCATTTTAAGTGTCTGCAGTCTAAAGCTTCATTATTTTTTGCAGAACAATCTGGCAACGGAGGTAACCCGATTCCCTGGGAATCGAATGTTACTTAAAGACAGGTTTCACCTGTCAGGGATAAAACATATTCTGAGCAACAAAGTGTCAGGGTATACAGACATCAGAGGAGAGGTGTCTGTCCTTCACAGCTAACAGAGAATGGAGGAAATTTCCTGCTCTCACTGAGTTTTTAATTTTATCTATTTTTTGTAATTTTGAGGGGAACTATTCTAATGCAATGGCAGCTACAGCAGTGTTGCACAAGCAAGCTACAAAACATGGTGGAATAACCTTCAAGCAACTGCTGTGGGGGTTCCTGCAAGCTTTAGGATCTGCCTTCCCTGGGTCTCTCCCCATCAGGATGGGGCACAGTTACCTTTACAGCCATCAGTAAGACACAGGCAGCAAAAATGTGCCACTTTTCCCCAGGCAAATTTAAAGATGAAGAGATTGTTATGGACTTGCTCCAGGCCACCATCCCTTCACAAGCTGTCCACTCAACCTCTCCTTCCTTCTCACGCCTGTGCCTGGGAGTCAGTACTTGAAAGAAAATTGAAAAAGACGGCCCAATACTAACCTAACTTACAGAGGTAGAAAGGAGTGATTTAGGATTTTCAGAAAGACACAATCTCTGCAGCAAGTTCAGAAGGGAAGATGAAAGCTGAGGAGAGCACTTGATGGTGACTTTCCTGCCACTCAACCAGAGGCAGGACGTCCAGCCCCCTTCTCTGAATTAACACTCAATGAGCACAAGCTCCTGCAGAGAAGCCAAGAGGGTGACTCTAGGATTGCTCCATGCCCTCTGCAGGGCAGAACATTGCAGGGACATGGGAGGCAGAGCCCAGCCCTGCCTTGTGGATCTGGATGTGCTTCCATCAGGGACACCTGGGACAGGATAGGACACCTCGCTGAAGGCAGCTCTCTGCAGGGGCTTTTGCCACAGCTTCCCTGAGCAGGAGCAACATGAGCACTCATCACCTTGGGGGAAAGCAGCACTCCTGTCTGCAGGCAGCACCTGCCCTGTCACAGAAGTCAGGCAGAGCCAGCTGAGCCCGCTGTGTGCCAGAGCAGCCTGCTGTTTTGACACTATCCCCTCCCTGGGGCTACCTGCCTGCCTGCTGCATGTACACAGAAGCATCCCATGGGGCAAAGAAAGAAACCCAATATACAGAAACATGTAGCATTCAGCAGGGACCTGAGCAGCAAACAGAAATTAAAGCTGTTTTCCCCAAGGAAGCCTGGGGATTTCCACAAGATTGAGATGTCTATTTCCTTGGTCTTCCCCTGCAATTCTCAGTTGAATGCTGGAAGCAAATACAAAATTTCTCCTTGTGCCAGTGACACCTGTCAGTCACTCTCCCAACTACCCTGCTCCTCACATCCACAGCCCCACAAGACAAGCAGGAGGAACACACGAGCTGCTGCCACGGGACCAGAACTGGCCTCAGCCACACAGTGCTGAGACTGCTGCAGACAGCAGGGTCAGGATATTGCTCAGACCAACAGCTGTCTGAGGCTGGAGCCATCCTTTCATCCTGCCTTCTCCTGCCATACTGTGCCTAGTGCAATTTGATGCTGCAATAAAAATAGATGATCGTCAACCCCCCTCCCCAGCCCATGGACACTGGTGGGTCAGGCACAGCGCCCGTGCTCAGCTGCTGCTCGTGGGCAGGTGCTCCAGGGCCTCTGTTTCTCTGTTCTCAGTTATCAGTTGTTGTGACCTACAAGGAAAAACCTCTGGCTTTAAATACACATTTTTGATAACAAAGTTACCAGCTCCTGCCTTTGGCTAACTCAAAGCACACTTAATTATTGAAGTCACCCAGAGGAATATATCTATCTGGTCCTCTCCACGTGAGACAATTGTACTGAAAGCAATAGAACATTAAACCAACTGTTCTACAATCGCTGCCAAAAACCACACATCTCCCATCAAGCCCATCCAGAGAACCCAGACATTGACTGACACGTGTTCTTAAATAAATCAGGGCACTTGCAGGGCAGGAACGGGAAAAGGGGAGATGAGGTGAGCTCTGCAGTTTCACATGGTGGTGTTGGTGGGTGTCTCCAGCTATACATCCATGCAAATTTTCGGGAAAAAGAAATAGCATGCTTTTGCTTCACCAACAAAAGAAGCTGTTGAAATAGGAGGGTTTTTTTCAGACACAGCTGATAAGGATAATTACGTGGTGGAGAGCTTAGTCATCCATCTCCCAGCGACAGAAGAGCAGATTCTCCCGAAAATCCCGCAGCACACAGGGCTCCCGGCGGCGGCAGGAGGGTCCCCGGGCCGGGAATGCCGCTAGAGGGCAGCGCCCGGTGCTGGATCCGGCCGGGAGCGCTCCCACCGCTCACCGCCTCCCACCTCCCACCGAAACACCTGCCAGGCGGAGCAAAAGGCACTATTCCCTGTGTTCTGCCTCGCCAGAAATAGCGCTCCAAGCCCAGCGTGCCACAAAGGCCATTCTGATCTGCCCCGAACCAATTCCGTTTATTCACGGGATGGTGTTGCATCTGGGAATCCTCCGTGGAGCTGAGCTTGAGAAATCCCTCCTGCACGGAGGAAATATAACCCAAATGGAATCACCACCTCAAAAAGTGCTGGATCAACAGAGTTCCCCTTTTAGTCATGGGTGACAGATCTTTTCTTGGGAATGGAGGAGCCCCAGATTTTATGCTTCAAACCACAGATGTAGGCTTGTCCCACTTTGGAAGTGCCAGCAGCTGAAATACCCTCCAAGATGGGGTTCCATTACCCCCTTCCAAGAGCCTGATCAAGTCCCAGCTGGTTGCCAGACCTGTTCTCTGCTTAGATAACATTTCTCTAAAGGGCTCCAACACATACACTTGACAATGTTTTCAACATAAAACCTAATTAAACAGCCTAAAAGGACTAAAAGGTTTAAAAAATTGTTGATTCCTTTCAGCTGAGGAGCCAGGGAAGGATCTGCATGAGATGTGTGACCAGACAGGCAGCCTGGCAAAGTCCAGCTGTTTTTTTTCTGTACCATCCTCTTTTTTGGCTGCCCTGCACCCACTGTCCATGTCAACAAGATCAACCTAACAGCAAGCCATGTCAAGGAAGGATTAGTCTCAGGAATAAACAAACCAAAGCATAAGTCCAACACAAACAGAAAACAAGGGCCAAGCACATTCATATCAAATCACAACCCTCAGGTTTCTCCAGTCCCTGAGGGAACTACCTCTGCTCGAGACACTGGGGAGCAGCCACCCACCCAACATCGGTAACCCCAAGACACTCCCACAAGTCAGAGAAAGCTGGATATCCCCCCCATAGGGCCATATTTTGTGGTGTAGGCTCACTCTCTTCTATCCCAAGCCACACTGTGAGCCTAAGACAAGCAGTCCCTAACCCAGGCACTAAGAAGCACCCCTAGAGCAGGGTATGTCCCCCCTTCAGTCCCCAGAGCAGGGGACCTGCAGTGGGGTGATGGAGTCTGGGCAGCAAGAAGGTGAGACAGTAACAACAGTTGCTGCCTCCAGAAGAATCAAGAAGGAACAGAAAAACTGGAAGTTCTCAAACTGGTTTCCCGTATTTTGTAGCAATCAGAGAAAGGAGGTGTGGGTCATCAAAAGGGAGAGTGAGAACACTCTCCAACATGCAGGAAAGCTGTGATCAAGTTAGTAGTACATCCCATAGGAGCAAGTGGTGTAACTTTCCCAAACTCAAGGAGTAGGGAGCTTTTCCCCTAGCATTAGAAACTTTATTGTAGGCAGATCTTCACCTAAGACTCTGGGTGCACGGCTATCTGTCAGGATTGCTAACATGAGCAGTCACTGCTTTCATGCTCGGGAATTTTGCCATTGACTTCAAAGCACTGAGATATAACACCTTGTGTATTCCCTAAACACACTTAATAACAGCACCTGACACATTTAAAGTGCTTAGACACGTTAAAGGCATTCTACAACATTAGCAAAAAACCAGGAAACCCTGTCTAGGTGGTTCATGAGAAATCTGGTATGCCAAGAGTCTATCCCTGCATCAGATGCTTATCTATTAGCCAGCTAATAACTGTGACTGCTCCTCCAGCTCATCTGCACAGCCACAAGCAGGGACTACCTTCTGGTGAGCTGTGGAGACACTAGATTATTCATGATCCTCTTCAATCACAACTAAGAATTCAGATTAGAAGGTGTAAAGCATGCAGTAAGTGCTCTAAACCCAACACAAACACAGCCAAGCTCACTCTGAGTCAGAGCCTGCATGCTGGGAGCTCGCTGAACTCCTTCTGCAGGGCAGCTCTGGGGTGCAGGCACTGTGTGGTTTGGCTCCTGGGGCTGGGCTGTGACACCAACACACACCAAGCAGTGCCTGCAGCCAGGTGAAGGCAGACAGGAGCACGGCAGCACCACTCTGGGGACAAGGCCATGGGACTAAGAAATTAATGTCTCCCTTTGCTTCAGGGCAAGCAATAGAGAGAAGGAACAGCAAAGTCTCCTTGGAGAGGGACAAAGAGAAGGGCTTTTGTCTTCAGATAGCTCGGTAATAAAATAAAAACATGCTTCATGTGGTAGCTCTTAAAACATGGAGAAGACCACCATCAGGAAACCCCAGCACAGGTCCAACTGGAGACAACATTGAACCAACTTCATCAACATCTCTTAACTTAGCCAAAAGCTGCCTACTCCCAGAATCACCAAAGTTGGAAGAAACCTTCAACATCATTTAGTCCAGTCATCAACCCAGCACCACCATAACAACCCCTTATCCACAACTCCCAGCGACTCCACCACCTCATCCTAATGCATGGCTACTCTTACAGTGAACATTTTTTTCTACTATCTAATCTGAACTTGCCCTGGCACAACCTAAGACCATTTCCTCTCCTTTCACTAGAGATGTGGCAGCAGACACCTGCCCTCCCCAGCTGTGTGGATGAATTCACAGGTGGCAGTGGTGTAACCTGACAAGGCTCCATGCAGGTGACAACCCCCATGATCAGCAAGCTGAATTGCTGCCACTGAAGCAACAAGCAAATGCGGAATTGTGAACTGCATGATCCTGTACTTGGTACGTGTGGGGACACTGCAAGGAGGGTCTTGAGACTCCTCTTCTTGGAGACAGAATTGGCACCAACCTGCACAGCTGCTAAAAAGCATCGAGGATACACAGCACTGTGCTTTATCAGGGCATTTCTAAGGCTATATCTACACTTACTGATGTTTTAACTGCACTGGGCAAGTAATACAGCAACACAAAAATGCATTCCTGAACATGCATCAGTCAGGAGGTAATTACCAATGAAAATCATCAAGTCTGGTAGCTGTTTTAAACACCAGGCTAATGGTAGCAGCAGCAGGTTTATGTCTGGGACCTTCTTCCTCCAAGCACTTCTTCATACTACTTTCCATGTGGTATTCCTCAAGTTTTCATGGCATTTATCTACAGAGCTCCCCTGTCTACAGTAGCAGCCAGAGATGGCCAGTTTGATACCACAATTTTAATTTTTTAATTTACTGTGGAGTGAGACCTCCAGTGTGTATGCTCATACCAACACACAGCAGGAAACAAAACTCCTGGAAATCTGTGTTCTGACACTTCTGGAGCCTCAACAATTTGCAGGTACAAGATGTTTTACTGTGCTAACCCGCAATATGTGATACTTCTAACCACAGCTGGGACTGCCCCGTGGTACTACCCCTGTGCACAAGGCTACAGCCACCTCCAGCAGTGTTTGTAAACATTCAGCCTTCCAAGAACTTCCCACTCGAAACACCACAGCTAATGTATTCACATCTGCAATAATTAGATGCAAATTTATAAAAAGCCACTTTCTTGCTCAACTGAAGGACTATTCTATTAATAGTGATGTTCAAATGATTCTGAAACTCCCCACTGTTTAACTTTGAGCACTGCTCGTTTTACTTTGCTCCCAGTTGTAACTTGACAAAGAAGGTATTAATTTATTCACATTTATGAGACATGTATATGGTTCAGCCTTCTCTATTCATAGGTCAGACAACAAATTGGTTTCTCTGAAAAATTACCTGATGAAATATTCAACATAAGGCATTGTGTAGCTTAGATGTACACTACAAACTGCAGTTTTACTGGGGTGTCCCTGTAGATTGGCTCTGGCACGTACGCCTGCATGTTTTATGCTTTGTCTGAAGGAGGAAGCTCCCACAAGTGAGGAGAAGGCTCTTGGATACGGGTCACAAGTTGGTGTATCAAAACTTTGATGAGAATTTAAAAAAACCCTACAATGCATCAGCATATTTTGCCCAAGCCTTCAGAGGAAAAACACCAAAACCAAACCAAACACAAACCAGACCCTGAATATTCTTTGCTATTTCAGTTGTTTCCAAAGAGGAAGAAATCGACCAGGATTTATCCAAAGCCAGAATGAAGGCAAGAGGACACACTCTAACGTAGGTTGCAGAGGTTTCCTCTGCACTTCACGTTTGACACGGTCATTTTACTCGTGCTTCATTTTTAGTAAGTGGCAAATACCATTTACACATTTGCTTCCCATCCAGAAGATTTAAATAAATCAATTCCTCTCTCACAACCTTGTGGCATTTTCCAGCTCCGACACCAAACCCCTTTACACTCCGATCATTCTGATTTCTGAATCAAAACCCCGAAACCCGTTTCAGCTGTACTCAGAACAGAAGCAACGAGACAATGAGAAAAAAGAAAGAACCACCACCGAGCACTTGGTGCGACCACCCCCCTCTCACAGCTCCGTTCGCACGGCGGCTGCCGGGGACAGAGCCTTTCCAGCGCGGAGCGTGCGAGGGGAGCCCGGCTCGGGGGAAACCTCTCCGCTCCGACTTCTCGCCGCCCACGAGCCGGGACAAACTCCAGCGTGGGGCGGCTCCGAGCCGTGCCGGGCATCCCCCGAGCGGGGCACGGCCCCGCGGCACTCACCGGAGATCTCGGCCTGGGGCACGCCGCTGAGGCTGAAGCCCTTGGCTCCATACAGCTGCCGGACCTCGGCGCAGCTCCTCGCCTTGCTGCCACTGTCACCGCGAGCCGGGGCGGAGGCGACACACAGCAGCCAAAATCCCCACGGGAAGACACGCATCCTTGTCCGCTGGCCCCGCCACCTGCCGTGCGAAGGGCAAAGCCAAGGTCCCGGTGCGCGGGGGCGGCCGGGGGGCGCGGGCAGCGGCCCCCAACGCGGGCAGCGCTGGCGGGACGGGCGGCAAGGGAAAGGGCGAGCCCCGGGTGCCCGCGGCGAGCGGGAGAGGCTCCGCAGAGTTCGGCCAAGAGGGGCAGAGATCCAAGTTCGGCCGCGCCGCTTCAAAGCCCCGGAGCGAGAGCGCGCTGAGGGCTTTTGTTCTTAGCGCGGCCGCATCCCCGGGCAGTCCCGCCGCGATGCTGCCGGCTGCGGCGCCGCCGGGCCGGGCGGAGCGGGCGGGGCGGGCGGGGCGGGGGCGGGCTGCGGGGCTGCTCCGCGGCGGGGCCGGCCCGGCTGGGCTGGGCTGGGCTGGGCTGGGCTGGGCTGTGCCGTGCCGGCACCGCTCCACCTGCGCGCCGAGCGGCGGCGGGGCGGCTCCGGGCGGGCAGGGCTTTCCCCGCCGGACGTGGCATCACGCAGCCCGCGCCAATCCCGCGCGGAGCGCAGCCCCCGCCCCGCCCCGCTCCGCGCCCCCGCCGCGGGGCTGCGCAGCGCCCGGAGCCGCCGGAGCATCCCCGAGCGCAGCCCTCGGCCGGGCAGGCAGGGCACACACTGCTCCGGAGCATCCCCGAGCGCAGCCTCGGCCGGGCAAGGCACACACTGCTCCGGAGCATCCCCGAGCGCAGCCTCGGCCGGGCAAGGCACGCACGGCTCCGGAGCATCCCCGAGCGCAGCCCCGGCCGGGCAAGGCACACACGGCTCCGGAGCATCCCCGAGCTCAGCCCCGGCCGGGCAAGGCACACAGAGCACCGACACCGCACGCCGTCCATGGGCAAGGACGCGGGGACACGCCGCCTGCGGGGACAAGGCGCAGCGAACCCTCCTTTGTCTGCGGCGTGGCCCCGGTGCTTAGCCTGAGGAGCCGGAGCTCCCGCAGCGCAGTGGGAAAAGAGCCGTGCAGAAGACTTAAGTCATTGCACGCTTAGACTGGCGAGGAGAAAGCAGTTCAGCTGAGAGCCGGAGAGTCCCAGCAAGGTCCTGGGGAGGCTGAAAGTGCCCCTTTAAGAGCAGATGTGGGAAGAGAGGCGATTTTCTACGACAGATTCTCAGCTTTGGAGTTTGCTTCATACAACAGCCTGCCAGCTCCTGAAACTGGTGCTCTGCAGCTCTGCCAGCCACGTTTTGAGCTGCTTCACACAGAAGTGAGGCATATGTGATCACCTGTGTGTCAAGGCAATGCCCGTGTGCTTCCTCAAATAAGCTTGCAGGCTTTTGGCCAGCGTCTAGCTTGTTTCACGACAGACAGAAGACCCAGCGATCCCTCCTGAGCCTTTGGAGAGTAGTTGTTCTCTGTGAAAAAAAAAAAGCAGAGGGAATCTGCCCATGCCTCAGTTTGTGTGGGCTTAAATCTCACAAGATAGCAGAAACCCCACACATAAACACCATCACTGTGCCCCCCCAAAAAGTAACAAAATTCATCAGAGATTGTAACTTTTGGGATGGTCAGTCACCCAGGTGTGCAAAACTACACAGGAAACCTGTTCATCTCACTGCTTCAGAACTGGTTGTTCTGAGGGATGGGAGAAGTGACTGCAGAGTAGGAGCCACAGTGAAAGGATGGCAGTGGGGAAAAGGTGTTGCTTTCCTATGAAATCACCTAATGATTTCCTCTTAAATCTTCCTAATTAAGTTCATCTATGAGATATAGCAAAGCCGATTAAGAGGACAGAGGAAATCCCTGCAAAGACAGGGAGAATTTTGAAATGATCATGACTGAGGTGACACATCATTACCACCAAAAGTTAATAAATAGATTTGAGTCAGATACACCCCATGCAGTCTAAATCTTAATTTCCTTCACAGGTGTCCTTGTGTCTTTTGCTTTCTTGCATTATCTCTCAGTGATGCACAGTTTAGAAACCCATGGCTTACAGAGTCCCAAAAACTTGGTACACCTTAGCTTGGAGCTTGCTTTGGGAGTTTCCTGGAATGTGGAAATAGTGTTGTTCCTGGAAATACGTGGGGGAAGATCTGCCGTGGATGAAATCTGACTTACTGCGTTTTTAAATGAAAACTCTTTTGTAAATGCAAAAGTACTGCATGCTTAAGAAGTTATTGAGTAGGTTATGTGGCGTGAGGTTATCTCAGCCTGTACTCCTGGGGATTTATTTTCATTTTATAGCCACAGCCCTTTCCTCTCCCCAGGATTTGAACATATCCCTCAAAGATCTGTGTCAGAGATCTCATCTAACTAATCTGACTACAAAATCAGTTTAAAACAAGCAGCAGAGGAATCTGTACATATGCTGCCATGACGGGAGGAACACCAGGATCTTGTTCCTCCTCTTGGAAAACAAAAGAGTGAAAATCAAATACTTGCAGACACACGGGTAACAACAGTCTCACTTGAGTCTGTTGAGGGGAATGAACTCCAGGAATGCAAACTCCAAAGAGACAAAGTACTTGATAGAGAAGAAAGGCAGAGTCATAAACCTTTTATCTGGTCTGGCTGCACAGAATGACTTGGGGGGGTGACACAGGGGACCAAAATAGTACCAAATTTCCTCTTTTCCTTTCCAAAGCCTGAGACTGGATACTTCTTGCTGTTGCATATGGAGTGCTTGCTTTCAGCTCTGCCTGTAGTGACTTTGGGAAAGTTCTCTGTGAGCTATGGCTGCACCCCAAGTTTGCAGCACAAACCTCTGTGCACTCAGCTGTTGAAGTGCACAGAAACACCAGGTGCTGGCAGGGGAAGAACTGGGACTGCAACCCTTGGGTCTGGCCTTGGAACCATCCCCTGAGTTATAGATCATTTCACAGGCCAGAGTATTTCCCTTCTTCACATACATCTCCCTTGCCCCAGGTGGGTGCCAGTGCCTGGGGCAGGTACTGAAGCCATGTCATGGCTGATGAAATCCTGGGAGCCTGCAGCACACGTGCTGCTGTTCCCCAGTGGGGACACCAGGCTGCCAGCCCCAGCACAGCTCACACTGCCAGCTCCCAGCTCTTCTCAGGAGCTGCAGCTGAATTACAAGCTCTGCTGCAAACCTCTGCGATTAGGTGACTATCAGCAGGTCATTTATCTCCTAAACAGGGGTAAGAGTGTTTCTGATCTAACCACCTGCCTTTGAGATGCTCACATACCATCATGAGGAGAAGCTTATAAATAAGCAAATTTAAAATGAACCCAAGCTGATATGAACTCTTTAACAGAAAAGACATCTGCAAGTCTGTGCAGGATCCTGAGCAAACAAATCTATAGTGATGAGGCACATCTCATTTTGCTGTTAAATTTGTATACACATACAGAATTTGACCGAGGCACATTTTAAGTAAATTGAAATAAAGGTCTTCAAAGTGTCATAATGAAAATGTATTTTTGGCATCCATTATAAATTGGATTGTATCTATCTGAGGACCAGATCCAGTTTCTGAACATCCTCAGCTAAAAGAACGGAACTTGGCAAAAAGTAAACAAAAGATTGTCCAAAAACAGGCAGAACAAGCTAGAGCTGGGAGAGATATGAAAAGGCAGAGTAAAACACAAAGATGAGTAGACAAAATGCAGAGGAGGCAAAAAGCACAGAGCCAGCCAGCAAGATAGCCAGAGGAAGACAGAAAATCCATCCTGCTCTGGAGATCACCTCTTGACAGTCCCAACAAACAGCACTGCCCACTAAAAAGCTGATCCAAGCATTGTGAAGCAAGAAGGATAAAGAAGAGCCAAATCATCTGGCACAAGTGGGGAAAGCTATCCTTTAAAAGCAAGAAGTGAACGGAGAGGCTTTCTACAACCTCAATTTTAACAGAGATGTCTTTTTTTCTCTAGCACTTTCCAAAACTTTTGCAATGCAGTGGACATGCATCTCTTTTTCACCTTGATACAAGTCAAGAATTGTACAGGCAGCAATGCAATTACGCCCACCAGACTTCCAGCTGGTTCCAAAATGGACCTATGCTGAGTTACAGCAACCTGGAGTCTGATAGCAAAACCAAAACAGGAAAAAACCCAGATAATAAAAAACCCAGTATCGAATTGCATTGTATCTTTGATGCCACATAAAAGAATAGTGCGTTCTCCCTTGGACTGAGTGGTGTTTCTACTTTTTTCCCTATGTGTCAAGTGCAAAATTCACACAGAGTGGGGAGTGGGGAAGGAAAAGAGCTGGGCAAAGCCTGATAGGGCTACAGCTTCCTTGCTCCTTCTAACCTCATGTAATGAAACCCTTTGCCCCTTTCCCTTAACCAGTTTTATGATACTTTTGATTCTCTGGCAACATCAGCAAATCTGGCACCTTCAGATTAAAAACCTTCATCAAAGCAGGAGTATCTCAGCACCTCTTCTGCCCAGTTCCTTTAATCTCTGCACTAGCTGCTTCCTGCAGGATTCATGAAAGCCCCTGCCCCCCCAACACTGGCTGGTGTTCAGCAGAAGCTGGACATGTGTTTTGCTGAATCAAATCTAATTAAGTTATTCAGAGGATTTACTAGATTACACCTTGCTATCTACAGCTACTTACTTCTTCACTGGCTCTCCCTTCACTGGCAATCTGACATCTTCTCCTCCCCTCTGCTCACATTCCCCCAGGAAGCTTTCCTGACATGCACAAACAGCACGTGCCTGGTTGTTTGGATCACCAAAAATATCAGATCAATCCCTTCAAATTGCTGGGGCATCTATGTACAACTGACAAATCCAGCTTGATCTCAGTTGACTTTGTAAGACACCGCTTGCCTTCCCAAAATACTAAGACTTTCGGGATTTGTGTGCTCAGATTAATTAATCAGAGATAGTGCTCAATAGATGTACAGAGCTGGGGACCCTTCCCAGGTCTTGAGGGAGACAGACTGAGGCCCCAGGGCAAGGACAGTCACAATTCTGGCTGCTGAGGGATAGAGGAAGAGGGGCTGCATAGAGGACAAGTGCAGCAGTGTATGCCAAGGCTGTGCCAAGCTGCTCTCTGACCTTTCGGTGGAACAAACCAATTCCCTTCAAATGGAATTTTCATCTCCCCAGTGTGGCTAGAACTAGGAGTATTAGGAACAATTAAGTAATTTCAGACAGAGAATCTGGCTAATGCAGGTAATTGCCACTCTGTGCTGTGTTTTGAATCGAACTACACAATTTTACAGTGATTTAAAATAATGTATTTATTAATGACCTCTTATCAATGACTCTAGACTGCTACACCCTGCTAGACTATACTTGTATTATACATGAGTGAGAGACTTCCCAGTAGAAAGAAATCTTAAGGGCCAAACAATAAATAAATGCCATAAACTTGTTAGAGAATCTGCTGCTAACTGGGTCTGCCCCAGGAAGTACATTTCATCCTTTCTGGGCACTTTCAGTAAAATTTTTCCCACTCTCCAAAACATAGGCAGCAACGAACAAAGAATATGGACAAGGCACTTGAATCTGATTTATGTTTCATAAGTAGAACTTGCCTTGACAGTATGAAATGGCTCAAAATAGCCCCCAAAACTAGATGAGAAATGTGTCCTTTCAGCATGCCCCTATGTTAATGTACAGAAGATTCCTCCCACTTCCTGCAAAAATTGCAATCAGATGACTTCCTCTTATATTTCAAGAGGCTATATCCTGAACCTAACTGGTTTTGAAAGAGATTTTTCAGGTAAAAATTGCCCCTCATTTTCATTGCCATCTGTCTGTGACACTGGCCTAAGGAAAACACGAGCAGGAACACACTCTGTTCCTAGGAATGCCAGCTCAACAGCAGGTTTCTGAGCACTGGTCCAACAAATGGGTGTAGGATAAGCATCCCAGACTTCTTTGAGAAGAAAAAGTTACAGCCACAAAGAAAAAATGTGTGGAGTCATAACATGGGCATCTGGCATCCCTAATGAAACTTCTCAGCTGGCACTTTATCCTCAGCTGTTGCTACATTAAACACTAAACCCCTTAGATGAATTAATACAATTACCTTGCATTCTGCTCAAGTGTTTATTTTCCCCCCTCACATTCTGTTAGGTACAACATAACCTGTTTTTGTAGGGAAATCGACTGTGAGCAAACACTGACAAGACTGTACTCAAATCACCCAACACCTCCAGCTCTGAGCACAGGCTCTCCCACCCCAGGCTATGTCTGTGCTACAGGGAACACCCAGCAGTGTCACCCAGAGAAGCAGGTAAGCCTGGCTTATCACCAGGCAGCTTTCCACACACAGGGGAGAAATTCTGACTTGGGGTTTGGGGATGTGTCCTTCCCATGCCTTTTCCTCTGCTCTGTTAGTAAGGTAATTACCAGGTGACACATTTTGAATGTGTGCCAGCTTCACTGATGGTCTAACTGTACATGGGCAGAGTTACAGCTGGAATGGATTTGGGCCAGTGTGGTTTTCATTTTAAGATATGTATATTTTGTAACACAAAGGCAGTGGATGCATCTGCTGTGGTTATGTCATCTCCAAGGTGCTCCAGGACCAAGCCCTCAGAAGACAGAGTGAGGTGCAGCAGTTCATCCTGGTTGAAGATTAAGTACTATCATAATTAAACATCCTCATGGAATGTTACTGTTTCTTTGCTCAACACCACAATAACACCCAATGTTGGATTTTTCAAGATGCCAGACAACACAAACCCATCTTCTTAAGATTAAAAATAGAACTCTTAATCTGATTTAATTTCCTCAACCTGCTAGACACCAGACAGCATGAATGCAAGGAGATGCAGAGACATGGGGTGTTAGAAATGATAGAATTCACCAGGACACTCAGTGCCTTTCCACCTGGCTTTCAGCTGGTTGGTTGCATTGTTTTCACAGTGCTACTTTTGAGCATAGCCTTCAAAAGAAATGATTTGTAATAGCCATGTATTTTCACACCACATACATAATTTTGTGTTAGGAAGGGCTTTCCTTCTGTGGCTAAAGGAGCAAAGCTTCATTCCCTTGCCTCTATTGCAGCAGGGGCCAGGGACATGGCTTTTTAAAGCATTTTAAATAGAAGTTGGTGGACTAGGGGACCCTGGAGCACACTTTCAAATCTTCCTTGCTGCCTTACAAAAGCTAAGCAGTTAGGTGCAATGACTCACTCACACTGACATTTTTGGGAGAGAATGATGCCTTTTATAATAACATTGATATTCCTCCATTGATGTCTCAACACTAGCTAATTTAGAAAAGAAACATGTAGTGCAAGGTTGAAAGGTCACAGGCCAGCCAAAGAACTCATGAGATCGTGGGACCATGAAAGAAGCTTTGGCTTTAAAATAAAATACCCTTTTTTCTTTGTTTCCTTTTTTTTTAAGGAAGAGGAAACTTTTCTGAAAGGCCAGGAATTTAAAGTGAACTCTTCTTTCACATACTGTACAAATAAAAACCACACTGCAGAACTACTTGGGGGGGTTCAGTAGAGTTTATCTCCAGAGGTCACTTTAATCTATATTGAGTAGAGCAATAGAGAGAGAAGGAATGACACATACTCACTTTTAGGAAGCTGCTAGACCTCTCTTTAAGCTCTGACGTTACCACTGTCAAGCCAATAACCTTCTTAGATTATTCTCCCCACAGTCTAGTGGGGACTCTGCAGCCTAGTGAGTGTGAAATTAAATTATGAAATATTTGATTATTTGTGGCTGTTGTGTTCTGCTCTATCCACACTGTTCTCCTTTTTTCAATCTCCCCTATTTTTTCCTCTGTCAGAGTTAAAGGAAAAGAGAAACCAGAAAAAGCTTACAATATAATAAACTTGCATCCGTAGTGTTCTGATGTGACTGATGTTTGCACCTTTGACAGACTTCAATTCAGATTCAGGTTTGAGAGTAAAATCAGGGCCAGATTTTCTGGCTTTGAGTCCTTTCAATGACTGCTAGCTCACAAAGTATTAATTTCTTTTCTTCCCCAAAAGAGCAATCTATTAGTTTCTTCCCAATATTAGGTGAATATAAAACTAATTAAATCCTGATTGAGACTCTTTCAGTTTCCAAGTGAAACAAGAGCATCCTTTCCTTTATAAAGAAATTTGGAAATGTTAATGTGGGATATCAAAAAGAGTTTGCAAAAACAGAGGAGGCCTAATGTGCTGGGTTCCCTCTTCCTTCCAGTGCAGCAGCTAATAAATATTATTTGTTGATGCAATATTTATAGGCCATATATCTTTAGTATGAGAATTTATTATTAAACCAATTAGGCACAGAGTGCTTTCATAACTATAGCTGCTCAAAATGACAAAAGATAAAGTGGTTTCCTAATGAAACATGCAGCTGATAGAAGAAGAAATTATTCTTTAATGTTTTCAGATATTAAGAAAATAAAGACTGGCTCCTACAATGAGGCGCTACATATTATCCTTGCTGTCTCCCAAACTTGCATAATAAAATGCTTAATTTCTGTGCTTTCTTGTTTTTATAACATTAACAAGGTCCATAAAGTCTGAGGTAACCAAGTGCAAGTCACCTGTAAAGCTTACTGAGCAGTGAGAAGAATTTACCACACTGCTAGAAACAGCATGGATTTGCTTGGCCAGGGAAGGACTTGTGCTGGAGAGCAGCACATCCAGAGTTCTCTGCTTAGAAGGAAGTGTCACAGGAGAGAGTTTGAAATCTCTGTCTGCCTGTCCCTCCAGCCTGGTGGACCAGAGACTCCCTCCTGACTCTCTTGACATAGGAAGCTCACAAAGTAGTTGCCTGTAATAAACTTGTAACCTGGCCTGCACTGTGACACCTGTCCTCACACACGTGTGACTGGCATCAGCCTGAGAGCTCAGCTTCAGTTACCAATGCCAGTATCAGAATTTAGAGCTGTCCAGTTAATAGCTGCTCCCATGACCTCAAGGCACACAAAAGCTGGGCCATCCATGGCTGCCATTCATTTGATGGGTCACAAGGCAAAAACACTGTGCAGTTTGTCCACAAGGCCTTCTTGGGTATGGAAGCACAGCAGTGTCTGTAAATCCTTATAAATTATACCAGTATGCTATCTAACCTTCTTACATAGGCTTGGACAATTTCCTCCCGCCTCCCATTGCTCATTTTCCACTACTCACAAATGTCCGTTCCACACAAACAAGAAAAATGAGCTGGCAAACACCCTGCCCACAACTCAATTTTAAGGCAGAGAAATACAATTTTCCCCAAATCTTTCCTTCCTAATGTTTTGTGAAATGAACTGTTCAAAGCTATCTATTGAAAAGGAGATGAAAATCCTTCCCTTCAAAAAAGAAGCATAATGAATGTACTCTTCACTCTTCAAGAGTTGCAGCACAGCCTGCCAGAGAACATCCTCTTTTTCTCCATTTATGGGGTTTGATTAAGCGTTCTGCTCATATGGATTTGAAAGTTTTGATGCCATCTTTTTAACCACAGCTTTTGTGTATGAAAAACAAAATCTGAGATAGCCAAATGCAGAGGTAAAACTGCAAAATTATCCTTGTCAGCAGTGATGACTGGAACCTCTTTGCTTAGACTCCCCTTGACATAGTGGGAATGTCAGCACTTCTGTTTGTGTGACAGCACAATGGCTCTTGGCTGGAGAGATGCTGAGGCACAGGGTGCTGAAAGCTCAGAGGGTCAGTGTGGAATCACTGTTGTGGGCTCTTCCCTACAGTGCCCATTGCCAAAGCCAGCCCTGTGCTCTGACCCCCTCTTGTGCACTTTGCAGACTCTCCATTTCCTAATGGGGGTATCTGAACCTTTTCAAGTTCCAGCTGCAGCAAGAACAGCACTGAGAACCCCTTGTGCACTTCTGTGTCTCCAGAGACAGCAGCTCAGCTCCAGGGCTCCTGCATGTGAATGGCTGGGCTCTGCAGCAGCCCAGAGAAATGTGTCATGTAATGCTTAGGAATGCCTTGGGGTAGGAACAGGTGCAAAAACTCTGAGGTTTGTAAATGTCTTTAGTGTGGTTCACTTCCCAAATTGGTATTTTTCTGTAGCACATACATATAATGATGCCAACAAAGAAAACAAGTTACAGCTGTCCAGCAAAGTTCATAAGAACTCTTCACTCACCCATCACGATGAGTTTTTTGCACAGTCTGTGCAAACCCTCCAGAAACACTGTATGTGACCTCATGAATTTCTTTGCTCTCCCTGCCGGCTAGTTTTGTCCTGTACTCTACTAGAGGAGTTATTTTGGATGCTTTTCTTTCTATTTGGGTGGATTGCTTTGCCTTTCTAATGCTCCTCCCTGCCCTGCCAGTCCTGGGAGCACAAGGCTCAGAAGGGGCACTGAACTCACATCTTCCTAAGAGAAATCACACAACCTGAGGTGGATGAGCTTTCACTTCCCTTGTTTTGAATTCCCTCAGCAGTGAAGAGGTTTTGTCTGCATGCAGGAATCAAGAAAGTCAGGAACTCACCTTAGAACTTGCTACAAGCAGCCATAGCTCTGCCTCAATGATTCATCAATTTATTTGATTGACAGGATTGATAGAAGGTCTTAAGAGCTCTCCTGAGAATCAAAATCAAAAGAAAATCCATATGTGAGGGTGCCCTATATCTTTCTAAGCTTCTCTTATTTGGGAACTAAGCTCTTCTACTTTTAATTTCATATAATGAGAAAGTATGGACTTAGCTTAGTAAGAGCATGGCAAATATTAATTAAGTACTAGCAAGTAAAAACAATGTCAGTAGCTACGAGGGAAGATAAGTCTGAGAGATTGGGGTTTAGATTATATGAGACTGAAAAAATAATAATAATAACCAGAAAGCATAGGAATTAAAAGAAGTGCTTGTTAATTAGAGAATATTGAAAGCAGTGAGATAATAAAAAATGTCCACTTTTCACCTATGACTATGGAGACAGCTCCTTCCTAGAATTAAGTTTCTGGTCTTTCTGTACATGGTGCTGTTAGAGTGGGGTACCAACATCATCACTGTTAGATCACTTAATTAATGCTATGGAAGCATCAGATGGTGCCTTAATATACCTTCTCCCCTAAACCTTTGTGGTGGTTTTGGGCTGACCTCATGAAGCTGAAATACCCATTTCTAAGAAACTCTCTTACGGAAAGAAGTCAAAATTCTATAATTCTATGGTTGTTGCTGCTCCACTGGCAGAATTTCAGGGGACACCTGACTGACTCGCTGTATCTGAGGCTGCCTTCCCAGCTGAGCTAAATCAGTTAACATCAGCTGGGGATCTGCATCCCATTCCTGCTTCAGAATGAAACCCATTTTATGGGGAGGACAGAGACAAGTAAACTATAAATAAAACTGCATAAGGGCTTTACAAATCAGTGCTTAAAAAACTTAACTTTTCATCAATCTAGCTACTGCTCTGCTCACTGTGATGCCACTTCATCTCAGCAGAGACACAGGCAGCCTGTATTCTTTTAACCTCAGCAGGCTGTCACTGGTCTTTGATATAGCAGCTGTCTCATAGCTACCACTTGATTTCAATTAAACCAGGCTATATTTAGGGTGAAAATAGGGCTATTTTAAACTGCCATACCTGCCAACTTTTATTCACTCACAGCAGTAGTTATCTTATTTGATGTAGCTGGTTTTAAGCTGTGCCATCCATAAAATTAAAAAGATACCCGAAACTGTGATGTATTTTACATTCACAACACCAAAAATCTATCATTAAAAGCAGCAGTTCTCCAGAGAAGAGCACGCTTTAAGGTGATAAATAACAAAATGCTCTCTACACACAGCCAGGGTTGCTAGCACAGCCTTGCCGTGGTGAGGTGATACAAATGATTCTCTGGTGCCAAGGAGAACTAAACTGAGAAATGTATTTATTTTCACTGATCACAGGGGTCTGTTGCTATGACAGAAAGACTTGGTGTGTGGAGCATCAGTGGAACACTTTTGTGAGATGATCCAATATAAAATGCTTGTTTTAGGGACAGATTATATGATTTGGGATTGAAGAGTTCTTTATCCTCACAATTTCACTTCAGAGAGTCATTCTTTTCCTCCTCCTGTATCAATATTGCACATGCTCTGTGCTTTCAGCAGAAAATGGGTGAAAGCCCCATTAATAGAGATCTCTACCCTTGTTCCCCTTCCTTATGAACATCATATCACAGTATTCCAAAATATTGCCATGCTCAGGTCATAAAACCTGTTCCATACGCAGACACCCTGGGACACTGCCCTGGCACTGGGAGTGCCTCTCTGGCAAAATGTGTGAAGAGCCCATGTGTTTAGATAATGCAATTACCTGCATGAAAAGATGGGGCACAGTTTTACATGAACAAGAAAGAAAATCTTCTTTGAGTCATCTAAAATTTAATAGGCTACGAACATGGCTAAAGCAAAAGATAACTCTCTCATGCAAAAGCCTTCTCATAAACAGTCTGTAATTACACTTGCTGCTGTTTGGTTGATGGCACAGGCTTATTAAGTGCAAGAGCTGTTTTTCTGCAAGGAAGCTTACTGGAGAGTGGATTAAAACAAGCATGATCACATCCTGACATGCATAAAATGCTGATTGTCTCACTTGCCCTATATGCCAAGTGCTTACTCTTGCAAGGTATTTGGAGCTGTCAACGCCAGCTGAGCTCAGTGAGGCAGAGAGGTGCTCAGCACATCTTAAAAAACCCTTGGCATGGAGAGCAGGCCTCAGACACACTCGATGTTTGCCAGTAAAACATACCACGGGAATGATGGCAATTACAGAGCAGCTATTTGTGAGCATTACTGGAACTCCGTACCCTCCTTCAGAGAAAGGACAAGACCAAAGGGGGATGCAGAAGTGCTGCAGCTCTGGCTCACAGGCCGGAAACCTGCCTGACCCTGACAGACTAAATAAAGTGAACCTGTGGCTCCTTGCATGAAAAATACAACATGGAAACCAGGCTGTTTAAAGGGCCAAATGAAGACACTCTGGGAATGCCAGAGTGGATATCCCTGGAAGCTCTGCTGTGTTATGCTGTAGCTCCATCTGTGTCTGTTTGGTGTATTCATCACCTCCTTCAGCTGGGGCATAAAAGGGACAGGGCACACCAAGGCACACTCACTGGAGCATTATTCAACATTCTGCTTTAACACTGTTATTCCAAGCAAGGCCCTGAACACTGCCTTGTTCACTGCACTTTCACCAAGCCCAGCTATGGAGGCAGAACACTTAACTTTTATTGCTTTTTTTTAAAGGGGCAAGATGGTATCAGAGCACTTCAAAGCATCACAGAATTTATGTCCACAACAAAGATACCAAGAACCCAAGAGCTGTGCTTCCCTCTCCTTATTCTTGTATATACTGCATCATTTTGGCTGAAACTTACAATAAAAAAAACAAACAACAACCAAATCAAGACAAAAAAACCACTACAAGTATTTCCTTACCTTGAAAAGAAAATAACCCTGATTGGAAAATTAACCTAATGGTTGCACTTTGGCAAAATGATAAGCAATTGGTAAGAAAAGAATCCTGCAGTGAGAAGTGTGGAGAAATCATCATATATCCCCAAAGCTGTTAAAGAGTGAGTTCAGTGCTAAGTGTGTGTGTGGACAGGGACTTCCTCAGAGCAAAGAAGGATCTTCATTACCTGAGAGACACAGGCGTAACAAAAGCCTCTGAATGGCAGTGATTCAGATGAGATGAGATTCTTCTTTTTTTTAACCACCAGGGAAGTAGATATGAGAGCAGCCCATTCAGTGATGTGTTAAAATTTCCATTTCTTGAAGTTTTAGAATCCCCAGCAGACACACAACTAAAAATACATTGGTTCCAACAGATGCTGGGATATCAGTGCCAGAATCTTCCAGTGCAGTGGCCAGAGCTGTGCAGGATGGTGGGCAGAAGAATTCCTCCTGCCCCCAAAACGTTCCTCTTCAGTATGTTCAGTGAACATACTGAATTACCATCACTGTCTTGTCAAGTGCATCAGATATTTTGTTCTGAAACCCATGGCTATTGCTTTATGGGTAGTCAGAGGTATTTTAACCATTTTTCCCCTTTCAGTGTGCACAGCAAACCTCTCCTTTTCCTGGGAGTGATGCCATGGCATCCACACAAGACAAGAGTGCAGCAGAGATTGCCTATGAGCCTTCAGAACAGTTCTAGTGAGTATGAGCTTAGGATGTGCTTAAACTGTGTACTCAAAGCCCACTGGCTTCCCAAAATTTTGTTCATGTCTCTGCAATCAGACAGACACACAGCAGTTATTCTGCAAAACCTCCAGGCATCCCACAGCTCCTTCTTCAGTACTAACCAGAGCAGAAGACCAGAAACTTGCAATCTGTTTTTCCTTTTGATTACCATAATTTCTGCCTCTTTTGGCTTCCTTTTGCTGGAGCTTAGCACCGTCTCTTACATTTCACCTTTTTTTGCCAAGGTTTACAGATTCTTCACCTTTTGTTCTAATTCAGAACCATTCCTGATGTCTTAGAGCTTGTGTGGTTTTTAACTGCATGCTAAAATGCGTCTTTAATTCCTTGTAAGATTTTTTTGAGCTCCAAGGCCTTCATGCTTCTCTAACCACTTCTTATCAATTTATTCCACCTCTGATTCCCGTGTGCCAGCTGCCAATTTTTTTCTTGTTGTTCCTTATTGTGAAGCTGACAAGGAGCACAGCAAAACTGACACAGTGAGGCACAGAAATGCTACAGGAGCAGCTCAAAATTGACAAGTGACAGTGGGACAAGTGGCAGTGACCAGGTTTTCTCCCTGAGATCTGATTTCACATTCAGTGTTCCCTGAGATGCAATAGGAATAAATAGGTATTTTGGTTTTACTCCTTTCTGTATAGAAATATGATGAGTTTAGACCCATTAGAGGAACCTCAGTTTGGCTGGGGTTGTTTGATAGACATTAGGCTTGTAGTTATTTCCTAAAGCTACAGATTTATGAATGGGGAGGGAAGAGGAGGACTTCAAGGAAGGCCAGTGGGTCTGAGAAAATGTGCCTGAATGTGATGGTGGGGAGGAAGCAGGCAGAGACAGCAGCAGATCAGTTTTGCTGGTCCTTTGAAGGCTCATTAGTGTGTCAGGAAAGGTTTGAGCTGTGGCCCCAAGTCCCCAGTGCCAGCGCCAAGTCCCTAGTGCCAGCCCCACTGGGTGTTTGGGCCAGGGCTGTGGCAGCTCCCTCTGTGCACAGGAATCTGAGCATGGATCTGCTCAGGGTGCAGGCTCTCTGTGCTCCACCTGCCTGGGGACACGGGACAAGTGCAGAGAGGACCTGTTTTAGTCACTGCATATAAATAGTAGCCACCCACTGGAAGCACAGGCTTTGTTTTCTACTCCAGTCCAACACATAAGGCTTCCACAGCAGCCTGACCTTAAATCTCAATTCACTCCCAAATCCCAGGGGAGAGGGAGCTCTGTGAGAACTCCTGGAGATGGGCCATTAAATTAACATTTTTGTCTCATTAGCTTTTGAAAGCAGCAGTTACAGCACGAGGGACTTGGCCTGGTGATATACCTACACATGCTCAGCATGCTTCTACTAAACCCATTAGACCACATCTGCCTGGAGTACATTCTTCTGGCCAGAACCCATAATATTAATCTCTGCTGTGTCCTACATCCAAAATCTAATTTTACACTTACTGTATTGGGAGATGCTGCATGAATAAAGGGATATGTCATCCTCCCTCCTTTTGCAGATGGAGCCACTCTGGGTCCCACTCCTGTGCAGGAATCACAGTCACTTTGGGGATGACATGGGGACCCAGGGGACACCAGAAGCCCAAGAGAAGTGGTGGGAGCAGGGATGGATGGGGCTCTGAGTAAGCTGGTACAGTGGAAGGGTCCCTACCCATGGCAAAGGGCTTAGAAGTAAATGATCTTTAAAGCCCCTTCCAAACTCACACTGTGATTCTGAGAAACTGTGTAGAAAAAGTGTGCACTGCTCTGGATAAAGCTGGTGAAAAAAAGACAAGGCTACCTTGGTTACAAAATTTGATTAACACATCTAATAGGACAGACAGTACCTAGCAGCTGTCAGTAATTATTTAGCCTCTGGCTGGCTTGCTTATCCTGAAAAGATTGAAGAAGCTGCAAATGTACTTCACAGCAGAGACAAGGAACTAAACAAGGTTATTAGCGTTTATGAGAATGAACACCAATGAAATGGCTCAGCAGAGTTTAATGCTATTTCTTGAACAAGAAGTCACTATTCTTTATAAAATTAATATTTCACAAATGCCAAGATCATGTATCTTGGGAAGAACAGTGGGAAGTACTCAGGATCACAGACCATTCCCTAGCCACAGGTACTGTGTGGGATGCCCTCTGTGAGAATGGGGCAGGAGTGCTCACACTTTGCCCCAAGATGGAGAAATGCTTCACAGGAGATGTCTGTGCTCCACAGTTTCTGAGAAAACGACTTATTCTCAGGAGCCAATATCCACTGGGCTGTCTAGAGCATCTGTCATTAATCTGATGGTGACATTTGGGGCTGCTTAATTTTCCTGCTGCTCTGATTGTTAGGACTGCCCTTAGCACAAGTTTACTTCTAAAGCTTGCTACATGCTGAATCCCAAACGCACAGGAGTGGGCCAGGCAGTGAGGAATATTGTGTTTCTCCTATAACCAGGAGAAGTCAGAGCAGAGAAATGGAAATGGATGGAAACCAATCAGCAGGGAATCTAAATGATATAATGGATATCTGGCTCTGCCAGGCAGTACCATACTAAAGGCTAAACCTGGTTTTAAGTGAGACACATTTAAAGCACCTCCCTCTATTTAAAGCTTATTATAACAATCTACAAAGTCAGTGGATTGCCTTTTGATTACATCTAGGAGACTGCAAACATCCCAGAGATGGGTCTTTCCTCTTCTGAGTATTTGCACAGCGTGCAGGACCAGAAGTATCTTTGTCAGGCACTCAGGGCAGTAATGAAATACAAACAACAGTTACCAGGAGGCAGCTGCTCAGGGCCACTGTTACCTTAGGCAAGGATAATAGTTTGTATTCACTTAAAAGTGACATTGAAAACAGCTGAATTAACCCAGTATTAGAGGTGTGTATTCCATACTGGAGGAATTTGTGAGCTAAACACATTTCTTTGTCACCTACTCATGAAATTTTGACATCAGAGTACAAGAGAATTAAATATTAACTGATCCCTCAGAGGTTTAGAGATTTTTTCTTTCTAAATAGCCTAAAAACCCTACAGTTAAAAATTATAGCTGAAATTTTAAAACTCAGCCAGTAACTTCAAGTTACAGTAAATAACTGGAAGATAAGAGATGATAATAGAATTGTCTTCCCTGGCTTCTGGTCATCCTCTCTTTCACTGTTTCCCTCTTAGTGCCACAATGAATGGTGAGTGACTGGGGGCAGTCAGGTGGGTATAACATGTAGCACCTTAGGAAGTGTAATTTAGCATTAAGTAGCATCCACTTTAGATAATGGCCAACACAGTTGTCCATTAACCAAATGAAACTTGAAATTGGAGTCTAATTAACAAAGGAAGAGTTTAAAGAGTATCTGAGAGCTTTTTTTGTTTGTTTTTCCCTGTAATTCAGATTAAAACCTAAATCAATAACCAGGTATAGCACATGATTGTGTTTTAGTTTTGCATTTAGGTTTGTTTTTTTAAATGTTTACATGAAGCAAAGTTAAATGCACTGATTTTCCTTTAACTCTGACAAGGAAATACACACTAGCTGTGTATAGCAAAACCATGCCATATTTGTGGAATACTAATTAAGGAGCCCCAACCCAAAACAATTCTCTCTCATCTGTTTAAATAGAAGGCTGGTGCATATCGAACTCTGTCATCAGCTATTATTCAAATTGAAATAGGTCAGGTCCCTGAACACCTGGAAATTAGCCTGGAAATTCCCTCAATTAATGAAACCCTGCCTGCCTGGATTTAGCCTGCCTTAGCCATAACACTTGGACAATCATAGGTGCAGCATGTAAAATTAATCTCATTCTGTTACTTTCTGTGGAAGGGCATTTTGACTGCGCTCTGACCCCTGAGAAAAAGGTTAATACTTGCTCATTCTCCTGCACAGTTTGCTCAGCAGACATCCAGCTCCCGCAGTCCACCTCACTGGAGCGGGCAGGGCACAGAATCCACAGCTGCCCCCAGTGCATGTCTGGTTTGATGAGACACCAGGGTAAAGCAGCACTTTATTTTCTAATACTTTCTCTATTGACACAGACATTTTCATATTTAATTTACCTTTAAAAAATTATTCTTTTTTCAAAAATTCCTTCAGTTACTTAAAACTATCAGTTGTTCTCTCTCCTTCTCCCTTTTCTGCACACAGGATTTATCCTGGAGCACCTCATTGTGCTGCAGGGTGCCATTGTCCCTGGCTTTTATAGGCAATTCCACCCAACCAGATATTCACCTTTCCTGGAGTTTGCTCCAGCCTTTTCACAAGCCTGAGCTTTGCTGTGCTGGGTGTGAGGAGTTGGGCCACTCACTCTCTATGGTGCTGTTTGTAACCAGCTCTGACCCTGATTAAAAACAAACAAAAACAGGCACAATGCAAGTAGCTGAAGTTCAGGGGGGATTAAGTTAAGTTTGTTCATAACACCATCGTCCCTGGCCCTGTTTTTGGTTGTGTGGTCTTCAACCACATGGAAGAAAATGCTCACTTGCACTTCCTGCCAATATTCTCATCCCAGAGCTAGATAAAATAAAGTCAATATGTTTAAAAAATGTATGGGAAGGACAGGGAAGGATTTTGTTGAAATACTGGGCTAGGATCAGAGAAATCCACCTTGCCCTCAGCCTGTACAGGGTGTGCTGTCCCACCAGGAGAGTGCAGTGCTCAGCTCTGCCTGCAGCCTCCTCTCCTGTGCTGAGGCTTGGTCCCAGACTGGCTCTGCCATGCCCTTCACAGGGGAGTCCTTTGGCCAAAGTTTTTGTCTGCTGCTCCCTCACCAGCCAAGTCTCCCACCATGCCCTCTTCCTCTGACCTTACCCCTTCTGTTCCCAAAGTCTCACACTGCAGATACTGCCTCTGTCCTTGTGCTGGCAGACTCCTTCTTCCAACACAGTCCTGAAATGGAATTTTTACCCTCAGGCCCTAAATCAATCATGTTCTGCCAAAATCTGGTGTTGAAGATAACAGCTGCAGAAAATTACCAAAGTGCTCTGTCTTCAAGGAAGACTCAGTTCTCCTCACAAGAAAGAAACTTGTCCTTTCCTTTCTTTTCTAAATTTTTGAAATCCCTTATTTTATCTAAGTGAACTTCGATTAAAAACGAGTTTATATATAGATATGGATATGAATATATACATATATATATATATATATAAATATAATGGCCCTAAGGGACCCACCAGACATGAGCTGAGAAGAAACCTTGAAAGATTTAAGATGTTTCTGCTGGTCAGGACCTAACTGAAACAAAGTGTACTTGCCCGGTAAGAAACAAGTTAGTTTTAAGTCACCTTCACTGACCAGAGGTGCCCTAAAATCTCTTTAATGGGGTAGTCAAATTAGTGATGAAGTTAAAAGAGCATGTCTAATTTGCATGCATAATTACATCAACCATACATGCAAAATACAGCCTGAAGCTCTGCCCTCAAAGAGGCAGAAGCAAGAAGAGGATGATGTAGGACTGGAGAGTAACAGGCAGGTCCAAACCCAGGCCAGCACGGAGCTCAGCCTTATGGCCAGAGCCCTTACTCTGAACACAAAGCCTGGTTATGGCACACAGCCATGGTCCCTGCTCTGGTGGGGATGGGCTGGATTGCTTCATGTGCACAGAGTGCTCACTCTGCCCCTCTGCACAAGTGCTGCTCTCTGCCACACAACCCACTGCTGCAAGGGGAGTGATCCAGACACTGCTATTTCTAGACAGGCTGTGCCAGAATAGCGAAAATCCAAGAGTTTAAGAAATGTAGAGCATTTTGCTTAGGAGCTGTCACTCACTTGAGGCTCACCCTGCCCTGTTCAGCTGCTGTTCCCATCTGTACCCTCTGTTTGGTTTTCTATTCCTATTCTGAAACTGAATTGGTAAGCAGAAAATTTTAATTACTGAATAAACTACTACCAAAAATCTCTGAAGAACACACTGAAAAGGAACGAGGTTGCTGTGATAGGCAGAGAACAACTTCCAGTCCAGAGAAACTCAGGCAGAGACAGACCCTGAGCATCACAGCCTGTTGGGCCACAGGAGGTGGGTGCTGGTCCTGCCCAGAAATTAAACTGTGCCATTTTTAGGAACACCTCTGAGTGACTGATGGGATCAGTTGTCCCAGGGTCTCTGTACATAGCACCTACTCCTACTGTACCTGGCACTGAGAGACTGGCAGCAGGTGCCAATTGAGGGGGCTGACACTGTCACCATGACAGGAGTTCTAAAGAGCACACTCTGTGTAGAAACTGTCCTGCAAGGACAGGATTTCCTGTGGCTGAGACTCTGACTTCAGACTGTGTTTTCACTTACTTCACTGTGATGCCTGAAATTGGCTTATTAGGAGCATTCAGCTTATCAGTTAAATGGATTTTTGAGTAGCTCTTCATCATCTCCCTTCAATATTGTCAGGTTTTGAGGGAAGATGTTTATAAGCCATTATACAGAGATGTCTTTTATGTGTGATAAAGAGCTCTTTCTCCAAGATCTCTACACTCACACTCCAACATATAATCAGCTTTTACAGCTATATTAAAGTCTTCAGTATAGGTGGTTGGTTTCTACAGTGGGAATCCCTGCTATATCCCCTAATTACACCATTGCTTAATACAGGAGTATAGGAATACATTTAATATAATACATACAACATTTTATCATGGAAACTGCAATTACTTTCAATAGAACAACCGTTTCCAGCCTGAAAAGCTGACCTGACTGTTCTTCTCCTGGCAAATGCTGAAACCAGCACATGCTGAAACCAGCACTTACATGCTGCAATACAGAAGAGAATCTCTCCTCTGACAGGACAAATTATCAAAACTAATGCTTATACTGTAAATAGCTTTAAATGCCATAGGACCTGTGTGTAAATTAGGGTACCATTAGACTGTGCTCATTTACACCAGGCCTCTAAGTAGCCTACAAGCCTGTATAACTCCAGGATTAATTGCTGTGCTTTGTTAGTGAATGGTCTTTTGTTAGCTCTCTCAGCAGGCGCTCTGCCTCTCTGGGTGGATCAGCTCACACAAACCTGATACACCAAGAGTTATGGCATGTCCTGTGAGGGGAAAACAGAAGTTTCAATTGTCTCTTCTCATTATATCTCAAAATACACTTCCTTTGTGCTTGTGGAGAACGGAGGAGGAGTCACAGTGGTTTAGTAACAGCGAACCTTTTCCTAATCTTTGCAATCAGATCTTTGGGACTTTGCTACCGTCACACACAGCAATCACTTCATACAAGTGAGAAATCAGCACAGCCTCAGCTCCTGATAAAGTTCAGTACAGGAACCAGCTAAGCCTGGGCACGCCACATCCATCTTTCTGCTTGGTGCTCTATTTTGACAACTGCTGTGTTTGTGTGCTTTCAGATAATATTTGTCTAACACTAACATAATCAATCTAATTTGAGAGTCAAACTTAACATGTCTCAATCTCTACCTAGGCTCCACATGTTGTGTGCATTCTGGTCTATATTAACACAGCTGAGTGCTGTGAGGCATATTAATGAATGTCATCTGTAATTTGCTACTTGTTTTAAAAGAACTTTGTTGTAGAAGTTCTGCAGTCAATTCACTCCACTCGTGAATTCAGCAGAACAACTCATTTCCTACCCTAATAAGACTCCAGTCTCTGGTTGGGATGGTTGGTTGCCAGAAGAAATGGCTTTCTTAAGAATGGGAGCACACAATTGCCTTTCTTAGCTGCTCTATTATTCATTGTCAATCTAATGACCTTGCCATTTTTTTTCTCAGCATTGACTCAGAGTTTTCTTCTGCGTTGAAAAGGTCACATTGCCTTCTCCTCTTCCCCCCCATCCCCCAGATAATTTTCTTCATATTCTGTAACTACTCATTTTCAGAGCAACTTCACTCACATTTCCACCTTTTCCACATTTCTCCCCCAAATCTGTGTTTTGGCCAGCTCCTCAACAGCATACACAGCTCCAATTCCAGTGACTCTGGCAAACCCTCTCCAAATCATCTCAAAATTTGCCATGTGTTCCCCAAAATGATCAGCTAACTTCTGGAAGTCATGTCTGTTCAAGGCCCTGCATGTTGGAACACAAACAAATAAATTACCCAAAGCTGCTGTGTGTACATTAATGGCACTCTGGAAGGTCTGCATGGTAACCAGCATGGTTTGACATGCATCTTCCAACAGTCCAAATCATATATTTTTAACTTGTAGAAGCTATTATTTACTCCAGGTATTTTCCTTTTCTCCATACCTATATTATTTAGTCTAATAACAAAGGTTCAGGTTTCCCTGACAAGCTTTCTCATAATTAGTAACCGAGAGCAAGCTAGCTGCTGTTATCCTTGGCCATTCTGGTGGCACTTGGGACACAAAGCTATAAATTAGGTCACTTGTCCTCAGCAGACTCTCCATTTCCTTTCTGTATTTTTACTGCACTTTTAAAAACCCACTCAGTACAGAGAAAGAAGAAAAATAATATCATACAGAGAAGTTTTAAAATTCAGATTAAAAAGAGGGGGAGGGGGTAAAGGAGTATTTGAGAATTTTATGCATCTGTGATTTCTGGGCACCAATCTGTAAGAGGATTCCCTGATTTGTCTTTATTTTTCCAGGACATCAATTTAATTTCTCTGTTTGAGTCCACTGCATTTTTACCTATCGTTCTTGCTCTTCCTTTGGGGTTAACTGAAGTGGTGATTTTTTCCAGCTTAGAAACATTTAATATTTTTCAAGTACCTATCTCTAAATGAAAGCAGAAATTAAAGCAGTGAGTTTGCTAGAGAACACAATTTCTTTTCTTTTATAGCTTTCCTGGCTGCTCAAGGGTAATACAATCAGGATAGAAGTGCTTGTAGTCTTGATAACCGTGGATAATTTTTCTGTTAATTTTCTGACAGTCTTCTGTTACTGCATTTATCTGAAAAAAACCCACCGTGAGGTTCTCCATTCAATCCTGGCACAAACAGCACAATTCCCTTGGACACTAGTGCATATTGCACCTATTAATATCATGATATGACCTGAAACTACATTTTCTCCTACAATGCCCTTAAACAGCTCTGAGGACATGGCAAGGCACTGGATCTTGTTATTGACTCATTCATACTGAGCCTTCATTTCTGTCATGCTTCAGCCACATTGGGACAATAAAGGATTGTTTTGTCTACCTAACTCCAAACATTAGCTCTTTTTATAGCTTTTAATTTTAACTTAAGTAGGATGCCTCTTGCTAAATACATCTTCTTGGACTTGCCGTCCATGTGGAGGAAATGAAGTCAAGTTTGTTAAAATAGATGAACTAAATATTATAAATCTGCACTCATCTCTACCCCCTCACACAGAGCAGGCAGCAGCACTTACTACTGAGACACATAATGGAAAAAGGATATTTAATGAGTAAAGGTTTTCCTGAGCCACATGAACTTGTTCTGCCTGCTCTAAGCTGAACTCACAGACTTCCCTCCCATCAGTGTTCCCTTAATGCCTTTAAGAGAATCACATCTCAAAAATACAAAGTTTGCCTCAGTAATAATGACAGAAACTTTTATTTAGCCCCTATCTAAAGGACTAGAGAATATTCCTGAGACCAAGAAATTATACATAGATGAACAGGGTCAAAGTTCTGTAAGACAATGCAGATTGCAGAACTTTATTTTTACTGACACATTCTGTTCTGACACTTGTCTTGATCCTGATACTTACAACATATCACTGCAAAAATCCTCCAGAAGTATAAAGAAATGAAATAAAATTTTGAAAAACATTCTCTCTTCATAAAGAGTTTGACTCCAGTGCTTCAGTGTATCTCACAAGTTCTGAGTACACAAGACTTTGGCTTTCTATCATTCAGAATGAATTTGAATAAACTGTGAATCCCAAAGCTCTAGTTAATAGCAGCATAAAGAGAAAATTGGCAGGTAGCAGTGAGGCAGTGGGCTGAACGGCTGCCATCAACAAGGCCTATAAATAGATCTTTTTCAAAGACATACACATTTTATTGCATACAAACATAATGCATTTTTCCACTTTGGGCTACTAAGAGATCCTCATTGTTAAGAAACATGGAGAGCAGCTACTTCACAAGTTTGTCTCAAGAGCAGATTCAAGCACTGCATTTTTATTCAACTTCCCATGTGCTTCTCATGCTTGTTGTCTCTGCTGCAGAACAACACAGAACTGATGTGTGACTCTAACTTCCCCTTGGACACTCCCAAACTGCATTTATAAGCACTTCTAAAAGTAAATCTGACAGGTCTCATGTTAAGTAGAATCTGTGTGTGAGCACAGGCAGGTCATGCAGTGCAGCTCCTGTGCAATATTCACTCTCCCTGTGCAGTGCTCACTCCCCACCTTGGCTTTGGCAAAAGCATCAGCCAGCACTGCAGGAGAGGCCTGAAAGGACCATTACAGAGTGCTCTGAACACCCTCCAGAAAAGCAGGACACCTGCAGAACACCTGACTGGGTTTTTGAAAACCACTTGCATTTGACAGACTCCTTTCCAGTGTGGTCAACAGCAGTTCTACCACTGCCCCCAGTAACAGCATCATTAGACCAGTGCTAAAGTGCTTTCAGACACCTGAGATGTTCACACACAAATGGTAATGCAGATGCAAAATGAAAATTTTCCATGCAGACACCAAGAGTGACAACCTCAGATGACAAGACCTCAGATCTGGGCACCTTGCTCACTGAAGCACCACGGAGATGGATTCAAAATGGTGCTAGTGATGCTTGGAAAGGCTGACCTGGAACAGAGATTAGACAGAGCAAAAGGAATAAAATCAGTATTTATTGGAAGGATGCACCTTGGGCAGTACAAGAGCCTGGCCAGGGCCACACCCAAGTCTAACCCAAGATGGATTCTGGTCACAAGTTTTACACTTTTATCAGTTTTGGTTCATCTACAATTGTCCAACCACAGCCCCAGGCTATGAAGTCTCAGTCCTCTGGCTTGCCCCCTTTCCCTTGGCAGTTATGCTTTTTGGGTACCAGTTGTCCTTGATTCTCTAGCTGGGAAGGGAATGTTTTGTCCAACTACCCTGTGAAGAGAACTTACTAACACCTAACATGAAGTTTCAGAGTTACACACTAAGCAGCAGAGAGTCTGAAAAATACAAAAGCTAAAGCCTAAGGCATCACTATGCTCTCTGTGAAAGTCCAAAACAACCAGCCTGCAGCTGGATTGGATCTATAGGATTTCCTCCTAAACCAGCCTGAGATCCAACTATACTTCATGTCATGCCTTTCACTGGAATTATTCCTGCCAGTCCAAGTGGGGTAGTACAAGAGCCAAATGCTAGTAGAAAAAGGATATAGTTGCTGGTCAATCCTGCTCACTTTGTAGGATGTGAGATTTCCACCTCTACAGGGCATCTAAGAACCCGGTCTGATGATAACTCACTGGAAGACATTTTCTCAAAAAATACTTCAGGATGGAAGCTGCCTCAGGAGAGAAAATTGAAGAAGGTACAGAAGACAAATACAGAACTAAAATGCAACAGCAGGTGACAAAGAAGAAACAGAGACATAATATTAAAAAAGAAATTAAAAGGGGGAAAGCAAGACTGGCATACAACAAGAATATGAAGCAGATTGAAATGGGTCCCTTCAATAACCTTTTTGTTGGTTCCAGTTTGGAAACAAGTATGTTGATTTAGTGAGCTTTGGAGCAGTTTTTGTTTGTTCATTTTTACCTTCCTGAAATCAACAGCTTTCAACCTTACAGTCTGAGCTAAATTCAAAGGTTTCAGGACACAGGCAATAAAAAATGACATAGAGCAAAGAAAGGAGTATTGTCTTGTAAGGCTAAATACACCGTGCAGACAGATATAATTACTTGGGTTTCCACCTACCACCAATCTCAGAGCAGCAATATTAAAAGAAAATGAGTGAATATCACTGAAAAATCCCTGTAGTTACACTTCTGTGCCAAACAAAGCCAGAAACCAAAGGGACAGGTGTTTTTGTTTGGAAGTAATGTTGTAAGAAGGGTTTAAGGCTGACCACACCTGCCTCCCCCTTTGCTGTACAAGGCAAATGACTGTTAAATCCCCACTGTAAATCAGCTCCCAGCAAAACCACAATTCAGGCAGCAGCCCTGTACGTTTCCATTACAAAATGGACTATTAGGATTAATGTTTTTGGAGATCATTTTGTTTAAATGCAATTTTGCTTCAGCATGAGCTCATGTTGTTCCAGTGGTGGCAATGATTATTGCTCTCAATGTCCTTGGAATCAAGATCTCCATATATTAAACCCAGTTTTGGATCAGACTCTAGGGAACTTTCTCCTTCTTAGCAAGTCACAACATGGATGGGTACAGAGACTCTGCTTCATCTGGATGCTTAATAGAGAATCTACTCAAATTCAGGTACACAAGGGAAAAAAAAGCTATGAGCAGCTCTAGCCTGAGTCTCCAGGGAAATCACTTTTCATTTTGGGTATGTTGATGGATCATAGGGCAACAGCCACAGCACACACAATGAACTATTAGTGAGTTTGCCCCATAAGTTATCTGCACTTGAGATAGAGAGAAAAAAGTTTCATTTGCCTTAGGCAAAAATGTTCCACCAGAGGGGAATGATTGACTGACCTTGGAGCACTAAGGCTGATCATTTGGCACTAGTGCAAATGAAAAATTCAACATTACCAATGATTTTCGACTGCCCTAGAAAAATCCAAATATTAATATGGTTTAATGCAGCACAATTGAAAATCCAGAATGCAATAAAACTTTCCTATCATGCTAGCACAGGGATTTCTTTGTGCTATTCATTCAAAGAGTGGGATATTCTCCCTCTCTGTTTCAAGTCATTCTTTCTGGAACTGAAACAATATGGAATTACACTGAGTACCTGTCACCACCTTTCCAATATATGGGCTCACAGGTGTTTCCAGTCTTACAGAAAAGATAAAACTTCTCTCTGCATCTTCCCACAAGTTCTGAGCACAGAGTCCTTGTGTTATTTCCCTAAGAAATATTTGGATACATGCTTTATAACAGTCTGTGAGGTACATTTGCACCAGAAAACTCTGCTCTAGAGGAAAAGCTGAGATAGAAAAGGGGATTCTCTCCTGAGACAGGTGATAGTGACCTTTAGAAGCTCAGAGCTGATAAACAGCCCAAATCTGTGACACAGAGACCCTCCAAAGTCAGAGGCCAAATACAAGATTTCATATTTTTCCTAACCTGAATTGAGATGCCACTTGTAGAAAAGAAAAATAGTCTACTTTGGAATAGTGTAAAATATGAACTAGCCACAGGGGATTCACATTTTCTAATTAAATGCCGATTAAAATCAATTAAGAAGCTATAGCAGTCCTGCACTATTGAGAGAAATCGTATTATTACCTCTGCATTAAGTACTGTATCATCCACTAATTCCATTAAATCACAGAGAAATTTTTTGTAATACAAGGACCTCGACTAATATTGCAGCAAATTTGAACAAAAAGTTTTGCAGTTGCAGTGTTTCCCAGGCAAAGTAACACATTTTCCTATTCACTACATGCTATGGTGGCTCTAAATTCAATGTTGTGACAATTATAAGAGGCATCATCTCAATTTTTAAATTTCTTCATGTTTGAATAGGGTTTTCTAACTCAAAGGATTGCTAGTAGTAAATTTTACTTGTCTTGTTAAAGTGCAGGTAGAATTATTTTGATGAAGTGTTGTGAGACAAGATTTATAAAATATTGCTACTGTGTTTAAAGACTCCAGTAATGAACAAGAAAGAGCACAAAGGTGAAGGCAATATGTGATCTAGAAAAAGAACAAATATGCATACTCATCAAAGTGTTAGGGGAGGAGACAAAAGGACCAAAACATTTTCAGGGTCATAGATTGTCCTAACTTTCCAAACAGAAGAATCGTGAATGGGCAAGGAAAGAAAGCTGGATCTTTCCACTTGGTTTATAGAAAAGAGCAAATTATCTTGTGGTCTAGGTAGCACAGACCCAACTTCAAACAAGAGTAGAAAAAACATTCCAGGAGGAGTTCTCCAGGACACATTAGGCCTTGACTAGGTTCAAATAGCTAACTAGCCTCCTCAGGAACAAGCAAAAGGCTGCAGAAGTTAAAGAATGTCTCTCTTCTGCAGTATTAACTTTGATAACAAGCTTTGCAATTTCTTTTCTTTGTAACTTAGTGACATTTTCCCAGAGTATGTTCTGGTAGCAAGCAATAAAGCTGATTCTCCAGTAACCTACAGACAGCACAGCATCACTCTGCTCCTTCAGGGAAATGCAAATCTGTAATTAAAGGGGGCTCTTCCCAATTCCTGGAGTGTGCCATCCCATTGGATAGGGGGCTAGGGAGGTTTTGAATGTCTGGAGAAGCCTGGGCTGCAGCTGCAAAATTTGTTGTAGGAGTTTAACAGACCTTGCCCATTTGTAGGGAATCAGAACAGTTTGGGTTGGAACACGAAGAGGAGCTTTGCCAAAGGGAAGAGTGAAGTGAGGATCTGAAATTCAGAGCTCAGGCTTCCAGTGGTCTTTGCTGGCTGGATTCTGGTCTCTGTTTTGTAACTGCAGAACTGAATTGCAGCTTCCCACTCTCACTAGCCACTAAACAGAAATGTGTCTTAAAATGCTTCATAGTGATTGTGATGTTAGGCTGAATGGTGCTGACAATTTATTCCTGGGTCACCAATAATGATGATTTTTAATGTGATTTCTGTACTTCCCCAAGCTTCTTTATGCAGTCTCTTTGTGAGACATCTTTACTCTGTCATTACACAGAGAACTGGAACAGGAGAAAATCTCCAACTGTGTTTGCAAACACTATTGCAACTAGAGGCGGAAAGGGAACAAATGTTTTGGAGATTGGCACCACTCACCAGGCTGACCCCTGACAGAGAACAGGTAGGATCACTGCTCTGCCACATACCTTCAGGGACTTTGGGACTTGCCATGCTCCAGCCAAGCCAGCTGGTCCTGCAGCCCAGCTCTGAAGGGTGCCCAGCACCAGCCACTCATGCAGAGACACACAAAACTGCACAGGGAGGTTGGAGAAACTAAGTGCTTATCCTAATAATTATTTTAGAGCAAAGACATCAGTGCAAAGTTCCTGGTAGGTGAAGAAATACCACACTACATCCCAAATTTAAATGGAGCATAGTGGCACAGAGAGCAGCAGATCCAATGATTTGTGGTGACTCAGGGAGCTGAACATGGGATAAACCCACTGTACTGGAAATTATTATTGTACAATTGTATGTATTACTTTCAGAACACTCAGCCCCTACTGAATGTTGCTAAAGGCTCTGCTATTGGGGACCCTCTGGTAGCCAGACTTTGCTGTGGATCCCAAGCAGAACTCCAGCCACCCATGAGCCTGGAAACCAAAGCATGGTCACTATGGCAATTAATGGGGTTTAGGGAATGAGAAAAAAAAAATCAGAGAATAATAGAGGAAACCACTAATAAGCAAAGTAATGAGCTGCAAAATGTCTTTTAACTGAAATAGTATTTATCTAAATCTCATCCTTGGGAAACTTTTGGTCTCTTCACAAGTCTTGACCAGAATTACCAAGCTTACAGCCTGGGCAATTAAAGCACTTTCTGTCCAATAAGAGGAGACTAACCCACGTGAGTTCTCCTCATTTTGGGCTGAACCTTTATACCTGGGGAAGATATAAATCTGAAGAGGGGTTGGTAGTACAGTGTGCAACTGACAGAAACAACACTTTGAATGGTGTACATTGTAAAAACATTTCCACATTAGCTTTTTATTACAAAGCTTGCTAAGCCTTTCTAGGACTGACAGAGAGAAGGAAATGTCTTGCAGCAGTCAAGGCTCACAGGGCAATTGTTGCAGTTTAGAGCTCATCATTTTTCCCTCCTTTCATTATTCCTCAGCCCGCTGTGGCTGACATTATGCATAACCAGCTCACAATCACTTCCTTATTGCATTTGATTTCCCATGTTTCACCCTGAGGATTTTATCTTGCTAATGAAACCCAGGGTATTTGTCCTTAGGTATTCACATGGTCCCCATTGCCAGAGAGCCTGAAGACCTGAACATCTTAATGGAGCCTTACAAATTCCACTGGCTGCTTCCAAACCACCCGAGATGAAAATAGACTTTCAGTCATTCAGGCTGGGTCACTGGTGTTGTGTATCAATTATGCAGATTCCCTCAAACGGATTCTGAAAGCATCTGTCACACATGAAAGAAAAGCTCTGTGAGCCTTTCCAAACAGAAATGTCTTTTGTTCTCTGACGACTTCATACATAAAGGTGTGAAACGAGACGGTTCAAACAGGCTTTCCTATGCCACGGAGCAAGGGGAGCCTATTGCAGGGATGTGGGGAAGATAGCTTTTCATGGATCCTAAGGACTGGAGGGCTGAGGTGGGGGCTGCCTACCCCCAGCCCAGGACTCACCCTGGGGCAGTTCTCACTGAGGGAAGAGCATAAAGGGAATTCTGTTCCCTCTCTGAGCCCACAGGAACTTTCCAAGAGGAAATGTGCACAAGCACAAGGCTATGAAGGTTTCAAAGAGTGTATAATGAGAGTGATATGCTGATAATCAGCTTAATTCCCATTTCAAACACCAAAGTCCTTTTGTGAATCTGGCCCTATAGACTTAATCCTGCATATAGCTTAATTAGCTTAATTGTTGGCCATGTCTGGTGAGGGGAGGGTGGGCAGGACAGCGTGCTCTGGGGAAACTGTCCACACCCAGCAGGTCAAAGAAAAGCTTATGGTGGATGGGGCTTGGAGAGCTCTAAGTGGAAAAGGCTTTGTTTCAGGAACAAGAAGCCTGGGAAGAGGCTACAGAAGTTTGTGTTCAGATAGGCAGAAGTAACTAGGACTGAATGAAGAGGAACCTCTTAAAGCTTTTCAGGACCAAAACGGTCCCATGCCCAGGGCACTGAGGATCGCTTTTTCTTTCTCGTCTCCAGACAAATGTCTAATTTCACTGTTCATGACCAGGGAAGTGAGTGTGCAATGATCCTGTGACTTACTTCTGTTCACTCTGAAAGAGCACAGCTCAAACTTGGCTGTATTTCCTCCACGTGCCACTTTCCTTCATGCTTTCCCTGGGACAGAGTGTGTGTGCTCATAGCTTGGGACACCTTACAGGACCAACATCCCACTGCTCTGCAAACTGCTTCCTGACAGGCAGGGAGCATGTGAGGCCGTGCCTGAGCTCCTCCTGTGGAGCGATTCTCACAGGCATGGAAAGGGCTCTGGGACCAGAGCTGCTCCTGCTGCCTTTGCAGGAACACTCTGCCACATGCCCCTCTGGCATCACGGCTGACCTTTAGCCACCCTAGAGCTCAGGTGTCTGAAGTTACACTTCCCCCTGTACATCACTAATAACTTGGCAAAAGAAACACTTGAGCATCATCCTTTCTTTAGGAACAGTAAAATAGAAGTTTGTCTTGGCTTGGCAACGTCTGGGAAAGTATTTTCTGTTGCATACAGTGAACATGCAATTTTACTTTATGAGGTAAAAGGCAGGTGTGAAATTGAATGAATATCTACCTGAGTATTCATATAAACCTTTTTAGGTGATTGAGACTATCAGAGCTGAAGTGGATTTTGGAATTTTTTTTTCTTTACCCTGGTATACATGGTTAAATGAGGAGAAAGTCAGGTCAAGCTTTCTCAGTTTGTAGGAGGCTCATTAAAAAGTAAAATAAGCTATCCTTCTGCAGTGAAGAAACCATTAAGTATAAGTTCCATAAATATTTACTCATCTGAAAGAAAACCTTAATCCAAAGAGTTTGAGAAACAGTCTTGTTTTACTTGCCCTACTATAAAAAGAATCCAGGCCTGCCCAACCTGACCAAGCTGCCTTTCTAATATTGTAAACATGCGTATGGAATTAGTTTTTACATTTTCCCACGATGTCCCAGAGGACAGCATCGTATTACATTACACACCAAAGCCACAAGCAATTAAACAGACAGAAAGTTCATCCTGGCTATCAGCTAGTTCCTCAGCCAGTCAGGCAAGGCAGTTAAACTGGAGTTAAAGAGCCTTTAAAGAATGTGGAGTCACCCACAATCCCAGATCCTCGCTGTACAACAGAAACTATGAGACTCACATTTAAACCGCCAGAAAAGGAGAAGCAATCTCCCCAAACTTCTCTCCCTCTCCCCAGGCAGTGCTGTCAGTGTGGTTTGTGCAGCAGATGATCCATGCCTCCCTGGCAGTGGAGTTTGGCTGGAGTTTGCCCTTGCTCCTGCCTAGCACAGCTCACACTGGAGGCAGATCTCCCCAAGCTCAACAAGGCTGCTCAGCTCCCAGCCAGGTGCTCTGTACTCTGAGCACACAGATTAAAAAGTAAATCTCCTGCTTTGGAGCTGTACTCCTAAATGCAATGTGAACACACATCAGCTTCAGAGTCACTGCTCCTGCTGGGAGAGACTGGGGTCCTTCCAAGCACCTCCAGCTCCATGTCTGAAGCAAAGCCTGGCTCCTGGCAGCAGCAGGTCCCGGGTGATGGCATTCACACAGGTGCTGATGGGCAGTGCAGGACGGGCACTGCTGAGCAGTGAACAGCCCCCTGAGCTCAGCAGCACTGCCCCGTGCAGAGCTCTCATTTCACTCTCTCTGGTAAGCTGAACAAAGTAGCTGCCAAACACTTCATTCACCTTCTCTACCCAGTTGCTTGACTTGCCTGTTACTCTGTCTCCTTGCACCTTATCTTTGTTTAAAGGACTGAGTATTAGCATGCCTTTCTCCTCCCAGCCATGCTGTACAATCTGTTCTGCTGATTCAGACAGGTGGTGTGTCTTGGTGCATCTCATCTTCTTCTCTGTCCTGTCAGTCTCTGACCCTCTGCACACACTTTTCTCACTTCTAGTCAAACAGGCATCTGTTTCTCCTCCTTATGGGATCCAGACTCTGCTCTCCAACAGGCATTCAGTAACTCAACAGATAAGAATTTTTTTAGAGGAATTTTGTCTGACTATTCATACAAAAGCCTCCTTTCTTCTTGAACACACTTGTTCAAACTTACTTTGCACTTAGTTTCTCCTATAAAAGTAAACATATGCAAATTTGTTTTTTTCATTTAAGGCATAACTATGTTATTCTATTAATTAAAAAAAACCACCCTCATGTAATTTTTCATTACAAAATTGTGGTCCTGATTTGTAGTAAACACTCCTTACTGAAAATTTAATTGATGCTTTAGCACAGGAGCCTATTATCATTCAGTGTTTGCTAATTTAGTCAGTGGCTAGAGTTTATATTTCTCACAGAAGTAGTGTTTAATTTTCTCCTGGTGTTACTTGCCATTAGTGGATTTAGCTTATCAGAAAATGCAGCAATAAGCATATACAACTCCCAGCCTCCAACTGGAGCAAGTCAATATTCTTCAGTTGGGATAAAAAAAGAAAAGTGAAGGCAGCTTTTTGAAAGGCCCCCAGTCCTACCTTTTTTTCTGGTTTTTTTTGTTTTTTGTTTTTTGGGGTTTTTGTTGTTTTTTGTTTTTTTTTTTAATAAACATAAATGAAAAGAGATTTGGCACAAATAATTTCTAGGCAGCAGAAACTACCTCCTTTCACTCACATGCCATGCCCTCAGGTTGCAGTTGCTGTTCTGCTGCACCCTTCTGTTGCTGGTTGCATGAATGATTAATGGAGTTGGGGTTACTGGCTTGAGAGTTTTCATGGCATTTTACAGGAGCACTCAGTTCACAGGAACATGAGGCAAGCTCTGTTTGCTCTTTTGACCTGTCCCTTCCTACAAGAAGGATTATCAGTTTCTGTCTGTAACCACATATGGCCAGAGGAAAAATATACTTTATTTCAATTAACAATTAGACCAAGTTCATTTAGACCCTCTCAGTATTCAGAAGAAAATGAAAAGTGAAGCTGGAGAAGCTCTATGCAGCCATGGCTGAGTCTTCAGAATGAAGCCTGGAGGAGTGCACACACATATGTGCATGGAAAGTGTGTGTGATTGTTTTGCTATTAACCCACAGTTTATGGAGATTATATCCAATTTTCTGGATCACTCAAGTGTGGTCACCACTTCATTTGGCTTTTCTGCAAATACTGTGGGACACTGAAGATGTTTAAAAGACATCTTTTCCAGACATCTTGTGAGGTCATTTTGACTGGGTTTATCCTTCTTAGAACCTACCAGTATTACAGAATAAATACACACAAAAATATATTCCCATTTATTTTTCAAGTATTTTATACAGGCAAACACACACATTATGGATATCCACAAACTCTCCACACAAGGTGCATGTGTGATTTTATGTACATATGTCTACACGTAAACTATATGCAAAACACATATTTGGGTTCCTGCAGATAGGAACTGACATGGATGTATGCAGATATATTAAACTGGACTACAGTCTAGTTTTATTTCATAAAAATTGTATAGGAATATAAGTTGGAGTACTTCATAAAGAGATACAACAAAGGCTCCTGTGTTCCCCCCAAGAGGAAGGCATGGGTATTCAGAAGGCCCTAACAAGCTGCCAGTATTACAGCAGAATAACAGATATTAAAAGTGCTGTTTCTGATCTACAGAGTTTCTGCAGCAGAGACAGAGAGAATGACTCTGGGACACAGGATCCCAAGGCTTTGATCAATCCCTGCTCATGTTCTGTTCCTGACTCCCAACCAGTGATTTTGTGTGAGTTTATTTTTTTAAGCGACTTCTGTTATCCAGACTTCAACCACTATTTTTTTAAAAAATTTTGCTATAGAGAAATACAGATGCAGCATGAAACTCATCCTGAAATTCTGTGCAGGGAATCCAGAGAGAGTCCCAGTCCCTTTTGAAGAGGATTATCCATGTCCTCATTCCTCTCTGCAGGGACAACAACAGAAGCTAAAGCCATCAGGCTGTCTCCATTGCTCTGCCAAATCCAACAGGCAAGTTCCCTGCTGACACAACTCCATTAAAACCACTGAATTTTCACCTTTGGAGATTATAGCCCTAAAACTTTTTTCAGGAATTTCCTAGGAGAAAGAGCAGAGATTGACCTTGAAAAGAAATTAAAGACTCTGTCATTGATTGCCAATATTTGAAATTCAACAACTATAAGCTCAGGGAGGAGCAACACCTGGAAGGAATTCCACTAATCCTGTGAATAAAAATCATGCCCAAACAAAACAAGCACATGTTTCTGTGCTTAGCTCCCAGCAATGGGAATGTCATGTATAATGTGTATGTAAACACACACCTGCTTTCATTCTGAGGTTTTGAGAGCCTGTGGTACACAATGCTATGGGTGCTCCGCTGAGAGAAGTCCATTGAGCACACTGTCTAAACACTTGGAAAACAACAAAAATGAGGACTCACAACATGTTACAAAACTTCATTTCCAAAGTTTAGTTTCCTTTATTTGAAATAATTCACATTAGCAATTACCCAAGAACCCTTAATCCACATTATCTCTGGATACTCAACCCTAAGTCTACATGAGAAGAATTGAAAGCCACACTTCATTTTCCCATCCAAGCTTCCTCCTCCTGCTGTAATTTCCAGTGAAGTCATCACCTTCTGTAGCTCAGCACAGTTGTCACTAAGTTCAGTGAAGCTCTCACAGCTGCACCAGGGATTTATTTAGAACCTGATGTTGACTCTAAAATGGGAACACGTGGAATCAGATCCATATAAGAAGAAGGGACTGTTTAAAATAGACATCTGGGGAAAAAGAAAGGAGACAGGAGAGCTCAGTGCTCAGCACACATCCTGAGCTGCTAACAGCCAGGTCTGCAGTCATGGTGGGTAGGCTGCCCCAGGGTTAGCTGGAACCTGTCCCTGGGAATTCTCCTGAGTGCTGTCAGCAGTGTGCCTGGGCTACCACACAGCCTGGCTGCTTGTCACCTCCCATTTCCCAAGGCCTGCTGATGTTGGGCTGTTGGTGTGCTATTAACACAAGGCATTGAGGATTTGGCATGATTTACTGAATGGATGCACTTCCCTGGCAAGGCAAGCAGCAGAAATACCTTTCTCCAAGGAAAAGAGTTCCTGAGACACAGCACACCACACTGAACACCCTCAGTCCTCTCCAGTCACTGCTTCCCCATTCACACTTGGCTATGAGACAGAAGAGACTTTCCTGCTGGCTGACTGCTTGTGGTGGTTTGAGATGGTAAACTGACTGAGCTGTTTTCTGTACTTTGTCAAAGAAAAGAAATGTGTGGGGGGAGGAAAAGTGGTCTAAAATTTCATTCTGAGTTTTTTCCCTATAGTTTCTAGCAATAAAGTTTCTCTTTGTACCATTTAAAGTTGATCCTGTTTTGCCTTCCTCCTAATCCTATCTCACAGCAGAAAAATTTCAAATTGGTGAACCAAAACCACTGCATTAATGCATGGCTCCAGTGAGTTTGTTCACATGAATACATCACACTGCTGAAAGGTGAGTTCTGAGGGGGGTCTGGCTGATCATTTGAAGCCTCAGCAGACTGGTTAGTTACCAATTAATTAGAAACAAAACTCACATTTGTTTTACAAAAAAAATAAGACGCTTTAGCAAAATAAGAACTAATATATTTCATCTCAGTTCACACAATGATGTGGATTTTACAGTCTAAAGAAGCAAGAAGAGATAGAAGATTAACTTGTAAGGCAAAAAATGTGAAATACTCTTTGCAACTACTTTTTGAAGCAATTTTGACACCCCCAAAATGAGAAAGGTTTGCTTTCATAATAGTCTCCTCTTTTTCTGTAGCATAGAGAAAGCAAATTGAGTGAATTAAAAAAAAAAATTTACCCCATTTTTTCCCAAGAGTTTGGACCACTTGGAGGACAGCGCAATAGTAAAAGTGGGCTGCTCACTCTGGAAGGACAAGGGTTTGCAGCAGCCTGTGGGAGCCTCTGTGTGCAGTGGGTCTGAAACCCTCAGTGCTGCAGGAGCAGCAGCAGGACTGCATCCCTGCCCACAGCACAAAATCTGCCTGAATCCTGCTCCTCAGCACTGCCAGCACAGCTTTATGCCTTTCCATGACCTACTCAGGCACTGGCTGGGCTGAAACTCAGCCTGTGTCTGGGTGCTTGGTGGCATTTTCAGTCTGAGCTGGAAATGCATTTTCTGCAGGCCAGCTCAGACATGTTTACTAGAACTGCAAGGGCTGATTTTTAACACCTTTAGGAAAGGCCTTCAAACTGCTTTCTGTTTCTCTCTGGCTTTTGCACAATCAGCTATCTCATCTAATTCTCTAAATCCCACTGACCACCCATGAAAACCCTGTCAATATGTGCTGCCTCAGTTTCACCCTTGGAAACTTGAGAAAAGTTTCCATAGTATTTCTCCAATGAAAGAAATCCTGCAAGCATGACTGTACTCTGTTGAAAACTTGACTTTCACAGAACAGTGCCTTAATCAATAATCAAGAGAACAGCTTTGAATGCATACAAATGATGGAGGTCCACTTCACCACAACTATATGCTGGAATTTATTTTTGAACAGCAAAACATTTTCCAACAGATTGTATGTTAATGACAATGCTGCTGGCAAAACAAACTCCCTTCACCCTGAGCTGCTTCCAGATGCTAAACAAAGCCTTAATAAACCCAGACTGTCCTTTAAAGGTAACCATCTCTAAACCTGTGTGAATGATTGAGCACACAGTGCTGTACATTCACTATCACTGTTATACAAGATATTACCTCTAAATATGCAATTAAAGTTTTCAATTAAAGCATTAACAGTATGAGAGGTTAACAACTTCTATGAGGTTCTGCAGCTGGGTTTATTCAGCAAATGCAGAGACTGTACAGAAATTCACTTTGTCCAAGATAACCATCTCAGAATTTATTCTCTCTACATATATATTTTTTCTCCCCTATTATTTATTTGTTTTACACCTATGCACCAGCCCCAATACATAGAACAAAAATAAATTCTGGGAAAGTCCTGCTGTTGGAAGAATAGTAATCTTATAAGAGTGATGTTTAACCCTTGCCATTTTGCCATATAAATATTATACCCCTAATTTCTTTGATGAAGCCAGAGAAAGATGACATGTCAGTTTGCAACTCTGAAAACATCTTAATTTTTAGATAATAAAAAAACCCACCATAATAAGTCACTGTGTTCTCTTCCAAAGACAGACATAAATTAATGTTTGGCAAAGAAACAAGCATAATCGATGATTCTCAAATTTAAAAAAAAAAGAAAGGAAAAAAAGAAAAATAGGGAAAAAAATCCCCTGTGTTCAGGGCATCACAGAAAAGCATTGCTACAACATCAAAACAAATCAAACCCTAATCAATGTCCCTGTGGTCAGGGACAGGTGGTCACCTCTTAACAAAGACTCTTGCTGTATTTCGAATGCACTTTGCACTGGAGCCATATTATTCCCCTTTCCTGATGCTTTATGGAAATTGGACACATCTGAAATCACTTCTGGAAGAAGGACAGCCCTATTTTGCTTTCACACATCCTTTGTGGTGGTGCCTAAATTACAGATGAGGGCTGGAAAACAGTGCTTGCAGCTAGATCTGAGTGAAGATGGCAGAAAGCCATCCCAATGACAGATCTGAAGGACTTCAAACAGGATTCAAACAGAGTCAGTTCTGTCACGTTTTAGTGCCATTAGTGTCTGTTTCAAGCAGTTTCTGTCCTTCCCTCTCCATTCACATAGAGCCTGGAAGGCAGAGAGTAGGGCGGGGACTAGTTTGACTTTCTTGACTATAGAGGAATAAAATGAAAGAATTCTCTTTTAAATACAAGGACCTGAATTTTAAGTTCTCCAGCAGGCTGTTTCATTCACAAGAACTATTAACAACGGAGTAAACCCCTGTGTTTGCTCATCCCACTGCCAAATGGGATTTCTCAGGGTAGAAGAGTTGTCAAGCCCTGCTTCTGCTGCCTGACCAATATCCTTGAAGAGGCAGCCACTATCCATGAGTGAAATTTTGGAAAATGGACATCACCACACAGCAGGGCACTGCTCAGGGATGCTCCTGCCTGGGGACAATCTAACAAATGACACAGAGCACCTGGCCCAAGCACAGGTTGGTGTTGACACCTCCAAAATGACAGCAGAGAATCCCTGTGCAGCACAGCTGTCTCTGCAACCCTGGCTCCTACAAACACCTGCAGTGGAGAAGTTCCCACCCTGCTCCATTCTGTAACTACCAAAACAGCAGCCAGAACATCTTTGGACATTTCTCAGTAAAAGGTGACAGAAGGCTGGGCTACAACAGGAATCAAGCAAATGGCTTCGAAAAAAACCAAAAACAACCAACCAAACAAACCAAACCATTCCCCACAGTAAACATGCTCAGTTCCTCTGATTTCCCACTGTTGTAATCAGTCAAAGCCACCCTCGAGCAGTCCCACATGACCAACAACACTTTTAACTGAAGGCTGAACCTCTGCTGCCTGAGTTCAGGCAGAGGCCTGGAAAGGTGTGTTTTGGCCAGCCTGCACCTGCAGGACATGAACTGAGAGCATCTTCACACTCCAGGGAAATACACCCTTCCTGAGGTGTCTTGTCTTGGTTTGAAGGACATGTGTCTGCCAATAAAGGCAGAAGCTTCTCTTTGAAATGGAGAATGTAAATCCCCTCCCTCCAAATTGTTATAATTTGATATTAAGAGGCTCTCAGGCAAAGATATGGGAATTAGGAATAACAGTTTTTTACTGGGAAAATTAAAATAGAAATACAGTATTACAAAGAACAAACCCAAAACACTGACAGAGTCAGAATCCAAGCTGACACCTCATCAGTCAGTCAGGATGTTGTCAACAGTCCCATTAAATGGTGGCTGCATCCTCCTGCAGTGACAGACGTGGTTCAGCTGAAGCAGTGCTCCTGTAGAAGGTGCAGTTTTCCTCTGAAGGTTTAGGGATGATGTGGAAAGGTCCGGTTTTCCTCTGGAATCCAGTGGAAAGTGGTTATCTTGGTCTTCCAAATCTCATTTTTTTATCTAGGTAGGAAAGGCTTGTCTCCTCGCCCTGGCTGGAGCATCTCACCGTGGGATGATGTAATTTTATCAGTCATGCACTGGGGCTCAATGGGCCAGCAGCAGATGATATCTTCCTGGAGGGAGAATGGGTTGTGGAAAAGATAAAGATGATTGCCCCAGCTGGTTTAAAGATGGCCCATTAACAGATAATATGTGCCACGGAGATAAAGGTCACTGCCCCACCCGGCTTCAACAGATGGGGATGGAATACACGTTTCTGGCCACATCCTGTATTGCAACCCAAGACATGTCTCTACACAGAGGTTTGCTCCAGTGTGACTGCAAGCCAGGCCATTTCCTGCAGCCCAGGGTATTGAATGGAAATGTAATGGCAGTCAATTCAGATGCAACTGTTTCGAAGGAAACCAATTTTTGTAATCTTTGAAGCCTTTGAGCAACAGTATTCTCTCTCCCTTACCTTTAGCAGAGGACTCCGCAGTAGAAGCATGCCCTGCATACAGCTGGGCTACATCCCTCTGTGGTTTGACAAGGGTGGGTATGTGTTTTTGACTAAGGCCTGCACTTGACCCCCTGGGCCAGATAAATACTTGGAAAAGACAAGGAAACCTTGTACTGTCACCACACCCCATTTCCATGGAAAGCTAAGCTGCCAAGCAAAGCTCTCGTGTAAAAAGCTTTGCCTAAAAAATGCAAAACAAAGAAAATCAGTATGTTTTCTTGATTGCAATGACTTAATACCACATTATTTAGGGTCTTACTTAGTTCAATATCATATCTTTATGGAGGGAAAATAAAATCCACATTTTCTTTTGAAAACCATTCATATTTTCTTCAAGTGTGGCTCACAGTCTGGGGTTTCCCACTGGCAATATTCTATCAAAAATCTGATTTGTCAGGATAGCTTCTCATTCCTTTCAGAGAGTCTCAAAGATGTTTCAAAACGAAATTTTAGGGATGCCCATGGAGTGGAGAGTTGTCATCAGTAAAGGTTTGAACTATAAAGGAAAGATTAGAATCTGTTCTCATAATTGCAACTGTGCTGGCAAGACACAGAGGGAGCAGAGGGAGAAGAGCTCCATGCTCTATGCTAGGGTACAGGATACCTCACCTGTGCCCACTCTGCTCAAGAATCTCTCCTGTAGATCTGTCTCCACATAATTTTTCTGTGCTGAAAGTAATACTGAAAGTATTTAATGTTCTAACTTGGGGATGCAAATTGCTACTTTTGTCCAGAGTTAGGCCATGTATCAGAACAGAGATAGATGAAAATTAGCCCAAGTATGAGGTGGCTGTAGGAGACAGCTGGAAGCAACCCCATGCCCACCAAGCTTTGATGCTAAAATCTTAACACAAAAATCATCTCCGCTTCTTCACAGGCTCTAAAGAAAATTCACAGAAGCCTGTCCACCATCCAATACAATTGTCCTTCCAGCTCCTGGGATTCCATCTGCTTCTCTCAGAGATCCAGGTGACCAACTTGCACCTTCTGCAGAGAACTGCATTTTGGGATGACACTGCATACAGGACATGCAGGGACAACCTCTGGCATCATTTAGCAACAAGCCAATGCTGGCTTTGGCCAGCTTGCAGAAAGCATGAAATAACTGTGTTCACAGCCACGATGGTATTTTAGGGAGGATCTTAACAAGGTAAAGCTAGTGGGAAAATGTAGGGTCTTTGATAGAAAAAAAACCAAAAAACAAGCCTTCTAGTTTTTTTTTTTCCTGTCTAATCTAGATAAAAGAGGTACATAGGTAAACTTAGGATAAGCCTGAGCCCAGGTTAGCCATGGAAGAAAGGGATGTGCATACATGACCATTGAGGTTGTTTTCTTTCTAAGCTCACATAAAATCTGCTCTCAGTGCAAAGTTTTTATACGGACAAGTGAAAATCATAACAAGCTCTCTGGAAGCAAAACTCCATGAACTCTAGGGTTATTGCAACCCTCTCCTACTTTTTTTGTGATTAGAGCACATCATATCACCTGCCAAACCTTCTGCTGTTCACAGCAGAAGGTCAAAGTGCTTTAATAAGAAAAGATACAGCAGATGTGCTTTGGATAAAACTGCATTTTGATCTGGCCACAGGCTTTATGAATGCCTTTCTAATTACTTCATAAAATCTAACTAGGTTTTAATCCTGCTCTTACTTCTAGAGATTTACTTTCAGCCATGCTTAATTAGAGATTAAAAATACACTTTCAAAAAAAGCCCTCTTTAGACAGCAAAACACCTTCAGAGCACAGTGCACACTTTGCCACAAAAAATCCTCATGATGTTGCTCTTTTAAATCACTTCTTCTTGAGTCAGACAAGGTCAGATTACAAAAAAGACTCAGCCCTGAATTCCCAGGAACATGTGGCTGAAACCACAGCCTCAAATTTTCCCTTCATCTAGGTCAGCTATGGACTGCTACCATCCCAGCTAAAAAACTCAAGCCAGAGTTTCCAGGTGTGGCCAATTCCCCCATTGCCAGACAAATCCCCTTCCTGCCCCAGGTGTATTCTATCATGCAACAATGAAAACAAACCCTCAGAAGGCAAATCCTCTGCCAATCCTATCCAGCTGATTCCAATTGCATAACAAGCCCAAACAGCGGAGGCTTTCAGGTCAGTTCCTGATTTCCAGTGACTTATCATTTCCATAGTGGGGTTCACATAGTTCTGGGGACTTGTTTACCTATAATTTCTAATTTATCAGCCTGAAATGTCTGAAATTCCTTCTCATCAATGGCAGCAGCAGCCACCTTGGCTCTCCAGAGTTTTGACGCATAGAAAATTAAAACCATGGGTTAATGGCTGTTTCCCTGCCCCCCAGAGGATGTTACCTAAAAAAAAAAAAGAGCCTGCTCTGCTTATGCCTAAGATATTCAGATAGTCCCTTCTTACAGATCCGTGTCTATAGGCAGGGGTTTTCAGAAAGAGGACTGAAACTCCATTGGCCAAAGCTTATTTTAACTGGAAAGATGCAGCTCTTGGTTCACAGAGGTACAGTTTTAGCAAGAAACAAGGAGAGGAATGTTCTCAGTCCCCTGGATCTGCAACAGGTACACAGGCACTAGTAAACCATTCCCAAGATAAATGAGTGGAACAGTTAGGTCCAGAAATTTTGGAAAGTTTCTATCAAGTAAACTTGCCTGGAAATGGCTACTAGCTGAAATCTGCTCCCTCAAGCTCTCCTTTCATTTTCAGCAAGTCCCAACACATAGTGGTACAAATTATAGAAGGCACCAGTAAATAACAGAATATGAGGCATTGAATGAAAAGGGAGCAGAGGTTTGCAGGAATTTTTTTTTCAAGCAGTATAGTCAAGCTCTGACCCACAGGGCATTGGTGGCCTCAGTTAATACCTTTTCAGATGTTTCCCATCCAAGCCCTCTTCTTGCACTCCTGTCAGGCCACTGAACATCAAAATGCACGTTTGGTGTGCCAGGACAGCTCTGCTGAAAGTCCTGCTCCTGTTCACTACCATGCAGTGCAGCACGGAGGGAAGAGCATGTTCCTTGGTTTGCAGCACAGAAGCTCCTGCCCCTTTGGAAATGCCTGTCTGGCAGCCAGGGTCTCCTTTCAGAGGCAGTTTTTCCAGAGGTGGTAATCTCTGATTAACCCAAAAGTACCTTTTTATTAACAAAGGCTCCAGTCATTCTCATTCAGGCAGTGACTCTCCTTAAGGGGAGATTATTTCATTATATTCTGCATTATTTTCTTACAAATCTTTGCCTCACAAAAGGAATAGTGGTTTGCTTGCCACTGCCATAAATAAATAGTAAACTGAGGAAGCTCTGAAGTTAGACATCCCAGAGAGTTCAGAAGCTTCTCAATAATTGTAGGGTAAATGTTGTACAAATATCTATGTCATGTCAAGTAATGGTCTATGTATCTTGGATTCTTTTTAAAAAGCAGCCTGGAGTCAGTAAGTCATGTTGACACCTTACCAATTTTGGCCCTAATTGATGATCTGATTGAAAAGAACAAAGCTGCTACTTTGGTTTTGGTTATGAGACCAACCACAAATATTCACATCTCAAGACTGCTGGATTTTATTTGACTGCTCTTAGTAACAGAAATACCTCTGTTACAGCAGAGCCAAGAAGCCAGACTAAAACCATATTGTGTTCAAGGCACTGCACAGAGACAAAAGTACAAATAGCCAAAAGAGGAAAGGAGGAGGGATGAAGAGGACCAGCAATAGGTAAAACAAGTAAAAGAGCACATGCCTGGTCAGCAGAGGCACTTAAATCACTTACAGCTTTTCCCTAATGGGCTTGTCCTCTGCCAGAGACATTTGTGGAGGGATGCTCCTCTGAGCTTTACCTTGCTTAACAAGCTGCTTTTCCTGTTTTTTTGCCCTCTTGAGGAGAACAGACAATTGAGGTTTCTAGAGCACACAGAAAACTAAGAGCAGCTTTTAACTAGGAGTGGGGAGAAGACAAAGGCACAAAGTCCACTTCCTTAAGGTGGGTGCTGACAGAAAGAGGTTGGAAAGCCACATATACCCTCCCTCTCTATCTCCATCTGTCCCTCATCCCTCCTTTTGCAGAGGAGATGCCATTCCATGGCATTCTCAGACTGGAGCAGGAGTTACATGAGAGCAAGGAGACACTAAATGGTTTTATGGAGAATGTGAGCATGTACGATGTGGGTATTCTGGATTTGGGGAAATGTAAAAAGATCCACACCACCAGGCAGCTTTTTAGCTAAATCTGTGTAAGATGACTTTCTCTGAGTTCACTTGGCTGCATAGCCCAATCATTGGGCTTTACATTTCAAGGAGCTGGCACGGGAGCAGCCTTGCAATGTGTGTGTGGCAATTTCAGAAGTCAGGCGGCCAACGCAAACCAGAGCTCCTGGCTCTTGGGCCCATCATCATCTCAGTGTGGGAGGTCTGAGGGAGGGCCCTGCAGTGCTGGGTGTGGTACCAATTGTAGGGTCACTCCCAGAGCCCGTACACTACGCCCAGAGTGCACAGAAGGAGCCCAATCTGCCTGGGCACTGGGAGCAGCGCAGCTGGCAGAGCTTCCTGCCCAAGCACAGCACAGTTCCAGGGAGGAAGCCTGGGTACCTCTACTTGGCATGACACTGGATACATGCAGATCTCATCCTTTAGAGTATTAGAATAGACACAATATGCTCTCATTCTTTATGTAAGACTTTAAAAAAGAAAAAAAAATCAATTCAGCAAAGTAAATTTAATAAAAGTTTGACGAAAGTGTTTTTCCTGGGCTTGTACAGCCCTTCATAACATTCAGGATGGATACCTCTGCATGGACTTGCTGCTTTGGGCAGTGTTTGGACAACACTGGGTAGGAAATCTTTCCAGCAGTCCCGCACAGCACTCCTGCATCCACAGGGAACAAGGATCAGGGCAGCCAACAAGCCAAAGAGATCTGAAGGAGATCAGCAGGATTATATTATTATGCCAGCCCAGTCATTCAGATGAATACATGTTCAATTCAGCAGCTGGCTTGGGGCCAGCTGTGCCTTTCCCCTCAAGGCTGAGGAGCCAGCAGTGTGTTTTTAGGAGCTGCCCTGCACAGCCAGGCTGCTGGGCTCTCTCTGCCTCGCACAGCCCCTGGAGTTTGGTGTCTGAAAAGCACAGCCCTGCAGCTCCCGAGGAGCTCTCCCCACACCAGCACCAGGCACTACAACCCACTACAGGGAGGACTGGGCACCCCTGCAGAACAAGTGCCTACCAATTAGTGACACTTACTGATTGTATCTGTAGAGAATGATTATGAAAAATGCAAAGCATTATGCAGCCACTATTAATCTTCTGCTTTTGTTGCGTTTACTCGTGGTTTATAGCCCTCAGAGGAGGACAAATGATCAAGGCATGTACTCACGTTGTTATTTGTCTATTTGTCTGTGCAACAATACACGTGCTCAGCACCAAGTAGAAGTTATTTTTCATGAGGAATGCAGCTTTAAGGCTTTTCAAGGTCAGAAGGCTTCCTGAGGAAGAAAACCTGCAAATGACTCCGGCTCATTTGCTGCCAGCTTTTCCTTTTAAAGTTACAGCCAACACAAGACCATGAGCAGGCTAAGACTCAGGAGGAATGGCCAGAGAAGAGCTGAGGAGTTTTTCTTTTGCTGGGGCACAGTATGGCACACAGGCGTGTGTGTGTGTGTACAGCAGATTGTTGTCAAATTGTGAAATGACAGCTCCAGTTCCAAGGTATTTAACATATTGCTGAAACACCTCTTCCACTCTGCATTTGTGATGGCAAAATCTCTCCTCTCTCTACTGCTCTCCTCACTAGTTTATAGCTCATTGTGAGCATCTATTTTGGCCAAGTTTTGTTTATAGCAGGGATTTATTTCTGGAGGGTAAGTTCTACCAAATTCATGCTATCATACATCTGCAGTGGTGCTTAACTAGCTACCAGACACTAACAAATAGCACGAAGAAATGTTCTTTGGCACTGTAAAGTTCTTTGCAAGAACGGCCAGCTCTATTATGAACACAGAGTACTTAAAACAATATTAGTTCAAACCTGGGAATGCAAAAGCAATACAAATATTTTAGTAGCTGCTACAGAAACTACATTCTGGTTAAAATGATCAGATTTCCATGTTTACTTTGAAAACATGTAGACATAAGTTCAAACCTCTCCTAAGTTTTTAGTCTTAATATAGAAACATGATATTAAAATAGGGATGGCACTCTGTTATTTGAAAGATGATTAAGATGAGAAGCAGTGTTTTTCATCTAATAGTCACATGGCAAAACACAGCATTTGTCCCTTCTTGCTCAGAGAAAGAGCAAGGCTGAACCAGAGCCAGCTGTGTCAGTGCAAGACTTCCTGTCATTTCTGCAGTTTTGGATCTGGCCTGGACGCCCCACAGGACTATAAATACAAACCATGGCCTCAGCACCGTGTCACACACAACAGGGAAGTCAAACGTGTTGCCAAAGTAGCTATCAGGTGAGGCCAAACATCTGCTGCCTGATTCCCCTAACAAAGCTCCATTCAGGCAGAGGGTTATAGCAAATATTTATAAAACACAGTCACAGAGGAACTCTGTTTCACACCTCAAGATTATCTTTTCTTCTTGTAGTTCTTCCTCTCTATTTCATGTCAACCAAAAATAGCAAGAGAAATATGAGAAGACAACTTTCCCCAAGATACTTGTTAAATGGATTCCATAAAATAGGTTTTGTATCCAGAAAACTGTTCCGTGTTCACATTTGCATGTATCAGATCCCATCATTTCCATTGGTAGATTAGCATTCATTAATTTCAAGCAATCTAATTTCAGTAAGTCAAGATGTGCAATGAGCAAAGTTAGTGTAGTATTTGGACAACAGATATTCAGACATGGAGGACACTGAACTATATTTTTAAACTCTTTAATGAGCTGTGATTCAATAGAACTTGCCAGGTGATAAACGGGCACTGTTTGAATAGTTTGCAGAACATTATCAATGCTATGCCATAATATTGTATTGCTAACAATAAATGTTTTGACAGATAATGATGCATTTATATATAAATCAATCAGACACTACACTCTCAATTATCCATACTGTTAATTGTTCAATCATTTTAATTGTTGTGAATGGTGCCTTCATCAAGGGTTTTGTCTGTTATAAATCAGAATGGTTCATTTAATACCTCAATTTACCTTAGTCAAAGTGCAGAGATGTGAGGAGAGTAGAATTTGGCCGATAATCTTTGGAAATGATGGATTTCTCTTAATCTAAAATGCTGTCTCCTTTGGCTTCATTTATGGCAGGTGCTGGTATTGATGCCATGCCTTTTTGGAGACTATAGGTATGTCCAAGCTCCAAACATTGTCCTGCAATCACAGAGGTGTAGGGCAGGAGAGTCTAAACAGTTCTCTTTACTTTTGAAAATTAGTGCAAAAGCCATACATCATTTTTCTATTTATATTGCTTAACTACAAAGGGAGATTTCTATCCCATTAATTGTTCATGTCTTTGGCATTTCTCTGAGTTGTCTACACCTTCTCCTGTTACCATTCCTGTAGCTGCTGTTCTCCCTCCTGGGCACACCTGGGCAGATGCTGTTGTCTGTGTGCTTTGATGGCATGGCACCCGTGTTTCCAGAATGACCTCATCTACCTGACATTTTGCACTGCACTACACGTTCACTTGCTGCCCTCCCTCATTTTTGGACGGCACATCTATTGCTCTCCATGCCACTGAATCTCTGGGTGTGGAGTTATTTTTCCCCCAGATGTGCTCCATGTTGGTTTCTTCCCAAGCAGATTCTTATTCACTGGCATTTAGGTCATATTTCTAGTGCCTATCCTGTCTGCTCTATCTTTCCTTCACCTTGAGCAGTATCCATACCAACTCTGGCATCATATCTGCTTTCAAATGCCACAGAAAACATGTTAGGCAATAATGGATCACATATGAATCTGGTAATTTTCACTAGATAACATCTTCATCAGGTCCCTGCTTTTATTTCTAATTGTTTCTTTCCCTTCTGCCTGTCAGCAAGAAAAAGATACTTATGAATTCTAAAATATTTCAAAATTGAATCTCATGTGCAAGATTTCACCAGAAACTATATTAAGATCAAGTCAAGTCTTCTTCATTCACAACAATCCAGGTTTCAGGTCAGGTTTCATTCTTATAGTCCAGTACAAGACAGGTGTTTATGATGTTGCAGTGTGTCCTGGTTTGAAGGACAGGTGTCTGCCAATAAAGGCAGAAGCTTCTCTTTGAAATGGAGAATGTAAATCCCCTTCCTCCAAATTGTTATAATTTGATATTAAGGGGCTCTCAGGCAAAGATATGGGAATTAGGAATAACAGTTCTTTACTGGGAAAATTAAAATAGAAATACAGTATTACAAAGAACAAACCCAAAACACTGACAGAGTCAGAATCCAAGCTGACACCCGTCAGTCAGTCAGGGTGTTGGCAGCAGTCCCATTCAATGGTGGCTGCATCCTCCTGCAGTGGCAGATGTGGTTCAGCTGAAGCAGTGCTCCTGTAGAAGGTGCAGTTTTCCTCTGAAGGTCCAGGGATGATGTGGAAAGGTCCGGTTTTCCTCTGGAATCCAGTGGAAAGTGGTTATCTTGGTCTTCCAAATCTCATTTTTTTATCTAGGTAGGAAAGGCTTGTCTCCTCCCTCTGCTGGAGCATCTCACCGTGGGATGATGTAATTTTATAAGTCATACAGTGGGACTCAATGGTCCAGCAGCAGATGATATCTTCCTGGAGGGAGGATGGGTTGTGGAAAAGATAAAGATGATTGCCCCACCTGTTTTTAAAGATGACCCATTAGCAGATAATATGTGCCACAGAGATAAGGAATCACTACCCCACCCAGCTTCAACAGATGGTGACAGAACACACATTTCTGGCCTCATCAACCCAACACACAGTGGGTGATGTGCAAGGTACCTGAGCAGTCTCGCATGGAAACCTCTGCTACTGGAAAAGGAGAGATCAGTCCCACTTTCCAACAGGGGCCTGTGGCAGGAGGAGAGCATGAAAGGAGAAGCAGGTATCACTGCGTGGAGGGACATTTCTGTGCATTCCCTCGGAGCACTGGCTGCTTGTTTGAGGTTTGCAGGCATGGCTGGAGTGGGAGCAGCAGCTCCATCAGAGCTGTAGCTCCAGTTGCCTGGATTGCACAAACAGCCCCCACACGAGTGCTATGTGTCCTTGCATGCACACTCCTCTCCTGAACTCAGCAGAACTGCCAGGAAAGTGTTGAACATGTATTCAGATTACAGTAGGGCAAATCCTACATAGGAAGTGTTCAAAAAGCTTTCGACCTACTACACATCTGCAGGATACCTTGCAGAGTGTTAGCATATGCTTTTGTTTCCATTTGGAAAACCCAAAAAATGTATTTCAGCCCTCCTTGTACAAGAACAGAACTTTGTACCAACCTGTCTCTGTCCCTGGAGCTTCCTTAGTGGAACAAGTCTGTCTCTGCTGTTGCAAAGGAACTGGGTGCCTGTGTTGGCTGTAGACCAAAGGAAAATATAAAAAGGAAGAGGAGGCTTCTGGATGTCAGACATCCACCTGGTTTTGGACAATCTGTAATTGTCAGGTGTAACTGACCTTTCTGGTCATCTCTGCACTGAGGCTTCCCTTTAAAGAGAATCAACCTGCTCCTAATGCTGTTTTCTGGGCTGGCTCTCAGTTTCTTTCCGTGGTCTTATTAGAGCTTGAAATTAGATCTACCAGACAGGAACTGCCAGGCTTTTTTGAATTCTGGTATTTCTAAAACATTCACAAATGCTAGACATGTCTCTCTCTCACCTTACACATCCTAGAGGTCAGAGGGAAACCTCAGAAAAGCATGACAACTCAGAATCCAGAAATAAAAGCTGCCAGACAGTGGAATTTTATTACAGTAATGAAAGTTATCTGACAGAAATAAATGAACCCCTAAGAACCTTCTCCTGTGCACACACACTTAGAAAAATAACCAGCAGAGGGAAAAGGGAGCAAACAAAAAAACCTTTCTCAAAGGCTCCTGTTATGTCTTTACTTTTATAACTTAAAAACTGTACTAGAGAGCAAAACAGTCAGTGGGCCAGGGTTTGGGACATGACCTTTGTTTCCTGGCCCTTCTTGCCTTGCAGTGCACAAATGTTTGCTGCCTCTGCATCCTGCAAAGCCCCTCACACAGGAGGCAAGTACCAAGTGGAGATGTGGCCCTGTGATGCAGGAATGAGCTCCTTCCCAAGTTTTTCCTTCCAACCAAACTCATCACGGCTCTGTCACCGAGAGGATGGAAAAGATCTTATCACTGCAAGGTGCAGGTTCCCCTTCGAAATCAGTATTACCACAGAAATATGCAGTGAGCCTTTATTTTTCCTACCCTAACTAGCACTTTCCCTACACAGCCTTCTCCCCTCTGAGTTTTCCATTCCATTGTACTCATCCAGGAGCACTGGCACTGGCTTTGAAATGAGAAGACTTCCTCTCAGAGGAGTTTTGTCCCCGTGGCTCTCTACACAGCAGGTTTCAGTGTGTTATGCCTGCATTGCATTGCCAGGTAGAAATTAGCAGTTCCTGTCATTTGGACCCTAACTTCTGCATGTCCTGCACTCATTTCCAGCCCCGAAATTTAGAGGGCCAGGTGGTCCTTTGGGTTATCCTCCTCAGGAATCCCTTGAACAAGGGACCAGGTGGATGCAGTACAGTGTTGCTTGTCATGTCCTCTCCTCTTTGATACCCACTGTTTCTGTGTCCCTCTGCTCAGTGCTGTGTGTGGAATCAGCCTGTTTCCTGCCTGGACTCCTTCTCTCACCTGTATGTAAATAAGGGCCTGAACCCCCACACTTCCTTACTCAGGTCTGCACCACCATTACTGCCATCACCTACAAAAACTAAAAGCTTGTGTATGTTCTTTACCTTGTGGATAAAATTTCTAATGTTTAAATGTCTAATGTTTTTACTCCTTCCATGTGCTAAACCATCTCATTTGCTTTGCTTCTAGCTCTTCAGCATTATATTTCACACAACAATAAATTCATCCTCTGTTTTTCACCACACTGAAGGCTGTACCTTTATTGAAGTGTGTATGTGAGCAGAGCTAGTAATTCATCAGCACTCCAATATCTCTACATACAATGTGCTCATTTTGCTATAATGGGCTTTTTTAATCTTGCTGACAATTGAAATGTTGATATTGTTAAGGTTAATGACCCACTGATAAATACCAGAAAACACATTTACCCTCAAATAGTTTTTAATCACAGCTGTTGCAGAGTGTGACAAGAATGCTTTGTGCCTAAATAGGCTTTAGGAACAGTATTTTCTAAATATCTGAAGCGCCCTTTTACTACACAAGTGGTTTCTCTGACAGTTGCTGGGTTTGCTTGCATGCCAAGTTCTTAGGTTTATTACACTGAGTTTGTGTATGAACTGACTGGTTTTTCTTTTACACTTCTTAATGGTCTGCATTGTGTGTTAGACGTGCTGAGGTGCCTTCAATCTGCACTTTACAGATGATGAAATCAATGCAATAGGGCAAGCTAATGGAAAAGAGAAAAGCCTGTGAGAGTGTTATTGGGGTACAGTCACCCCAAAGCTCCTCTCTGATAAAGTACATGCAGCCCTGGGGACAGGCTCATAAGCAGGCAGGATCAACACTGATTTTTCCCATTTTAACACAGAGTTCTATGTGAGGAGATGCTTGCCCTGTACTAAGCAAAAGGCATGCTCAGTTAATTCATGTGATCGCTAAGCCAGCATGCAAAGAGGGCTGGAGAAGAAGTTTCCATTTTTAATCCACATTGTTTTGTGGCTGGGTTTCTTCCAAGCATTGAACCAGCAAAAGAAATATGAAGCACTTTACACGGTGTTCCCAGAGATACTGCCCCAACTCTCTATGGCCAAAAAATATCAATATAGCTCCACTGGAGCCTGGGCAGCATGTGCCTGTCAGCTGATGATCTGACCCTAAACAGAGATTTCTGACTGCATGAGCTCTGTGAAAATAGACAGCAGAAATGGATATCCAGGAATGCAAAAGAGATGCATATGATGAGAATGTAAAAAGAAAATTTACATTCAAAGCCAGCAGTATTTTACAGGCCTGAAGGGATTCAAGAGGGGAAATGAAATCCAATATGTGGGTCTCATAAATTCCATGTATTGTCTCTACATGAGAGGGAAAAAAGCCCTTTGCTTAGCTTTTACTGCCCTTGATTTTCCTCTTAATTCCAGCTAAAGTGGCTGTAGAAATAGCTGGTACTTGCAGAGACTTTCAGATGAACTGAGTGTTTCAGAGCATGTTAGCCAAATGCCACTCAGATCCATCTTGCCTCACTCTGAAGCCAAGCAACTGAGCCAAAGGACAGTACTGGGGAAGGACAATGAGCTAATGGAAATGGCTAGAGATATATTACCTCTGGAAGTAAGAGGCTTGGTGAGAAATGATCCTTGCCATTTGCATGATGAAGTGTAGGTGCTTTGGAAAAGTCAAGGTAACCATTTTCCCCCGGGAGACTGGCCAGCAATGCCCTGAGCTGTGCTCTGAAACAGTTCTGTGCTCCCTGTGCTAGCAGGGGGCAAGCAGAGGGACACTGCCCCTTCTGACTGCAGGATTGACAAGGAATGAACTGACAACTTGCACTGCTAAAGTACAAATTACACAAACAGGAGGATTTAGGAACTGATTCCTGGGTGAGACCAGGGAATCCTGGGGCCCAGGGTCCTGACTGAGGCAACGGAAGAAACTGTTTACAGAGAGCCTGTCATTCTGGTCACTCTGTGCTCTCCATTTCTGTTTCCCTCCCCCAAAGCTGTTGTACCAAGGATGTTGCCGTGTGTATTGCTCAGTCCTCCTAGTATCCATTTCTAGACTCTTGGTCCATGAATGTCTAGCCCCGTTCTGCACCTGCTCACACTGCCTGCCTCTACAAACACTCATGGCCACAAGATCCAGAAGTTCGCCACCCACTGCATAAAGAAGCACTTTCTTTTATCTATTTTAAACCCTTTTTTACCAGCTCCACTGAGGTTTGTGAACATTTGAAGGGATTCAAACAATAATTCATGCCTCATCTCAAGGTAATAATAAAAATGCATACATAGTCCCTGTTCCAGACATGAGAATTCCAGAGTCCTACAGAACATCTTGTAAGTCTTCATAATCAAAGAATTAATCACACTTTTGGACTGATTTAGTTCTAAAGTACACTAGCAACATTATGTTGGTTTAGCCCACATAGCAGCACTCAGTGCAGAGGAAAAACAAAAATTGGCTAATTTTATACATGCATACACACATACCAGATGTTCTGTATTTTTAGCTTGTCTGCAGGTGTTTGTAAAAGCTGTTTTGGGACTCATTGATTGTGGAGTTCTCCAACCTGTCTTAAGCTTGCACTATTCAAAAAGAGATATAGTCCTAAGAGCCTTACTGCTAACAAGCTAAGCCCTTCACAGGAGCTGGCTTTTGGTTTGGCTACATTTATTTCAAACTGTGTTATTCTCTGCTAATTAAACTTTTGAAAAGGAACAGCGCTGACAAGAAGCTAGGAGTAATTTGCTCAGTCCTTGACATTAGTCAGGGAGTCTCAAAGCAGAGGCCACAGAAGTACAAGAATACTAACCTCCAAGAGAAGAGACAACAGTCCTTAATTAGAGTCTTCCCTCAGATGTTGCTGGGAGGGATGAGCTGAAGATATCAAAGATTTCCAAAACCCAGATGATGCTGGTGGTAAGCGATCAGTTCAGAAGCATTGTGGCTACTGGATCCCCAGAGGCAAAAAGAAATGGAAGAAGGTCTGAGAATAGCTTGGAGACACAGATGCAGACTTGGCCCTGTGGAATTCTTGGATGCACTTGAAAGGTTCTTCCCAAGGATGAAAGTGCAGTCTCTGTTTTTCTGGCACCATCATATTATCTCAGACTCATTGGCAAATGGTCTCGTCCAACAACTGCAACTGTTACATTACAAAAGGTGCAAAATGACAGATGTCTGCTAAACTAATTGCCAAATTATTAACTGCATGTTAATGAAGCAAGACTTTAAGAACAAAATTTAAAGGAAAAACCAGGTGTGAAGGAAATCTGAAAACTGCTCAGTTTTCAGGCCCTATCTTGCTAAAGTGCACCATTAGCCAAGAGAACCTTATTTTTAAAGTCACAAACAGCACGTAAGTTTTTCCCTCTCAGAGCATGGTTGGTAATGTAGACTTTACCCTGTCCTCAAACTTCAGTGGCAGTGACTGCTTAAAAATGAGTTCAAAAATACTCCCTTACTCTCTTCCCTTGCTCCAACCAAAACTACCCTCCAGTAGGGATGGGCCAATGCAGCCCTTGCGGAGCCTTGGAGACAGCTGTGCCTTTTTTACACAACGTTGTGTACACAGATCAGTGCTGTTGATGTCTACAGCAACAATGGGCTGTGTGAGTAATTGACAGTAAATCTATTAAAAGACATACTAAAACACCTCCTTCCCACATGAGCCACAGATTTAGGCACACCTCGATAATAATTTGGGAAGTATAGGACATGGACTTATTGAAAAATGGAAGGGCAGTAGCTCTGTCATTCAGCAGCATGAAAAAAAGGCTTAATTTAACATCTTAGAAGCAGCAATCACAGGCAAAAAGCCCGTGGCACAAAGTACTGCCTGGCATTGCAGCTTCTTGGCACCCAGACTAAGGGAGATTGCAGCACCAGCCCAAAGGCCACTCAGATTCCCTCCACTGGTGGCCAAAGACCTGCACTGAGTCTTTGAGAGTTTTTTTGGTTTTTTGGTTTGGTTTGGTTTTTTTTGTGTGGGTTTGGTTTTTTTGGTTTTTTTTTTGTGTCTGTCACCCCAATGCAATGGAGAACTGCAGGGCTGCTCTCACGCTGAAGCAGGCACAAGCACTCACCTGGCCAGCACTGGCCAGAAATGAAAATCCTGGCAAGTCTGGCCTGTGATGAAAATACCAAGCCTTCATTGCCTCCTGTTTCCTATAGATCAGTGATAGGTAAAGCCAAAGACATTTGAAGGAGGAAAGGCAAAGCACTGTCTGTAATGGCAGTGCCCATTTTTCTTTTCCCTTGACATACAGCTGCACACAGTGATATATCTTCAGTTTCCAGGCTCAGGTCAGCACTGTTGGCAGCTCTCTGCCCACCCCAGCAGTGCAAGGACACCCCAGGAGTGCTCTCAGAGTCTCAGGCTCTGCTTCAGGCCTGAATGTAGTCAGGCTTCAGCTAGAGACACCCAGATGTGTCTCAGCCACAGCATGTTCCCTGCGCCCCCAGACTGGTGCCTGACAGCAGGGATCGTGTTCCATTCTTCCACATTCAGCTAATTTATATAAACAGCACTGACGTTTATTTAGCTCTGTGTAACACTTTCTGAGAGGCTCTGGAAAAGCAGGGCTGTGTCTGGGATCCTGCACTGTGTCAGGCAAAGCACAGGAGGCAGAGAGGTGGGATGGGGAGTACATAGCAGTGCCCAGTGTCTCCAGCACCCCACAAAAATGTTCAAGGCATGGATTACTGTCAACTTTCATTGTATGATTCCTTAAACATTTTTGTTCTGCCCTCAGTGTGTACAGCACTCAGAGAACTAACAGCAACTTCAGAAAACTTCACAGCAGCTGATTGAAAACTACCAGAAAACAATGTATGTTCAGGTAGTCAGTCAGAGCCAGAAGGGCAATTTGCTTGCTCCTACTCATATTGCAAATGTGTGCTGGCAATTTTAACTTTTCTAGATGTAATCTTTCACGTTTTGAAGGGTACAGCAGCAGAGCTGTACAACTCTTTTACATCCCACAATCAGCGTGTACCACTTACACTCCTCTCCCAAGCTGTCTGGCTGTTAGCACTTAGGAAAATACCAGAGCTCAAAACTCTGTTAAGACTTCCTTATTAGCCCCACTGACTCACCTCAAATCCACAACTTTGTACAAGGATCTCAAAACTTCATCAAAAGAAATACATTTAATTCTTCTGTTCTCTTGAGTTTCTGCCAAGCTGCCTAAATGCTTCACCTTCCCATGTGATGGGGAGCCTTGTTCTCCCTGTTGGCTTGAAATACACAGAAGAAAAACCCAGTTTGAATCCCACTTTCACTTGGCTTTAGAGTACTTGGTAATGTTTGTTTTGGGACATGTCACTGTGGTCTTTTTCCTTTTAGTTACCATGTCTGCCCGGCAGAGACATGACGTGACAGAACATCTGCAGTGCATGCAGTTCTCCTCCCCAAGAACCAGACCAAGAAAAACAGCCTGGCAGTGAAGTCAGGTAAGTAGCACATGAAAATTTGGGTGCTTTTTGCTGCTGGTAAACCATTCAGATTCCTGTGGACACTTCTACTTTGTGTGTGTGTGTGGTCCTACATGTTCCTAGCAGTGCTTCATGAGATGGGCTCTACCCTGCAAGCAAAACTGTTCCACCTCTCTTCTCCTCTGTTTCCACTGCTATGCTATGAAAACACAGTTGCCTGCAGTTATGGATGGAAAGAAAACATGCAAGGGATGCATAGAAGGAAGATGTATAGTCAACTTTCTGGGGAATGAAGTTGGAATGACCTCCCAGCAAACATTAGCTACTGTCTCATTTTTTTCAAGAGCTTGGAAAAAGAAGGAAAGAAAAAAATATTGCACAGGAAAAAGTCTGTATATCCAACCTTAATTATGGTAATGGATCACAAGTGGCTTCTGGCACTCAGTTGAAACGTGTCACCCTGTCAAAGACCAGTGAGATGAAGCACCAGCTTGCAGCCACAAGCCAGACCAAGACAGGGTAGCAGTTGTGAAGAAAGCCCCAGGAAATCCAGACTAGGAGAGAGTCCAGCAGCTTCACAACTCTGAGCACAACAGGCTGGATATGCTGCTAAAATCATCATGCACGGTGGAGTCACCACATTGCTCTTTAAATGCATCTTTCTGCATCAAATGGCACTTGTAGTCAGGCTGTGTCCTTTCACCTTGCATTAGCCTGTATCATCTCCTATCATTTGGCAGTAAAATGATATGTCATAACATATAACCTGGGACATGTCACACCCTATATTTACAGTATTTAGTATATTTTATTTGATTATATGACCATCTTGTCCATCTTTTTCACACCTTCCTCTTACTGAAGCTGATGGAGGAACAGCTGATAGGGTAATCAGGATACAGAAGCAGGAGGAGAGGATGAGTGACAGTCTAGTTCCACTAACTTATTACCAGCAGCATAATTTCAGTTAACCTCACATACTTCTAATTCCCCTTTCTGCCTGTGGAGCATCCCCTGTTGTCATAATGTCAGTGAATGCCATTAAGCCTGATAGTCATTTGCAAAATCCTGAATAATCCAAAGGAATAACACTGAATTTTATTAAAGCTGTTCAGCTTCTTCATTTGGTCTCTTGCTTTCTCAAAGATATCCTAAGGAATTTGATTGTTTTCTTCTTGCCAGGTAAGGTCCTTTCTTTCGTGGCCTAAATTAAAGACTATATAGCAGCCTTTGTTGATTAGTCACAGCCAATTATAACAACATAAATGTATAATATATCATCTATATCTATAAATATGATTACATGATATTTACTTCAGTGAAATCTTCCTCATCTGTGACAGGACAAATGATTTAAAAGCAGCCAGTGACTACATACTGTAATAGCACTCTGAATTTCTTCTCAGCACTTACCAGATCAATATCAGTAACTGGAAAGAAACTGATCTGGAGCAAGACATGAGGGTACAAATTTGTTGTGATGCTGATGAGCCTCCAAGTAGAAGCACACTGCCAAGGTGGTGATGAGAAGAGACACGGAAGTGCTCTGACAATAAAGCACCATTTCCTAATCTCCTAAAATTCAAGTGCTTCACTTCCAGCACACTTGTTCTTCACTACTAATCTGCTCTTGGATGAAGACTTGCACAGAATTAAAACAAAAAAATATCTACATCTCTCCAAGTCACAACCAATCACAATGGACAACCAATAAACACAATATATGGTATGTTCAGTAGAAGACAGAGTAAAATTAATGAAGATGCCCAGCCCTGGAACCCATATACGATCATAAAAGCAGAGACAACCTCTCTTGTTAAAAAACATACTCTGTATAAAATTGTATATTGCTGTGCACAGGCAGTTTCTGGAGCAGCTTCTATGTTACAGTACAGCAATAATTTTAGCTGCACACAGCAGCCCTGCCTGGCAGTTTATGGAGAATCTATAAGGCAGCACAATATCCAAATAACATGTTGGGGGGATTTAGATGGGCACAGTGCAGTAACTGCAATTGGATTTGGGATGCTCTCACAGCCTTGCTCACAATCAATTAGAAGGCCCTTTGGAGCTACCCATGATCAAACCCTTCACTGAAACCTCCCCAACAGACTGCTCCCAGGACACACTGAGGAGTGGATGTGCATAGCACACTGCCACATCCTCCTGCCTCATTTTCCCTGCTCACAGCACCCCGGGGATCCCAGGCTGGAGGGTGGTGGCAGTGATGGCAGCTCAGGGCCACATCTCTCTCTCCCTGGGGGCTGAGTGCAGGTTAAGTGGCTACCTGGGTTCTCCAGTTTGGTTAACTGGGGTGCCAGTTTATGCTTTTACTTTTAAAAACCCACTAAAAGAAAAATGCTTTGCTTCAGATGAAGCCTCTGACTCTGTTTCTCTAAAATGACCTTTTCACGTACAGATGAACACTGTTCATGTTCTCCCTCTTTCCTGTCCCCCGTTTAACAGGCAATGCTCAGAGGCTGAGGTGACCTCCATCAGATCTTCTGCCATCTAAGAATTATAATACAGGAAACAATTCAGATTAGAGCCCATGAAGTCTATCTGCATGTCAAACATGCTGTCTGTTGGTGTCAAAGGCCAACACATAATGATACCTGATGTCTGAATTTCAAATTAATCTCAATCAATTAATACTCAAAGGAGCATGGGAAGAAGCCAAACAAGACCAGTGCAGCAGAAAGATAAGCTGAAGGAGCCAAAAAGGTTGACTGACCCAATTTTTCTGGACCCATAAAATGTGCCGACTCACTCTTCTGACACCAATAGGCTTAAAAAACCTGATTATCTGGTATCTGGGTGTTAGAGAGCTGAATTCCAGTGGCCCATGGGCAGTGCTGGTGGGAAGGGGGTGGTTCCTAGCAATGAGGTGGGACCCCAGCCTCAGCAGTGGTACTGGGGGATGGTCCCAGTAGGTTCCTCAAGGAAAGTGCCCCAGCTACAGACACAGCACTCAGCCACTGAAGGGAAAACATCTGCTAACTTGGCTTTGCATTTCTTTAATATTTCATATGATGTACTTCAAGTCACTCCTTTTCTGTTTGGGGTTTTTTTCCCACACTAGATTAAAAGCTGGACCATTTCCTGACCCAAGCAGGAGCTTACCAGGTTAAATTTCACCCATGACAAGATGTTACAGCATCTTGAATCAACAGAACAGTTTTGTGCTGACTGCTTAGTTCAGAGTTAAAGAGAAACTGGCAAGGTTAACGAGCAACAGGAAGCAATTAATTAAAGTTTTGATACTGTTTCACAGTGATTTCACTTCACAATAAATTTTGTGTCCTAAAGGAAGAACAAAACCTTGGAAAAACCTGTGCCTAAAGTCAGAGACTGGCAGGCAAGATGGACTCTTCAGCACTGTCCCAGGAATTTTGGCAGCTTTAACACTGTTTATGGAGTTCAGGTCTGTATTCAGAAATGCTTAGTCATTGCAGTGCTTCCTTAAATTGACTTTTTCTGATAAAATGTTCCATAAAAATTTGGATGTCTTCTCTTAAAAAAATAACTTCTGTTTGATAACACCCGCAGAACATTTGCAAAATAAGTTTCGTGTTTCTTTACCTTGAGAATTAAATATTTTTAACAAAGAAGTGCAGCAAGTGTATCTTCTGACACATTCAGTGTCAGCCCCCTGCAGACAAGATGCCAGACTGGACAGACGTGACAGCTGCTTTACTAAGATCATTTCTACAGTACCAACAATCATGAAAGAATTCCTGCAAGGCCTTGTAGACTGCAGTGTGCTCCACAAGTCCAAATGGCTTTGCTTTCCTTTTTAAATCAAAATTCTAGAGTCTAAATTAACTTTCCAAGCTGAGAAATCCACAGATTTGTCTTTTTAGCCTAACGAGGATTATCACCTAGAACATTAAAACTGGGCTTCTAGATGGTTTCTCCATCTCCCTACTTCCCAAGGTTTTTCAGAATACAAAAAGCCCCTCCTTCTTAACCAGTGAATAACAATAGAAGCATGAATATGACAAGAAAATGTGATAGATGACAGCTCTTGCAATAGCAGTTGAAAGCCAGGGGCCCCAGCAAATCTAGAGAGTGCACAACATTACTATAGTTACAGATTAGACCAAGCCATGGATTTATGTATGCAGTGCTGATTGTGCATTTTAACACACTGGTAACTGGCATTTAACTTCTGGAATAACAGCTTAAATCCAGCCATTAAATTCATTTTAATTAAATGTTTGTGAATGCTTTTTGCTATTATACACCACAGAGATACTGCTAATGACTGCTCCATTAGTCTCCACACAGCATTATTCCCTGGGGGAAGCCCCTTGCTGCTTTGCCCCGTTTTGGGGAGGGTGTCAGCATTATTCTTTGTGCACAGGGCCTGATTTTCCTGCTGCTGCAGGAAGACATCTCATTGCTCAGGCTGTCACTGCTCATCCCTCAGCACGGCAGGGGATGGGCATCGTCTGCTCTGGGGAGCTGATGTGCAGAAGGAGGCAGCAGGGCTTGCTGTGCTCGCTGCTGTACTCCTCAGTGTTTCTGTTCTGCCCTTCCCCTGAGGCTGTTTCCTGCTTTTGATAGGCTTGAACAGAGCTCCTGGGTGTTTACATAAAGGATAGAACCATTTCCAGAGGTTTGGGGTTTGCTTCCATACCTGTTGTGCTCCCAGACAAGCCTGGATGCACAGGCAGGAGTCCACAGGGGTCCCTGCAGTCACTCACCTTTTCATCTCCCACAGAGATTCACAGAGTAATGAGGCTGGAAGAGACCTCTAAGATAATCGAGTCCAACCTATGTCCTAACACCTCAACTCAGAGTCTAGACTATAGCAGCAGTCAGATAGAGTAGTATTAATCTTTTTTTCTCTAATGCAATAAGATGCCTGTATCACAGAAGAAAGAGATTTAAGAAAATATTTTTTTAATCTACTGTGTGATTTGTGTTAGGTGGGTGAAAGGTTAAAATACCAGCAAGGAGACAGAACACTATGGGTAGTGAGCAAATCCCAGTTTCTTTTCTGGAACTGGTTAAAGATGATTTTGGAAGGGGTGTCACAGCATGACTTGGTTAAGCTTTCTGTAAACTTGAGAAATAAACCTCTGTCGGAATAAATTGAGAAATACTGTTTTTCACATGCTTAAAGCACTAATCTCTGGAACAGAGGGACTATTAGCAGGACAGTCATTTGTCTGCAGCTGCCAGAAGAGCCAGGAAGTGGGAGAAATGGTATTCTCTGCTGCTAATGGATGGATGAGACTTTGCTTGGGTTAGGGGTGAATGGAAGGAAGATCAACTCTTCATCTTCAGAAACAAGAAATTACAGCAACAGCAATCATAACTTGCTGCAGAAAGCACAAGGCACAGACCTACAGCCCACAGGAGCTCTGAATTCCTACTGCATCAAAGTTCACAGGAACAATGTCATTGGAAAGAAGTTAATTCTCCTGTTTAAATAATCCTTAAATTTTACCACAGAAAGAGATTTGAACTGAAGAAAACTCCAAGCACATCACTGACTAGCACACAGAGGAGGGTTGTCCAGGGTCATGAGCTGGTGCCTGTTTTCAAGATCCCAGTCTTTCAATCAGGAGTGGGGAAATCCTGGGAGCACGAGCCAGCCCACTGAGGCCACTGTTTTAAGAGCATTTAGGATGTCCTCCAACAGGCTTAATTCAGCAGCAGACTGCTGGGAAGGGAAATGCGATGACAGGGAAGTGTTCCCATTGGAGAATGGTGAATAAAACCCCAAGTGTGTTCCAACAGAGCCTTTATTACACTGCATACCTCGACTTCCTGCCTGGGGAGCAGTGCACTGGAAGATTTACATGGTGCTCTGGGCAAGATTGTTGTCAGGACACTGATGAGCTGAATCAGTAGGTCCTAAATTGAGGAGCAGTTTAGACACATTCAAGGAGAAAGAAAAGGATTTCAGACAAGCATTTCAAAACTGCTCCTGAGATGCTTTTTCAAGAAAAGAGACATATCACTTCATTTTCCAGACCACTTATCCAACGGCTCCCACTGTGATGAGTAAGAATTTCGGGATGCTCAGCAAGTTTTGAAGAGCAGGATGCCTCATTTGGGAACAGACAAGCATGAATGTGGTGGCTCAGCAGGAGCCCTGCAGTCCTGGGGAGGTGGCAAAATGTTCACCTGCTCCCACTCAGGGGGCAGCTCCTGTCCAGCTGCTGGGCTTGGCATTTCCCCAGGCTCCATTGCCAGCAGATTTCCCCAAATCCAGCTGTGCTATCCTGCAGTGACCAGGCTGCAGGACTTGCCCACTTTCCTGGTCTGAGGCAGCCTCCAGCCCTGCTCCCAGCCCTGGGATCTCCCCACACCTGCACAGGGTTTGCTGCTGCTGCCTGCAGGCTGGAGGGGTTTATCCCTGGGGGAAATTCAGCCCTGAGCACCAGAAAGCTGTGAAGGCATCACTCTTACCCTTCCACTTTAAAGAGAAACATTTCACATGAGTCAATGGAAAAGAATGAGCCACTATGGATTTGGTGCATTGCTTCCTTCCAAAGATGCTGAATTTACATGCCCACCCTAAAACCCCCCAAACACAAGTATTTTAGCTGATCCAGTTCCACATCCAGTGTGATGAAGAATCTGATGTTCATCTTCTGGAAATGAAGGAAATAGTTTTTGGAAAGCTGAAAGAACATGGGAGACAGACTGAGGCTTTACCAGCCTTTAAAGAACCAGTGACTTATGAAAGAGAAATTTTTGGTTTCAGACTTTCTGAGTAGAAAGCCTGAAGGAATGACTTTAATTAATTTGCAATTTCATGCAATAATCTAATTTAGATGTCAAACAAAGTTCTGGGTTATTACTTTTTGGAGAAATTACAATGTAATTGTTATTGTTTTCTTCTATAATTACTCTGATGGAATTAACTTATTTTTAATAAGATTCGCTTATCTGAGAGATAACACTTGAACATAATATAAACAGAATTCAGCCTTCATTCAGTGCTGTAATATTTTCTGTAGATGTATTCAGAGTAGCATCAGAAATTATCTAAAGGGAAACCTGTTTCTGTGTTGATTTTGCATCTGGCTATATTCATATATATCAGCAGTAGGAAGTGGACAAGAAAACTCTTGCACAAATAACAAGCTTGCTATATTTTCATTTAGAGATCCATATATTAGGCAAATCACCATCACTCTTGTTTGGAATATGTCGATATATTCCCCTGTACTTCAGTGAACATGGCAAGTACATGTGCACAGGTACTGCTGTCCTAGTAAGGGCTGTGTCAGATCTACAATACACAGCAGTATTTTCACAGGCTTAAATCATGGGAGTTCCACAAGGCAGTCCCCTCTGTTTATAGAGCTACAGTGTATGAGTTACATATTTTATTATATGACTGTCTGAAAACCATATTGTATTAAGTACTCTGCATTGTCATGAATCACTGTGGGACTGCCTGAGAAAATGTATAAGGGTCTCTCCTGCAGGGTCAAGAGTACATTCCTCTGGGACCCTTCACTTTAATGTGAGGCAAGCAAGGAAAATACCAAGGGCTCTTTTTCCACTGATTGGAGTGGAAATGGTTCAGAGTTTATTAAACAGCAGATAATTCCACTATCAATCTATCATCTTAAAATGGGAAATCACCAACAAAGAATAGACAAGTACAAGCCAACATTAAAATGTAGATACATACACACAGAGAACCTGCTGTTCAAAGCAAGCAGCTCTAATAAAGCTTTTTTTTTTTTTTAACATATTCCTTCTGCTGCCTGAATGACTGTGGTCCTCTTTTACCTTAACTATTGTGCCCAGTGAATTAAGGCAATGTAAATTATTCAGGTATGTCTTGTGAATCTTTAATGAAGAAGCTCCGTAGCAAAAGAAAAAAACTGGACATGGAATTGTGTCCATTTGCAAAGGCCCTCCCTAATTTGATTCACATACAGAACATTTTATTAGGGAGAGAAATCATAAAAATAACATTTCAATGCTGATCTGTTCATTTCTGAAATCCCAAGAATAACATGAGCTCAGCATTGTTTTTACAGTCATAGATTTTTATCCTTAGAATTCTGAAGTGCATAGTACATTCACAGAATGCTTGAGAAAGCCTAAAAATTGTGTATAACACTAGTTAATTTCTGAAGGTGAACAAAATTCCCTCCCTTTCAAGGATCTCAGTTTTTCATTTTAACAAGACAGATACTGTAGTATCTAATTTCATAAAGAAAAATATTATCCACTTTCATCTACTATATTTAGAATACTAAAGGAACTATGTTTTTATATATTTTATATATTTCATGTGAGTTAAAAGTGTTTTTCATTGAAGAGATAATTGATATTGTGCTTTTATACCAAACCAGTGAATATAAATGCTTTACAGATAAAAGACATTGAAAGTTTTAAAACAAACATACACCTTGGATAGCCTAACTTAAGTTATTCAGAATGGCAGGAAACACAGTCTTGAATCTTATAAGAAACTATAACTTTTTTTCTTGAAATTTATGAAAGAAAAGATTTGTCCAGAAATGTAAGTGATCTCCGTGAGGCTTCCAGAAATGGCAACCCTCTTGTTTTGGATTGGGCAATTAAGGAAGCAATTAATAGAAATTCACTGTATTTTCTTAAAAAAACTCCAAAGAGAATCAACTCCTGCAGCATCACTCTGACCTGACATTTGTTCTCAGATTCTTCAAAGCCAGCTGAAAGGTGTGGGGTTTTTGTTTGGGTTTGTTTGAGTGGTTTTAGTTGCTGTTATTGCTGTTGTGGTTTTTGGTTTTTTGTTTGATTTTTGGGTTTGTTTTGGTGGCGGTATTGTTGTTGTTGGAGTTTTTTGGGTTTTTTGTTGTTTTGGTTTTTTACTGGGGCCATAAGTTTTAATGCATGTCTTACATCAGGCACCCAGATAAGATGGCTTGGTCCTCAAAAAGGCTTAGTATAGTGAAGTTTAAAGAAGCTATACCTTAACTTTTTTAAAAACATTCACATGCTCAAATATAGCTTAATGCTTCTAGCTGTAAAATATGAGTGCTAGGACTTGAGATTTTCTTCTCCTGGGTGAGTGGCCTAGTTGCCAGGCTATAAAAAGTCATTTACTCCTTCAGTCTGGCCCAATTAATATTTAATTATGTCAGGCAAAGTGGAACAGCTTGAGTGGAAGGACCTGAGGGTCCCCACACAGCCCAGGGTAGCCCAAACTTACAAATTCATGTGGCACAACAAAAGCAAAAATAAATTCAGGTCCTCTGCACCCTAAGCAAATGTCCAAAATTGCTGGCTAGTAGGGAAAAAAACCAGTATTATATCTTTTGTCAGATGTATTTGAAACCAAACCACTACAGATCTCCTCTAAGGCTCAAGATCCTAGGGAAAAAGGAAGACAGACTCTCAGGTGCTGAAGCCTGGCAAGGATTAAATGCAAGAGAAGTACCTACCTACCCCCAGAGCTGTCAGAACAATGCAGAGCTGTGAGTGCTGAGAGGCAGCTTCAGCACCCAGACAGAGGATTCTTCATCTTGGATTCCAGCAGCTCAGTGGCAGGCAAGGAACCAAAGCCCCTCTCTGACCTAGCTCTGGTCTGGGGCCAGATTTTGACTTGACAGTCAGAAGTGACAGGTAGAGGAAGAGAAAATGAATCCATTTGCCTGCATACCTTGTCTTCTAGCTGCCATTCAGTATTTCATGTCAGGTGTTTTATATGCAGGAGGTTACAAAAAAAAAAAAAAAAAAGCTTTGTGTTTTCCTTATGTCTAAAAAAGGTACTATTTGAACATTTGGTTTTGTCTCCCTTAATTCAAAATACCCACACTGAAAAGGCACATCTTCCCACTGATACAAGAGAAAGATTTCCAGTTCCCACCACTATTTCATAAATCCAGTCTGCAATTCCTAGTAGAAGCAAAGCTCTGTTTATGCTGTATTTTATTCTGTACCTGAAAGCTTTAGGCAACCAAGGGCTAAGGTGAATTAACTCAGTGTTCTCTGTTCAGAGAAAATGAAATGTGGATGTCAAGGATTAGATATTTGGCTGACAGGCCTATGTGTATGAATAGCCCCTAAATTGAGACAAAACCCTAATGTTGAAAGAGCACAGTTTAACCCAAAGCAGATTCTTGAGCTCACAGTACCCATGGATCAGGCAGGGAAGGCAGCATGGGGAGAGGGTGGGAGGGCTGCTCCCAAGCCAGAATCCCTGGCAAAGACACCCAGATGGAGAAGGTTTGTGACACCTCCCACCCTGTGCCCCACAGTGCTGCACAGAGCCCAGGCTCTCACACCTGGAGCTCCTCTCCCAGGCCAGCAGCTCCTCCACTCTCCCAGTACAGGACTCCTGTTTCCCAAGTTCTTGTCCAAAATCTACTCCAGCCCACATCTTCCTCTATCTTTTCTTTTTCCAAATTGTGTCCCAAAGCCTCCTGTATGCCATAGACTTGAGCTCCCCAGTGCTTCCTGTCCCCCACCTGCCCTTTCTGCCAGGCTCTCTCCTCTCTGCACTCACCACAACATCCCTTCACTCTGAATGACTCCATCCGTGTCCACTCCCTACCTCAGGCCACAAGCCCTGCTGGGGGCCCAGCTGTTCTGCTTGTGCTAATTGTTGACTTTTGATTTTGTGGTCTCTGCTGTCCCTCGCCCTGCTCTGACATCCCTCCAGCACTCACTGCCACTGTAACTTCCCAGTCCAGCCAACCAAACTCATGTCTTCCCAGGACCCTGCAGGAAAATTGTTCTGACTTCTGGCAAACATTTTCAAAATCTGAACACAGGCTACATTTGCCCAAAATCTGTCTGGCCCAGCTCTGAAAAAATTAAAGATAAGCCACCTCCAAGAACAGGATATATGGAAACTATAAAGACCTGCTAGTGTGAATTGGCTGTTTGGCCCCAAAATAAGCAGCTACCAGTCTAATTTCCCTGCACACAAATGCTTTGGTTTCCACAGTGCATTTAGCAATAGCTGCCAATGACTGGCTGGTGCTATAGAGGTATGCATGTTGGAAATAGTGTGAAGAACCCTGATGCTTTAAAATGTGACATAAATATCAATAAACTGTCATTACAGTGCTATGCTGTAAGTAACGCATGTGGGCTTATCACTGTCACAGCTTAGTGCCTGGCAATGGCTGCCTAAGATATGTTATAGAATTCCCTTTTGCCTCAGAAGCAGCAGATTAAGAGCATTTCCTAACTTCTTTCTGCACGTTGCAGATTTTTCAGAGCCCAGGCCTGAAGATGAGTTATCTGTAGGATATTCAACCAGGCCTGACATCCAAGTGTGACAGGATTTCTGTGGGCATCAATGCTGAATAGGCTGACCACTCTCTAAGTGTTATTCTCATCAGTCCTGAGTCAGCAGTTAGGGATGGCTCACATCCTGCTGATGTTCTCCAGTTTGGGGGTTTTCCTGCATTTAGCAAACCATGAAAATATGCAAAAAGGTCAGTGGTTTAAGTATTGCCTTTGGGGTTTCTTCTAAATATTGTGCAAGAATATTACATCTTGATCTTAATGGATTTCATCTCCAATCTTACTTTCCAGTAATTTTATTAATTAAAATAATTTAAATCAGTATTTTTAGCATTTCTAATCTCTATGAAGTAGATGAAATAAATATTTGGTGATATATTTAGACATGCATGTACTCAGATCACTTTTAGTATTCCCTGTTCAGTGAGGCAGGGAATATGAGAGAAGAGAAGAAAAAAGAGAAGAAAAAGAGGAGAGGAGAGGAGAGGAGAGGAGAGGAGAGGGAGGAGAGGAGAGGAGAGGAGAGGAGAGGAGAGGAGAGGAGAGGAGAGGAGAGGAGAGGAGAGGAGGAGGAGAGGAGGAGGAGAGGAGAGGAGAGGAGAGGAGAGGAGAGGAGGGGAGGAGGAGAGGAGGGGAGGGAGGAGGGAGGAGGAGGAGGGAGGGAGGAGGAGGAGGAGAGGAGAGGAGGAGGAGAGGGAGGAGGAGGGAGGGGAGGAGGGAGGGAGGGAGGAGGAGGGAGGAGGAGGGAGGAGAGGAGGGGAGGAGAGGAGGGGAGGAGGGAAGAGGAGGAGGGAAGAGGGAAGGGAAGGGAAGAGAAGAGAAGAGAGAAGAGAAGAGAAGAGAGAAGAGAGAAGAAGAGAAGAGAGAGAGAAGAGAGAGAGAAGAGGAGAGGAGAGAAGAGAAGAGAAGAGAAGAGAAGAGAAGAGAAGAGAAGAGAAGAGAAGAGAAGAGAAGAGAAGAGAAGAGAAGAGAAGAGAAGAGAAGAGAAGAGAAGAGAAGAGAGAAGAGCATGTACTTAATCATTATGAAGACTGCAAAGCATCTAAATGTTTTTACCCATTTTTTGAAAAAAGGAACACTTCAAATGTATGCATGTTTGAAAATCTGCTACTGACCTGAGCCATGAAACACATTAATAAAAATTTTGCTATTTCTAAGAACACTGTCACTACCATTTATGAATGTAAATGAAACTGAAACTGTTCTGTGAACTTTTTGTGGATGTTGAGCCAAAATTTCAAATATTCAGCCCACGAAGATGGACAGGCATTTTAAATGGGCTTGATGTTCACTCAAGCATCTGCTTGAAATAGTCTGAATTTCAGAACAGTTTATCACCAGCAGTTGCTACAACTATCAGCATCTTACTCTTGTTCAGATCTTGCCCAGTATCTCCCCTAGTTTTGCTCTAAAAGCAGTCTTGAGCTGCAGCTGAAGCCAAAGCACACTGTCTGTCTCAGGACACCTCAGAGAATGCACAGCTCTATCTAGCAAAATTCCCAGGCAACAACTGTTGTCTGCAACAACTATAGTCCAAATGCTATAAAAGGCAAACAGAGGCTTATAAAACCTTCCCTGTAATTAGAAACCTTGTGAATTTCTAGAGTTTTATATAATAATTTAGTAAAGAACTGAATCAACAGAGATTTTTTTATGAGGCTCCTAAGACCTGCACATATTGAAGCAGTAAATATTTCATTTTCTTTATAAATGTTAACAGGACTAAAACGGAGCGAGATGCAACAAGACCGGGGTATGTAGCACTTGGCTGGAGACACACGCTGCTCTGTCATGTTTGTGGAAGTCAGGACAGTCAGTGGAGCAGCAGAGCCAGCAGTGATGCTGAGCTGCTGCTCTGGCTCCAAAATCCCACTCCCAGAGGAAATCCCCAGCACACTCTGTCCCAGTGCATGCTGTGACCTCCTCCCACTGCCCCCATTGCACCACTGAGCACTCTCCCCTCGCCCAGGCTGGCTGCCCTTGCTCCCACTGCCCCTCTGCCCTAGGGGAGCTCTGGGAATGCTGCCTGGAAGGAGGGAGCCTTCTGTGCTGGGAACAGCTTCCCTGGCAAAGCAACTGCAAAGGCATCTTCAGAGTATGAATGAGAGCCTGGGAATGCCTCAAAACCAAGTTTCCCTCCCTTTCTAACATAGCAGGGACATTTTACCCACCTTTTCCATAACTATTCTGAGAAGGAGCTTATGCTGGCACTAGCTTCCTGCCACTCCAGAATAATTTTATCAGATTTATTACATATAAGTGCTTCAGTAAATATTAAAAAATCTGATTGTAGCATATATGGTTCTAAGAAATTAAAAAGAAATATTACCTTACATTAGCATATAATATTATTTACCTAAGTTAATTAAATCAGCTAAATCAGTTAACCACTAAATCAACTAAATTTTCATTACCATGACACGCTTAAGGAGTACAGGAAATGTCTGGTTAGAAATGTTAAAGTAATAATAATAACAACAGTTGGTTAGTGGAGCTAAATTAAAGTGACATTAAACCTCACAAAGTATCTTCACCACTAACCTTAGACAAAAGTCAAGTTTGTTCTGCTGCAGAGGAAAGTACTCATTCAGTTGTGAAAAGTATAGTTTAGACATATTTACCACTTTCCACTCTATAAATACTAAATAAATATCACAGTGCCCTTAACCACTTCACAGGTAGGAAAGCAATGCCTGCAGCACACACATTCCAAAGCAACCAGTAGTTTTTATGAGGCCTCATCTTCTGACCTTTTATTTGATACTTCACAGAGAACCCTTCACTGGAGTGTTTACAGCTATTCAGTCTATTGATGTGCTTAGGATACTCCAAGGTGATTATTTGATATAAAGGTGGCTGGTCAGAATCATTTGCCAAAAAAATTGAAAGGAAAGGCGAGTATAACAGACTGAGAGCCAGGGAAGAATGGTCAGAGGAATCAAGTTTGAGAGCAGATGAACTACTGTCATTAGCAGCAGGAAAAATAGATTTTTTTTTTTTTTGTCATGAAACAGTGCCACTGTATGGCTCAATTTCCCATTTAGTTTGCACCTCTGTGTATCAGCCAGCACCTGGATGCTGCTGTACTTGCACAGACACTCCTTCCTCAGGAGAAAACTGGTAATTGTCACTGCACACAACAGCAATACACTCAAGGAGTCAGAGCTTTCTCTTCCAGGGAAAAGCTGAAGTTCTACAATTTTACTGTTCTTTCCAGATGTAACTTCTGATTAAAGCTTCCTTCAATCAGAGACATTCACTGGCAATACTATTGTTCCTCAGCAACATCTCTGTAGCAACTGATTACAAAGGGAGCTGGTTCTCAGCAGAAAAAATAATACAAACTCTAGTGCCCAAATGGGAAGTAATCCAGTTTTGATTGCTGACCACAAAAAAAAAAAAAAAAAAAAAAAGTAAAAAAGAAAAAAAAAGAAAAAAAGAGAGAGAGAGAAGCATTAAAATTGAACTCTTACAATATTTTCATGGTTACTAATAAAACTATTAATAGCTTTTCAAGACTTAAATGGTCTGTGAATTTTTTTTTAACATCTCCATAAAACCTGTAGTTGTCTGTAATCCTCCAGTTACAGTCCTGAGAAACAGAAATAAGGTCATTCCATCAGAAGCAATGGAAAAGTAGGGAGCAGGACCAAGAATCTTAAAATCATGATTAACTCTTGCAATCTACTGGTCTCTACGTGTTATGAACCTTCCTTCCCTTGTGCTGATCCACTGGAGTTTTTAATGTCTTGCAGTCATCAGCTTGAGAACTCTCCTCATTCAGGCATATGCAAAAGCCTTGTATTTTTAGCCTGGATGTGTTGATCCAGGTGGCATCCCTTAAATTTCTATTTCCTGGGAGTCCATCCAAGAGGAGACCGAAATCATCTTGGCCAGCTGCACTGCAGGAAGTGGGCCACGAGTGAAAAGCCAGGGCTGAGCATCAGCACACAGCAAGGAGTGGAGCTCCTGTGAGGCCAAAATGCAGAAGGGAGGTGGGAGGGAGGAGATGTGAGAGCTGGAGCTGCCAGCACAGCCAAGGGCTGCACCAGATCTGTTGTAATGCAGGGTCTCACCCCAGTTATTTTTTCAGGAGTGAATTCTCTGATCAGATGAACCAGGGGACAGCTACATTTCAAATCCTCAACACTTTCAGTTTAGATTCACCTTCTGTGGCTCATCCTTGCCAGCATTTTCTGTATTCTCTGTTTTAGTATATAATGTACAATTTACTTTCCTTTTTGTAATCGCCTTTACTGTGTAATTTTCTTAGGTACTTATCTACCATTTCATCTTCCTGCTTTGCCTAATTACCTGCCTCTTTCTTTCAGATGTTTTTTTTTATTCCCTTCTTACTTTTCAGAATCATTAGCATTGCATTATTATTCTTAACAACAGTACATTTATGTTTATTATGCAGTGTTTGCAAATAAATAGAGAACTGAATTTCTGGCTGTATTTACCTAAAGCTACAAGGAGAAAATGCAATGTGGGTTGAATTCTCATTTCATTTACTTGCTTATTTTGGAAGGAATAATTTTTAAAGACTTTTAAGACCTCTACTTTACAATCAATACTTTTTATAGCTTTGGTGCTGCAAGGAATGTTGAAAATATTAATCAAATCCTATCATTTTAATACACAAAAGGTACTAATATTGAATTTCGTTTTCTTCTTCCTTGGATACGGCTCTTTTCCTCAAGGAAATCCTTGTAACTACATCAGATAACTGAAATGATCCTGATTAAATGGTGATACTCTGCCCTGTGAAGCACTTCTTGCTCGTCCATATTTGACACTATAAACCTCATAAAAGGATACACCTACTCCCACAGTGTTTTACTGCTGTCAACCATTGGAATGTAATTTTTTTTCCCCCTGGCTGTGTGGTTATCTTGCCATGTGCTAAGAAGACTAAAGTGATGCCAGGCCCTTCTCCCATTCAGGTGAAGGACAAACACTCCTAAAACATTACAGTGGAAGCAAAGCTAAATTCACCCAAGCTCCCCAACCAGGCAAGTGTGTGGCTGTGCAGTAGCCACATTTAATTCCTGTTAAATGCATAAAGATCAGTCCAGACATCCCTACCTGATCAAGGCCCAGCATGTCTGCTGATCATAGAAGCCCCAGATTCATCTGGTTTTCTTTTGCAGAAGCAGGAGGAAAGTGCAAGCTGTTGGAATATACCATTGCTTTGTTTGAGCTCATTTTGCTTAAAATTAGCTCAAGCAATTATGGTTCTGTATAAACTAGTCTTGCTTCCTGACAGCCTGAGCAATGACTGCCATACCCACAGCAGGCTCTCAGCCAGACTACATTAAAAAAATTGACACTTCACTTTCTTCAAAGGCTGAGAGAAACTTACCCTTTGAAGAAAGAAAAAGATATTCTCACTTCCTCCGGGTTAGGCAGCAGTGCTTATAATTAATCCAGGGAAACAGGGAACTTCTTCCACTAGGGAAGGTCCTAATGGCTCAATTCTTAGTGAATCACTCACTCCATGACTGTTTCTCTTCTGCTGCTGCTGTGCCTCATGCCCCTTGGCTGCTCTCACTCCCTTGACTGCCACACCCCATCATAACGTGGGATCTGTGGACAGCCTGAGTCTTTAGGTCCCTTCTGTTGCTCATAACACCTGTTAAACACTAAAAACCAGACAGGAAGTGACCCCAACATGTCAGAAGTAATCCGAAGGTGATTTGATTTGTTGAATGCATTTTTTTCTGTTTGTCAACAGTTGATAAAACTACCTGACATTTAATGGGAATTCTGCCCATTGAGTGTTGTGTGAGGACCAGCTGTCCTGGGAGATGTGTGGTTTTATGAGGACAGGATGATGGCTGGTGGCTGCTGCATGGCCCTGCTCACACAGGAACACAAGCCCAGGCTGCAGCTGAGCTCAGAACTCGTGTGGCTCTGGCTGCCAGCACAGCAGGCACTGTGAGCTCAGGGATCACACGGACAGAGGCTGAAACAATGGAGTGGTAATTACTGCTTGTTCTTCTCCTACGGGATATCACTGAGCTCAAAGCTGCTGCTTCCATTTCTTATTTTGGTCTTATTATAGTCTTTATCCCAGAGACATTACCAGTCAGTGAACACATTAAATGATATAGGAAGCAAAGCACTTATATCAATCTTTCCCTAAGAAGCTCCAGTTGTGTTTTATTAACGGAAACTTTCCGTTTCATAAATAGTTAATGAAGTGACTGCCTATGGCAGGGAGACACTCCTGAGCTAATTGTTGCTGTGGTCAAACCACCAAGCTGCTTAGTATTTGCTTGCAGCATCACATTACAATGAACACAGCTGACAAACTGGTTATTAAAGTATTGGAAGCATCTCCTCAAAAACTGGGACTGTTCAGTTAGCACGAGTCATTTATGCTACCTCAGGAATGATGTGGACTACAACTGCAACTATTGGTGCAATACTGCAGCCAAGGTAATCAGGGCACCTGTACAACAAACCAGAGAGCTCAGATTCTGGGGCAAACTGTCAGTGACAATCTCTTTGTACTTCTTTACTCTCACCAGAGGAACAGAAGCCTGAAGTTATCCTGCTGGATATACTGGTGGAGCAGCAAGCTACAGACTAGCAGAGGAAGAGGAAGAAATGCAGAAGGTGATCCCAGGAGAGGTCTGGGACAGTATCCAAAGGCACACTGCTGAGCTCTACAGCTGTGCCAATGGGAATGGGATAGGCCAGCCACTCCTCCCAAAGGAATCAGGGTGATGCCTTAGGATTTTAGCTTTTGTATTTTTCATGGGTTTTGTAATCCTGCAATTCTTTAGTGTATAACTCTAAACTCCATACACAGTGTGAGCTGCTGCTTTCCCATTTTGATCAGATACAACAATTCTTCTCCAGGCCTGGGAATCAAGGACACCTCACTGTCTCAGGCCCTGAGAGATTGAAACAAGAGTGAGTTGGGGGAGCAAACTTGGGGTAAATGACTTCATTACCTGAAGCTGTAATTGGAAGATTAACCCCCAAACTTATAAAAGTATGAAAACCTGTGAACCGTCATCCATCTTTGGGTACAGCTCCTGGGGGGCTTTGTCTGCCTGAAATGTACCTGAAGGCCCTTCAATAAATATAACTGCTTTTTATTCTCTTAATTTTGTCTGCCCTCTGTTTTCAGGTAAGCCCAAAAGGGAATCAAGAGCAGTGCTGGCTGCCCAGCTCTTCTGAAACCAGGCAATACAAAAAGTTACTGCAAGATTAAAGTAGATGCAGAGGCTGTACATGTGAGATACTGAAGAAGTGAAATGGTAAACCAGCATCTAGTCAAGCCTAAAACCTCAAGGTGTGAAGCCTTATAGTCAAACTAGTTTGGACAGCCAGCAAAGGGCTTCTCTCACAAATAAATTTATTGTATGTTAACCTTATAGGATGCTGAGACACATTGAAACAATGAAATTTATATGATTTTCTCCAAGATAATTTATACCATATATGCATTCTCATACCTAACAGAAGGGCACCTAACACATAAAATGAAGGTAGAGTGTTTCCTTTCTTCTTTTATCCTAAGCATTCTTCTTCTTCTTCTTCTTCTTCTGCTTCTTCTTCTTCTTCTTCTTCTTCTTCTTCTGACTATTATATTAGTCATATATTATGACTATTATATTAGTCAACTGGCTAAATTGTTTATTTTGGCTTGCCCATGGGACAAAGCCTAACTGGGGATCTGAGAGGACAAAGGTGTGCAGCAGAAACACCTGGGTCCCAAAATGACCTCCCCACCTGCTGTAGCAGCATCCCCGTGTTCACTCAAAAGGCAGCACAAGAGAATTCTTGGTCACACTCAGGTTCAGAGCCTGGAGCAGCCTGGCCAGTACTGGAACCCCTGTGCAGGAAGCCCAGGGGAGAAAACAAGTAGCAAACACTACTTGAGTAGTACTGGATTACTGGAGCCTGGAGCTTCCAAAAATAATCATCTGCTGGTCTCACTGTGGGATGGGTGAACTCCAGATGCCAGGAATCACCATATAGGACCTGAGGTACGCCTGGATTAGACTGACTGGATATGACTAACTACAGATTTTTTTGCTATTTCTATCATAACTGTTCCCTGCTACACTACACAGTGAGTCAGATTTCATGGTTAGAACAAGTGTGAGTCATACCAAGAATCATCCTCCAAACCTGTAAAAGTTAATTTACTTATTTTCCTTTTCAAAGACTCTTGATCATCCACTGCTGTTGAGGTATGTAATCAGCAGTCTGATAGGGATCAAATATTGAACCAAAATATATAAGCTGAGCCAAGCAAGGGAAAAAACAGAGATCTCACTGAAATGTGACTTTCAAAAGTTTCACAGGGGAAAAAAGCCACATCAGGTCAAAGTCTGTTGAGCTGTGAGTCTGCAGCTGGCATTCTCAAAGGGTCCCCTGCAACAAGCAATCTGTGAGAGTATTGGATTTCATCTCCAGATGTAACAGGGATTAAAACAAGGAAAGATATCAGAAAATATAAAGTGGCATTGGAAAACTCTTCTGAAAGGAAAACACACATGGTTGATTGAAGGAAAATTTAGTTGGTGAGTATGCCAGACAATGTGGTGACTACACATAGATATTTAAATTGATAAAATGCATGTGAGAAAATAATCCGTTTAAAGTTTTGCTTTCATGTTGTTTCCTTTCCCTTATTCATCACATCCACATCTCACTTGATAAGTTCCTTTTATAAGTTTTCAAAGGCAGCTCATGAATTGCTGTGGAGTTACCCATGGAACAGCACTGCTCCATGGAAGGGCACTAAGCCACACTTGACTGGTTTGTACTGGGAAACTTCCTTGGGCAAGAGCACTGTGGCTTCCCCCTAACCCTGTACAGCACATCCCTGCCAGCACTCTGCACAGCTCTGGCGAAATCCTGCTCTGAGGTCAATGGCTGCAAGGACAGCAGCTTATTTGGTGCTTTCCTTGAGTGTGGGACTGTTGAAAAGGAGATTTATGCTCTGTGGTGGGGAAACTGGCTAGGAAGCATATAAATAAACAGGTCATATCCGAGTCCCTGGGGCCTGATGGAACGTGCTCCAAGCACCCAGGGAGCTGCCAATGTCACTGTGAGGCCACACTCAATTATCTGTGAAAGGTCACAGTGATCAGGACATTCTTCTCAGGATTGGAATAGCAAAGCTTCCTTTTATCTTCCTTCTAAGGAAGAGGATCCAGGGATCGACAGGTCAGTCAGCCCCACCTTCATCCCTGGGAAGGAGCAAATCCAAGGAATAGTAAAGATGATTGAGAGACTGATGTGTCTCTGGAGAGGCTGAAAGAGTTGGAACTGTTCATCCTGGAGAAGGAAAGGCTCAGTGGGACTTTACCTGTGTGTATAAATACCTGGTGAAAGAGTATAAAGAAAATGAGCCAGATGCTTCTCAGGTGCACGCAATTAAAGGGCAAGAAGCAATGGACACAAACTGAATAGACAAACACAAGAAAAAACCCCAAACATATATTTTACTATGAGGGTGCTCAAACCCTGAAACAAGTTGCTTATGGAATCTCCATCCTCCAAAATACTAAAGACCCAAGCAGACCTTTTTCTGAACAATCTGCTTTATAGAGGTTGCTTCCAAACTCCACGATTCTGTGGTTTTGTGTTTAACCTGGACACTTTAGCTCAGACTAGATCTTCCTGGATTTATTTTCCTAGAAAACTTTCTGAAGAGTTGAAAGTTCTTTTCAAATTTCTTATGCTCTTCAAATCTGAAGACCTTAGAAAGGTTTGCATTGTGGACTATCAAACTGAAGATTACCTTTTTCCAAACCAGTTTTTTTTCCCCAAACCAGTATTTTTCCCCCTGAACACAAGGTACACCAAATTGTCAGGAAGAAGTTTGATGTCACCTATGTGGTCTGTCCCTACCCAACCTTTTTTACTGCTTTCTTTTCTAAATTTTTGTGATGCTATGATTCTTGCCAAGAAGCTCAAAGAACAAGTAAGACAACTTAAAATCCCAGACTTCTAAAGGTTTTCAAGTGGTCTCTATATACCACAAAATTCTACAATGACAGGTTGATAGGAAGTTGTTTGTTTTTTTTAAACACTCTTTACTGTAATCCTCCAGATAGCACAGGGAGCCCTAGATATAGTATTTTCTTTGACTTAATGTAAAATTCATTAAATCCCATTACTTTAAATTACTGGGCTGTTGGAAATCAGCATAACTCCACTGAAACCAGAGGAATTATACCAACAGACTTTAGAAGATGATCTGACTATTAACCACAGAGCAACAGAATTTCACATTAAATCTGAGCATGCAGGTCTTTGGTGACAGCCACAAGAAATCTGATTAAAAGCCACTCTGACTTTACTCCAAAGCACAGAACTTTATTTCACAGACTTCTCAGGAACTTCAGGGTTTATAGGACTATATGACAACTCAGTGATTTCAAGTCACTTAAGATAAATCCCATGAGTCTCCCTTGGCCTTAAATAATATCAAGATTGGAATTATGGGCTGCAGCATCTGACCTCATCATCACATCTTTCCACAAACTGATCAGGCTTCCTTTCATTTACAGTTTTTAGTATTACTTTGCCTACATTACTGCTATGTTCAGCTTTTTCCTCTAAGGTCTAGACATCGGCCATCTGATCCTGCTTTTTTATTTTTATGGCACTGGTTCTACACCCTGCCTCTGATATTACCCCACAGCATAAACCTGGAGAACAATTGTTTTGTCAAAGTTAACCAGCTACATTAACTAAGGGACAGTCTTTTCACCCCCTGGTGTCATTGTAGCTTTTTCCTGTACCTGTGAATGAGTCCCTTCTGAGCACAGACACCTGCAATCATTCACTCTGTTTTAAGTTAACAGAAAACCTATGGCTATGCACAATCTCCAGCAGAATAATATGGCCTGATACTTTAGGTTCACACTCATCTTGCCTACAGTGACAGGCATCTTCTGGGCAATGAACATATTTTTGCCTTGTTTCTCCTTTGTCTTCCTTTTCAACTGCAGAGCTCCAACAGCACATAAGAAACTTATCACTAGTCCCTGGCAGCACAGACTTGTTCTGGGCACTGTGGAATTACTGCTCACTTTTTAAAGTTCAGTTCTTAGAATTCTCCTGCTTTTCTTGTATGTTTTGATCTGCTAAATTTTTGATCAGTTTTATAAGTGCACTCTCACCTAGCCATGCCATTAACAAATATATTAATCAAGATCCATCCATCTGTGAATCTCCTCTGACCTTCACTCCCCCCCTCACTCCCTATTGTTGTCTCACATTCAGCCCACTTAATTCTTGCCTTGTCCATACCTCCATCATCCTGACTATGAAATCACCATCTGGCAGGGCCACATGGGTTGCACACTTGCTGAGGCACAAAATACATGTGTGCATCTATGGCTGTCAAAGACAACAGAATTAAGGAGAGGCTCCTTTCAGGAGTCTAATCAGTCATTATTACTGATATGTGCTTTGAGGATTAATATCTGAAGATGCAAAGATCAGGCCATTAGTTTTTGGAAATTAACTATAGGATAAAGTTCACTTTATATCCAGCTTTAACTGAATTAATGTCAGTACCTTTAGCTCACACATCTAGAGATGAAGACTGAAGAGAAATCAAGCACATGAATGGGGACTGGGAGACATGGCTTCTAGTGCCAACTTGACTTCCTTTCCATCCATATCCTGTAAAAGGACATTAGTGCCTGTTAGTGCCTTTGTTTGATGTTCAGAGCTGTGGATTTCCAAGCATTCCCCCTCCACACAGGCCTTGCCTCAGTTACAAGCACTGCTCATGTACGACTGCACTGTTATTCCCACAGCCTGGAAGGCAGCAGAAAGCATTCAAGGCAGCAAACACAGGAAGAAGGAAAGTGAAGCCAAATTTCATGTACTTCCAAACTTAAAAAAATACACACCTGCGGAGTCCATTAGCCATAGGTACCTCTGAGTACCAAATGCAATGACTCATACCACGTGAAGTGAGGAGGGCTTGTGCCTGTTTTCTCACCCCATCACACAGTGTGTAGTACAATATGCAGTGAGCTTGCTATCAGTGAAATATAGCATATCAGTTATCATAACAGCAGAGGATTTCTTGACAGGAAGATTCCTTGTGTCCTCCTTTCAATGCTGTGCTGTTTTCCCTGCTCTGTGTAAGAAATGCTGTGTGCCACTGCTGTTTCTAGAACAGCCTAGAATTCTAGTCTAGAGTCTCTAGAACTGGTACTGGAGCTAAACAGGAGGAAAATGAAGTGCTATGTTGGTGCTGCTGCAGCAGTCCATATCATCCCTCCAGAGCATGCCTGAGCAGCCTCCTGGCAAGGCAGGGAGAAAAGAAAGCCTATCCTTGCTAGTAAGCTCCTCACAGTCCCTTGCAACACCAGTTCCAGGTTCCATTATACCAAAAGTAACAGAGCATCACGACTCTGCACACTCCCAGCAGCACCAGACTGACACTTGTGCTCCTTGGGTGCAGTTTAGAACAGAGTGCTGAACACCTGAACCTGGAAAAACATTTTTCAGGTTTTTCTAAATTATAATTTGTTTTTTATCATTGCTCTACCAAACCTTTCAAAAAGCAGTCTGCTAAGAGCCACTGCTCCACTATATTGTGCTCCTCTATCAGTGTAGGTTACAGGAGGAGTAGCAGCCACAGAGACAGCACTGAGAGAATACAGCCCTCTGTCAGGCCAATCCTGAGATGCCAACAAAGGACAAGGCCTTAGCAAGTGTGCTTGTTCAAACCCCTCGTTTTCACATGCAGTGCTGAACTGTTTGTTAAGCTCCCACAACAAACACAAAAGACAAAAGGAAATAACCACAGGGCAAAAACCCACCTGCTGCTTTAGAGATGGAAGAAATTAGGTACCTTTTATATTAAGATCCTTTGTTTCATGAAATAATTCTCTTGTTCTAGTTAAACAATCCACACCTGGCAAGAGCTCATTCCCATTGTTCCCAATGCTTCAGAGGGCTCACTGAGAAGAGAAAAACCACACTGCTAATGTTTCATTTCACTCCCCCCCGATTCATGTTGTGAATGACTAAAAGTCAAACACACCCCTGTTGGGATAAGAAATGATAAATTATTATAATCCTCCTACTGCTGGGCAGAATGGTTAGCTAGAGTATAAATGAAAGGCTGGTACTTTAGCACAACAAGTGACTGTGAACAGAAAAGGGATGGAGAGTTGTAGACACACAGTTATGGAGGAGAACATGCCATGATTGATTGTCATGCTGTGAAGAAAGAAGTAAAAAGCCACATGCCACCTGGAAGAAATGCCTGTGCTTTGAAGGACTTGGAGAGAGCAAAGCATGGCTCCCTTTATCAGCAAAGTTTGCAAAGCAATAGGAGAAAAATACAAAGGGAGAAAAGAAGCCACTAAATTATAGTTCCAATAGGCATTACACCACATGAACAAAAATATATTTTTGTTATTTAACTTTTCTCTGCTCCTGCTACACAATAGACATGTGTCATCTACGTATGACATTTCACTAATGCCAAAGTATTTTCTCAGTTCTATGTGCTCAATGAATCATTACAAAATTTGAAGTGAATATTTATTCACAAGAACTGGAAATGATTCCCCTGTTTGTTCTGGGAGAAGTAGGGGGTATGAAATCACCCTTGCACACCCTCTAACCATCCTTGATCTGAAGAGCAATGTGCTCCCAAACTCTTTTTTTCTCCCCTAAATCCCTTCTGGAGCCTGCACTCAACAAGCAGATATTCCACACCCTTAAGTCTGCTTACTTAGAACAGCAAAACCACAGGGTCATTTGGTCTGTTCTGGAGAAATGCTTCCCTTCTCAAGTCCTTTGGAAAAGCCTTGAAATGTCCTGGGCTGGCAACACCACACCTTTGAGGTTCTGGTGCTGCTGCAGATACAGTACAAACTCTGTGGGTAGTACCAAGGAGAAAAAGGAACTGGAATAGCCCATGCTATGGTTGCCTCTGTAGAGCACTTCAAAATAAAAACCTGCAGAAGCAGCTACTGAAATCTCACTATTTCACTGCTGAACTGAGGCAGATTTAAAAACCATTTGTACTCTGTCAAGCAGTTGCCAACATTCATGCTCAGAAGGGTTTCTTTTGCATGGGCTGAAAAGTTAGTTCTTCCATTTACATGAAAGTTTAGCCTCTAGAGAAATGGATGCCAGCAACAGAAGTCTCACAGGAAACTAACATGCTGGCAGCCTTCTCATTTTTTCCAGGGCAGAAGGATTTGCAAGCCTGTCAGCAATGAACAGTGCTTACTACCTGTCTTCCAGGGGGTTCATATTTTGAAGCCTGTAACACTCAGCCGGGTACATCTGACACTGATGCTCTAAAGCTTTTAGTGGAGCTTATTGACATCTATTTCAGTGTTTCCTCCTTTGCTGAGCATGGATCCTACAGCAGTTTTCACAGCTCCAAACCTCTCCAAGGTCGACAAAAGCGCTTGCCGGCTCTGATGTGCGAGGTGGCCCCAGCTGATCTGAAAGCTGACATTCCTCAGTGCCATCTCCTCCTGCCTCAGGCAATAGATCAAACCAACCAAACCTATTCCTAGTTATGCTGTTTACTGTACCCAACAGCAACCAGGGAGTATTTTCTTCTTGCTCATTTCAAGAATTTGCCCAGCAGAGAAACTCCCAGCAATAGCCAGCACTGCTGATGAGATGCAACACTAATATTGCCCCTGTGCAGACCCATGCTTTGTTGTGGTTCCTAAACAGGGGTTTGGCTGAATAATTTCATTCATTTTTTCAGAAGCCTAAATCAGAAAGATGCTTCCGCAGTCTTCAACTCAAAACCCTTTACATTTTAGCTCTGTGAACTTCAGCTAGAGGCTAAATGCATGTTCAGTGAAGGAATTTGGTTCTGTGGTCCTGCCTTTCCTCTGGATTACATGGATTAGTTACCCTTGAAACAATTTATCAGATAAGAGTTCAAAGGGGATTAATTGCTCTCATGGGTTATTTCAGACACCTCAAATTCCATTGCACAAACTATATGCAGTTTGGAAAGGTGATATTGTGGGCCTTGATGATTAAATATCACAAAATCGGTTTTATTTTCAAATTTTAAAACTTAATGAGGCAATAAGTAATAAAGTGGACTGGGCAGTTTTCTCTTTGCTCCTCCTTCCCAAATGTCAGCTCTGCTTAGCAGCCATTCCTGTGACAAGAATACTGTGAGAATCCAGTGAAAATAATACACTCCAGGTCCATGCAGACCAGACAAAACAGAGCAAATATCTGTCAGAGACAGAAGTGACAACTGCTCAGTGTCACTGCAGAAGAAATACTACCCTGTGCCTTACAGGCAATAGCCTCAGCTAAAGGTTTGCTGTCAGCTCTGCCCAGAACAACATCTAAAATCATTAAGTGCTAGACCTCACAGGCAATGAGAAATCAGCTAGACAGGCCCTAATGAAAGGATTTATTGTGTGTTCTATGTTTTAATTTTTTTCCTGTGTGAACTTTAATTCTAGAAATAGTTTAATTAAAAATAATCAAAATACAAGGCATTCCTATGCTGGAATAATGAAGTCAAAGCAAAAGCAGGAACACCCATGTTTTCAATTTATCTCAACAATGGGTCCAGAAATGGTTCTTAAAAAGCAAAGACCAGTTAGTGGCCTGCTGAAGCCTTATTATCTCTTTTGCAAGCACCATCCCCACAGGGACGAAATCCAAAGACATTGTACATAGACTGAAAAAACTCAGGATTTCTGTCCTATGGGAAATTTTGGCACTTTGTGAGAGCTTTGTTCTGAATTAGAACAAGAAGAAGAAATTTAGAAATATGCAGAATTAAGGACATAGTGAAAGAAAAAAAAAAGTAGAGAAGAAATCAAATTATTGTTGTTTGTTTGGGTGTTTTTTTTCCGTTTGGTTGGTTAGTTTTTTTGGGTGTTTATTTTGTTTGTTTTGTTTTTCCTGAATGAAACAGAACAGTTGATTGCTCCCAGCTCTGGAGGATTTTCTGTTCTCTTACTCTGAGGGACTCCACAAGTCCTAGAAGTCATCAGTGGGATCCTACACAGAGAAGGACAAATCCCTGAACTTTTGGAGGGTCTCTGCGAAGGAGATTACAGTAAGGCACCTCAGATTGAAGCCAGGGGGCCCCAAAGCTTCTCCTTTCTAGACCCCATACCTGAGAACCCACAAGGAACCCTGAGGACCCCAAAGCTCTCAGGCCACACATGGAGCCTGCACTTGATCAGAGTCCCTCAACATCAACAAGGCAGCAAGAAACCACACAGCTCTCTACTAGAAACTCACAAATGTGTCAGCAATAGGCTGTCAAACAGTCAGGTTTCCTCAAACATTTTGGTTTTGACACAAGTGACATTTTCCAGCAGACTCCCTCTTCTGGGGGGGGGTAAAACTCCCATGCTTGGAAACTTCCCATCCAACTGCACTTGTGATATACTCCTACAGAAATAGCACTGCATTTAAAGCCATTTCAAGCTTGATTTATATGAACCTTAGAAAAAAAGAAGTACAAACACATGTGCTGAGTGTCTAATAGCATGCAGTATCCTCCTGGGGAAAAGCACCTCAGAGTGTGGCATATCTATGTAACATTCCTGTATCACAATCTGTGCATGTCTGGCTCTTAGTCACCGAAATAACACCTTGATATTTCATTTTTGTGACTGCTAATTAGAGCATAGTACCTTCCTTTGTGGCAACATTCTCATGCACAGCTTGACATTACAGCACACACAGATTGCCCAGAGAAATGCAAGCTTTTTCTTTTTTTTTTGGTGTGGTAATTGATCTGAACTTGACTGCATTCATTTCCCTCAAGATGTTTTAGATTAAATGAATGAATCTCAGAGCTGCAGTAGAGTGAGTATTAAAAGGATTATGCTCACCACAAGAGACCCAGTACTCCTGAATCCACAATCACTTTTACACACTTTCTACCTGCTCTTCAAAATACAATGTCTCTTCACTAAGTGTCAGCGGGTTGTGGAGCTCTACTGAGTTTAGAGATGCTCTGACATATTTTGCTTAGGCAGACTGCACACCAAGAAGTACTGCTAAGGTTAATGACCTAATGATAACAGCAGAAGGCACCTTTGCAGGCAGAAGTTCACTAACAGAATTACTGAAATGATGATGAACTTTGCTCTCCGAGTTTTATACATCCCTGCACCCCAGGGATTCTCCTCACAGAATTGCAACTTGTCATTTAGCAGCACCTAACGATGGCTAGGACAGCCATTGTCATCTCTAGGAGGTGGAACCACTGTCTTAGTTACACTAAAATATTTCTAAAAATGTAGGATGGAACTAGCAATTATAACCACTGAAGGAAAGGTCACAAACCAGCAATTTCCACAGGTCAGCAGCATGGTAGAGTTTGCCAGTATTTGAACAGAGGAGACAGTGGCATTAAAGCGAAGTCACCAGCAGGCACAACATCTGTAGCTCTCATCAAACAATCAGAATTATGCTCATTGCCACGGATGTCCCTCCCTGCTCAACTGGACCCTTGGGGAGCCGATCAGTCTTACAAATGGACCTCTGACCTCTGCTCTTTAACATGGGCCCAGCTTCCTTCACTCAGCAGGGTCCCCCTCCAGATCCAGAAGGGATCCCACAGAACAGATCACAGATCACCTTCTCCAGCTCTCTGGTCAAAGCACCTCATTGCTCAGGGCCTTTTCTGGGGGACTGAATGTCCCAAACATCTCAACAGCCCCCACACAGCACCTGCACTGGCACTGTGAGTCCTTGAGTCCCCCAGCACGAGCAAGGCAGCAAGAAACCAGATGTTCACTCTCCACCAGGATACAAGCAATCTCATTTGGTTCCTGCCAGAACTGGATTTTTAAATTTTGCATTCATATTAAAAGTCCTCCTTATTCCAGGGTTGGACCCAAAGTAGTTTCACAGAAGCTAGACACAGAAGCAAACAAAATAGTCAAAATAAGGATTTCACAAAACTTTACTACTTAAGCTACCCATGAACCAGGCAGTTAGTGTTGGACTACATCAGAGACAGAAAGGAAGACCAGTAAACTGACAGGGCACATCAAATGAGACTGCAGAGAACACCTAGTCACTTCTTTAAATGTATGCATTAGATGGTATTTTATAGAGCAGGAAAGGAAAGTGTTTCCTCACCAGCAGTAAAGAAGCAGTCAAATCAGATAGCAGGAATTACAGGCACCCAGGCATTCTAAAACTGACTTTCCCTGTTTGTGTGCCAGAAATAAGAGGAGGGGGGAAAAAAAGTACCTTGCACATATGCTGCCTCCCTGCCTACATCTCCAATGAAATGAAAAGTCATCCTGTAGCCACATTTTCCTGGGAGTGATGACTTAGATATGTCATCCCATTCTTCCTACACACACATGCACACACAAAAATCACCACAGCTCCCCAGTTGTGGCCACTGAACGATGCCATCATTGTGTTTAACCACCCAATTCCACACAGGACCACTCTGACCTGATGGTGCATCCCTCGTTCCTACACTTCAGTGGTTCATATGAGGAATTTCATGTGAAAAGATAGCACTTTGATCTTCAAAGTGTATGGCAACTCTGCACAACACATAGGGCTGGAAAGAGACCACCACTGGATCCTACTGAAACTGCAGGTGCACCACTCACACCACACCAAGCACAGCAAAAACAGGGCCAGGCATAGAGCCAATACACACACTCTTGCTAAGGGCAGCACTTGCCTCTAGCACTCAGTGCCTAGAGACTCCACCTCCCACCTTATCCCCCAAACATGCTGCAACACCTCTGCTCTAGCAGGAGAAACAAAAGGAACATCCATGAGATAAGGAGAAGAGGGGATTGATAGAGGTGAAGAACTCTCCCAAACAGCTTTAAAAGCTGCCTGGGTTTAACTTCCCTGTCCCCCTTTCAGAAGGGAGAACCACTGCAGCCACAAAATCAGCACCTGTGTGTGTGGGTTGGGGGGACTTCAAGTGAGAGAAACAGATTGCTCTTTAAAGCTCTTTTACATAACATGGCCACAGAGTCCCTCAATGGCTCTTAAAAACACTTCAACCAGAAAAACACATTGGATGGCTGAGCAGCACAGGGGGAACAAAGCACAGCTCTATTCTCAGCCTGATGTCTGTGAAACTTTTTAGATAGAAGTGGGGTGGGAAACTCTTGTGATGTGCAGGAAATTAATCAGGAATCAATGGGAAGCACTCCATTAAGGAATCAAGAGTATCCAGCACCCTCCTATCCTTCAGTGAGTGTGGGCCAGGATGGACAGCTGAAATTGGAACACAGAAGATGAGAGAATGGACGTTTCTGCAACTGATCTTTTTAATGGCGTTGACACAAGATATAACCTTTAGAACATACTAGCATTAAAAAAAATACTGCCTATGTTGACATAAAAAGGTAATGTTGAACTATTTTTTCCAAGGCTTTTTATATATTAAAAAAAAAAAGTATATGATGTATGGGGGGAATCACACAAAAATGCTTTAGCAACCATAGCAACAAAAAAGCTGGCATTTAAAGGCTACTTGGATTTTTCCCTTTGTTTTTAAGAAAAGCTTGACTCTTTTAATAGAAAAATGGTATGTCCAGAAAGTAATTTAAATAGTTCTTGAGTAAATGTTCTCTGCTTATAATGGAGCTCTCCCCTGTGGTTCCTTGCCCACAAAGAACCTGAACTAAGCAAATTCACCTGTAGGTCACTCCTCACAAGAATACAATTATCTGATTTCTTAAAACATGGGTGCTATTTGCAGTGAAGCACTGGATTTCCTGCTCTCTTCTGCTTTTTCAGGACAAGTTCCCTACTAGTGCTAAGTTCAATCTGTTGGCTAAGCAGAGAGGAGGGTTGGAAAAACAAAGAACAGGGCTGGAAAAACCCATTTCAAGAAACTGAAAACAGACTGCACTATCGAATCAGAACAAGATTAAAATTGCTCCATTTGAAGTCCTGGAAAAATGTAATTTAGCTCGAGGGTAAGCGTCAATAAAAGCACTCTACTATGATTTCACACCTTATGTCAAAGCTTTACTATTCTTGCTGCAGGTAAGTTAGAAGGAGAAATTTATTGCCTTTCACACTGACAAATATGTAACTTATGTGAGTTGTGAAGGTGTGCTAGCCTTGGAAAAATAAAGCAGCTAAAGCCTGGAAACCAACACGTTCCCCAGAAGTCACCGGTGCCAGGTCCCTTCGCTGCCCAAGCGTTTTCCACAGTCAGAGCTGCAGCCAGCAGAGGCCTGGGCTCGGGAGAAGCAGGGCTCTGTTTACCCAGGTGGGACAGGCTCTCTTGCACCACTTCAGGAAGGAACTGGCACGTTCATTAGCTGCTCTTTTGGGAGTTGCAGATGGCATCCCTCCAGCAAAACACGGTTTTCAAGTACTGACGAGAAAACCCTGGAGGCGAAATATATGCACAGCACACACCTAATATTAATAGCTCTGCTTCAACTGGCCCCAGTGCCCTTGCTTCCAGGAACACACACTGATCCCATAGGGCACCACATCAGCCACAAAACCAGCTCACTGTCCCTTTGCAATGGACATACAGGCCCACATAGAGACAAGCAGGGAAAAAAACCCCAACAACTCCCACTGTGACAAAACAGGTCATTATTTTTCATTTAATAACAAAATACTTTGCAGATGGTGCTGCTGTCAACTGTGGAGAAAAGGAGCAAAGCATTCTCCTCACTGTGGAGAGCATGAGCTGATCACGACAGGCTGGTTGGGAACTTCCCTTTCTCAGAACACACCACCTCCTCCAGCATCATCTCCAACACCATTTCAATTACATGTCTGTGCTGCAGGGCTGGCAACTGAGCCAGTGCACTGGGGAGGAGATGAGACATTTCTGGGGTGGCACAGCTCTCATTAAAACACCAGATGCCTGCCTTGTGAGAGAAAAGCTGCGTCATTTGGCTGTTTTAACTTAGTCTTTGTGTGAGACGATGGCAAGAAATATGCTCTAAACTCAGCTTGACTTTGGATCTTCATAGAGTCATAGAATCACTGGGGTTGGAAAAGACCTCTAAGATCATCCAGCCCAACCACTGCCAAGCTCACCCCTAAATTGGGTCCCCAGGTACCACAGCTCCACATCCTTTTAACCCCTTCAGGGTTGGTTACTCGCCCACTGCCCTGGCAATCTGTTCCAATGCCTGAACACCCTCTCAGTGAAGAAACATTTCCCAGTATCCAATCTAAACCTCCCTTGGAGCAACCTGATGCCATTTCCTCTTGTCCTTCTACAAACCCCACCTTGAAACAACCTCTTTCAGGTAACTGTAGGGAGCAGTAAGGTCCCATTTCTCCTCATTTCCTCATAAGCCTCATTTTGTCCAGGCTGAAGAACCCCATCATTCTTGCAATACTCAAGGCATGCCAGGTGTATTAAGGCTAAAAAGTCAGATTCACAGTTTTGAATTTTCAGGATGCTGAACAGATTATACTTAAAATGTAACCTCTTGTGAGAATAAGTCCCAGTACAACAACAGGGGTGAACATTCTTTAAGCTTGATTTCTTTTCTCCCTCCAGTTTTTCAATTCACCTCAGTGGTTTCTTACACTTTTCTCATGAGCTGTGGCCAAATGCCCCTTCTTCTGCAAACAGCCCTTCAGCTCCAGTTAGTGTCTATCCTCACACCCCAAGCAAACAAGTCACTCCCACCCACCTCTTGCAGAAGCCTGTTCTCCAGCATCCTTAGGCAAGTGGCCACCATCATCCAGTATCCACTCCAGGCTGTTGCCAAGGAAGGTGTTGCAAAATCCTAGGCCAGGAAGGCTGCAACTGCCTGACCCAGAAGTTTGTCTTCTGCTGAAGGGAGACACAAAGCAGAGAATCATCAGGCAGGATCTTGCAGATCTTGGCTACTGCATCCAGTCTCATGCCTTTGGAGCATTATCAGCTGATGCTTTTCACTGAACTGTGGCAGGTTCCTGTTCCTGGCAGCTCCTGCTGCACCAAGTACTTGAGCACAGCTTGCTTTCTCCAGGGAAAATGTGACAGAACACCTGGAAACACACCAGGCCAGCCCTGAAATTACCACTTAGCTCCTTCATCAGTGAAGGAGGCATTGGATGTAACCAAAGGAGTGACCTCTAGTATGAGTGGATCCAATTCCTCTGTTCCTTTAGGAAGTATAAAACACATTAGAACTCCTGTCTCTTCCAAATTCAGGGTGGGAAAGGAGAACAATTTTGCTTTGTAAAGAACATAGCTTATTGTATTTTATGGATAAGACCCAACAACTGGAATATCATGAGGCAAGTCTGACATTTTAATCTCGTGGTACAGCTATTAAGTAACTACTTTAGTTTATGCAGAATTTAGGTAGCAGAAAATTGGCCCTTGTTCAGACAAATCCCCTCAGATTACAGCAAATAGTGTTAGCTGGCACTGACATGCAACACCATGTCAATTCTCCAAAGGAGCTGCTTGTATCCCTGGCAGAGATGGAAGAGGACAGACTGGGCATCACATACATGTCTAGGGTTGGTCTGGAAGTGGAAGGGAAGACTGAAGAAAGAAAATAGACTTGACTAGTTATGCAGATAAATGAAGACATTTCATACAGACCTCTGTCAAAACAGGTAATGAGAGGCAAACAGCAAAAGCACTCCTCATGGATAGCAGCATGGCTTATGTGGTCTTTAGAAATATGAACATGTAAATGAAATAAATTGCCCAGTATGTTGGTAATTTAAACAAAAAGTCTTGGTTTAAGAAATACTGTCAAATGTTGTAACACTGTACAATATGCTGTCCTCCAGGCAAAACAAAGCCAGAGTATTTTTCTATTTTTCTGCTTTAATTAATTCTTAGGAAAGAAATGTCCACATCAAACTAGGTCGAGATGACAAATCACAGTAAATAAAGCCTGCTATGTTGGTTCATCAAAATTAGGCTCTGCAGTATGTTTTGGGTCTAATTGGGATTCCACAGCACCCAGTAAACCTGGCTGGGCAGACTATGTTAATCTGGGGGAGCAGGGCACCAGAAAAAATTCACCATGCCTGGATTTTGGAAGCTGCAGTGGTGCCTGCAGAATTACCCAATTTAGTATTCTCCTTCCAGGGGAGAAGTAAAGTGTTCCCACAAACCACACTGAGGTGTCATTAACACTGAACAAAAGTACAATAGCACTCTTCAGCAGGAAAGGGTGATTTCACAGCACTTGCAGATGAAAGACAACATGCCCCATAACACAGTATAAAAATATCCCCAAGCCTCCTGCTCCACAAAGTGATTCAATGAAGAGCTATAAATAAGCAGGAGAGAGTCAGATGTTACAGTGAAAGAACTTGGTGACTTAACGACACATTAAGCTGATTTGGATAGTTAAGAATCAGTATGTTCCCACAGCAGTAAGATAAATAAGCATATAAGGAAATATATATATAAGCCTTTCCATGGCTCTTGACAAGGTAAACAGGAGAAGACTTTTCTATATACACTGATGAGATTGTAAAAATGTGACCAGATGTCTTCTATGCTTCATAATAGCCCATGAACTCTCAAGACATCTGCAGAAAATGCTTTGAGGATATGATTTTGATGTGCTGCCTTCTGCTTCCCCTCACTAACGTTGTTTCCCTTAACAGTGGACACAGAGATTGACTTCAAGCAGCTGTTCAACCCAGAGCAATCCGATTCTCTTCATTCTAACAGGATAAGGAGGCTACAATAACTGCATTAAGTTGAGTGCCCTAGAGGAGTAGTTTCTTGCTTAAATAGTACTTGCACTGGCAATCAAAATCAATACAAAGTCAAAAATGTAGAACCTCCCTCTGCCAGACAATGCCTGTATTTCCAGGTTCATCACACAGTATCTTTAAAAGCTGATCTATCAACCTTCTCTTTAGTGCTCAGTGGCAGAACTTAACCATCAGCACAAGATCAGTTTTGTCCTATTTCATGTTATAATCCATATGAATCTGGCAATAAAGCAATGGATGATTTAAGGATTGGCTCACTGTGCTATTTCTGACCCCCTTGAACCAATTATTGAGCCACTGAACCTACGACCAGGAGTAACTGGGCCACTCATTACTTGAACTATGGCTGTTAAAAAAAAGCAATTGGTATTGGTGGCCCACTGACCATCTGCTGGATGAATAATGCTACTTTATTCTTAATTTAATTTCAGATTACTAAAAAATTTGAAAAAAGGAAGCTGAAAAGTATGAGAGTACAGCACATCCAATATACAGTAAAAAAAAAGGTTACATAAATGCATGTTTCAAAGTTAGAAAAGGACACACATTACCTTGTGGTGAAAGAATTTCATGTAGCCTGAAAATCTCCAGATCTGCCAGGGAGAGAGCAGCACTGGTTCCAGGAGCCAACCTGGTGTGGCTGCTGGACTCCAAGGGGAGCTCTGGGGATTTCATTCCCTCAGCACAGCAGTCCTGGGGCTGTGCAGGACTTCAGCAAGAGCCTCCTTCACCTCTTTTTGCATCAACTTCACAGAGACCCAACCAAGGAAAGGTGCTTGGCAACTCATGTGCCAGACAGATGGGTGGGAGGAATGGTACTTGGAATGTTGAGTAGTGTGAATGAAGCATTTGGGGATGGATTTGAAACATTATATAGTGAGCATGGTGTACTGACAAATTCTTTGGAGCTAGGAAATCTGATTATGCCTTAACAGAGCAGCCAGTTACTTAGGATTTTACCCTGGTGTGGACTCCAGGCTTGCCTCTGTAGCCTTCCAGCAGATACCACTCCTACTAAAAGTCAGTCGTATTTACACCATGGTTGAAAAATACATTTGCAAGCTGCTAAGACTAATTTTAAAAAGAACTGACAAAGTAAAATTTAATGAAGAGACAGGGGACTAGACAGTGAACATTATTTAGATGTTTGTGGAGGAGTAAGCCTGCCATTAACTCTCAGAAAGTCAAGATAACTTTGCAGCAAAGGATTAATACAAATTCTCTAATTAATTTTATTTTCTGTATATGTCTGCATGCAGAGGAGAGAAACGGGAGATGGAGACAGGGAGAAACAAGCAAACAAGAAACAAACTGAAGAATGTTGGTATTCTGCATTTTTAGTGGGGTGTCTGAGATAAAATTATTTGCATTATTCTGTCTTGGTCAGGTTCAAATCAACAACCAAGGGAAGAAGATATCCACAAGTGCATATTCTGTGAATTTCCATAAACAAGCTTTGTACTTGGGATTTGTGGAGCCTTACTTAGTTTTTTTCTCATTTATTGTCTGGACTACCATAATACAACTTTAACTTTCAATAAGGGTTCTTAAAAAAAAATCTGCCTTGACTGAAATCTTCCTTGTGCGTTTCATGCTTCTACCCTGCTTTTGGTTATCACTCTAAATTCTCTTTAAGTTTTTGTCCATTAGATTAAAAAAGCACAGATATGCACAATCATAAGCATTACTTTTTTTTTCCCCAATTGCCAGCACGTGCACAGTCCAAGAAGCTCTTCCCTGAAATTTCTATTTCTGCACAATCATTTGAGTTACATCAAAGAAACCTTCAAGCCTATGACACCAGATCTAGATGATGACACCACGTCACTGACATCTATTCTGGACATGCTGCTGTGCCATCACTGCCAGTGATTTGGGGATTAAGGTGGAACACACTGCAATTGCCACACTTTTTTTTTTTTTTTTTAACCACCCAATTAACTTTCTCTCCATTGACCTCTGCATGACCTTGCCCAAGCTGTTTTCTTTCTCTTTTACTTCCCCTCTACTTTTACTTGGAGTTTATCATCTTTAGGAAAGGCTAGTCTGTGAATAGGCACAGCACATACCACTGCATATCTCTCATTTCAAAGCAGTAAATACTGACAGCAAATGATGACAAAGGCCTCAGAAATTAGAGCAGATGTGGTATAAGAGAGATTTTGCATTGCCTCTTTAGATCCATGACAACATGAGAACTTTCCTCATGTTATGTTTAGAGCTGGAGCAGTGCATGCCCAAGAATATTTTAAAGCTCATCTGTGCACAACACAGTGTTTTATATATGTCCAATAAGGGGTTTTGGTGAAAAGAGAGGGAAGAGGAGCACGACCAGTACAACAGGGGTGCCTCATGGAGGGTGTGTTTTGAGTTGTGCTGGCAGCAGTGGTCTGGGCTCCTGAGCTCCCCTGAGGGGGACTGGCCACCTGTCCAGCCCTGAGAGGGCTGCAGTGCCCCGGGCCACCGACCTGGGCACGGTCTGGCCCCATGTCCTGCCCCTGGCCCCTGGGGCTGGCCACCACCTGGGGACAACACTGGCCATGGCCTTTCCCTCCACATGTGGGCCAGGTCCAGGAGGGAGAGATGTCCTCCCCTGAACTCTGCAAAATGTACAAAACCACATATAAAGTCCTAATGAGGCACCTGTGTGTTAGGAACAGCCACCCTTTTTGAGGGGTGGGACAAAGCCAGTCTCTTTCCTGAGCCCCAAACTATCATCAAAAACAACCTTTTTCTTCTCTACTTGACAGTCACTCAAATAGGCCAAACTCTCTAGATGGCTTTTTTTATATATAGCACACTCAAACCATTTTGCTGTGAAGCACCTATAGGGTCTGTACACCTGCTCTATTTAAGTACCTTTTAAGTATTCCTGTCTTTATTGATGTTTTTGTGAAATTTTGTGTGAAAAAGTTCAGCAAGCCTAGTCCTGGAAATCAGAGCTTACTAAGCTTATAATTTTCCACTTCTGTTCCCTCAGCTCACCTTCCTTTCCCCTGTTCTTTGCCTTGCCCAATGCTTTTCCCACTGCTCACTGTAGTGCAAATCTTCTTTTTCTCTGTGTTCATCATCTCCTATCTTCTTCTAGAAGGAAAATGCCACATGATGCAACTGTCTAATAAGGTACTTCAAATAGATTATTTTATTCCATGTGGGAATAAATCAATGCAACAGATCCTGGGGTTTGTGACCTCTTTACAAGCCTTATCTTTGCCTTTGGTAGCAAATGAGAGGGTTTATTGCTGAAAGAGCAAAAGATAAACCAATATTATTTAGTTTTCACTTTGTTGCTGGCTGTTGATTAGTGCATCTGGAGGAAGATGAGAAGCAGGATCAAAGGGGTTTGGGCACATGCATCTGCCTTAATATGGAAGTGGGCTTGCTCCAGCTGTCTGGCATTAGAATAACCCTTGGTATAAATTGCTTGAATTAAGTGTCTTAGTCAAATGTGGACCTTGCACATGGTAGGACTGCTTAAAAGGAAGTGTCTGAGAGAAGCCATTAGGAGAGGAAGAGAAGCTGAAAGACTCTAAGGAAAGTTAAACCTCACTAGAGAAAACCTGATAAAATAAATTCCCCCATCTTCTCCCCTGCTGCACACACAGATGTTTGCTAACCCCAGTGGAACAGGACAGATTACAAAGGAATTTCTTCCAGAGGATATCTTCAAAGGATGTGCTCAGATGTATTTTAAAATAAATTGGGTGTGTATTGAATTCACATCATCATACTATATGTGCTTCTTGGTTTTTTCCTTAGTGGGTGACTCTTGGGGATTCTTCTCTCATTAGTCCCAGACAGGGAAAAAAAACAGTTATTCCTTAACTGGAGAACTGTGTAATCTGTTTTTTTCATTGATCAATTAGTCATCATGCACAAAGGCCATAAAGTCCAACAGGCACCCCATCTCAATTTCCAATGGATAGTCTTTCTTTGGTGAAAGCACAGTAATTATCAAATATTCTTTATACAATAAAGCATGCTTAAAAGATGAACTTAAGCCTTCACCTCAGCTCATGAGTTAAATGCACTCATAACTTCCTCTTGAGTGGAATTATAATTTTTTCCTCTGTATAATTTGTACTGCAAGGAAGGTAAGAAAGAAAAGCTGAAGTCTAGCAGAGAAGCAAGCCCAATATAAAGTAGCCTTAAGAGAAAATATTTACCCTTTAATAACACAAAGAATTTAATAATTTTCTGCGTATTGTGAATTTTCCTGATAGATTGTGATTTTTCCTTCATATGCAATAGTATAAGGTGTCAGTAACAGGAGTAAAATCTGAGAATGTTTTTGCCCTGTGACTTTTCTCTGGTGTTAGAGTATAACCTCCCTTTTGTTCCACAAATGACATTTTACAACTTCCTTCTTTGTTTGCTCAAACCAAGTCTGATCTTTTTTCCCTGTCCAGGACAAACAAATGAAGAAGGATGACTGTGCAGTTTGCTTCCTTCTGTTATTATGATCTGCTGCTCTTTCTCATTTTATTCCTTCTACTCCCCTCCAGGATAGAGAAGATGAGTCTGGGGCAAACAATATATGGAATTTGGTGATGAATTCAAGTGAGAGGTTGAAAGTGGAAGAGGGGAAAACACCACCTCTTTTTTTTGTTGCTTAGGGGAGGGAATATTTCACCTGCCTTACACTTGCTGAGCATACTCCAGGACCCTGCTTAGGAGTCTGGTTGAAGACTGCTATCAAAAGCTGGTGGTGCTCCCTCCCAAATGACTTTACTCATGTCTAGTCCTCCCTTCAAAGGCAGATGCTAAATACTGGTAAGAGGCAGAAGGAAAACTCCTCTTGGAGTGGTACTGAAAAAGAGATCTAGAGTGATTATTTTAGTAAGAGGATATTGTGAAGGCAGAATGATTAGTAAATAGCATGCAAAAGTTTAATGAATATCTGTTGATATTCTAACAATGAATATGAGGGAAAAAAGTGTTCAGGAAGACAACTTGGATCTAGGACCATGATGGTAGGTAGTTCAACATGCTAAATGGAAATGGAAATGTTTACAAAGCAAAAGGGATATCAAATCCAGGTTGGGGTTTTACAATGGTTCAGGAAAATGTGCCCTGCATGGGGTGAAACAAGGATGCTGGGGACCCTGGATCCATTGTTACAGCAAATTCAGAGCATAAAGTGAAATCCTGGAGGGAGATGAAATATAGCATGCATGACTGATTTTATTATTCTCCTTTATGAGTTTGCAAGTTTTTTGAACTTTCTTTATATCTTTGTCTTTTCTATTTTCTTTTCTGAGGCAGGGTATTTTAGACAGAGATGGGCCACAGTTCACTCAGGAATGCTTAACTTAAACTCTTCTCTCATGGGACTCTTTGAATTGTGCTTTTTTCGGTGTTTTTTTTTAAAGCCCACCATTTTTTTCCTTTTTTTTTTTTTCACCTTTAAATGATGATTCCTTCCAATTACCTATCTGCCTTCTTTCTAAACTTTATGCTTATTGATTTTTGAAGATAACCATTACAGACATGTACTCATTTCTGTGTACCATGAAGTCATTTGGGAGTTCACAAAAGAACATTTGCCTGGGTAATGAGGGCTGACAGTTCCCTGACCTTTGCTAATGTGACAACACAAAGTACTGTCTTATACCATCATTAAAGTGAAGCATCTTGATATCAATTATTATATCACTGCCTAGATCTCAGTAAATGATGAATTAAGCCCTCTTATATCTAACCCTGTAATTCAGCCAATTTTACATTTCCTGCAGCCTCGTGCCCAAAGTCTGGCTCCCCAGAAATGCCAGCAGAAATACTCTGTCTTCATGTTTCCCTAGAATTAGTCCCAGATATGTTCAGGACTACAAGCTTAGGTATCCACGGAAGAGTGCCCATTGCAGCTGGCCAGTATGAAATGTTCCACAGTGGTTTGTGCTTTTGGCTGTTTAAAGTGTAATTTCTGTGTCCTTTTTCAGGAGAACAGAACACGCAGCAGTGAGCACGACTGTCTCTTACTTTCTGTGAGATCCCACAGCCCTCTGCTGCCCAAGAGAAAGAGGTGTGCCCAGGAATAAATCCCAAGGGACTGCCTGAGGCATGGGAGGCTCAGGTGTGTCTAATTAACTTGTTCACTGAGAGCGATATCCCACTTGTTTCAGGGGCATTATAATTTTTATATTTAGTACTTTTTTTCTTCCTTTTGAAATTGCTGTGTGAGCCAGCCCTCTGGAGTCTGTTAGATGAACCAGCTTTTCTCACAAAAGGACTTGAAGAAACTTGCAGGTACATACAGGTGTTTCTGCCCAACTCGTTGGCTCTACATGGAAAGAGAAATTGATAATAGTGTAAGACTCCTGCTGATCTGTCCACCTTCAAGACAAACCTGATTTTCTGAGGCAGGGTTGAGTACTGATAAAATAGCAGGGCTGGAGATGCCAGTATGGAAAAAAGGTAAAGGGAGAATGACCCTAGAGGTGTGCTCTGCATCATCTTGGGGCCACCTTTTACTCCAGTATCAGTAAAATAGTTTTGGGGACCTGAGTTTGGAATGTAGCTGTTTCCTGGGGCAAAGCAGTGACACTGACAGATTGGTTTTTCAGCCAATACATCTTGCTGCATGTGCTGCCATGTGTTTCTGTAAGGATGGAGCCCATTTATAGGTTCTGCTCTGCCCAAAGATGAGTAACCAGGAGTTAGCAGGGAACATCCAACTGGAGGAATCATATTCCTACTAGCTCATTTTGCTCTGGGCAAGTATCAGCCTTATGCTTTTGACTGTTTGAGAAAACAAGCTGCTACTCTTACTTGCCTATTTGTGGATAGGAACATTATCTGTGAGTAACATCAGAAAGTAAGTATTTAAGAATTCTTGTTCTGCCTGTAAGAAAAGGTCAGGGAAGTAACCACTGTGTAGTGAGTTAGCACATGCTGATGTTCTTAATTTGTGTTGATTTTTTTCCCTCCCCCAGATTTCACCCATGGCAAATATAACTTCTTCTTTGCATAGGAAAAAACTTTAGGCTCTGGGAGGTTAATGAACTTGTTTGTTCACACTATTCTAATAGGTTACATGCCAGAGTAGGAGCCAAAAACATGAGCTCTCATTGTGGTCCTGACATGCAATGTAAGAGTGCTCTTCCCTTAGGTTCATTTTCCCAGACAGACAATGAACTATGGGGCTCTTCATCTGAGGTTAATTAGAGTCTCTGGACCTTTCCTTAAATTAAAGAAATTCCCTGAGGAAATGGATGCACCAAATGTGTCTCAAGAACTGTACATCCAGTTTAAGGTGGAACTGAGAAAGACAAGTGTTAAGCTGTGACCTCACCAGAGAACACAGCAGTGCATACCAGGTGTGGGTGTACTGCAGATACTTTCCAGGGAAAAGCAAAGCCACTGACACTCTTAGAAGTTTCTAATTCCTGAAAGATCTGAGGTTGTTCACATTTTAGACCCATTAGGACCAGGATGCTTTCTAGTTCTGCAGACCAAGTTACTCTGTAATGAAAATTATTGATTTTGCAGTTAGAAAAGTCTACCCACTTCTGGCTGAGAAAACAGAGGGCAGGCACTATAACAGTTTGTGCAGTAGGATAAGGGAGCGGCCTCCTGCTGCCCCAGCACTTGCCTGAATCAACAAATAAAGAATCATATGGAAAAAATGGCATTTAAAGGATAACTCTGAAACTGAAAAGTTGTCTCAGGCATAATTCATTCCTTCCTGCTCCTGGGTGAAGGAAGATCAGTGGAAACCCTTCTCCTTTTCTTCATGGCCTGTTGGCTGCCTGTGGAGCATCCATAACATTGTCTGCATGCTCCTTATAAAAGGGAATGGCAGCATGATGTGGGAGCCACTGAGAGCCCTGAGGCAAAACAAGGGGTCTGCTGTGAGATACCCTGTGTCCTTACCCCTTGGCATCAGAGCACAATGCCTGTCGGACCAGGGGAGGCAACCCCATAAGGATTGAGTTTTCTGTCTTCTCTGGGGGTTTTCAGGTTCTAGGTGTTGCCTTGGATCTGTGCTGCAGAGCCAAAATTCCACAAGAAAACACAGAGTAACCACTGTGAGTGAACAGGGCTCACATCTGGTGTAATCTCCTTCTGCTTGCTCCAGCAAATTCCTTTCATCCATATGCTGTTTTCTTGAAAACATGCAAGATGGGAAAGTAGTAGTCTGTGGTTGTAGGACATAAACCTGTAGGTGTAGGACATGGGTTTCTCTTCCTTTGGAATTCCTTGTTTCTTCTAAAGTTAACTCTGAGTCTCCTTGAGGACAAAATAAATGCAAATAAAACCTGTCTTTTCCTTACACAAGCAGAAGTATTTTCAGTTTGCTCTTTTAGGATGGTGGCTGTTCATGTTGGGTTCCTGAGTTAATCATGACTTTACAGGCGTTCTTTCCAAAAAAAGACTGTTTATTTTCAGATGTAAAACTGAAGTGTAGGAAGACTTCCTACACAGAAGTCACAGTACCTCTCAGCATCATAAGGCAAAACATCATTCTGGTAAATCAGTGGTTGTACTTGGAGCTCCTCCATATTGGAACCCCTGGGACAAGGTAGGTTAAAAACATTCTTTTTTACCCATTCTTTTTTGGGTATGACCAATTCTAGATGTTTCAAAGCCAAACTGGCCTGTTGCTCATAAATAAAACCAAACAAAAAGAAGAACAAAAAACATAAAAAGATTTAGATTCCTGATGGGAGAAGCATGAAATGGATCCTGTGTCATTAGGCTAAGCAGAAGAGCCAGTTACCCACTGCAATTAATGATCTGCAGTCCAAGATATGAACCACTATTAAAGAACGCCCTTGGGGCACCTCATCAGATCTGATGTATTCTGAGTATTTTTGGAAAAAAGCTACAGAATCAGGTGAGAAGCAAAGCCTTTAAATAACCCTACAAATTTGAAGTGTCAAAGAAGCACTTTTAAAGCATCTTTGGGAAAAGGAACAACATGCTTTGAAGTGGAGGCAGGTTGGATTTCAGAATGAAGCAGCTTTGCAGATTCAGACACCTGCTTAATTAGAGGATGAATGTGAAATCCTTAAAAGGCTTTTATGAGGCAGCACTTCAGAGAACAAGCATCCCTTTAGCATCAGCACAGAAGAGCTGTTGGCTATTATCTTTGGAGCTGGGTCAAAACCGAATATATTAGAAAAAGCTCTCTCCATACATGGTGGGATGAGCTGTATGCAATTCCTGGACCTCAAATAGGAAACATTTTGAAAGAATCAGGGACAGCTGGAGCCATGGATGCTTTAAGAGGCAATATGCAAATCATTATGCAATCAGAAAACAAATTGACTAAGGAAAAAATGGGTAGGTAGACAGGAGGCACACAGTCATGTAAACACAATCAAGGAACTTTTTGTTCATGATACTGTTGTGCTTCAATGGTCTGTCCTACAGTCTTCAACCAACAGTACCAGAATCTGAAGTAAAAGAGATAAAACCCTTCCCACCAACTTCTGAGCAGGAAAAAAACATCTGTTTGACAGAGCAGTGAAGAGAAGCTCATGGAAATGAACTTTAAGAAATGCTTGTAACAGCAAAGGTCTCTGCTGTGTCACTTGAGGTAGAGACATCTGAAAAAAAAAAATAAAAAAAAAAACAACTAAGAGAAAAATATTTGGTTTTCCCCCTCTCAACTGGAGGAAAACTGCAAAGCTTGTAACTGACAAGAGATGAGAACACAGAGCTGGCAGAAGGGAGTTCCCTTTTCTAGTACTGGCCTAGATGAAGACAAAGCAGTAACATGATTCTAATCAAAACCAGGGAAACGGGTTTTAATAGGGCAAACAGTGATTGCAAGAACTCTGTCCATAGAGAACTCAGTTCTGACTCTTTATGTAGGAATGAAAATTCACCTATTGTGGGAGGTGTGTGGCCTTTACCCAGGAGACCACTGCAATTGTTGTATCTTTTCAGAGGTAGTAAGAGCTCCCAGGAAAGCAGGTAGGCACCTTTACATCTGCCTGTGCTTATTTCAAGAAAGGAAGAAGAAGAAGAAGAAGAAGAAGAAGAAGAAGAATGTAATGTGCTGAAGAAACAGACCTTTCCTTGCCAGACTATGGCCAAAATACTGACTTCCTCAGCAGCTCTCAAGGTCTGCATCCTTTAGTCAAAGCATCATCTGAACAGATTAAAATATATTAAAGATTTTACAAGCTTTGTGATTTACATCACTGATGATGAAAAACACTCAGAGGGAAAGAACTGTAATTTTAATAGACAATGACAATTTCCTGCTGTGGAGTATTTATTTTTATTCCCAATCACAGTTCACTGTCTTTTACAAAGTGTGCTGCTTAACTTTTCAAACCAGCCTTGTTCTTTCAAGACATTGTTTTCAGACTGTTTCTTTAAATTGCCATTATTGTATTCAATGCTGAAAACAAAGTGAAGAAAATTGACAAATTTATGCAATAAAAATATAAGCAGATATACTGCAAATAAAACGTGCTTGGGAAATAGAAATACATGTTAGAGCTTGAATACAGCTTAGGGCAAAACCAATGTATTTTGGAACTTAAAATACCCAAGATACAACTAATGTAAGATACAAATGGAGCAGCCTATTAATTCCTGTAAAGTAAAATGAACTAAAAGACTGACTAGGAAGCCATAAACTAGTTATTTAAAAAGCTAAATGGCAAAGCACATATTTTACTAGAGTTTTTATCCCATTGTAGTGTAAACATTCATGCTGTGTTAGTTCTGATACCAAAGCACAGTAAGTATCTATATTATGCAGCACAAATTGCAAGGTTTGGTGTCCTGGCTTCCATTTTTATTTCAATAGGGCTCCACAGAGTAAGTGGGATACAATATACATTTCCTGTAGTATTGCTGCTCAAATAATCTGTTCCCATCTGCAGTGTTTTGGGAGGAGTTTTCAACCCTGTTGCTCATCTCTAATGCAAAAGCTCAAATAAGTCATTTAAATGCATCTTCTCATTTTTCACTGACTACCCAACTGCTCTGTGGATTTGCACAGCTTTTGCCTACACATGGTTTGTCACCTGTGAGCCATAAACCTGAGCTTTTTTCCAGCTCCAAAACAGAACTAGAGGGTAGATGAGCTCTTCCATGACAGCCAGGTAAACTCTGACACTTGCACCAAACCCAACCCCACTCAGGGGGATTTATGTCTTTCCAAGGCCTAACATCTGCTTTGGTTTCCTTCCAAGTTGGATGTTCAGCATAATATAGAATAATTGTTTCTGCTTAAGAAGAAGTTTCATCAGGCTGCAGTAACTCAGGAATTTGTCATTTTGCTAATCTGGAAGCTCCTTGGATAATTTTACCTGAAACTGACTGCAAAGTCACAGCTTCAGCTGAGGCAGAACACAGCTGCTTGCCTCCTCTGCTGTGCAAGCTTCCCTGAAGACATCAAAGCCACCAGCAGTCTTCTCCAACCAGTCTCTCTTAATTTTTGGGACCAGTTCAAGACCTGGATCCCGTTTTAACATGAAACAGAAAAATCAGACTTGATCTGCCTCAAAGCTTGATCTGTATCAGCAAACCTTCTATGAGAAAGAATTTCTACCCTAGGAGATACTCACAGAATAAATATCTCCTTGTAGCCCAGCTACAAGGTGAAGAACCAACTGCTTCTGGAAAAGGCCCCTGCTGTGCCCTAGAAAGGAAAAATGCCAGCAACCCAGGGCATCCCATGTGTTACAGGCATGAGATGCTATCTCATCAGTGGCTGGGGCAATGCAAAAGTTAAGCAAATTCCGTAATCCCTGCAGTTACTCTTGATTTTCTGCACCTGCAAAAAGATGGGCAGGAATTCCCATTCTTGAGCTATATATAGATGTCAAAGTAAATTTACATTGTTTAACTGAAATCAAGAAACTGCACTGATTTATAGGAGCTGAAAACTCTGTTCCAACATTTCATACATCCAGAAAAGTATCTTTATTTTTGATTTCTCAAGTTTCTATATGTGCAGATTGTAAACATTTTTTTTCAGGTCTTCTTTTTAGAAAGATCAAAAGATTTTTCACAGTATTTTGTGCATTGAAATAGAAAATTACTATTTCTCTAGAAGCTTCCTTGCAAGATTGAAGCAATCTGGTTTAATTTCCCCAAGTTTAACACAGTGTTCTCAACTTCTGAACTGTGTATGTGTATACAGAAATGTTGAAATTACACTAGTATCTATATTCTTGAAGTCTTACTGCTTTCCTTTTTCTTTACTGAATAAAACAGGCTACAAATCTGGGATCCTGTACTTAATTATGGGAAAGTGGTATCAGACTTCTTCCATTTTAACTGCATTTAAAATGTCAGTAACTATTTTAGATGCAATAGCCTAAAAGCCTAGCCTAGCTCATAAACGCAGAAAATGTATGAAAACGTGCTTTTGCATTCCCCTGAAAAGTAATTTTTACAACTCTGTATTTGCAAGGAGTTCACAAAACTAGCAATGCATTTATTTTTCAAATTAAATGTCCATAGCCTGGAGAATAATTCAAACAGGTGCTAATTAGGTGTATAGAAAGGCCACTGAGGACAATTTATATATCCCCCTGCAAGAGAAAAAAAGCTGAATAAATATTAATTGCTTATATTATGCAACTAATTATTTTTAAGATGGCACTAAATTAACTGCAAATATTATAATTACAAAGTACCGGGTAATTTACTAAAGATTAATTGAAATGATTAAGTGCAAACAGCATAATTTTGCAAGGTGGTATTAACACTTTCTGCATGGAAAAAAAGAGACCAGCGTAGTTGTTAGTGGGTATTTAATGAAGCACTTCAAGCACATCGTGAAAGCACCAGTGGCCTTTCTTTGATGTGCTCTTCTCCTGGAAGGGTATTACAGCATTTCCACGGGGGGAAATCCTTGTAGTGCTGGTAATGACCAAAATGCCTATACCAGCCTATTTTAGGACAGTGACATGGAGTGACACAAAAATGTTGCATCATGGTCTGTGCAGCAGCAACTGCAGCTGCTTCCTGAGTAAGGACTGAAGCAGCTGCACATGCAGTTGGAATGTATTCCTTGCAAACAGCAGAAGGACATCCACTGCAAGCAAGATATTGGAAATATCACTGTGCAGCAGTAGTTTTAGTTCACTGCTGAATTCAGTACCAGCTTCCTGCATGCATGTGTCAAGGTAGAATGGTCATAAACCTGGAGAAGGGAGAGGGACTCAAAAAATTGCTCTAGTCCATTGCTCCACTCCATTCCTAGGAGTATTCTCTATGTTAAATGCAGGATCTTTTTCTGAATTTATTCTCTATTTATTACAATCTCTTGCTCAGAGAGATTTTTATTTTGTATATTTTATTTGTTTTATATGTTTATACATACATTTAAAACATTTATATGCTTTAAACATATATTTTATATGTTTATTTTTTTGTGGCTTAGTATTTAATACAATTAAAATGTAGTTAGAGTGACAATGGAAAACAGAAGAGAACTCAGTACTGAGAATAATTCTAGACTTCTGAGGCAATTGGAGGAAGATCAATATGTGTTCTTTTTGACTAACACATGTCAGAGCAGTAATGAGATTTACTGGAAGATGTTTCACTTTTCACTCACACATATGCCATATGTCATTACAAGAAGAACTGAGAGTAGTGAAATGCTATAAATGAAAAGAAATGCTTTGTACTTATGGCCAGTTGTAACATTAAGCACTTCCAATGTGCAAGATAGAGAATGTGTCCTACAGAGGTAAACTTGACTACGTGAGGAGACATGAGGAAAGCATGTACATCAACTGATTTCCACTTTAAAATGGGTAGACTGCTTATCAATTTTCAATAAAAAGCTGAGATCCCTCTGATACCATGTCAGCTAGGAAATGTTGACTGTAAACTGTTTAATGCGATGAGTTCCATTCAGGAATGTGGGAACATTCCGTGTTGGGGAAGTGTTGGGGAGAGGGAAGATGGTACAGGAAAGCCTTAGTTACTGAATTACCATGAAACAATAGGATGGCCCCTGAAGGCAATCCCTTCGTGATTAAACAATGCCTTCGGCCAGAGAGCAACTCCAAAGGGCACAAAAAGACTTGCTAGCGCTCAAAGATTAGATTTTAGAGTTTAAAATGTAACACACTATGCTAATATCATGATTCCTATAGGCTCTATGTAAATGCTATAGAATTTGTATTTTCTATTAGATTGGTTAGTGGAAATTAGAATATTCATCACAGAAGAAAATTTATTGTATTGCAAAACGGGAAATCGCTCTCTTGCCTCTTCCTTCTTTCTCTTTCTCCTTCTCTCTCTCTCTATACCACCCCTCCCTTTACCTCTAATACCTCTTCCCTCTCTTTTTACCTCCTCCCTTTCTCTCTCTTCTTTCTCTCTCCCTTGCTCCTCTCTCTTCTTACTTCCCTTACTTCTCCTTTCTCTCTCTCCTTCCCCCCCTTGCTCCCTGTAACTCTAATACCTCTTCTTTCTCTCCCTCTCTCTCTCTACCACCCCTCCCTTTACCTCTTGCCTCTTCTCTTGCATCTCCTTCTTGCTCTCTTCTCTCTCTCTCTTCCCCCTTTTATCTCTTTTATTCTGCTCTGGGGCTGTGCCGGGCAGCCCCTAGCAGAGTCTTTTATAATAAACTGCAACTGTAACATTTAGCCTACACAGAGCACTTGAGTTTTGTCCCACAACTGTCCATCCTGATACAAAGTATCCCACAGAGTCCCCCAATTCTGGATCTCTTTTGTCCTGCTGTGGAGAGTTAGGGATATGCGTGTGGAAGATATCAGGCTGTATGGTCAGTCAGGACCCCTTCCCCCCTCGCAGTCAGACCTTTGCTCCATACCAGGCTGCATCCAGCTGGACGTGAGCAGAAGCAAATGACACTGACTGCCCAAGCTATAAAAACCCTTGTGACCCTTCAATAAACGCCATTTGCTGTCTACCACGTTGGTGTCCAGGAGCATATGGACCGAGTGGCCTGGGGTTAGGGCCGCCGTGCCGGGCTTGAACCAGGTCGCCATGCAACAAGTGGTGCCGAAACCTGGGATACGATTACCGCCCAGGATTCAGGGATCGCCTGGACGAGGAATCAGCAGGTGCACAGCTGGCCTAGTGCCAGCAGGGGAGTCGTCCCCGGACCAGCGAGGAGCATGGATGCTATCGTGAAGGTCGTAAGTGAGATCCACATGCAGTGGGGTATCGATTGTAAGCTTAAGGATTTTATTCTCGCAATGCCGAGACTGATAAAGATAAGGGCTATAGAAAGCCTGGTAGAAATTCCCCATCTGGAGATATGGGATAAATAAATGCACGAGGGCTCTGGCCAAGGAAACCATGTCCTCAGGCTCAGGGAAAACCTTCAAATCGTGGGGCAGAGTTATCCAGGCTCTGCAAAATGCTCAGCAGGAGCAGGAGACCTGGAAAATCACACAAACTTGTTTATTAGCTATGCCACAGCTGGGGATCGGGGCAGCTATGCAAACCGTGGAGGAGTTTGAACGGGTCGAGCGCGCGGACGAGCAGACTCTGGAACACCCTCCGCGACCCCCGAGTCTGGACTCACCACCATCGGAGGGGGGGAAGCACGCACGGGCATTGTGGCAGGGGCTAGCAGAGGAGGCTCGGAATGCTGCTATAGTATCAGAGGTCGAAGCGGCTGATAAAAAGGCATCCCCGCCATATGCGTTTGAAAATGGCGCCAGAGCGCGTGAATGGGGGTGGAACAATGATGCGGGGAGTGGAAATGCAGAAGGCTCGTTGAATGGCGCAAGTGAGGGCGAGCAGGGAGAAGGGGCAGCCCCCGGGAAGGAGTTTAAGACCAATCAAAGAGCTAATTTTAAATCAGGTCCTTATAAGGCAAGAACCTCCCCCAGCAGGAGGCGGGGGGAGCCCAGGGGGAGGGAACAGCCCGACCTCCAGAAGAAGGGGCGGGGTTGGAGCCCGAGAAAAAGGCCCAGTAGCCCGGAAACATCCAGTCAGTCAACTTCTGGCTCAGTCTCTGACTGGAGCTGGGATGGGCAGCTGGAAAGGTGATCAGAGGACGATTCCGATACTGAGTCGGGCTTTAACAAAAAGGGAGCAGCGGCATATAAGATCACTAGCTGCAACACTCCTGCGTGGGTTAAGGGGATATCAGAGAAAGATCGAACCCTGCTTACAGACTGGTGGAAAATAAAAATAGCTTGCACAGAGTGGGCTCCGTCAGCCACACTGGTGTTCCTGGTTCGAGTGGAGGGGGCAGGCGGAAATCAAAGAACCTACTCGCTGGTAAATCTGAAAGACGTGCAGGCAATTGTTAAAGCGGTTGTGGACAGGGGGATTAATTCTGCCATGGTTTCCACACTCATTGATAGTGTTTTTGGAGGCGATGATATGCTTCCCTTTGATATCAAACAGACTTGCAGGCTGATTTTCGATGGGGCGGGGATGATCGTTTTTAAACAAGAATGGGAGGACAATTGTGTAAAGCAGCTAGCCTTAGTAACAGGGGAAGACCATCCGTTGCATGGCTCCAGCATACAGAGGCTAATGGGCACAGACCCAACTATGATCACCCCACAAGCACAGGCTATATAATGACAATCCTGCAGCCGACCCATGATGGCTGGGCCACGGGCAAAGCGTGGACAGCATTTGTTCATCTTTCTTGCCGCATCTGGGTGAACATACAAATTATCAGATTCCCCCCTCCAATATCCCAATTAGTTGGACCCAATCCAGTTCTTGCAATGAGCAGACCCAGGAAGAAGTTCGCAGCTAACCATAGCTCTAGCCACAAAACACAGATGCTAAAATCTACCTCCTCCGCATCCGATCTCTTAGCCAAACCAACCCTCTCCAATCCATTCTTAAGCGTGTTAAATGCTACCTTTTTATCGTTAAACCAATCCAACCCGAACCTCACAGAATCATGCTGGTTATGCTATGATGCACAACCCCCTTTTTACGAAGGTGTTGCCCTCGATCTCCCATACATCTTTTCAAAGTCAGACAGTCCATGCCAATGCAGACGGGGCACCCCCCCGAGAGGCATTACCCTAAGCCAAGTTACGGGCTAACGCAAATGCTTTGGTAATGCAACCTTGGCAAAGCGGATGGGCAATGTCTGCCGGGAATTTGTCAGACTTAAAGGGGGGAAGTTCCAGTGGGTGATCCCAGCTGCATCGGGAATGTGGGTGTGTCAATGATCCGGGGTAAGCCCACGTGTACTCCTTGACAAATTCAATCATTCTACCGACTTTTGTGTCCAGGTTTTAATTGTCCCCAGAGTCCTGTATTGCCAGGAAGAAGAAGTGTACCGCTTGTTCAAGGAACCCAACCGGCTCCACAAACGAGAAGTGATAACGGGCATCACCATGGCAATGCTCCTTGGTTTAGGAGCTACCGGCGCTTCCACAGGTGTCTCGGCCCTTGCAACACAACATCAAGGACTGGCTCAACTGCAGATGACTGTCGATGAGGACTTGCAGAGGATCAAGAAATCCATTTCTTCCCTAGAAAAATCCCTTTCCTCACTCTCAGAGGTCATCCTCCAAAACAGGCGAGGACTGGACCTTTTGTTCATGCAGCAAGGAGGCCTGTGCGCTGCCTTAAAAGAGGAATGCTGCTTTTATGCGGACAACACCGGAGTCGTCAGAGACTCCATGGCCGAACTGAGAAACCGACTAAACCTAAGAAAAATGGACAGAGAAGCTCAACAGGGCTGGTTCGAATCATGGTTCAACTGGTCTCCATGGCTCACCACCCTAATTTCTACCCTAATAGGCCCACTCACTATAATCTTACTAACACTAATCTTCGGGCCTTGCATATTAAACAAATTGGTGCTATTCCTTAAAAGCGTTTAGAAACGGTTGATATGTTCGTCGAACGCTAACAATTACTTTAAGGCATGCCTGTTACTAACACATTTACAATTTTATACTAATTTTACTAACCCATGAAATTTTATAATGTCTACATTTTATAATTTTATACGATTTTTACTAATCATGAGGGAGGGGGGAAATGTGGAGGGTTAGGGATATGCGTGCAGAAGATATCAGGCTGTATGGTCAGTCAGGACCCCTTCCCCCCTCGCAGTCAGACCTTTGCACTGTACCAGGCTGCACCCAGCTGGACGTGAGCAGAAGCAAATGACACTGACTGCCCAAGCTATAAAAACCCTTGTGACCCTTCAATAAATGCCATTTGCTGTCCACCACGTTGGTGTCCAGGAGCATATGGACCAAGTGGCCCAGGGTTAGGGCCGCCATGCCAGGCTTGAACCAGGTCGCCATGCAACATCCTGCTCAGTATCTCACTTCAATGTGTGTTTCAGCTCCTTTCACTTGGACAGAAATTGCTTAAATTTAATAATGTGCAACACTGAATATCTCAGTAAATATGGCCAAAAAGGCTTGACTAACATTAAAATCAAGTCCACAGACAACATCCATTAGGGCAATATGGAGAAGACTCACACAGGATGAGAGTCAAATTTAAAATTTCTCTCTATGTTGCAGTCTTGTTATCAAAAGGGAATAGGGCTATTTGAAACACAGATCTGATTTAAGAGATCAGAGAGATGTGAATCTCACAGCCAGATACCCATGCACAGAGCCTCTGAAGTCAACGTGGCTGGACAGTATTATTTGTGTGCCTTTATCAAGCTCTGACAGACATTTTTACCTCAAAAGGTTCATTACTGAGAGATCAGAATCACAGTTCCTTATGCAATAACAAAGTTGCACTAGAAGAGAGGGCACAGCACTGGCAATGTGCAAGCCAGAAAAAAAGAGGAGAGGCCAGACTGTGTAAACCATCTAAACTGCAAAAAGAAAGTCAAATTCCTAGCAGGTGGCTGTGAAGTTGTCTGAAAGTGCAGTCTCCTGATTCTCTGCTGCTCTTTGCCTGGCCAGTCTCCAAGAGATGATTTGGAGAGGTGTAAAAGCTACTTGAAATCAGCTGGGAACACTGGGCTCAGAGCAGCCAGCTGGAGGCTTCCATGCCCTGGCACCCTGCAGCCATTCACACCTCTGCCCACCCACACTCATCCTCCCCTGGTGCTCTCACAGCCAGCAAGGGCACAGACCTGAGCCTCTTACAGGAATACACAACCTGAAGAGCACTGAAACACTGAGAACTGTGCCCATGGCAGCTTTGTCTGATTCGGTAAAAAGCCTGCATCACTCCCAACAGAAAATTGTACATTGATTTTACTCACAAATGCATGACAGCAGTTACTTTCCAATGCTGGCATTCACAAATGTGGGCACAGCAAAATATTCAAAGTCATAGCAAAACAATAAACAATCAAAAAGCAGTGGCTAAATATAATTCGTAACTGTTAGGCAAGGCTACAGCAATGCTCTTAGACTGGTACCTTATTTTACACTGAGATTACATAGACAAGTTCAAAAATATTTTGAATTTAGACCTTTGTAATTCCATCGTAATTACAGTGTCCTGGGTAACAAACTAAGCCTTTGTAAAGCAGGTATCCTATTCATCTGGAAATAAATGCTTCCTTTATCTGACACAGCCAGTTGGTTTTGCCTTTGCTGGTATAGATAGTTTGTTTGATGGAAAAAATTATTTTTTAAATATGTAAATGCAACTGATCCTGAGGGAAAAAAATATTATAAACTACCAGTAAAAAAGAAACTGCATTGCCCTTTAAAATGGCACCATTTTTGATGCCCATTGTGAATGTATTTAATGCTGGTTTAACCAGTATGCTTTTTAACAGTGTAGAAGTGTTTTTGCATGAAATGTATTAATTGATGTTGAGCCTTATTCCCTCATTCTGCATCAAGTTGTGTCTGTGAAAATACTGGTTGAGTCCAATGAAATGAGTTGATTCTACCTCACTCCATGATTTGAACTTGTGTCTTGTTACAGAAGCTTTTAAAAGGTTGTCTTGTTTAGCTTGAGAGATGAATACAAATATTCCCCAACCAATCCCCAAATCCAAACCCTTAATTTTTCAGAGGTTTCTGTTTAGCAAAATTATGACATTTAGCAACAAGAAATAACCCCCTGGGTGAATTATTGCATACTTGCCTCCTGTGGGGCTTCTGCAGCTCCCTCTGCTGCGTGGCTGGCGAGATCACCACTAAAACCTTTTCCAGATCAGACCTCAGAAACACACCTGGCTCTGGCTGTTCCAGTTCCCTCTCTGCAGGTGAGAAAAATCTGAAAACTCCAAACTGCCCAGCTGACATCTGGCAGGATCAGAGCCCAGCCCTGAAACCTCTCTCCATAGGAATCCTGATGGGGACTTTCAGTGCCTGAATGATGGCTGAGCACTGCAATTGTGAGAACACCAAATCAGCAGTCTGGCTGACAAGCATCAGGCAGGAATTGCTTCACTGAAGGCAGAGTGCTTGGTGTGAGCTGAGGGCAGGTGAGTGTGAGCTCATGGAGTACATTTCTCTGTGAGCACAGAGCTGCTGTCTCACTCAGCCGTCAGTGCAAGATTCTCTAAGAGTGCCAGGCATTACAGAGTCCTTCCACTGCTCAGATGATGGGATGTGCACACCTCTGCAGGTCAAATCACTTTTCCAAAGGGCACCGAAAATGAACACAAGTAGAAGAATTTTTAATCATGGTTCCATAAACTGATGCAGCTCACAAACCCTGGAAACCACAGGACAGCCATTTAAATATTATGGGAAAACTGATTTTCACTGATCAGACTGGGAAACACTCCTTAGGGATATTACTATCTTTACCACTGTGAAAAATCAGAGTTAAAATATAAAATACTTGATATTAATGTGTCTTCTCCATTTTATCTCGTTTCAACATTAAAACTGAGCTATATTTTAGAAAATTTAGCTGCTGCCTCTTTAGAGAAGCTGCCTTTGCAGCTGGGTGCATCCATGGTTCTGATTATACCTTTATGTCATAAATATGATCTAGGAACAAAAACTGGAAATGAAACTCAAGTCCCACCTTTGCAAACAAAATTAGACATGTTCACTGATACTGTCTGGAAATGTGCAAGTGTAGTGAGCCTTTGTTCTTATTCTCTGCTTGTTCTGAGCTATTGTCACCTCCTGTGTGGTGACACCCAGCAGTAATCCTGGCGCATGGCACCTTCTATGAATCAGACTTCTAGAATCAAAGCTGCCAATAAAATGCCTGAAGCTGGTTAGTGAGATCCAGGGCTCTTCTTTTGAGTAATCTCAGTTACTGGGTAACGCCAAGTATCAAAGAGATGTTTTACAAAAAACCAAAGGCAAGTGTTTTACATTAAATCTTACAAAACTGTACATAAAAATAGTCTACAACATGAAAATGGCCATTAAACTGTTGTAATAATTATGAAATGTAGTAAATATAACAATTCTAATGTTTCATATATTTATCATATTAATCACTGTATTCATACAGTTGTGTTTGTATACATATATTCAATGGCACCGTAAACAGTTGTTGGAAAACACACATTAACTCTTAACCCATTAGAAGTTATTATAGTACGTTTTCATTCAAAAAGTTAAAATGCATCAATGTATCATTGACTTAAAAAAAATAGCCTTGTAATATAATGCACATTTGACATTTTCTAGGGTAGCAATCAAGATGAAGCATAACAGAGAATGTTCTAGATTTCAGGATGTTTTACATTTACACCTAATGTGATACAAAATTTTAAACATTAAATGTAATTAAATAATACACAGTTTATGAAACAGTTGATTTCAGAGATCCATAATACACAGAATCTAGTTAGTGTCTAACTGAAGTTCCCAATAATTTATATGTCTGGGACCTTTATGGAAAACTTAAATTGGTTTCTATGTAACATCTCATAGGCAAAGTAAGTTTGAACTGAATTATCTTTTTTTTTTTTTTTTTTCCTTTTACTGTACAGAGCTGCATTCAAGTGGATAAAACATTATTATGTTTATTTATGTTTCCCTTTGCTGGACATTCATCCAAGAAGCCTTGAGCATATGCTAAAGCATCTGGTAATGACATTTTGTGGGGCAGGGAAACTCACTAACTATGTCCCTCAGTAAACAAAGTGGTTTTATTTTTTTCCACAGTTAAGGCAACTATACTGATATATTAGACACACCATATGTTTTTATGTTGCTTCCTACAATCTAAACAGTAAGAGTGAAAAGATCTTTGATCTTTTTGACCACTCAGGAGTTTCACCAGGGTGGTAGGGAGCACTTTACCATACAGGAGAGCAACCTGGTACCTGGGCTGGTGGGAGGTGTCCCTGCCCATGGCAGGGGGTTGGGACTTGATGATCTTTAAGGTCCATCCCAACCCCATAACATTCTATGATTCTGTGAACTGTGGCACAGCTTGTTAGCTAAAAAAACCAAAGTATGGATTGCCTTGAATTTGAAGACTGACCATTCATGTAATTTACCAGAAAAATTAAACAAATAAACAACAGCCTGTCAGATTCTACCAAATGAAACTGATAGAAACAGTAACACACAAATACACAATTTCTGTGTCTTCAGTTATTTCTACCCCATAAGTTAAGCTACTCAGACCCTTGTGACCATCCTTGCTGTACCTTGGGCGGGCTTTGCCAAAGGCTATCTGCAGATATTGTAAGTGAGGACACTTGGTATCTGCCAACTCCAGCATTTCACTTCTTACTTATCCCTACAAATCACATCAACTAGAGAGCCATTTCCATTTATTTCCAGTCAGGTAAGGCTGCAGGTGTCAATGACAGTGAACAGGAGCACTAGCACAGCATCTGCAGGGCAATGCAGCTACAGGGGACAGTGCCACAGAGCCACCAGTGCTGCCACAACAGCAAGGCAGGGACTCAGGGCTGGGCTGCTCCCATTTCCAGTCACACTGTGCTTGGAGGATGACTTGACAGTGCTTGTGGTGGTTGTGGTGTCAATCTTTTTCACGGTTGGTTTTGGTTCATTTCTGTTTTCTGGATGGGTTTTCTTGTCCTTGAGTGTATCTGAAAACATGAAAGCAAATATGAGATTAATCACACACCTTTTAAACAGTGCTCACACATATTTAAATATTGCTGGAAGATGTTGTACACCCACTTTGAATAATTGAAACATGGATGGAGACTGATGGGGCACTTGCACTCATGTTTTAGTTGGGCTCAGCATGGCTGTTTTGTCCTCAGCACTCACTGTTTTGCTCAACGAGTCTTCTCTGCCTGCCTGGCTCTCCTTGGCTACTCACAGCCACATCCTGAGCAGAATAATAGGTATTCTGCATTGTAGTGGCTGGACTCAGAATCTGATCTTCTCTCACAGAAAGTACCTTCAGTTTCACCTGGGCTAGGAACCAGCTCCTGCTTTAAAATGTGGTGTTAGGGTTGAGTGGCTTTGTAACATGTGACATGGAACACCCTCCAGGCTGGTGGGCTGCTGCAGGACATTGGACATTGACTTAACAGAATCCCAGAATGGTTTGGGTTGGAAGGGCCTTAAAGATCATCTCATTCCACCCCCCTGCCATGGGCAGGGACACCTTCCACTATCCCAGGCTGCTCCAGGCCCATCCAACCTGACCTTGGACACTGCCAGGGCTGGGGCATCCACAGCTTCTCTGGGCATCCTGAGCCAGGGCCTCAGCACCCTCTGAGTACAAACCTTCTTCCTAGCATCTAAGCTAAATTTCTCCTATTTTCATTTAAAATCATTACCTCTTGTGCTTTTCACTGCCTGTGTAAAGGGTCACTTTCCCCCCTTTTTGTAAGGCTCCTTTATCCACTGGAAGGCTTCTCTCTCCAGATGCATTTTGAAGCAATTCCATGTATTTTTATATAAATAATTGGATTCAGAAGAAAATAGGAGTAGCCTTTTATTGCAAAAACATGGATTTTTTTAAAGGGAGAAAATAATAAATCTTCGGTTATGAAGACATTTCCAAGCTATTTGCAAATATTACTGAGACCATATTGCCCTTAAACCCTCTCACTGGTAATATGGAGAAAACAAACAAACAAACAAACAAACAAACAAACAAACAAACAAAAATACTATTTCATCTGCTGAAAGGATGATGATTTTATAGTCAATATGTAAAAGCATACCCGAGTGCTCGGAAAGAACAAATGCCTACCTGGAAGAATTTATAATTAACAATACATGTTTAGGTCTAAGTTTAAAGGATTTGTGTTACTAATGAATGCAGTGCACATACATAAGAAAGCAAAAGGCATGGATTTGTAATGCAGATGAAACAGCAGTCCAATCTTAAAATGAAAACTCTGAATCACAGAAGCAAGTTCCTGGCAGAAACTGGAAAGATGGAAAGTATTCCAGAAATGTAAATGCAATCTGAGATCATTGTCTGCATGTCAGTAGTTCTGAACAACCATCAATAAATTCACTTGATACTAAAAATGAGCTATTGTATTGGGAAAGCACATATTATTCTTTTGCCAGAATAAACTGTAAAAGAAATGCAATGAATTCCTCCATTTTACCATAATATCAACATTAATCCCAGAGGAATGTGTGATTCCTACACCTGACTCAAGAGGGACTGCAGTGAAGGGACAGCAGCTGGCAAGGCATACTTTGGGAAAGGGTATTCTGACATTGTGCTCAAAATTCCTTATGGCAAAGTGCAGGCAGAGCTCTGCTATGATTCCAACATGCAGCGGAGCTCACACAAAGCAGGGGGAGAAAAAGCACGCTCGAAATGTTTAGAAAATATCAGTATTCTGAGGACATTTGAAGAAAAATGGACAACCTTCAGACTGTCATTAAAGTAAATTAAGAATAAATCATGGAAATACGTGTGTTCTGACACTGCCTCGAGTCCTTTCCATCACTGTCACTCTCCTCTGCAGCTGCAGTAAAGGCACTATTTCTCTGCTGCCTCTTATCCCAGTCTGCTGACTTCAGCTTTCTGGGGCCAGCTGATTAAATTAAGACCTCACTCAGGTAAATCTATTCCCCTCTTTCAGCTGGCCATGTCCAGCATTGTAACTTGATTGGCGTCTATAAATCGGGCAGACTGAAATGTATTAATTCGTTTATTTTCTTACTATTGACTTTAACAAAAATCTAGGGTAAGATTTAATGCTATCAGAGAGACTGTTGGTTTTTAAAAGCTTTCCTCTCAGTGACTGCTTAATGCACTACATAACAAGCATTAAATAATACATTAGAAAATTCTGCCTTTATCCTTTCCAGGGGAAGATCTCCATTCTGAATTCTCTCTCTGTCTTCACAGCAGAGGATCTTCTGATGCTATTCATGGCCAATTCTAATTTGGGATCTAATTGTGCAAAATTGGCATTTTTTTCAAAATGCTCTGTTTTCTCCTTTCTTAAAAATATATAAAAATAGCTTAACTTTCAATTCAGCTCAAAATATTTTTCAATCCTTTATTTGATTTTTAAGGCACAGATTTCAGCAGTATAAAGATATCCTGTTTTAGTCCAGTTTCTTCAGAGTTCCTGTTGCTTACTCACTCCACGATTTTGGCTGAGAGACTCTGAGCTAAATGAGTTTTTCCTCTTATATCTTTTTCTCTGACTCAGAGATGGCTATGTTCAGTCTACTACTGACATTCAAAAGGCAAAAAAGTACTGATCATGCTAGGAAAGAAAAAAGTGTTAGTGTGAAGACTAGCACAGAAATGAAACTTTAGTCTCAACACAGCAAGGCCCAGATGTTCAGCACCCATGAAGCCAGCCCCTGGAGTATGACTTCATGAAACCAACCCACCAAACCCCACAGCTTTGGTTTGTTCTCCTATTTACCTTCTGTGTTTTAAAGGCTTTATGGCTGCCCACTGGACGCTTTCTCCATTGCTAGAAACTTCCTTCCACCATCATCCCTCTCTCCTTTCCAGAGATGGAGTGGTTAAACACTCTGCAGGCTTTATCTCACCTCAGCCTGACCATGGGATGGCCTTTGGACACTGGCATATGAATATATTGTTCTGGGCAGTTTATTTACCACTGCACCATGGCAGTGATACAGCCACCGCAGTAGCACTGTGCTGCTCCCTCATCCAGGCTCTCAGAGAGAATATCCAAATCCTGCCAAAAAGGGTGCTTAGTGAAGGCAGCTGACTGCCAAAGCAGCCTCTCTGAGCAGCCTTTTGGGACTCCTGCCGAGGACAGGGTCTGCTGGGGTCACTCAGGACGGCTCTGAGTCCTCCAGGCCCCAAGATTACAGCTCAGTTAGTCCAGGGGATTGAGTCCACTTCCTTAGCTGAACTCTCATCTGTGTTAACTGCTGCTGAACTCACATCTTGACAGCATAAACAGAACATGGAATGGAAATGACTTGACCTCACTGTTCAGAGTGCTCAGGATTATCTTCACCCCCAAGATGGAAGTATAGATTGCTGCTTCAACCACATCTAGCTACTCATAAAAACCTCTGTGGATCAATACTGCTCCTCAGAGAGACAGCTTAGGAGGGCAGGAGAACCAAAACTGTCACTGACATCTAATTTAGGGACAGGAAACCTCCCCTATACTGAAGGCTGATTATGCCTTTCAAATGCATTCAGTGAGTCACATGTTAAAGTACACCTGAATCAGAATGGCAAAACAATACCATTATAAAATTTTTAAAGTTATTACTGGGTCATCAGACGGAAGTTCAAGTCATATTGGCACCCAAGCTGTCAGTTCCCCCTTCCTAGGCCTGATGATTTGCAGTTTGTCACTGCTAGGGATTCTCAAAGATGTAACTATTGGTATACTTGCACGCTGTTGCTCTCTAGTGAGTGATATCAGCAGGGTCTACTTTAATCTGTGCATGTTTCCTATGTCCTACCAAGGGATGAACAAGTTCAGCTATTTAACAGAAACCTCCTTCCATTTTTGTCCTTCTCGTGATCTGATTTGTGCTCAGTCCTTTCTCAGTGATGGTTAATGACTGGACCTCTGCTCCTCAGGCACTGCACTCGTGACTGGCCCAACAGCCTGCATGCCTCTCAGGCTGCAGAACCATTCACCAGACAGGGGTACAGCCCCTGTGAATTGCCAGACCAGTCCTGTAAATGTTAATTACAGCAGCCTGGTTTCTAATGGAGCAGGGCACTGACAGCAGAGAATCCATGTTCATCAATCCACCGTGCCCACAATGTGGGGATTCTGGACACGTTTCCATCAGGAGCTGCTAGAGAGAACTTTCAACCCAGCTATTTGGGGAGACAAAAAAGCAGAGATTGTTTGTTTCTGCTTTCCCCACGTTAATTACAGCAAGTCAGACCTGTCCATTTCTTTCTAGACTTTCATGCAAACACTGTGCTTTGAAAAGACAGACTGTCAGCATCTACGACAGCAAATTAATGCCTTGGTCCTGAATGCCTCATCATGGGTGCAATGACACTCATAATGCAGGTCTGAAGTGAACTGGTCAGCACCTACAGTTCCTCTCCACGGTGGAGCTCAGTTGCTTGATAAATTTCCCTTCCATCACAGGCTTGGGTTTGGCTGACAGCTTCATAAGAAAATTAAAGCTAGGTGCAACTTGGTGGAACAGGCTCTTAAATTACAGTAGATGCTGCAGTGTTATTATTAGCTTTTTATCACCCCGGGTAGCAAAAGCTGAAATTACTTTTACATATTCAAAGGAAGAAGCTCTGAAATTGCAAAACAATGCTGTCGCCATAAAATGTACCAACAATTTCCAAATAATCCATTATCTTGACGTTAAGACCAGCACTAATTATTTCCAGTTATGGCTGCAGCAGACAAATGGAAACAGGAATGCTGTGGAAATGAGAATGTGAGAACTCCTGAAGTATGATAACTCGTGATGTCATTCTCCAAATTCTGGAGTCTGTTATTGTCATCTGTGTAATACCAGTCAGTAAAAGGTGGGTGTAATGTGTGCTTTGTGGAGCCAGAGGAAGGGAGCACTGAACAGCTCTGTATGTGTTCTGTTCTACCATTTTCTATTTCAGACTGAGAACATGGTGTCCAGAGAAGCCTTTTCCCCACACACCTTTTTATGGAAACCTGGTGTTAGGAGGAAAAAAAAAAACCCTTTAATCAGAAAAAGAAAGAACTCCAGGAGTTTCAAGTGCACAGACCACTCTCCCCACTGAACTCCTGAGAGGCATTAGGTTCAGATCAGCCTTTCCAGAAGATCTGTGGGACAAGATTATGGTAAGCTGATGTGTCCCAGTTAGATTCTGAGATATTTCCATTTCTCTTTTTAAGAAGTTTCTCTTTTTTTAAAAAATGAGTGGGGGGATAATCATAAATTGGGACCAGGATTATCTATGTCCAGGTTTTAATTCTATATTAAGCTCTGTGATGTATGTGTGATCTTTGGCAGATTGCCATTCCCTGTGGGCCAGTGAGAGAACTACTGTATTTCCTGCACATTTTGTGCATTTTGGATACAAATTCTTCCATCTGAGAGCCATACCCACTCTCCTAAAGAACTGACATTGGCTGGAACTTTCAGGAACTAATTCAAATGCAATAAAGAAAAGTCAGGAACAACCATGAGACAGTTTGAGATGTAAGGTGCCTAGAAGCCACACTTACATGAAATGGCAGCTCCTTCCCTTTTTCCCAAGCAATCTTTCAGTCCATACATATCTGAGTGCAATATGTAGGTGTATAGAGAGAAAAGGACATTATCTCAGCTGCCCTGCTCTAAGGAAACCTGTCACTGCATGTGCTTGGCTTTTGATATACAGTGGCCATAGCAAACCCTGCACGATTTTCAGGAGCCACAATACAACTGTATTAGTTCTGGGTTTAAAAGTAAACCTGCACTTAGAACTACCATGGTAAATATCAAGCAGTAATAATCCATCTTTTCCTTGGGAAGAAACAATCTAACCTAACAAGCCTCCTGTGATTCAGCAGTACTTCCATTAATCAATCAGTCATTTGCAAGAAAAGGTTTCGTCATTTTGTTTATATTGGACTATTATATTTGTTAATATGGGACTTACTCAAATGCAGACAAGCTGAAAGTATAAGCTTAAAACATGCCAAACATCTTTTACATTTCCTGGAAACATCTGTTTTTAGTCTAGTCCTAGGCACATGTTTGTGGTTGCATGTTTATGCTTGTTTAGTTTGCCAGATACCTCGTACGCAGTGCAGCACAGCTGACATGATATCCTGAAACACAGCATGGAAGTATCTGTAAAACATGATGTTCCCAGTAAATCTGTGCAACACTCCTTGTAACTTTCTTGTAATAAAACAACTCAAAAGCCCTGTGACAGCCGTCTGCCTTCACTGTATGGTGCAATTAATTAGCTAAGTTTGGAAATTGTGTGCATGCCTCAGTGGCAGTGTCAGGAAGACTGAGAGCGATCCTGATGCATGCCTCACATGCTCCAAACTCCTATTAAACTTAATGGGAGTTTGGGGGGATGAGAGGAATGCAGGGCTGACCTTTATGGTTAAAGATGAATGTGGGCTCCAGACTTCAAAGATTAGGTGCCCCTGCCAGTCTGGAGTGAGCAAGTGATCAGCATGCCAAGTGCTGAAGGCATCTGCTAAATATCATGCCACAGCTCAAAGCTGTAATTAAGAAAAATATAAACTGGCTCGAGGAAGAAAAATATTAGTAATAATTGAAAATGCTTTGGCTGTTGCTTTTGTCCTGATGATCTCATTAGTTTTGGTTACAGAAATAGTTCTCACACTGGCTGACGTGGGGCATGCTTTGTTTGTGCTCTCCTTCTACCTACATCTTTCCCAGTTAACTTTTATTGCTCAATACAAAGGTCAAATCGAAGGCTTAATTAAATTGTATGTGGGGAAACTATAAAGTTATTTTGGAAGGGAGTACAAAAATATTTAAAGCCATCCCAACTCCTCCTCCCCTAGAAACTTCTTAATTTCTCAGGAAGAAAAGGAGCATGTGTTATTGGCACTCTTTCCCTTAAGGAGAAACTGCACCTTTTCTGGCTTCAAAATTTAAATGTTACGAATATCCAACCTTTTCATAACCTGCTAATTGTACTTGCAATTGACATTTGTAATGAGGATTTTAATTTAGCTCCGCTGCTCCAAACATGGAGAGCTCCATTTTGTAAAAGGATATGATCTTATACTTCTGCAGTGTAAGCTCAATTTACAGTCAGGATTGGAAACTCCCTTCAACTTTGCTTAACTTTAAACAGAACTTGGAGCACCAAGATAAATACTATTACCCACCTGCTTAAGTTAGGCACATGTCTCTCAGCCCTCAGGTCTAGAACTGAAAAGTAGTTCTGAAAACACTTGCAGGTCTACCTAAGCAGCATTTCCAGTTTCTTCATGCCGTGAGAAGACAACCACATGGCTGGAGAGTAAGGTCAGGTTTGGGTAGGCTACAACCTGTGTACAGCAAGGCCAATGCCCAGGGAAGTTCAGGATTCTTTGTGCCAGGCTACTGCCTGAGCTATGCTCACACACCAGTGAAATTCTCAATGCTCCCAGCCAGCTCTTGTCCAGCCCTAGGGGCAGAAGGATTCTCTAGATCCTGTTCCATCTCCAAAGGCCCTCCATGGTCTGTGTTGGTGCAGCTGGCTGTGCACACAACCCTGGGAGGTGCAGGATGCTCTGCAGATCTGCTCTCATCAGCCAGACCTTGCCAGGCCTGTGGGATCACACCGAGTGGCAAGAGAGCAGAGAGGAACCTGCCAGCTGGGGCAGCAGTGACTGATGATACCAGGGCTCAGACCCTTCTGTGAGTGACTTACAAGGGTGCTTGCACCCAGGTCTCTTGTGCCCTGCCCAGTCAGAGGAGTTGTGCAAGGGAGGAGTTGTGCATCTCAGCTGGAAGCAGGCTCTGCTCGGACTACCTGACTCTAACCTGGGAGCAAATTGGCCTAAAATACACTGGAAAGAACTAATCAATTAACTAACATGGTGTCAGCCAAAAGAGAAGTGATAATAGAAACTGCTCTATGCATGAGATGTGTTCCTGCCTCCCCAAGGAGCTGGCAGCGAGGGGCAGGAGCATGGACTGCTCTCTGCTCAGGGAGCCATCCTCTCACATTTTAGCATAAGCAGATCTTGTATCCATAAAAAGCAAGCAGGAGAAAATCAACCACTGTAGAACTCCCCTCCCACCAAAGGGCTGGGAATCAGGGCAGAGCCCTTTTAGCCCAGCAGCCTTTAAAAAGAGGCACTGCAGGCCGCTTGGCCAAACCCGGAGTGAATGACCACAACTCACATCAACTTCCAGCATGGCAGCCACAGAAAAATAATCACAAGCATCTCTAAAAGATATCTGAAAAGCAGCAAGCAGGCTGCTCTCATCATTCTTTAAAAGCCAGTCAAATTCCTCCTGTTATTCCCATTGCTCCCTTAGAAACTTAGGCAGATACAATTCCTGCTTTAAGATTCTGAAGTCACCAGATCTCAATGGCAACAGGGAGGGTTTCAAATGTATTTTTGTTTCCTGTATTTCTGTCATGTCTTGAGCAGCCATAGAACCTTATACTAAAAATCTATACTAAAAAGAGGTTCGAAAAGGATTTAATAATAATAATTTATGTTTAATTACAGAACAAACATTGAAATCACCTCAATCTACATAGCATCTGATTTCTTTTAATCTAGATGATAAAAAGGAATAGTTCCAATGCCAAACAATACTTCTACTTTATATCAATCAGTGTGAATTTTTTTTATTGACTCTTTCCAGTATTTAATTTCACTCAGAACTGAAAACAAAAGAAACGGTGGCATGATACTATCCTGGATTAAAAATTTTAGCCTGAACATCAGGAGTAGTAGAGAAAAACCTCATGACATTAGGCTTGCCTCTGCTCTGGTATGGGAAACTTAAATTAGTCTTTTCTCCTGCTCTAGTCTGGCAACTCTTGAGCATTGCACATCCTCTATTTTCACACTGCTGGTTTATCCGTCCGGCCAGAACCCCAGCTCCATCACAGCTGACAGCTCCTGACAGGGAGGGTGATTAAAGCCATCACTCTGCCGAGGAGCTGCAGCACCAAGAACATGTTTCATGTGAAAATACCAAACAGCTTAAAAGCATTATCTTATTAGCAGCATGCAGTGAAACTGATGAACCCTTATCACAGTCAGCAGGATGATGAATACCCAAATCAACACAAACGGAAAGGAGATATACAACCAGGGTAAAAAATAAACTTTTCTAATAGAAAGTCTTACAAAACGAAGCCCCATCCATTAGGGTATGCAGAAGGCTATGTTCTGTCAGTATTCAGGCTGTGGGGCAAATTAAAGGAAGGAAACTCTTGTCTGGAGCTGGCAACGATCCCTTTCCCTGCTCTGTTTTTGTAAGGATGTGAACTGCTCCCTCCAATTTTCATGGAGTCACGTACAGCAAAAGCACCAGGCTGAGTTGAACAAGTCTGCCAACATTGGTACATAAGAGACTGAGGGCTACAAATCATCCCCTTTTTTGGGTAACAGCACTGCTTAACTTTACCTTGGCCAGGGTTCTCTCACTTGGCCAAAAGGAAAAACACTACTGCCATTAGCCCTCATGGCTAATGAACTATGTAATGGCATTACAGAACTAAACCCCATTGAGGCATTATTTCCATCCTGAGAAGGCTAAAATCACCATTTTGAGAGTGATAAACCCTGCACTGCAACCCAAAGGTCTGGCTTCTCTCCACACTGATGTGCTCAAGCTTGACTGCCCAGGTGGCAGCAGTGACAAAGCCCAAGGTCCTTCTGCAGGTACCTGTGCGTGGATCCAGTGGATCATGCCAAGGGGCTCAGGGAGATGGTGGTGAGAAGAAGTGCTTGTTTTTAAGGAGGATGAAGCTGCAGAACATGCAAGTGTCAGGATGTTGCTGGAAGCATGGGGAGAGCAGTGGGGACCCCAGATGAGGGAATTCAGTGGGCCTGGATGAACATGAGGGACCATCTCTGCTGCTTCTCTGCACAGAGCTGGCATGAACATACACAGAGTGACTCAGACTGAGCAGGAGGATTCACCTCTGTGTGTTTCCAGCCAGCCAAGGAAGCTTTGACAGGCCCTCAGTCTGCTCTGAAATCTACCAGTTATATGTATTTTCTTTACTGCCACTTCCTTCTGTCACAGGAGCTCCAATAAAGGGAAAAACCCACTGGAAGTTCATGAGAGCTGACACCTTATGCTGGGATGGATCTGTTGGCACTGCTGTGCTCTATTATGCAAATACACATCAGTGGACTTTGTACAACATAAATTATGTAAATATCCATGTAGAAACTCTTCAAAATGCAGATTACTTACCCGATGTTTGGAGACAATAATTAAGATATCTGATTTGAACCTGTACTTGGGATTGCTGTGCAAGTTGGGCCAGCCTGTGGATGTCTAGGCCTAGCAAACCTCATTTCAGTCATTAAGATACAGATTCCATCTTGCTAAGAAGAAATTTGCAGTCAAATTTGACTGTCATAATCTACTTAAGCCACATTTCACTGACACCACAGGTTATAAGACATACTTGAATTTACAATTGCAGAAGAACTGCATAAGATCCTATCTGGAATTTAGGCATACACGTTCATTTAGGATTATGAAGGGTTTTCAACTTTTTGATTAAGAATTTGAATTTTACTTGAAGCACACCAAACATCCACACATCTGTATGATAGCAAGTGGCTCATTCTTCTGTGGGGGCAAGGGTTTGGGTGCTGGGTCCCCACCCCTGCAATCTGCTCCTGGCCCTGGCTGAGACTTGGGACTGAGCTCTGCTTAATAACAATCAAAACATCAGTGTCTTACCAACATTATTTTCATCCTGAATTCAAAACACAGCACTGTACTAAGATGAAAACTAACCCTATCCTATCTGAAAACTGGACAAGCAGTTAGATTTTTTTTTTCCCCAGAGTACACTAAGCATCTTGGATTGGCTCAGCAGGCCCATTGCTGTCATCTGACATCTTACAAAAATCTAGGCTAAGGAGTATATCCTTTGCTGGAAAAGAAAATATCACACACTGTCTACCTGGGTAAAGAATTTGGAGAAACTAGGTTTTCAGGAATAGTAAAGTGAGCATCTGTTGGACTTCATTAAATTCTTATTTAACTTGAGATCAGTGAAATTAACCTTTATACCTCAACTGTGCTCTTCCTGCTTGAAGCAGCTTTATCAGAGCAGCTTACCCAGGTCATCTTTCTGCTTTATAACTTCAAAGAACTTTTATTCAGAGATAGCATGTGAGGATCACATAACTGGAGCCAGATGATGGAGAAAGCACTGCAAACTGAGGTAGCCAGGAAAAATACCTAATTTAAAGGCAGATTGGATATCTGAAACAAAGGTTTGTAAAGACTGGTGTGTTACAAAGCAGAGGCAACAATCTCCCAGATAGGCAGAGAGTGCAAGGTGAATGGAAGGTCTTTCTAACCACTGCTGCTGGGTAGTGCTCCCTGAACCACCACCTATGGAAAGCAAAGGAGCTCAGAAGATGATTTGCAACCATTCAATTTTCTTTAGTGGCCTGTGTAGGCTCTTCAGAACATGGACAGTAATTTCTGTGCATTTACAGTAGCCAAGGTTGTGATCTTGACTGAGGCATTCATGCACTACTGTCAAATCAAAAATGGGAGGATACAAACAATGGAAATTAAAGGGCAGCAAAAAAACCAAAAAACAAAACCAAACAACAGTGGACATTTTAACATTCAATTAAACCCTAGCATTTACTGCTACCCAGAACAGTTACCAAGTTACCAGCTGTACATAAGGCTGTAATCAAACCCTAAACTGGAAACACCACAGATTTACAGCCCTCTAATTACAAATTTACATTAGAACCATTCAAAATAATTAGAAGAGGCAGAGCTGATAATTTCATGGAATCTTCTCCAACTGACCACGTGTGTGTATCCAAGTCTGGGATATGCACTGAGACATCCCTCTATCACTGACCTGGTGATAGCACCACAGGCTCCAAAGCAGAAAGCAAGTCAAGGCTCTTGTAACAGGCAACAGAAATACCCCTGTAATGCATCACCCAGCTATAAGAACCCCTCAGTTCTGCCATGACTATTCCAAAAAGCAGAAGATACTGTGAGAGGAGACCTTGTAACACTTATTTCTAGCCAGGGAGTGGGAGAAGAGAAGGCAGGAGAAGATACAATCTTGTATCTGTTTCTCTGCAACAAATTGCTGCATTTCACTGAATATCAAAAGGCACTTTAGTTCTGGAACTGAGAGTAAATGAAAAAAATTGCTGTGGAGTGACTGTGGTCACACAACTCTGGGCAACTTTAATGGAACTAATAACATAGTTTCCTTGAAAAATACCAAGCCTTGTTTGTGCAAGGATTACTGTAGTATCTTCCCCTAGGAGCAAAAAAATTCCTTGTACACGGGTTGATGCACTATCTCTTCCCCATGCCACATTTCCAACAGCTTCCATTAAAAAATTAGAAGCAGATTGCTTGACTTGAGAGTTACAATTCTTACACCAACTTGAGTTTGAAACTGGATTGGGAGAAATGCCTGAAGTTTGCTCTGGACTTTACTCTCACTATCCAGTTACACAGGTAATAGGTAATAGGCAATTACCTTTTTGGTAATAGGTTTTGCTTAAAACTGACATCTGTCAGAGAGAAATAATTTTACCAGACTGTCTCCTACTAGTGAGGCAGAGCATGGGCAGGCAGAGAAGAAGTGGAGCACACTCAGTCAGGAGTCCCCTGTTCAGGCAGACAGGAAGAGGAGAGGCAGAGGATGGTGGTATGGGCACATGGTGACAAACAGGAGAGCAAAACCTCCAACTGCACTGAAAGTGTCACGGATGTGAAGGGCCACAGGGAAGCCCATCACCAGTGAAAGGAAGACCAGCAGAAACATGATAAATGCTTCAGGGTGACAGAGGACACTGCAAAAACGGAGGTGTTAAATGCCTTTTGTGCCATGGCTTCGCTAATAAGGCGATTGCTCAGGTTCCTGTGGCTCAGTCTGGGCAGTGAAGATTCCCAGGGCAGAGGAAAATCAAATTAGGGACTGTGTGCTGGCAGTGGGATGAGGACCAGCATTAGGGCTGTGTAGGCAGCTGCCTATGGGATGCGTGAAAACCCTCCTGGTGAAGGTTTTAAAACCCAGATGAGGCACACAGGGTAGGGTTTGTCAGAGCTGACTCTGGCCTGGGACACTAACCTATCCTAGAGAAGCTTCTCCATCACTGTTTTCAATCTTCCAATGATCCATTCATTTTGATGAATCTACTCCATGTAAAAAGCAAATGAAAATGAAGTATTCAATCATTTTGTGACTAAATTTGTAACTATCTATAAAAACCAAGGGTGAACATCTTGTAAGAAGAATACACACTGGCAGCTATTGCTGATGAAGTGCTATCGATAGGCATTAAAGCTGCAAATGGCAAGGTGTTGGCAAAGTGAGAGGAATTGCTTCAGAAAGTAAAAAGCCAATCTGTATGATGAACAGAGTGTACATAAAGTACAGCAAATTACCAGACACACAGCCATGAGAGTACAGAGGCATGGGAGCTGATTAAGAAGTCCTTGTGAAGAAATCTTGAAGGCTGGCCAGCTCCCCCTAATTCCCTGGCAGGCGCTGCAGCCAGTGAAAAGAGCACTGTCTGTGATGTGAGCACACGCAGCACGGATTACGGGGAGATGATGGATGTGCCATACCATGGCAAATGGCTGCTTAGAACTGCCACCCCCTCGCAGAACAATCCTGCTTTTCACAGCCTCAGCACTGGTGGCCAGGTGCCAAGGAGGCAGAGTTGAGGGGCACAGCTCCCGGGTGTCTGGGCTGGAGTCGCCCGGGCGCGTGGCGGGATGTGCCGCATGTCACCGGCACCTCGGGGTCACGCTGGGAGCTCTGAGCTGGGGCTGTGCCTGCTGAGCACCTCACCCTGCATCTGCAGCCTGAGAGGGATGTGATGGCTGCATGACCTCAGAAACCCAACAGCTGCTGATCTTCTTTAAACCCAGGAGCCTGATTTGTATTTATTTTTTCACTTCCTGGGTTTTCTCAAGATATTCCTTATTCCTATTTCCTTCTGATTAAATAATATGGAGCCTCACTCTTTAACCTGCTAACTAGAAAAAAAAAATATTTTCTGGTCATTTCAAGAGCCACAGAACTGTTTAGACTGGATAAGACCTTTAACATCATGAAGTCCAAACCCTAACACACCACAGCCAAGTCCAACACTAAACCCTGTCCCTAAGCACTGGGGCAGAAGCTTAGACTAGATGACCTTTAACAAAGGTCCCTTCCAACCCAAGTTATTCTATGATTTTATGAAAATATGAATTATTTGAGTACTGTTAGTAATGTGCCAAGGAAAAATTAACTGGACCAAATTTGATGTAACTGAAAGATAAGCTTGGCTTAGAGTCACAAAAGGACTGATTAGGCTCAGGGTTTGTATTGAAAGACTATTCTCTGCTTTATCAGCCCTCCAGGAAAACTTAAAGACCACAAAATCACAAACATGACTAACAGTCTGTTTTACCTGTCCATTTGAAAATTACCAGTGCTTTACTTCTCCCCTTTTCTGAGACAGTCTGCTTTAAATGAAAGCTGAGGAGGCAGAGGTAGCCTGGTAAAAAATTCGTTACTGTCTTTTTGCTTACCTATTGAAAAGGAAAGACTCCCCCATATTACAAACATAACTGTTTTAATTGGGGATTCTGGGTGCAGCAGCAATGGAAATAATAAAGCATGCATGAGATTATGATTGTTGAACTTTCATCAACTTACTGCACTGCTCAAAAATAATCAGAAATAGGCAATTGCAAACATTAGCCAAATGCTATTCCAAGGGCGTGTCTAAGAAATTTGTCTTGTTTTCAGACAATCTGAGTGTCTGTAACTCCCATTAAAATCAGGATTTGAACTGGATCTCCAGGAAAATCCCCCGCTGTGGCAGGGCCAGGGAGCACAGCTGAGCAGTTTTCACTGCTGTGCATCTCCAAAGTCAAGCAGCAGCTGCTCCGTGGCCCAGGAACATCTCCAGGTGTGTTCCACTGCCTCTGCTAACAGGGCACACACACACAAACGAGTGCCACCTTCAGCCAGCTCAGTGCCTGGGACAGCTTTCCTGGAGAGCCTGTCCTGCCCTCAGCATAGCCCATCCCAACAGGATGGAGCACAGACCAATGCCAGCATCTGGGGACAGATACAGTATGGCAACGTTTCTGCTCTTCCTGTGTGGACTGGAGGAAGAAGGGGATTGTGGAAGGGAGTGTGGGGATGGCATTAGGATGGGAGGGAAAGGTGCATCTGTTTTCTGCACCTTCCAGTATGACCTGTGTTGTAGTCTAAACCAGCATGGCACACTCAGCTGTGATTCTCTCTTAAAAACTGCATCTTGCATATGCAGCTGAAGGGCTTTTCCACTTCTTTATGTCACATCTGCCAGCCTGCCAAACACTGCTCAGCACTGTGTGCACCAGGAGAGTTGGGTTTGTTCTTGCAGGGCTCTAAGCAACAAAGGTCAAAACATTTACAGGTATAAAATACTTTTGACTCAAGTGTTACTGTACCCTTATGTAGCCTTTAAAAGCACTAAATTAAACCCCTGGTTTTTTTTCAATAGCTGTGAAACTGTGCTGCAAGTGTATTATGTGACTTCTGAAGGAACTCCCTGTAAAACGTGACAGAAAATGAATTAACTCAACTAAACTAAACCCAAACAAACCCCTGCCTCACTCCCAGAAACACCATATCTTTTACATCCTGGAATTCTTCAGTGGTTAAAGTCATACTTCCAGTTGAATTTCCACTGTTTAGGTAAAATTTATGATGCAGTAGCCAAGTAATTTATATTCTTGTTCATGGTGAGATTTCTAAATTCTGCTTTACTACAGATGTCAGCCACTATACTATATTCTATCATTTGCCAGTGCAAGCTTTTCTTTAGAGTCAAGACGTTCAGATGAATCACGTTTTCTTTGCATCTTTTTAAAATGAAAGGTTTCCTTGTCTCTGTAATTCCCACTCCTCATCCTGCAGTTTCTGTTGCTCTCACTCTACAGAGACAGATTGAGATATTTATTCCCTTACTTAACAATGAATAGTACAACACATAAGTGAAAGCCTTTCTGAAATCAATGAGACTTTTTATGGAGTGTGGTACTACTCATTGTGAGAAGGAGTGTTTCAGTTTGGCCTGAAGAAAGATCCAAGATGACATAAGCTGGAATGAATAGATTTACTCAGCACTACAATACATGTGTTAAAGAGACCTGGGCAGATGGAAAACCATTTCAGCAGCTGCCAAGTGTTCTGACCTCCTAAAACAGGTAACAAGAAACCCTGGCAGTTCTTAAATCAAAGCATGACTGTCTTGACAGTAATTTCAGAATAATCAATGGAAGAAGTAACTTTTTACATTCCTAAAAAGTCTTTAGTTTGAGTCTTAACAGATATTATGAACAGCAAATATGGCAGCACTCCTGGCAAGTATCTTTCCCATTTTTCAGATGAAATAACAGACATGAAGTGGCTAAAATTATCCAGGTGGTGGTCACAGCAGAAACCTGCAATGGCCTTCCCAGTCAGCACTTTACTTCCATCCTTCAGTCCATTTGGTGCAGCCAAATGTCATTTTATTCCAAATATGGCCATTTCCTAAAAGGCAATTTACTGGATGTACGAACCAAAATCAAACTATAGGTGATGATACATTGGCTTTCAAGCCTATAGCTCACATGGAGCTTATGGTTCTTAGCCCACAATATCTGATGAGGGACTGGATTGTCTTTGTTCTGTTTGTACAGTCTGATCTAACACCAGGGCTCCAGGAATATCTGGATCATTCATTTATTGTAATTAGCTAGGGTGTACCATAACTGAATGCCTGTCTTGGCTAAAAGCAGGATGGGCATCAAAAATAAAGAATGTGGAATGAAAAATAAACAGTAATAATCAGATGTGATGACAGAAGTACACAACAGCTGCTGCTCTTGTGAGGTGCAGTGAAGTCCAAGCTGGAAGTATCAAAGCAGTTACAATGGAGAAAGCTGTCAGCAAACAGACATGAAACAGTGCAAGATGAAATAGCCTTCCCCAAATGATGCAGTCTACCAGAAGTTTCACATGTGATGTGATACAGGTTACTATATGTGATACAGTGAAGGTCCGGTAAATTCAGGATTTCTGTGTGTGGGTGTGTGATTTGGGGTTTTTAAATACTTCCTACGGTGGAAATGAATGGTGTCACATTCCTGAAGCACAATTTGATAGACTTACTACAAACATCTATTTAATTCAGACATTCTCAGCACCTGTGAGAAGTTACAAAGCCATCCAACCTGCCTCTAAAAAATAAAGGTATCCAATGACAACATATGCCTCAGCATCTGGAGATCACCATGCAGCACTCACATCAAACCTTGCTTGCACAGGCTGAGACAGGCAGGAGTTTGCTTTGCATCCCACCTGTTAGACTGTTAGATTGTTATCCTTGAAATACACTGAATGATTATGTAAAGAGAACTTCATGCTTGACCAAGTATACAATGCAATTAAGATTTTAAAGCCATTTTGTGCATGTCTAATCTTACTGCTGTCTTCATCTTTGTCCCTGTTCCTGTAGTGACCAGCACTTATTTACTTGTGTCTTGGTTTCAGGCACTGGCTCCAACTTTCTGGAAGGAATGAAGGTTCTTTCCTCAGGTATCTCTAAGCACTTTGCTTTTTCCTCTGACATTTCTGGCTTTCTGCACATCCTGATTGCTTCCCCTACTCAAAGTGCTATTTGTCCTGTTTGCTCCAAACACTTTTGGGTTCTGTGTGCTAAAGGGAACAGCACAAGTTCACTGCCAGGCAGGGTCCAGCCTGACACTGTCAAGAATAACACCGTGCAGAAACAGAGTTCAGCATTTTCTGGGACTGGCTGTCTGCAGGGAGCTCTGCTGGAGGGCACTGTCCTGGCACAAAGGGACCTTCATGCTGCTGCCGTGTAAAACCTGCACACCTGCCTTGCACCCAGAACAGGAGAGAGCGCTGATTAATACACAAAAATAATGAGCATCATCTGTCCTAAAGGACAACAGCTGGTTAAGCTTTAGAGGGAGGCTGTGCAACCCCAAAGCTCTCACTCATATCCCCTCTCTGTGGAAGTGAATGGAATGGCCTTCCCCATATCCACACCCTCCAGGAGGGGCTGCCATCCTGCACAGCCACAGGCTCTTTCTGGCAGTAATCAGCCACTGGAAGTGAAAGAATTCATTTGTACACGTAGAAATGCAGCATTAGGAATGTGCAGTAGCATGCAGAGCAGTCATTTCAATTTTACTTGTTTATGTACCTCTTGTAAAAATAATCATTTATGGTCATTACAAACCTGCTCTAATGTAAATCAAATGAACAAACCAGTACATTACTGCTGTCTGCTTCAACTCAAGTTTATTTGGCAGCTGGGTTTGTCAGCACTGTCAGGACCCAGGTAATCAGTCACCCACAAAATGGGGGTGAAGAAGAGGTGGGTGCCACACTGAGGTTGAGTATGGAGAGTGAGGGGCTGCTTGTCCCTCTCTGTGCAGGAGGCAGTGGGGCTGCTCCTATGATGGCTTAGGATTTTAGCTTTTATATTTTTCATATGTTTGTAATCCTGCAGTTCTTGAATGTGTAACTCTAAAGCTCCATAGCCTGTTCTCCCATTTTATCCAGAAAAAACAATTCCTCTCAAGGCCTGGGAATCAAGGACACCTCGCAGTCTCAGGCCCCAAAAAAGTGCAAACAAAAGTGAGTTGGGAGAGAGCAAACTTGGGGTAAATGACTTCATTACCTGAAGCTGTAATTGGAAGATTAACCCCTGATATGCAAATAGACCAAACTTATATCTGTGTGAAAAACTCATGACCATTGTTCATTTTGGGTGCAGCCCCTTGGGGAGGCTTTGTCTGCCCCTAATGTACCTGAAGCCCTTCATTAAATAAATCCACTTTCATCCATTTAATTTTGTCTGGCCTCTGTTTCTAGGTAAGCCCAAAACAGGCATCAGTTTCCTGCTTCTTTGCACTCTGAAAGCAAAGGAATTACAGAACTTGACGTGATACCCGACCCCATCCCTTGATAATCTTCTCCTTATCCCCTCCTAGATGACTTCATCCAGTGACAAAGTGGCAAACCAAAGAGAGAGGAAAACGTGGGGAGCAATGCCTAAATCAAAAGAAAGGCTTGATGGAAAAATCTTTCCCTTGAGACTTCTGGCATCTCAAAATACAAATTACTTATTTTTACTGGAGAGCTGCCTGGAATAATCTGGGGAGAAATCAGGGCCTGTGACTTGCTCCAAGTTAAAAACATTGTTGAGAGGAAAGCTGAGGGCACTTTTTGCTTGTACCCAGCAACTTTTCTATGCAGTCTGATAGGTATCACATTGTGTTATGCATGAGCACAAAACAGAGCACAGGAGGAGCCTGCTCCTTTAACAAAATCTCAAAAATAAAAGAGATTTGAAAGGAGATGTTCCCCCCTCTTGCAGAAGTCACTTATCAGTTCAAAAGAGTCCCCATGGGGAAATAAACCTTCAGAATTCTCCAGTAAAAAGCTCCAATGCATTTAATCCTTCTTGAAATAAAACCCAGGGTGCCAAGCAGGAAAAGAACAGGGACAATGGGGAGGAGAAGAGCACATACCAAAATACCCCTGACAAACAACCTGGGCCGTGCCCCAGCGTGATGAGCTGAACCCCTGATCAATCTTGGTGGGTTTCAGTTTCCTATGGGAATGTGCCACCAGGCAGAAAATCCTCAAACCAACCACAGTTAGAACCTCTACTGCTAATTTAGCTCTATCAGAAATACAATTTGCATCTTGGTCTGGCTCAGAAATGAACACATTTGTGAAGCAGATGGAGCACCTCTCAGTTCTGTGGCCTCTAAGCAAAGATGTTACAAAACCCTGCAGTTCTCTGTATTCCCTGGGCAACATCCTGAACAGTGGTGTTACCTGCTCAGCATCCAGCTCAAAATGAGTACAGACAGGTATTTGCTCTCATAATTACCATTTGATAGCAGGGATTATGTTCTGTCCTGAATCTGCCATCTCCCTCTAGAGCAAATCTGCCTGGATGAAGAGCATTCATCAGGAATGAGCTGATCAGGAATTTCACTTGACATCAATGGTTTCCTCCCTGGCAGCTCACACATCCCTTTCTGTTTGATGGGATCCAATAACTCACACTGGCAGAGTGTCCCCTGAGCTCAAGGATGCATGGATGAGATCTGTGAGTACACACACATGTCTCAGCAGTGGCACTGCACAGTTCCACACTGCCAGCCCAGCTGAGCCACACAAGGGGGCTGCAGCTGCAGCTGAGGAGCCTCACTGCTCCCTTCCCTGCTTACTGCCATCCCTGCTGGGATTTATTTGCAATTTCTCATGAAAAGCCAGGCTGTGAAGGATTGTCTTGGGTTGCAATACAGATGTGACCAGAAATGTGTACTCCATCATCATCTTTAAAACCAGCTGGGGCAATCATCTTTATCTTTCCACAGCCCATCCTCCCTCCAGGAAGATATCATCTGCTGCTGGCCCATTGAGTCCCAGTGCATGACTGATAAAATTACATCATCCCACTGGGAGGTGCTCCAGCCAGGGGGAGGAGACAAGCCTTTCCTACCCAGATAAAAACTGAGATTTTGGACTAAAAGCTACCTTCTTTCCACTGCTTTCCAGAGGAAAACTGGACCTTTCCACATCATCCCTGGACCTTCAGAGGAAAACTACACCTTCTAAAGGAGCACTGCTTCAGCTGAACCACATCTGCCACTGCAGGAGGACGAAGCCACCATTTAATGGGACTGCTGCCAACACTCTGACTGACTGACAGGGTGTCAGCTTGGATTCTGACTCTGCCAGGGTTGGGATTGTTCTTTGTAATACTGTATTTCTATTTTAATTTTCCTAGTAAAGAACTGTTATTCCTAATTCCCATATCTTTGCCTGAGAGCCACTTAATATCAAATTATAATAATTTGGAGGGAGGGGATTTACATTCTCCATTTCAAAGAGAAGCTTCTGCTGTTATTGGCAGACACCTGTCCTTCAAACCAGGACAAGGATCTAAAGGGTGCTGTGCGATAGACCTGCCTCTAAAGATGATACCTCTGGCAGAAGGAAACTGTCACCCAGCATGGACATGTCACCAACAAGGCCACAGAACACAGGCCAAAGGACTGGAAACTTGCTTTCTCTAGAAACATTTCCTGTACCCCAAACACTGCCCTAGAAAATCAAACTTCAAAGCAAAGCAATTCCCCAAACCAACATCCCCAACTGGCATCTACTAAGAAAATCAGCCTTGCAAATGGCCAGAGCTATTTCAAACCAAACACTGAACACTTCAGGCACAAACATCGAGGGTGTCTGGGGGAACACTCCTCTACAGCCTGCTCAGGATGTGTGGTGACAGGAGTCTGCTGGACCCCACTGTGATCCAATAACTCCTGCTCTGCTTTGCTAAATGATTCCACAGCAGCAGTGAAATAAAGCCCAAACTCTCCCAAGGATGTGATGAATATTTGAAATGAGGCTACAGGAGCTGTGCTGTGTCTCACAGCTCCTTCAATGGGTGTGGATTGTGGGGACAGGACAGACAGGGCACAGCTTTGCCTCAGCCAGAGGCAACTCCAGTCACAACCTGGCCAATCTGATCTCTTCTGGATCCCACTGCCAGCACTGTGGAAGGGATTTATCTTCTTCACAAGGCTGGTGAGGGAACAAAATCACTGTGTAAGTGTAGATGCTGCAGCGACAAGTTAACCCAGTTCTTGATGTCCTACATCCTTCTGCATAGGAAACAGATTAATCCCGAGGGACTGACACTGAAAGGTTTCTATGAACTAATCTTTTTCCTCCTTAAAAGCAGAACAGAAAAAGCACAGCTGAGATTCTTGATGTTTGGTGATGAATGATGAGGATCTTACCGAATCTCCCCTCCAATTTTACATGATAGCATTTGCTCAAAAGGTTACTTTTCTATACTAATAGGGGATAAATTCTGTATTTTTTGTTGAAGGTAATTCCATATGTAGGGAGGTGTGATTCTTCAATGCTTGTATCAAACTTGTAAGAGGAAAATCACATTTTCTAGCAATTTCATAAGCCTCAAGGACATTTGGAAAGTTTGATGCCTGAAAACTTCTGTGTTTTTTTTTAAATAGATAGCCTTGACAGGAAAATATTGTTGCAGCATATTTACTATATGTAAATAGACCTGCTAGCTGAGAAGCCTTACTTACTTTTCAACTGAAAGCAAACATTCATCAATATACCAAAAAATCTCATGGATGTGATTCTTTGTTGCAAAAGACATCAAAGTGATGATAAACTTGAATGAATGAATGAATGTAATAGAAAACTCTTCTTTTCTTCTAAAGATTTGCTAATGTAGTGGAAACAAGAAAATAAATTAAGGTTTGCATCTACACTAAAAATCAAAAACAGTTCTGCCACATATTTACAAATATTGTGGGAAACATTTCAACTGAAGTTATCCAAGAGTTTGATTTTATCTAAGCCACACTCCTGAAAAAAGAATATTTTAATTAAAATTCTCACTGCACTGAACAACACAAGTCAATATTTACATCCTATTAACACCAAAGTGATACACTTCAGTGCCCTGCTGCATAGGGACAGTCTGGTCATTTTGAGAAATTTCTGCCATGAATCAGCTCCTGCCAGCTCCAGAGGAATCTCCTACAGCTTATCCCAGTGCTGACAGCCATTTAGAGACACCAGCACAGACATCAGCTCTTAAGTCTGCAGTCTCAGGAAGATACTCCTAATGAAACAAAAGAATTAAAGAAAAAAAATGGAGTGCACAAAGAAAGTTTGAATTCCATGAAAGTCCAAAACAACTGATAATAAAATATTGCAGTTGCAACTATTTGCATAGACAAGATTAACTTCTGCACAGAAATAAAAAGCATTTGACTGCATTCCCTACAAATGTTAGTGCCTGTGGTATATGGAGAAAGGAAAAGAAGAATTGGACAGTTTTAGCCTGAATCACCTCTTATTTGTTTTAAGCCAGCTTTACTGGCTTCAGTGAAAAGACTCTTGCCACTCAGCTTTGAATCAAAGATTTTAGGATTTTCTTGGATGTGAATATACAATTCCTAGGACTTTTGCATGCTTTCTTTTCAGACAGCCAACTTTTCTCTCTCTGATCACTGAGGAGGTGGCTGCTTTCTGCCACTCTGACTTTGTCACTGCTGTGTGTGCCCACGATGGGCTGGACATCACTGTGGGAGCACCAGCACCTCAGAGCAGCACAGCACATCTCCAAGGGGCTGAACTGAGTGTGCTGATGCTTTGGCACACGCTCCTGCCCAGGAGATGCAGGCTGGAAGCACAGATTGTCCTTAGGGGCAGCAGCTCCATGGCCAGCAGGATCTCAGCACCTGCCAGCACTGTGCCCATGCACTTCTGCAGCCTGGCATGCCAACAGAGTGTCTGTAACACATCCCCCCTCCCTCTCTGCTGCTCCCCAGTGCCCCAGAGAGCAGTGGTTCAGAGTTCACACAAAAATTTGGCACGGAAGCAGCAGCTGACTCGAGCTGCTGGGGAAACAGTGCCCTTTTGCAAGCCCATGCTGGCACTTTCTGAGGTGGGGAAAAACTGTCCAGCTCTAACAAGGCAACTGCTGTTTGCTTTTACCATCACAAATACAGAGAAATGCAGCTTCAGTTGGAGAATCTGCTGAAAACATCCAGCACAATATTCATACCAAATACTTGAACTCAACATGTGCCCTTTTCCTCTCAGCAGCACTGCAATATGAAGTAATGGTCTGTGACTGCAGAAGCTCTCAGGTAAGCCAGAGCTCTCTCAAGTTCACAGCAATATCCTGCAAAGGTCGATTTTGTGTATGTTTTGCTCCAACAAAACATTTGGAAGAACAGTTTAAGTGATTAATCAATTTTTTCATGATGCAGGATTTTTCACTGCGTGTTTTCCGTCGTTTAGTCTTACAAAGATGACAGTGCTCTGATAAACAGACTCACCTCATGTAATTCATCAGGAATTTCAACAAACACCCTCTCAAACTTCTAATTCCTTTCTCTTAAACCCTGTACTATGCAAAGCCAAGACCAGATTCTGCTTCAGCGAGCTCTAATAAAGTGTCTCTGTACAACATTTATATACAAATCCTGAACCAGACCAAAATATGTGATTTTAATGGTCTGAGGTCATATTACTGTAGGTGCAGAGCTCACAGTTTACACGGTCTGCTGCCTTGTTTATCGAAATATGGCTGATTTTGTTTTATATGTCTTGGCTGGGCTGGGGTGAAGGGCAGCTGGAGGAGACAGCCTGGGGCCAGTGGTGGTCACTGAGGGATGGACAGACGGACAGAAGGCAACAGCCTGCGACACACAGCCATGGGAACAGGGCACAGGAGAAGCTGGACAGAGCACAGATGTGGCACAGGAAGGCACAGGAAGCCCAAAGACAAGGAGACATGCGCTTTCCAAATTCTGCTGAAGGCCCTGGAGAAACCTAATCTGGTTTTTCCCAGGCTGTTGACTTTTCTCAGCTCCAGCCTGGATCTTTCCCAGGCTGGGGATCTTTCTCAGAGACAAAACAAGGGAAGGAAGAAAGAAAACACAGACAGACACCTGGTGCTGAGCACCAAGCAGTGCGTGTGTCTCATGATATTTTGCAGAAAGCATGTTTTCAAAGAGGTGTTGCCTTATTTGACCAATGAGTCTTTTCTACTTTGTTTTTTGCCATCTCCCTTATAAAAATGCGATGGCTTTTCAATGAATCACTCTTTTTTGCTCCCTAGAAGGAGTTTTGTTGCTGTGTTCTTCGCCCCTTCTGGCCTTACAGTGACAAGGCTCCATCCACCGTGGGACCTCAGCGCCTCCCAGATGAACTGAAAATGTCTGAAACGCCCCGTGGGGGATTTCCCTGAGTTTATCATTGCTGCAAAAAGCCTGCCCTGGATTTGCTTCAGTACTCCTGAAAACCCTGTCTGCAGCTAAAAAGGTCCTTG